>CM046038.1:14133760-14733760 GCA_025215565.1 Flaveria ramosissima | reverse complement strand
GTTCTTGAATTAGAGATTGATCAAACTGTGTTGAAACAATATTTGACGGTAAATACTGACCCTGAAATTATTTAAAAAATTATTATTAAAATAATATTACTATAATTCATTATAAACAATAACTTGCCTCTTTTGAATGTTTAAAATAGATAACGCTTATTCCCATGTTATTAAACTCATACGAGGCCAATCAATAGCTCTTGGCACATACCCATGTCGTTTGCCATAATTATTCATTATCGGAAACACATCAAAAATCCAAATCTATAACAAATATAATATTTTAATTGAATATATAATAAAAATAATTGATATAATTAAAAATTACCTTAAATGCCCAAACAAATCCTTTAATGTTGCATCTTAGCTTTTTCATTCGTTTCTCTCTTTTATTTTTATAAAGGGCATTATACATATGGGGTAAGTATGATTCCAAAGATATGTACCCTACGGAAATTCATTTCATGCCCTTAAATCATTAACTAAATCTAGAAGTTGACTGTTTAAAAATTATTTTCCTTCTAATTTCATAAAACATTATTGAACAAGTAATAATAAACAAACTTTTATTACAATTACATCATTTAACATGTGTAACCTGTTATAAAAAACTTATCTTAAATAATCTAACGTCAGTTTAATTATTCCATTTTTATGAAAAACGGTACCGAGAAAATTTGTCTTTGTAGGAATAATTTGGCGCGTCATATCTCCAAATTTAAACCCGGTAATAATACAAAATTCTTTAAGCCCAAATTGGAGATTTTGTCCATTAATTGAAAAGTTGATATCGTTCTCCAGATTTTCGATATGAACTTGGGTTTGTAATATCAAATGAATAAATGATGCGTCGTTACTAATGCATTCACATAGTAACCATTTTGCAAAACATGTATAGTTAAACATAACAAGTTGATCAGGATTGTCTTTTAATTTATTACAAATCTGTTTTGTAACTTTTACATTACATCTAATAGTAACATTATTGGATGCATAAAAACCCTGCATAGAAATAATAAACAATTTCAATATAAGAAATAAATTATATAATAATAGAAGTAGAAAGTGAAAACTAGAAACTAGCCTCCTCCTTCATCGACCTAACTTTGCAAAATTTTTATTTTTTACTTGTACAATTTCGGAAGACTTAACATTTTTTTCTAAGATTTTCAAAAGATTAAATATAATTTTCTAAGATTTTGGAGTCCCACATGGTCCCCCACCCCTTTATATATCTCGCTCCTCGCCCACATTGACTGAACCCTCGCTGATATTGCGAGGGAGTTATCAAATCCCTCTCTTTAAATGACACTGCCCTCGCCTAGAAGAGCGTGCAAAAACAGTTGACCCGGTGAGAGAATGGTCACATCCCTTGCCTAGTTTCCCGCACCCCTAGCTTGACAAGACTTGCTCCTCGCCTTGATTAGACATCCACCTCGCCTCGCTGAACGCAACCCTCGCTGACTAGGCTCTCTCCTCGCCCCTCGATACACATTCCCTCGCTGACTCGGCAAGATGTGTGTCACATCCCTCGCCTACGGGTTTGTGTCCCTCGCTAACAGTAATTTTATTTCTTTTAATAAAACATAGTTTACATGTGGGCGAGATAATACCACGTGGGTGAGGAAAAGTCTTGCCACGTGGTCGAGGGATCATGACTTTTCCTCGCCCTTGGCGAGGGTCAAAGTCAAATGTTTATTTACATAATTCTAGAAGTCAGTGATTATATTGTTAAGTTAGTTTGGTTAAATGTCCATTTTCGTAATTTTCCCTTTTAAAAAAAGAGGTCTACGACTCATATCCTAAAATAGATGTAAACAATATACTTTAGATGTTAAGTTTCGTGTATATGTGCAAAAAAGCCTAATTTACTTATATAAAATGATAAAGTGAAATATTATAAAAGTACCCATCTTATTTATAGTTATGTCATATGTTAGTTATGTATGTTAATCACAATTTGTCTTGTATTTCTAACTTTTTTCCACTAATATCGGTTAAAAATCAGTCACCGACAATATCTCACGTATCATTTTTTTACATGTTATCAACAAAACATGTTTAGTTGGAAAAACTTGATATATGTGTGAACATGACTCCTGTACCGATCATGTTTGTGTACACATATTATTCATTAGAAACTCAAAAGTTTCATATCAAGAATCAAGAAGTAATGTCTTTTTTGTCAGTGAATATTAATTATATTACTAAAAGAAGCCTAGATTTTTTCTTTTAACAACAATTTCAATTAGTAAGAAATATGCACCAAACCTTCACATCTTAAAATTTGAACCCACAACCATTTAGTTAGGGAACACATCTTTTACCACCAAATTATTCTCTTGGAAACAAAGAAGCCTAGATACATGTCTTGTCTTTAAAATGAAGGCATTGTGACCAATATATGATTGTATATTCAAAACCGCTACTTGGAGGAAAGGTTAGTATGATTGTTGATTAGTATGGCTAAAGGTGAATCTTTTCTTTACATGTGATAAGAGAAATAATTATATTATTGGGTAACTTTGTATAATGGTAATCGAGTTATAAAATTGTCATAATTGGTTCACTTATAAACCTTTTGTTTCAATCAGGTCACTAAAGTTTATTTTGATGTTTCAATCTTGTGTATTTAACTTGAATAGTAGGTAAAAAAAGTTAAGAAGCTTTAAAAAATTTAAAAAAATTAATAAAAAATTGAAAAATGCATAAATACATTATCCAAATTTTTGTAAAAATTAAAAATATAATAAATTGCAAATTTATGTGTATTTTATTGTCAAAATTGAAAAAAAAACACATTGTCCAATTATAAGTAACCAAATATGGTTCCAAACAGGTCAACATACCAAATTATACCAACATACATCTAAATATATCCAAACATGTTAACATACAAAATTATACCAACATACACCTAAACATAGCCAAGCAGGTCAACATACCCAAATACACTAACATACACCTGAATATAGCCAAAGGGGTCAACATACCTAAATACATCAACATACACCTAAATATGCCCAACGGGTCAACATGTATCATAATATGCCCAAATGGGTCAACATTATATAAAGTACATCCAAAAAAGTCGAAATTACATCAAAATACTCCCAAATGGGTTAAAAACTACCAAAATACGTTCAAACGGCTCAACATACACCAAAATATTCTCAAACGATCAATATGACACCAAAATATGTCCAAAAGGAACAAAATTAACTTAAATACGCCTAAACGAGTCAAACTTTTATATTTATACCCTTAGGTCTTGTCTCGTTTGGTTGTGGGTCTTTTTTCTCCTTTTTGCAAGACTTCATATTATGTTCACTTCCTTGACAATTTTGACAAGTCGTTTTTCTTCCAACTCTAACATTTGTTTTCTTCTTCTCTTTCACTAAATGGTCTTTTTTTTTCTTTTTACTGTTGGTCTACCAGGCATTCGCCTTTATTTTGGTGGTAGAGGTTTGATATCATCTATTCTAAGCCAATACATACTTCTCTTTTATGGTTTGATATCATGTTTATATGCTTCACTGGACATGTCTTTGTTAATGAACCCTAAAGCTGCTATCGAATGAACACAATGTATGCCTGACAACTGCCATGATCCACAAATGCAAGTTTACTGCTCATTCTTCACAACAAATGCATTCTTTTCACTCCTTACTTCAAATATATTGTTACCACTAGGGACAACATTGTTAAGCATACACAATCATTCCAAAAGTCAATAAAAATTCATAACAAAATATCATAAATTTAAAATATAACATTACCTTTGGTTTTTCATTTCCTCTAGTTTTTTTTTCTGATTGTAGGACATACTTCATGTTTAAAGCTTCGTGATTTTATCACCATTAAGAACATTCTATGCATCACAAATGTTCTAAATTCTGTAAACATACTAATAATAGGTTTCCTCTCTTAACTCGAATGCGTGAATTTAAGTTTTCACCCATTCCATTCTCGAATGCATCACATGCTCTACCAATTTCAAAAAAGCTCTCGACCAAGTAATTAGATTTGTCTCTATAATATGATCATACGCACCTTTGCTAATGATTTTAAATCTTCTACATTATCTTTAAGTTATTGTTTAGTTGTAGAATTTACAGCAACCCAAAATAAATCTTTAAATACAAGCCCATAAAATTTCTCTTTAAAGTTTGCATAAATATGTCCTGTACATTGCATGTGCTTAGCATCTGGATATACATCCTTTACGGCCTCTATAATACCCTAATGAATAACAAAACCATAACATAAATATCAAAAAACAACATGTATATAATTGCATATTAAGTACAAAATACCTTATGTTGATCTGAAATCAAAGTAAGTCCAACTCCACCCTCCATATCAATGTCTTTCTTCAATAGATTGAGAAACCATGTCCAATTTTCTTAAAGATACAACAACCCATGCTAGAAACAGCTAAGAGTAATTGACCACTACATTTCAGAAAACACCCATCTAAGCAAATAACTTTCCAACAACCATTTATCCATCCATCTTTAATTGTTCAAAAACAAATATAGTAACTACTTGCAGGACCGGTGAAGAGGGTCAATGCAACAGTTTCACACTGTTAGGAGAGATTTTGAACACTTAGCAAATCAAATAGGGAACCGGCTTATGTTGAAACAAAGAACAAAAGTAAAGAACCTAACAAGAACACAATAATATGGTTTTTAAGAATTATGTATATTGCTCTCAAGTTCTTTTACAAAGTGTTACAAAGCTTAATTCAAATGACAAGTACTTGAGATACTTTATACTACATCTTACAGCCAGCCATACTTTGAAGGCTAGCTAGAAACACTAATCTAGACAACAAGATCAATGTAAAGTCAAAAGGTAGATTGCCTTTTTACTAGTGACTGTGACATGCCATAGCTCACATCCTTATCTAATACAAAAAAGGATAAATGTACAAAAGTAGAAAGTTACAGACTCTAAGACCTTAATCTATAGTTGACAAAAGTATGGACTTTTCACCAACTTATGTAAGTGGGTGAGTTTTTAGAGATGG
The DNA here is from genome assembly GCA_025215565.1 of Flaveria ramosissima. NCBI lineage: Eukaryota > Viridiplantae > Streptophyta > Magnoliopsida > Asterales > Asteraceae > Flaveria > Flaveria ramosissima. Next base: position 14,728,725 of record CM046038.1, on the reverse strand, counting down.
CAACGAAAAGTGGTTCAACTTATATCAAAAGTAAGTTAGATAAAGCATGTCTTATGTGTCTTCGGAAGAAATCAATCTCTTGGATTCGTAAGACTTTGTCTTGAAGCTTCGAAAGACTTCATCTTTGGATTTAGAGGATTTGGTCTTTTGGCTTCGGAAGATTTAATACTTGGTGAAATTCCTTGAGTTATATCAAATCTTCCTAAGTAACTTTCTAGTACTTCACATGTGCATGGTGAGAGCTCTTTAGTTGCATTAGCCTCTAAGTGTAATCCTTACACTACTAAAATAGATCTATCCATTCGGCATTGTATTAACAACCATCTCCATAGTACTCCCTAGGTTTTTTTCTAATATCTCAGCTTGATAATATGAAAGTCTAGCATAATGTTCATTCAACTCACCTTCAAAGTCATTAAATATTTCTTTTTTGCTCTTCCATATTGTCTGATACTTATTCTACATTGATATTTTCTCATGATATCTTGTTGCATTTCCCTTAAACTAATTTCTGGATTTTGAGTTATTTGTTTCAAAGAATATGTAATAAGAGAACCTAACGAAAACTGTCATGAGCATGTATGTTCATCATTTAGTGTTTTTATTTGAAAAGAATTCTCACATGTGACCCTCAAGGCCCGGACACTTCTAAACATCCTTTTTTTCCTTACAATCTTTTACAGTTTCTACGATCCGCGTATTACTAGCAACCGATTATGGTTGTTTACCGTGAACACTAATTGATTACCATCTGATATGCCATAATCGATCAACATTTCTTTTAATTGTACAGGACTCATAAATTTCATTACTTTAATGGGTTTTACTAATTTCTGATCTATGTTGGGATTATAACAAGGATAAACGACACCTACATCATCCATATACATGTCATAATCTTGTTCACTTACACTCCAATAATCAATAGAATTATAATCAAACTCATTTGTGTCATTGTTGTCAAAACAAAGTAAATTCAAAAAAGGATCATTCATACTAACTCTTCAGTATCAAAAATCTGACAAGAAGCAAATCACACTACTTTAAATATGAAAATACTATATATGATCATAATAAAAAAATTGTATTCTTAACAAAATCAAACTAGTGATCGATTAAAACCTGAAATACTAACAAAAATATATTTTACATGGGTCCTACTTGTTGCTCGATTCGTACCGGATAAAGGTTGTCATCATTTGCATCATTTATTGCATCAACACTTGACATAGCTTCAAAATAAATGTAGATGGGGTAGATATGGTTGGTCGTAGGTCGGTAGAAAGTCAAGGGTCAAAGCTGGTGGTTGATGTAAGGAGAGGGTCGAAGGTGATGTTAAGGATCGAAGGTGATGGGGTGGGTCACATGTGATGGAGTTGGTCCCAGGTGATGGGGTGGCCCACAGGTAGGGCTACGATGGTGGGGGACGACGACGATGGTGGGGCGGGGATGGTGGGGGATGACAGTGATGGTGTTTGGTGTTGGTTGATGTGCATGGATATGGAGGGACTCATGATCATTAGGGTTTTTTTAATATTTGTTTTTTGAATTTTAAATTTAATTTTTTTGGTTTGTTTAATTAATTCAAAATATAACATAAATAATTACCTGCTAATCAAGTTAACTGCATAGGATTAAAACATCAAACCAAAGTTAAATGACCTGATTGAAACAATTAGAAAATCTTTTAAGGTTGAGGGCATCTTTCCAAAAGTTCATCCAATTGAGTTAGCGTTGCTGCCTAAGATAGTTGAGAGACAAGATCCTTTTGCTTAGGAACTTTGAATGGAACAAAAGATGAACCAGTAGCTTTGAAACTCCACTTCCTTGTTAGTTCTTAAAGTGATATTGCTTCTATTCATATCTTTAAGCAACATCCTCTTCTTTTGACATTACATGCTCCTTGGGTTTAGGAGGTCTCATTGACATTTTATCTCTAAATGTTTCATAAACTTGTTTATTTTGAACCTTGATGGGCAACATTATATCCTTTATTGACATGATTCTTACCCTGGGCTTTCTCTGTTGCTTCTTTTTTTCTTATCCTTAATTGTAGCAACTTTCATAATTAATTTATTTTGCTCGACTTGTTGCGCAGCCTTTTTTTAAATGTCTGCTTCTTGATTGAGTGTTCTACCAGAAGCTTTAGATCAATGATTTATTGCTAAGTCAGTTTCTCTTGTTTGAGAATCATTTGTAGAATTTTGGCTTGTTCTACAGTTGCATACGATATTTCCATATTTTCCTCTACTCATTCTTTCAACCATAACTATTTTCTTTTGAGTCCTCCAATTTCTTTTAACACATTATAAGTTTCATACATGCTTTATTTGTAATAAACACATTCTTTCAAAATTGTCAGTTTATTTTGTGGCGAGTTCATCTATTCAGATTAATCGCTTTGACCAATCCGAATCATAAAAAAAGAATAAAATATTCTTTTTATGAAACTGACTAATTTCGACTCGACTCAGATTAATCCAAACTAAAATAAAAGAATTGCTTTTAACCAAAGCACTAATGATAAAAACAATAAATAGTTGATCAAAATTATCGAATAACCAAACAATAGCCATTGGTACCATCGATCTATGAGAATTGTATATTTGATATATTAGATAATTACAAAGTGACAAATACAAGATTAATATAGACAATACAATAAAAGGGAAAAATCTAATTCTATGGTTCTAGCTAAATAAAAGGTGTAAGATCTACACTTAAAGTCTGATGCAACCAAAGTAACCAAAGAGCTCTAAGCATGCATGCATGAAGTACAAAGGAAAGTTTCTTCGGAAGTTTTACACAACTCATGAAAAATATGCTAAGTGCAAAATCTTCCGAAGCCAAATAACCAAATCTTTCGAAGCTAAATATGAAGTCTTCCGAAGCTTCAGAGACGAAGTCTTCCGAAGCCAAAGACTGATTTCTTCTAAAGACAGAGAACATGCTTTCTCTAATCAGCTTTTGACAAAAGCTGAACAACTTTCCGCTGCCACCTCTGAAGACTCACCAACTTAGATAAGTTGGTGAAAAGGTTCATACTTTTGTCAACTATAAATTAAGGTAATTGGTCTGTAACTTTCTACTTTTGTACCTTTTATCCTTTTTGTAATATATTAGGATGTGAGCTATGGCATATCATAGTTAGAAGTCAAAAGACAATCTACCTTTTAACTATACATTGATCTTGTTGTCTAGATTAGACTATTCACAACAATACAACTCATCCTTTCCATAAACAGTTCTAGTCAACATGCCACATCAGCTTTCCACTCACCTCCACCCAAAATACTTTTTACCCCAAACACTATCCTTTCCACAAACACCTTTATTTTTCCACCTCACATTTTCTTTTTTTATTTACTTTAAATAAAAATATTTAAATTATTGTAAATACATTTAATTAAAATAAAATTAAAAAAACAACGTAAAAAAGTAAAATAAAAACGACCATATGAAATTAATAGATATAAACAATAATAAAACTACTCTCTAACCCCCTTATTCGCCCAGAGATGTTCTATTAGATCGTTCCGCAATGCATGAGGCGCGTCCAGGTTATGTAAGCTTCTAAATGTCTCCGTAGGTGTGTTTGAAATGATGGAGGTGTCTCGTTATTGTAACTTTCTAGCTCTGGTTCTTGCTCTTCACGCGACCAGTTAGTTATGAAACCTTCTTCATCTTCTACAATCATATTATGTAATATAATACATGCATGCATTATATCACCTAATACCGGTAAGTTCGAGGATCTTGCTAGGGATCGTATCATTGCCCACCTAGCTTGAAGAACACCGAAGGCTCTTTCTACATCCTTTCTTATGGACTCTTGACGTCTTTTGTACCACTTTATTTTCAGATTATTCTCCTGTGGATATGTAAAACTCTTTACAAGTGTTGCCTATTCTGGATAAATACCATCTGCAATTAAATACCTTGTGGTGTAGTTATGCCCATTTACAGTAAAATTACATTGCGGTGTATTCCCCTCTAAGATTTTATTAAAAACTAGGGATTGATTAAGCATATTGATATCGTTGTTTGATCCAGCTACTCCAAAAAATGCATGCCAATTCAAGAGGTCATGTGATGCAACCGCTTCTAGCATAATGGTGGGATGCCCATGATCACCACGAGTATACTGACCTTTCTATGCAGTTGGACAATTTCTCCAACTCCAGTGCATATAATCAATGCTTCCAAGCATTCTAGGAAACCCATGATGGGCGTCATGTTCAGCTACTAACCAGACAACGTCATATTGGGTTGGTCTTCTTAAATACATAGATGAATAAATTTCCACAATAGACCTACAAAACTTTTGTAGACATTCCATAGCAATACTTTCACCATTGCATAAGTATTCATCACATTGTCAGCTATTGTGCCATATGCCAATTGACAAATGGCACTTATGCATTTTTGTCTTGGTGATAGGCCCTTTCTACCTACAACATCATATCTCTGTATAAAATATTTCCAGTGTTCAGATTTACCTGGTTCAGATAAATTTATGACGATGCAATTAAAAACACCAATGAGCATCCTGAACCATCGTCTGAAGAAACTCGCGTCATACATCGGCTCTGGAGCAAAGTAATCATTCCACAATCGTGTGTCTCCATCCTTACGACCTCTATCTATCTCTTTACGCTTCTTATGTTGTCGGGAAGAACTTCCCTCTTCTTCTTGGTCAAGCTCAAACAACCGATTAACAAGCTCTTCGATATCATCGGAAATAAGATTTTGAAATTCTTGTGTGAGCATTTGAGGAATATTCATGGGTATTCTATCATCGTCGATTCTCATTTTCAGAATTTTGGATTCAAAGTATTTGTGTGGAAAATGAGTGAAGTGTGTAGTGATTGTGGTGTAGATTGTGGTATTTATACAAACAATAAAAACTAGTCGTTAGATAAAAGACAAAAAAACTTGTCGTTAAAAAAAAGAAAAAAAATAGCCGTTAGGAAAAAAATCATTTATTAACTAAAATTACATTAAAGTAAAGAATTAAATAAAATAACATTAAACTAAAATCACAACTTAAATTAAAACCACAACATAAACTGAAACAACAAATTAAACTAAAAATATTAGGTGCGGGTAGGAATTTCATATTTCTCTCTTATCTCGTCATACAATTCTTCATGTTCGGCACGCTGGAATGAATCCATATGACTTGTGTTGATGAAAAGGATCTTCTTCTCTTCCAACTCAAAGAATTTATCAATTTTTTATCAAAATGATGGATAGCTTTCTTCTTTGCTTTTTTCGTCTCGGCCAAGTCTTTAATGAGACTGTCTCTACTTCGTAAGCAAGTGAAGAAGAAGAAGTCATGCCTTTACCCTTTATTTTGGCCAGCTTCTTGGCCTTGTCCCTCCCCATTAGACGTGTTGGAGGTTCCTCTCGAGACTTCTAGAGGTTCTTCCTCTTGATCTTCCTGCTGCATTGCAAGAACATAATCATCATCATTATCATCATCAAGTGATACCCCCCACTCTTGAGTTGATTCGAGAGTATTGCCAAAGTTGGCATCCGAAGCAGAAGTGGTATACTCCCTTGTGCTGCTTGTCTTTGTTCTTTGGGAAGCTTGATGACCATACACTTTGGTAGGCCCAGAATACTTTAGAATGTCTTTAACTATCCTCCACATATGTTCATATGTGAAGGCAGCATTATTAGTGTTCGTGTAATCATATTTTGCTTGGGTTATATATTGGTCTTCTGACCAACCACTTTTGTGTTGTAACTTGATACGAACATAAGACGCATTAAAGTGAGCAACCTTTCCTTTGACATATGCCAGTGACTTCTAAGGTTATGAGCATTTCTTGGAATTTGAGGGTTCCCAACATTGTAATGTTGTTCTATCCTCCTCCAATATGCATGTGGGTTTGATTGTTGGCAATTATTGGGTCTTCAGAAACGACTACATAAGTGTAACACCCCGAATTTTTATTTAAACGAAGGAAAAGAAAAGTAATTAGAAAGAATAGATAATGAGAACAAGTGGAGGGGGAAAAAGTGTACAAAGTACAAAACCTTAGTACTTTAAGGTTTAAAGGGGCATGGTTGCCCATTTCTTCTTCATCTTCTACAATCGGCTGAAAAGAAGAAGGAAGAGAGAGAAGCCCCGGTTCTAGAGAGAGAAAGTGGAGGAAGCAGCTTCAAAGGTAAGTCTTCTCTTATAGGAGCTCGGTTTCAGTTGGGTTTTGAGTTCTTGACCGAAGTTCTTGGTGTTTAGTGTTTGATTTCGGGATTCAAGAGCTGAATCAAAGGTGGGTCTTGAACGAGAAGAGTGTTGCTCAAAGGCTGCTCAAGGTGAGTTTCTAGAACCCCTCTTTTACTGATTCTCAACTCGTTTGGGGCTATTATGCATACTAAGTGAACATTTTGAAAGTAAGCGTGGGTCTACAGCCTTGTGTTCAAAATGATGTATGTATGTATGTATGTTTTAGTGTTGATTATGGGTTAATATTGATGGTTTAGCATGTTTAGGTGCCCTTAGTATGTTAGATTTATGCTTGGGTATGATTAGGATGATAATCGGGTGAATTTGATAGCATAGAGAATATTTCAGAATGTTCGGACGAACACGAACAGTGGTCCATACGCCCATCATGATTGGCCTGCGTCCAAGTGATTGGCCATGCGCCCAGAGGTGGTCCATGCGCCTAAATAGTGACATGCGCCCAAAGTGTTAGAATGGCTAAGTGTTGATGCGCCTAAACAGGGCAGAAGCGCCCAAATAGTGCCCATGCACCCAGACTGATTTATACTTAGAATTTTCAGGCTCATACGCCTGAAAGGTTCCATGCGCCCATTTTGGAATTAGAATTTTCTAAGTGGTTTAAGGGATGAATATGGGGAAATAAGCCTGGTTATAATTATGATGTGTATGTATGTGTGATGTGTTATCTTTCTTCGTTAAAGAGTTTTCTAAACGTACGTATTATGTTTTATAATACCATACTTATGACTTTACGTGGCGTGATGTATGAACGAATAAATTAACAAACGTAAAGTATTATGTAATAAAGTGAAAGATAACAATAGAGTACGAAATGTATTGCACATGAGATAACAAATTGTAAACACGAAAGTGACGGATGATGAGATCCGTGTCGCGTACCCCGGTACTGTGTCAGTCTTCGGACATGAGTCGGGGGTTTTTTTATCAGGCCCCGGCACAGTATCAGTCTTCGGACATGAGTCGGGGGTATTGCATGAAACAAAGTGACGGATGATGAGATCCGTGTCGCGTACTCCGGTACTGTGTCAGTCTTCGGACATGAGTCGGGGGTTTGTGTATCAGGCCCCGGCAGAATATCAGTCTTCGGACATTAGTTGGGAGTATTGCATGAGACGAGATAATGAGGTGAGCGACTTTGTGTTGCAACAGACTCGGAATGAGTTCAATCCCTGTGATTGACTCGAATGAAATCTTTGTCGCGTATCCCGGTGTTGTGTCAGTTTTCGGACATGAGTCGGGGGTTTGTGAGCAGGCCCCGGCACAACATCAGCTTTCGAGCATGAGTCGGGGATATTGCATGAGACAAGATTCGAGTAATAAAGAGTAATTAGCAAAGTGATGAATGAAAGAAGGAAGTTAATGAACGTAATGACGAAGATAATAATGATATTATCTGTATGTACGTATGATGTATGATCACGAACGATTGTAAAGTATAGTATGATTTTGAAATAAAGTAAAGAACGGTTTTAACGAAAGAAAAGTATGTTTTTTTTAAAACTAGAACTCACTCAGCGTCGCTAACTTTTGTATGCATGATAGTTGGCAGGTAATTGTTGATGCTGAGGAGTTGCAGGCATGGATGCATAAGCTACTGGGAGCATTTTGAGGCTGGCATCCGAATTTTGACATGTCTTTGTATTTTGAGATGAAAACTAATGTTGTAAATGAATGAAATGACATGTTTTTGGTTATTAATGAAAGTTTTAAATTCCGCTGCAAAATAAATGTACGTTTTATAATGTTTTAAGTGCAATGATTGACCAACTGTGAGGTTTCCGGGAACGGGGCCATACAAGTTGGTATCAGAGCCAAAGTTTAAGTGAAATGGGTAAATTTCAAATAAACCTAATCTTAAACTGAGAATGGGACTAAAAAGGAAAGGGGATGCCAGTCCTAGTAGCTACGTGCTTGCAAGTAAAGGTTTTATGTAAACGATTTATGTAAGTTAACGTTAACCGGTATTATGTGCGCATGTTATGTGGTTTATGTGCTGATGATAGATTTGGATACCGATGTAGTCAGGATAGGTAATGCTCGGGGTATGAAGAGTAAAGTAAGTGTCTAATCACAACTGGCCACTGTAATTAGGAACTTACTATACTTGACATAAACTGAGTTGTTCCCTTGAGTGACCGTGTTGGTGTTTGAATCTTTCAGTGTGTTAGAGGATGGCTGGTGGTAGATCTTCTAAGGCTTCGCGAGGTGGAGGCGGTGGTGGACGTGGTGCTGAACCACAGGTCACAAGAAGAAGGTCTAGGGCTGAAAGAGTAGTTCATGAAGAACTCGAGACCTCTCATCCTGAGGGCGGTGATGAGAATGCTAATCAGAGGGCCTCGATGAGAGAGGCGGTCGTGGAGGAAGTGCATCAGGTCTTGCAGACGATCCTACCGTCTGTAGTGACCGAGGTGATAGAGACTGTTAGAGATGAGGAGAGAAAGGATAGGGGTAGACCATCAGGCAAAAGGAGACGACCCGAGATTGAAACGGTTCTTTCCGATGATGACGAAGAGGAAGAAGAGGAGGAGCTTGCGCCGGAGGCGGCACGAGGTTGTAACTATGAGGTGTTTCAACGATGCAAGCCCCCAACCTTTAATGGAAACGGCACTGCTGCTACTACTCACCGCTGGGTGAGAGAGATGGAAGCTGTATTGAATATCAGCGAGTGCCGGGAGGATCAGAAAGTAAAGTTTGCTGTCCACTCTTTTGTGGACTCGGCTTTGTGCTGGTGGGACAATATAGTCCAAGCCGAGGGAAGCAAGGCTATCGGGAGGATGCGATGGCCAGAGTTGAAAAGGCTGGTGATTGAGGAGTTTTGTCCTCATCGTGAGATGGATAAAGTTGAAATAGAGTTCCTGCAGCTGGAGGCGGGGACGACGACACATCAACAGTACACCACGAAGTTCAACGAGATGCCACGTCTGGTGCCGTATCAGGCGACACCTCTTTCGCGGAAGATCAAGAGGTATATTCAGGGCTTGCCGGCTGACATTCGTAGGCACGTGATCGCTGCCTGACCAAGCACGTTTAGGTCGGCAGTTGACCTGGCGGGAAGGTTGTACGACGAGCGGACGCTGGCGATGACAGACGAAGGGGAGGAGCGAGCCTATTTTAAGAAGGGGAAAGGAAGGCGAGACAATGATGGTGGATTTGTGTATGAAGGTACGACGTCAAGGGACAATGATCGGAAGAGGATAGAAAGAAAAGGAGAAGTGTGCAACAAGTGTGGTAGAGGCCATGAGGGGGAGTGCAAGCGGGGACTGAACGTTTGTTTTCAGTGTGGAAAGGAGGGCCACAGAGCGAGGGACTGTCAGATGGCTAAATCCTACGACTGTGGCAAAATAGGACACATAAGCAGAGAAAGTCAAGGGCAGGAAGCTTCGGTACGAGGAAGGAGAACAGAGGGTGAAGGGTAGAGCCTTTGCTATGACCGGGAGGAGGCTAGGTCAGACTCCGAGGTAATGTCAGGTACGTTCTTGCAAATTTAGATTTATGCATCTATACTTCAATTGTCGCGCTAGTAGTAGTTTGTTGCTGCTATCTTCTGTGATGTTGCCCGTTAGGAGTAGGAAGATCGATGAGCCACTCGATGTAAGAATTCCCAATAATAGGTTTACTAGGTTACCTAATACCCTAGAGGATTGCGCGATAGAATTGAGAGAGAGCGCTTGTTCCTGCTAGGCTGTTCAAGACAGACATAGGTAGGTAGACATACATCACCGGGTGAGTTGATCAGTAGTCTATGACTCAAACCCTAAGTGTTGCAAGAAGGTGGATTGCTCAACCGTGCACAACCAGAGTTCGGTGACGACCTACGACAATGAATTATGAGGAAGGCTTCGACCAGGAAAGCGGATTGCTTGATTTGGAAATCGAGCAAAGCTAATACTAAAGTATAGAGGGTCATTCCTAGTTGTTGCTCAGGTAGGAGAAGTGACACATCGACTGGAGCTACCCGATGAGTTAAGTGGAACTCATTTGATGTTCCATGCATCTCGTCTAAGAAAGAGCTCAACCGATGAGAATATGATCATGCTACTAGAGAACACTGAGATGGACGAAGCATTCAACCACAAGAAGCAACCGGTGGCCATTACTAATAAGAAGAAGAGAATAGGCTAAGGAGGATGATGGTTTTACTTGTGCGGGTGCAGTAAAGCCTAAAGGAATCTAAGTTTAAGTGCAAGATCAAAGAAGAGGTGAGACAGTGTTACCCATAACTGTTTGAGAAGTGACAGGTTTCGGGGACGAAACCTCTTTAAGGGGGGTAGACTTGTAACACCCTGAATTTCTATTTAAACAAAGGAAAAGAAAAGTAATTAGAAAGAATAGATAATGAGCACAAGTGGAGGGGGAAAAAGTGTACAAAGTACAAAACCTTATTACTTTAAGGTTTAAAGGGGCATGGTTGCCCATTTCTTCTTCATCTTCTTCAATCGGCTGAAAAGAAGAAAGAAGAGAGAGAAGCCTCGGTTCTAGAGAGAGAAAGTGGAGGAAGCAGCTTCAAAGGTAAGTCTTCTCTTATACGAGCTCAGTTTCAGTTGGGTTTCGAGTTCTTGACCGAAGTTCTTGGTGTTTAGTGTTTGATTTCGGGATTTAAGAGCTGAATTGAAGGTGGGTCTTGAACGAGAAGAGTGTTGCTCAAAGGCTGCTCAAGGTGAGTTTCTAGAACCCCTCTTTTACTGATTTTCAACTCGTTTGGGGCTATTATGCATACTAAGTGAACATTCTGAAAGTAACCGTGGGTCTAAGCCTTGTGTTCGAAATGATGTATGTATGTATGTATGTATGTTTTAGTGTTGATTATGGGTTAATATTGATGGTTTAGGATGTTTAGGTGCCCTTAGTATGTTAGATTTATGCTTGGGTATGATTAGGATGATAATCGGGTGAATTTGATAACATAGAGAATATTTTAGAATGTTCGGACGAACACGATCAGTGGTCCATGCGCCCAGCATGATTGGCCATGCGTCCAAGTGATTGGCTATGCGCCCAGAGGTGGTCCATGCGCCAAAATAGTGCCATGTGCCCAAAGTGTTAGAATGGCTAAGTGTTGGTGCGCCTAAACAGGGCAGAAGCGCCCAAATAGTGCCCATGCGCCCAGACTGATTTATACTTAGAATTTTCAGGCTCATACGCTTGAAAGGTTCCATGCGCCCATTTTGGAATTAGGATTTTCCAAGTGGTTTAAGGGATGAATATGGGGAAATAAGCCTGGTTATAATTATGATGTGTATGTATGTGTGATGTGTTATCTTTCTTCGTAAAACAGTTTTCTAAACAGACGTATTATGTTTTATAATACCATACTTATGACTTTACGTGGCGTGATGCATGAACGAATAAATTAACGAACGTAAAGTATTATGTAATAAAGTGAAAGAAAACAATAGAGTACGAAATGTATTGCACATGAGATAACAAATTGTGAACATGAAAGTGACGGATGATGAGATCCGTGTCGCGTACCTCGGTACTCTGTCAGTCTTCGGACATGAGTCGGGGGTTTGTTTATTAGGTCCCGGCTCAGTATCAGTCTTCGGACATGAGTCGGGGGTATTGCATGAGACAAAGTGACGGATGATGAGATCCGTGTCGCGTACTCCGATACTGTGTCAGTCTTCGGACATGAGTCGGGGGTTTGTGTATCAGGCCCCGGCACAGTATCAGTCTTCGGACATGAGTCGGGAGTATTGCATGAGACGAGATAATGAGGTGAGCGACTTTGTGTTGCAACAGACTCGGAATGAGTTCAATCCCTGTGATTGACTCGAATGGGATCTTTGTCTGTATCCTGGTGCTGTGTCAGTCTTCGGACATGAGTCGGGGGTTTGTGAGCAGGCCCCGGCACAGCATCAGCTTTCGAGCATGAGTCGGGGATATTGCATGAGACAAGATTCGAGTAATAAAGAGTAATGAGCAAAGTGATGAATGAAAGAACGAAGTTAATGATTGTAATGACGAAGATAATAATGATATTATCTGTATGTACGTATGATGTATGATCACGAACGATTGTAAAGTATAGTATGATTTTGAAATAAAGTAAAGAACGGTTTTAACGAAAGAAAAGTATGTTTTTTTTAAAACTAGAACTCACTCAGCGTCGCTGACTTTTGTATGCATGATAGTTGGCAGGTAATTGTTGATGCTGAGGAGTTGCATGCATGGATGCATAAGCTACGTGGAGCATTTTGAGGCTGGCATCCGTATTTTGACATGTCTTTGTATTTCGAGATGAAAACTAATATTGTAAATGAATGAAATGACATGTTTTTAGTTATTAATGAAAGTTTTAAATTTCGATGCAAAATAAATGTACGTTTTATAATGTTTTAAGTGCAATGATTGACCAACTGTGAGGTTTCCGGGAACGGGGCCTTACAATAAGCCTTAGCCAACAAGACTTCGTCATCAGCTGCCCATTTAATACGAACAGACATCTCAGTCTTTTCTTTTCCCTTTCTTCTTTGTTGGTGTTTTTTTGGGTGACGAAGGAGCTTCATCAATTAGTTGTTCATTATGTGATTTTGATTGCGATTGCTGCACGTTTTGAAGCTCTTTATGTTTAAGCCATGTTTGATATTGTTGATAGTCTTCCAACGCAAAATAATATTGTTGAAGATATGGGAATCCCCAAGGTTGTGGAAATTGTGAAAAGGCAGGTTGTTGAACATATGGGAATCCCCCAGGTTGTTAAACATGTGGGAATTCCCCAGGTTGTTGAACATGTGGGAATCCCCCAGGTTGTTGAACATGTGGGAATCCCCCAGATTGTTAAAGATATGGGAATCCCTCGGGTTGTAGGAATTGGGAGAACCCAAGGTGTTGATATTGGGAGAATCCAAGGTGTTGATATTGGGAGAACCCGAGTTGCTGATGTGGGTATTCTTTATTGGTTTCATCGTTTAACATTTGTGTGAAAGAGAATGGAGCTCTTGGATCCATTGAGAATTGAATTTTGAATTGTGTTTAGAAGAGAGTTATAAAATGTTAGAAAGATGATGCAGTGTGATTTGAGAAAAACTCTCAAGTGAGTAACACATATTATAATAGGTAAACTAGCCATTATAAATAAAACAAAAAAACTAACCGTTATGAAAAAAACAAAAAAAGTAGCCGTTATGAAAAAAATATAAAAGTGGCCGTTATGAATAGAACAAAAAAAGTAGCCGTTATGAATAAAACAAAAAAACTAGCCGTTATGAAAAAAAAATAAAAAAATAGCCGTTATGAATATAACAAAAAAAAGTAGCCGTTATGAAAAAAACAAAAAAAGTTAGCCGTTATGAATAAAACAAAAAAGATTTTAAAAAATAAAAATATAAACTCTAACTAATTAGTTTAATATTATAAATATAAAAAATAAAATATTTTTATTTCATTAACTCATTTTAATTAAAATATTATACTTAAATTATTATTTTAATTAAAGATTTTAAAACAATTCAATTAAAAATATTTTAATTTAAAATTATTAATTATAGTGGTGGGCCCACCACCCCCTCCCTTTCCATTGCCCTTGCACATGGATCGGGCATCTCATCTTTTCTCCCCTATCGCCACCCTTCCGGTGGGCGCCGTCCACGTCGGTGACGGGCCGACCACGGGTAAAGCGATGGGGATAGTCTTAGTGTTTCCAGCTGGCTTTTAAAGTATAGCCGACTGTATGATGTAGTATAAAGTGTCTCAAGTACTTGTCTTTATTTGTATGCTTTGTAACACTTGTAATAGAACTTGAGAGCAATATACAAAATACTTGTCTTTGTTGTTCTGGTTCTCTACTTGCTGTGATTCCATCAACATAAACCCGGTTCTCTATTTGATCTGTTAAGCATTCTAAGTCTCTCCTTACTGTGAAAATATTGCATTGACCCCCTTTAACAGTCCTGCAATTGGTATCAGAGCATTTTAGGCTCTTGATCGTAAGATCTCACCATCTTAAATCCCTTCAGTTTCACAAACACTTAACAACTCATATGACAGCTTTTACCAAGGCTGATATGGAAACCTGTACTATGATAAAATCTCCACTGATCACTACTGATGACTTTGTTACTTGATGTCAAAGAATGGAATGCTTTATCAAGTCTCAAGACAGCAGGATGTGGGGATTTGTTGGACCTCATATACAATGCACCACTTCAACTGCTCTTGGTGATGGCATGATACCAAAGGAAGTGGCTGACTACTCAGAAGAAGATTGGAAGAAGGTTGATGTAGATCAGAAGGCCATGACTGCTCTCCAAACTGCTTTTCCAAACTCTATCTACAGAGTCTTCAAGAAGTGCAAAATCGCTAAGCAACTATGGGATGCAATGAAGCTTATGTATGAGGGGTAAAATAAAGCAAAAGAGAACAAGAAAAACCTATTAGCAGTTTGAAAACTTCACCTTCAAGACAGGTGAAATCATGACTTAAAATACACTAGGTATGTTGAGATTGTGAATACTTTAATGGATGTTAGAGTAACTCTTGATAATAGGGACATTGTGAGAAAGTTCATGTCCTCTCTTCCCAAATGATGGACACACTATTGTATGGTCATGAAGAGGAATGAAAACCTCAAGACCCTTACTCTCACTGAGTTGTATGATATCCTCACTAGATACCAGATGAAGATGAGCATACAAAATCCATCTAGTAACTCCAACAATCAACAGAGTTCAGCCCTTTATGTGATTGAAAGGGATTGAAGAGAACCAAAATATCATCTCATCTGCTACCCTAAAAACTCATAAAAGGGTCCTTTCATCACCTTTCTGGAGACACCAAGGGAGCGCTACATCCAAGGAAGCTGATTCCAAGAGACAAGCTCTTTTCAAGCATTTGTGTCTACTTATGAAAGCGTTGGCAACTTTCTCTTCACTCTTGAAGACTTGGATCGTATCCATCCAGAAAATCTGGAGTACATAAAGATAACCCAGCAGATGACTCTTCTCACTTACAGAGCCAAGAAGTTTTACAAGAGGACATACAGGAAGTTTCCCAGCAATGCAACTAGCGGAAAGTTTGGGCTGGATAAATGCAAGCTGAAGTATTACCACTATAACCAAATAGGACACTTTGCTAGAGAGTTCAAGGCAGTAAGAACAAATGGAGTCCAAGTATAAACTAGACCAAACTACACTGATGGAGCTCTATAGAATGACAAGCCCAAGCAACAAACTGTAGTTTCTATTGAAGAAGGAGGCTTTGACTTGAACTTTCAGGTTGAAGATGCATCTCCAAACCAAGCACTGATGGCTGGTCATGAAAAAGCCAAGGTATCGGAACACCTTTGTACTCCTGAACGTATTGCTAAAGTTAATAGATACAGGTCCTACAACTTAGAAAGAGATCTAACCTTGAGTCCGTAAATATCGTAAAAGCTGATTTTAAAAGACTAAAATGATTATAAACTTAAGATTAGAAGATCTATAGAAAACCATTTGAACTCTTAAGCATGAACACACCAACTATAGGAATCATATCAAAGATCTCATTACCAAGTTAACATGACAGGCTGAGCTTGTGATCAGCAAAGCCAGGGCAGAAAAATGTGTTTTTGAAAAAGAGACCTTCAAGAATATTATATTCTCATCCTTAAATGTAAAGATTTGTTATCAGAATAAGTAAGGACTGGGATCTACTGAGATAACTCCTCCACACACTCTATTATCTGTAAGATCTCCAAGGTGTGAAACTTGTCAAGATGAGCTTCCCCTAATAGAACCCAATCAAGTAGAGGATGAAGATAAAGAAGAGATAGTGAAGGATGAATCTAAGGTGAGTGAAGAAGATCATCCTAAGAAGGGTCACTTTTCTCCTGAGGAGAGGAAAGAATCAGGGATGACCAAGCCCAAAGGAAGAACTTGATCAGAGCAGCCAAGAGAATATCAAAGAAGGCTCAAGAGATTAAGGCCACTTTTAACTCTAAGAAAAAACAAGTCTTTATCTCTATAGTATTTGAAATGGTAAAGGCTGAAGACTTAACTATGGACTCTAGTACCAGGAGTTCTAGTTCATATTCTCCTCATCCCTGTGAAGAAAAGAGGTTGATCAGCTATGCACCACTACTGTATAGCTTGAACCATCCAGTTCCAAGAGCAACCCTCACCCTAAGACGCCTACTCCATCATCTGTGAAGATGAAGATGGAAGTGGAAAGTGATCAAGCTTAGCTTTCTACTCAAAAGAAAACTCTCAGAAGGAAGCCAATTGATTGCATCATGTGTGGTACTACTTCTCATCTTGCTAAGGATTGTATCTACAATCCTAAAAGTACTATCCACATGACCAAGAAGAAAACTTTTAAGAAGAAGAAAAAAAAGCTTCAGAAAGAAAGTCTTTTCCTTTCGGAAGCTCCAAAGTGAAGAAGAAGAAGACAAGTGAAAACTTTCCTTTGGAAGAAAATTTGGTCTCGGAAGAAAGGAGTGCTTCCGAAGCACTAAAGTCTACTGCAGTGGATGTAAAAACTTCCAAAGGTCTAGGCTCCAAAACATCCAAAGTCATCAAAACTTTTGACGTATTGAAGGTCAAGTCTAATCTTCCAAAGATGGTGTGGAAGATAGAGAAAGACCATGTGACTGAAAGATATTAATCTACAACAACTAATGATCCTTAAAGCCTGAATATAGGATCAATCACTGTTTCATTATCTTCAGTTCACTTTGACAAGCCCAAGACCAATAAGGCTTGGGTTTCCAAATGTAACTAACCATCTTTTTTTATACAGAAACAGCTAAAGACCAAGCGGAATATATAGATCATTGATAGTGGTTGTTCCAGACACATGACAGGAAATTTTTCTTTGCTTCAAAACTTTGAGAAAAATGATGGAGGGCCAGTTGCTTTTGGTGGAGATTCAGGTGTTACATTACTGGAAGGGCAGGGTCACAAATGATAAGCTCAACATTGAGAAGGTAAACTTTGTTAAGGAGCTTGGGTACAATCTATTGAGTGCATCCCAATTTTGTGATCAGAGATACAACACGCTCTTCACTGAGAATGAGTGCATTGTTCTCAAGCCTGAGGTGGTCATTCGTCAAGAGCACATCCTGCTCAAAGCCCCCATGAAAGAGAACATGTACAAGATGGATTCGCAGGAAACATCCCCTTGAGAAAAACTTTCTTGCTTTCTATCTAAAGCAAATAGTGATGAGTCGTTCCTATGCCGTAAAAGAATGTGCCATGTAAAATTTAAACACATGATTAAATTAATTAAGAATGATTTGGTAACTGGATACCAAACAAAGAGTTTACAAGTGATGACCATTGTGTTGCATGTCTAAAAAGGAAGCAACACGAAGTGTCCTACAAGCCAAAGGAAAGGAACTCTATCACTACGCCCCTACACTTATCCCCACCAATGTAATGAGTCTAGGAAGGATCTCATATTGTTTGGTGATCACATATGATTTCACAAGATTCATTTGGGTCTTCTTCATTAGAGCTAGGGATGAGACTCATGAGATCTTAAATAACTTCACTCTAAAAATTGAGAATCAATATGATCACAAGGTCAATACCATAAGATGTGATCAAGGAACTGAATTAAAGAACCAAATTCTTAATACATTGAGGGTCCTAGAAAGGTTAAGAGTTCTTTGTGATACAAAGGGTATTACAAGAAAATATAGTGCTCCCAGGACTCCTCAACAAAAATGTGTTGCTAAGAGTAGAAACAAGACACTTATTGAAGCTGCAAGAACCATGTTATCCGACTCTAAACTGCGCATCACCTTCTAGGCAGAAGCAATCAACACTGCCTGCTATGTGCAGAACATAATTTTAGTAGTTTAAAGTCATGGTAAGACTCCTTTTGAGCTATGGCACAAAAGGAGGCCTTTCATTGGTTTTCTCAAATCATTTGGATGTCCTTGCATAATCTTGAATACCAAAGATCAAGTAGCCAAATTTGCTGAGAAATCAGATGATGGACACTTCATTGGATAATTTTTCCAAGCTAAGGCTTATAGAGTATACAGTCTCAGAAATAGAGTAGTTGAGGAGTCAGCCAATGTGACTTTCAATGAGCACGCTCCTAGTGTGAAAGGTTCTGGTCCTGATTGTGTAACTCCAGGATACACACTTGAATCAAATAACATGAAGAATTATGGATCAAACAATGATAATCACAATGAAAACCCTTTGATCTTCAATTAGATTGCAAAATGTGTGTTTACAAATAATCCCTCAATCTATTGGTCATTCAACCATTAACCTAATTCTAATTACAATTAGGCTATTTATAGTCTAGTTTAAGTTTCCATATTTACACATAACCCCCTAGACTATATATTTAGACTAAAACATGACTCAAAGAAAGTAAAATATATTTTGTTCACACAAAATATATTTATTACAATAAAACTCCTAGTCATTTAAATCTTCAACGTCTCGTCTCGGTTCCTCGTCTCGAACGAGTCGGGTTTGACTTTTGTTGACTTTGACCGTGACGTTGACTTTTGTTGACTTTCACTGTGTTGATAATATAGACTATCTTTTACAGCTCCAACAATACTCCCCCTTAGTCTATCATTATCAACGTCTTCATACGAATTCAGCCCCGAGAAATCAACTGTAGAAAGATCTTCAAATTAAAGCTTTTTGAATTTGATGAGAAAAGTTATTCATCTCATAAGCTCCCCCTATTTATATGCTCCCCCTTTTTGACTGCATCCTTTTGTGAGGATATTGGAACAACTTTCCCAAATCTCTAATCTCGAGTGCTTCAGAAGATGTAGGAGGAGGATTCCTAGCTCGGTATCTTCTGCAAACTTGAGGAACAGGTTCTCTAATCAGGTACACTGCTCAACTGATGATCGGCCATCACTTACAGCAAAAACCTGAAACACATTCACAAACACAATCTCGACATTTCTAATTAGATCATTTCATTTTAACAAAATAAACCCGTGTTTATTTGTGTTTGAAAACAAGCGAACCCGTGTTCGGTTGTACGCAATTTCTGTGAAATGCATGAAAATGATAAAATTGTAACAACATAATATGGAAGACCTAAAAGAAATTTGAAAAGAAATTTTATTATATTTTTTTATTTTTATTATATACATTTATTATAACATTTCTTTTTTTTATCTATATTTTTTTTATAACCGAGAACTGAATCGATCATGAGATCACATCCTCAAGATATACTTTAGCACAAAGATGAATTTAATCATCGACAAGAAATGAGATCACACTGATAACTGAATCTAATAACAGTCTTTGAATGATTTTTGAAATTGTCAAACAGATCAATAACGATTGCTGGTATGTTTGTCCACTTAAACTCATGCCCTATCTTTTTCAACAAGCAGAAGATGATTCGTTAAGGTTCGATTAAATGCTTTAGAATGCTAGGACCCCACAATCATTTGGCAAAAACCCTCACCCAACCTCAGGATTTCTTGAATTTTGTAACGATCTTTACAGAGCAAGGCTTGTACATTAGTGTGCAAGTGATTATCGACAGAATATTGCATTCTGTGATGAATTAGATGATTTGACACTACTTAGACCAAAATGGTGAGAGCTCCAGGTCTATACTCACGTATAACAAAGGAGATGACCATTTAATCATGTGCCGATGAGAGCTCCAGGTCAGTACTATCGTACAGCAGAGGAGATCATCACTCCAGGTCAGTACTTCCGTACAACAGAGGAGATTAACATAAACACAAGACACATAATTACACCAATCATGGCTCAAAGATATGACTTATATGATTTGTATCATGGTGGGTGAAAGATCAATTCTCAATCCAATTTTTGTCGGGACTCAGTTTTTGTGCAGGCCAAAATGATTGCATAAATCCAGACATCCTTAAGCATATATTTTAATTGAAATCATGATGCTGCTGTCTACTTTATTCTTCAGGCTGAGTCTACCAAGCATATCATTAAAGAATCTGATTGTTTTTCTTTTATTTGCAATTAAAAATAAGATGTAAATCAGATAACAACATCAGTTACTATCATTTCTCATTTTAAAATGCAAGTCATGCAAAAACAAGCATTTCAAGAAGATATACAATCATTTCTCAATCATCTCGAATCAAGTTCCCAGTTCTCTTTTCATTTTTATTTACTTATACTCTCCCCCTATATTTTTATTTTTGCAATTTTTTTTATTTTATATTTATTTTTATTTTTTTTATTATTATTTTTTCAATTTATTATTATTATTTTTTAATTTTTTATTATTATTTTTAATTTTTTTTAAACTGTACAAAAATAAAAATTTATCAAAGAAGGTCTTCCAAACTACACTGATATGAAAATAAGAAATGAATTCTCAAGAAATATGCAGTGACTGTGAAGTGAGAACTGTGATAATATAGATAAAAATCCAGATTGTGGATATAATACCATGACCTTAACCTGTTTGTTCCGTCTCAAATTTGAATCAAGAACAATCTCTGTCAGTAAACCGGATTACTAACAGTCCTCCTGAATTGTTCCTGCACTCATTAACAAATTAGTTAGAAAGGGAAACCCAGGCCATCGTAGTCCTGGAAGTTCCTTTTTCATCAAGATAAGTAACAAGCTTCTGCACACAACCGTTTAAACAATTGGGGATTGTTGTATCCTTCTTTTTAATTTGCCAAATTTGCTTCGGTTCAATTAACTTGGATTTGAATGAATTAAATTTGGAAATCATTTTCTGTTTAAGACCGGAAGGAAAAGAATTTGGTTTGAAACCTTTTGTCATTTTCATCTTTGAATCATGTGAAACCGGCTTCACATGAAAAGGTTTGGATGGAGGGTTTTTCATCCAACCATTCAAAGATGTGTGCTTTTTACCTCTTGATCCAGAGAAGCAACCCGTGTTGCCTTTACCGTCTGGAACATTCTTTTTATACTTACATTCGGAGAAGCAATTTGTTTTGCCTTTACCATTCGTAGCAAGCCTTTGAGGACATTTCTTTACCACATGCCCTTCTTTTCCACACTCAAAACAAGCCTTGAAAAGCTTTTGATTCTTTGTAGTCCCGTGTTGTGGAGGTGGTGATGAGGATTGCTTGGAGCTTGTAGAAGATTGTTGCTTGTTCTGTAGTTTCTCGTGCTGAGCAGTGAATGAGATCTTTTCTGATTTACTGAGATGCTTTGCAATTGGAGAAGAGATCCGTATTGGTCTTGATTCAGCTTTTGGAAGCTTTTATGACTTGACAATGTCAGGAGATATCTTGATCTGTGAGGAACCAACACGCTCCTCTGTGATTGATTCATCATCTGAGCTTATCCAGTCTTGTATACACAGATCATTCTCCAACGGATCTTGATTGACATCTCCTATCGTGTTGGCTTCGCTTGTAGGATTCTCATTGCCTGATGATTCAACAACTGTTCCTTCTTTGACAAACCTGACGGGAACAAACGAAGGAATGTTACCTGATTTGAATTTGTTGAAGAAAGTTGGAGAAGAAACTGATATTGGTGTTTGAGCATCAGAAGTGGAATTGTCATTAATCTTCTTATCAGACCCTTGCTTGAGGAATCCCAAACCTACAGGAGAATCCTGCACATCTCTAACCTCTTTAAGATTAACACTGCTTAGACCTGCATTTAAATGATTAGTTTCTGCAGCTTCAATCAAATCATTTGTTGAATGAGGTCTGGGAATTGGTGAATAACATAAAGTAGAAGGAGGTGGAACTGAATTAAATACAGTTTCACCATCAGATTTATATCCAATCCCATGTTTTACCCGCACCCCTTATTGTTTAGCAATAAGCTCATCCTTTTTCATGTGTGAAAGGGTCCATTTATCAAGCTTTGTTTGAAGCTGAGTTGTTTCAAATTGAGCTAAAACAGCCCTTTCTTTCAAAATATTAATTTCAACGTTACGCTCCAAAATGGTTCTTCTTAAAAGATCATTTTCAGCCAATGCTTCATTAAGTTTTCTTGAAAAAGCAATTTCATTTTTCTTTAATTCCTGATTGATTGTTTTTAATTCTTTTTCATTTTCCAATAACAATCTGTTTGCCTTATAAATCCCAAATAACCGGATTTTGCATGACGAAGAACACATATCCTGAACAGTCTCATAAGGAAGACCCATGATAGTTCGTTCTGCAGCTAAGCTCTTTTCACAGTTGCAAGCCCATGTGATTTCTTGTTGTTCCTCTTCTTTGACCTTCAGCATCTTGTCAACCTCAGACTCTTTCTCTCTTTTATCAGCTTTTTCCAGTCTTATCATCATCGGTTCTCATAGACTCTGGTTTACTGTCATTGTCGACTCTTAAAGCTTCACGATTCTCTTCAACAGTTTCTCTGAATTTAGACTTTAAATCTGAATCATTTCTCAATAACTTCAACTTTTCAATCATCTCTGTTTTGTAATCAAGTATGCTTGTTACAGAAGACACAAGATCAATATTAAGCGCGTGGGTTTGATGTGGGAACACGGCTTGCTGAAATTTATTTCTTTGGATATCCAACTCGAGAGATTTTAGCTTGTTGATCATATCCATAAGTTTTGTGTCGACATAACCTCTTTCTTGCTTCAGCATTTTAACTTGATGATTCCATGCAGACGGAAGAGAGTCTAGAAGCTTTTGAATCTGTTCATGATTTGAATCTGTTCATGCTTACTGAGATCAGGAACATGCTTCTTTAGATTATTTTCCACCTTTAAGAATCGATCAATCAAATCTGACAATTTTTCTTTCTTCATTGCTGCAAAAGAATCAAACCGGCTTTGTGCCGTTGTGAGATTATCTGATTTAAAATCTTCTGAAGTTGACATGATTGTACAAATCTTGAACAATTAAACGTCCCAAAAATATTTTTTCTCAAAAAGTTTAGAATAATTCTCCATCGGGAAAAATATATATATATATATTTTTAAATATCACGCAAGACAATCTTAGCAACTGGGGTCAAGCTGAATTAATCCCAACTAGGGGGAAAAAGTCATCTTTAACATTCGAATTTAGCTGAATAAATGATAGTTTCGCCGAAATTATAGTTTCGCAGAGCTAGTTTCGCAGAAAAATATAGTTTCGCTGAGCCGATAGTACTTTCTCTGGCAATTTCGGCAGCAGTTTCGCTACCCAAATGCTTTAGACTGCTTAGTTTCGTCGACAATTTCGCACAAAACAAGCTTGAACTTTCGTTCAAAGATACTTTCGACAACAATTTCGCTTGTAATATGCACACAAGCACTGTTGAACTTTCGTTCAATGAAACTAGTTTCGCAGGACAGCAGAAAACAACTTCAATGAGGATAACCGATGTAGTTTCGCTGAAAGAACTCGTAGTTTCGCTGGATGAACTGGTAATTTCGCTGAACGAAGCTGAAAAACTTTTTCAACACGAAATCAATCTGAAATCACCCAAATCTCAATGGATTTGAAATCTGATGATTAACAGAGCTTTCCCAACCAATAACAAGCAAACTTCAATCAATTTCCATATCAATAACACTCAAATCTGATCCTAATTTGATGAAAACTTGATATTGAACAAAAACAACCAAAACCAACTTCTCTCTCTAAAAATCTTCAAATCTTCAGTGAATTTGATCCAAAATGGCTCTGATACCAAATTGTAACTCCAGGATACACACTTGAATCAAATAACATGAAGAATTATGGATCAAACAATGATAATCACAATGAAAACCCTTTGATCTTCAATTAGATTGCAAAATGTGTGTTTACAAATAATCCCTCAATCTATTGGTCATTCAACCATTAACCTAATTCTTATTACAATTAGGCTATTTATAGTCTAGTTTAAGTTTCCATATTTACACATAACCCCCTAGACTATATATTTAGACTAAAACATGACTCAAAGAAAGTAAAATATATTTTGTTCACATAAAATATATTTATTACAATAAAACTCCTAGTCATTTAAATCTTCAACGTCTCGTCTTGGTTCCTCGTCTCGAACGAGTCGGGTTTGACTTTTGTTGACTTTGACCGTGACGTTGACTTTTGTTGACTTTTACTGTGTTGATAATATAGACTATCTTTTACAGCTCCAACAGATTGGTTGTTTGATCTTGATTTAGTTACTAACTATTTTAACAAATCTTGTGAGAATGTTTCAGGATCTACAGGTAACTTATCAATAGGAGATCCTGACCAAAGATTAGAGTTGAGAAGACCAAGCAAGAAAGCTACTTCAGCTCTAGTGGTAATTAACCCTGCAGATGGAGTTCCTATCAGCAGCACCATGACAAATTCAGCTGATACATCTGAGGTGCCTATTAATTTCAGCTCAGAGGCACAAAACTCAAATGAAAGAACTTCCAATGTAGGAGTAAATGGAGGTGGTGATAGTGATCAAGAATTTCTTCCACTCCATAAAAGACAACATCAATGATGTCACACACTCATTGGATCAAGCTTCTCTTGATTAGTGTGCTGATTTTGTGGGTGACACTCTATTTCCATATCTGAATTTCATAAATTTGGATCTTTTCAATCAACTTGCTGTGATTCCTCAATTTAGGATCCACAAATCACACCCCACCACAAACATCATAGGAGATGTCAACATAGGGGTGAGAACAAGAGGACAAACCCATAACAAAAATGTTTGTCTATACACTTGTTTTTTTGTCTCAGATAGAGCCCAAGAAGGTTGATGAAGCTTTGAAAGATGGTAGTTGGGTTAAAGCAATGTAGGAGGAGCTGCTTCAATTTAAAAGACAAAAGGTTTGGAACTTATGTGCTCTTCCTCCAAGGAAGACCGCCATAGGTACCAAATGCGTATTTAGGAACAAGAAGGATGATAGAGGACTTGTCAGCAAGAACAAGAAGGATGATAGCTCAGGAATATTTTCTGAAGTCAAATTGGCTTCGGAAGCTCTTATAGATTTTTAGGAAACAAAGAACCTTCGCAAGATTTTGACTTCCAAGAAAACTACCTTTCTGGGCGCTTTTTCAGAGGTGGGACCGACATCCAGATTTCAGAGTTTATCCTTTTGCATTAACTTTGTCTCAAATCCATTTCATATATATACACCTTTAACAGTCCCCGTTTCCTCTTTGTCAGCAAATCTTTCTAACCTAAATTCACCCATAAACCGCCTTTGTTCTTACCTTTCTTCATCACAAATCTACTCACAAATAGCCAACCCTGATCCATGAAACCAACTAGATTTCTCCATGCATTTACATAGGCAACACAATCAGGTTGCTCTGTTAACATCTAAGAAAGATCCTGGTTTTTCACATGTTTGCCGGTTCTTAACTTTATTAATCTATTTCATCTCACTCACCATAGATCCTCCACTATATGAAGATCAACTTTTGGAGTTTTGGAGGACCTGCCAATAGGTCATTATGGATGGGGAGAATGCACTATTTGCCACAGTGAAAGGCAAGACAATTTTCTTTAATCCAACCACCATCAACACTCATCTCAGGATAAATGATGAAGAAGGTGAATTGTCCTTCCCAAAATCTGCAGTGAACCAGTCCTTCAGGCAGATAGGCTATGAGGGTGATTACTTGGTAAGAACCTTCAGGAAAGGGAAGGTCTCCTCCCAGTGGAAGTACCTTCTCCATGTTATCATCCACTATTTTTATCAAACAAGCATGGAGGTTGGGATCAAATTTCAAAGAACCTTTCCTATACAGTCCATGGCATGGTTCAAGGTGTCAAGTTTAGGTACTCTCAATTTGTATATACAAATTTGCTTGCAAACTTAGACTCCATAGAATATTATATGTTCCCTAGAAATGTTCAACACATTCTTAACTGTGAACTTGGCTCACAGTTAAGGGGAACAACTAATGTTATTAATATGGGACAGATGAAGCCCCACATCTTCTTGATAATGAGAAAGCCTATTGTGGGCTTCTCATGGGTAGAAACAACCCTCGTCCCAAAAATGTTAGAGCTCATTACTCAAGGTGACAACCTAGCAACACCAGCTAGTGTTAAACCCACACCTTCTACATCTGAAACACCCACACAACCACAAATTACCCTTAACTACTCAAGAAGATCTAAACGATCCCCCACAAAAGTTACTCAGGTTGTGCAGACCCCATATACTCACCCATGCAGGAAGTGGACACTAGAGCTCCCACTTTCCTGAGGAGCTAACCACTCCCATCACTTCATTGATCAGTGCTAAGATTCCTTATGCTCAGCCTGATGAGCTTACAACCCTCTCAACCTTAAGCATTCACTCAGAGTCTTAAAACTCTAGTGAACAACCTTCAGTGGAAAGCTGCCATCCCCAGCCTCTTGATCTTAACCAACCAATTCCCAACCTTGAATTCTATGATGACGAAGACATGGGATTCAGTGAGTACCATGAGTCTTTATTCTCCAACTCTGCTCAAAGAGACATGAGTGCTCCTGAGTCACCCATGTATAGCCTATATCATCCACCCACAACTAAGGTGGATCTCCCTAAACCTGTTCAGGAGGTCCATATGGAAGGGCTCTCACTTCTTCAAGTGATTACATCTTTAAGACATCAACCATGTCAACCTAACCTATTGACACTTTAACTGAAGCTGTCATGATGCAGCAGCCAAGAACTTAGTGTTGATAATTAGGAAGAATACTTTGGTCCTATTCTCTCATCTGCCCGTGATTCTTCTAGTTAAGATTAGGGGAGTCTGAAACTAAAGGTGCACAAAATGACTAAAACTTGAACCTATTTAGTCTCAAAGGTTAGTCACCTGGAATCTCATGTGACCACCTTACAAAAGAGGGCCAATGACCACAACTTGATATCACTGGTCTAAAGGGCAAGTTAGCTGAGAGACCATTCAGGAGGACTCAACCAGGACCACAAGAACCTGTAGATGTGCTGGACCTAACCTATAGCTCACCTATACAAGAGGGTGATGCTACCAAAAAGGAGGAGAAAGTCCTACTTGCAATCACAGAACCTGAGAGTTCCTCTCAGAGTATGGACATAGAGGATTCACCACCCTCACCGGCACTTGTCCATACTCAGCAACCTCCTCAAGTTCATATTGATGTGAACTCACTAATAAAAGTCTGTTTGAGGAGGGTACCTGAAGGGCTATGCCTACCCCACCCCATGATGCTAAAAAAAGAATACTATGGTAGAGGTATGATGCTGACAGGAGAGCCCTGATACTCCTTAGACTTCAAGGGCAGCAAGAAGTCTTTAGTTTTTAGACCCTGAAGTACTATAAGAATCTTTTTCTAGTTCACATGTCACTTTTCAACCCAAGTCAAAACAGGCAAGCTGATAGACTAGCTCAGAGGATCCAAGACAGGATGTTGAAGAGTTCAGATTAAGAAAAAGACAAAGGCTAATAGGCAATGTCATTGGTCTACTGGATGTTGAGGTGGACCTTAAGATTAGTTTCGAAGTGGAAACCTTGACTGAAGGCCCAATGATAGAACATGTGAACCTTGAGATAAGAACTTCTTCAACATCCTCTACCCTTAGTGAGGCACTAGTTGGTGAAGGTGCTTCACAATCTCTGTCTGGCCAGATCTTTAGTGCTTAACCAAGTAATGAAGGCCAAAGCTCTCTCCACATTGAGTCACCAAAGCTTGAGAGTGACAAAGGGAAAAAGAAGTTGACTCCTGAGCATATTGAGGAGGAGGAAAGAGAGAGGAAAAGGAAGCTAAGGGGAGAGAGTTCTATTGGGTCCCCAGGCTTTATGGAAGCTGCAATCAGGGCTGCCCCTAGGCCAAACACTCAAGATGATGAGTTAATGGTAGCCAAATTAAACTACTTAGGGACAAGAAACTATAACATTGATGAACACATCTCTCTTCCCTTAGAAGAGTTAAATGAACATGGGTGATACTGAACTGTCAAAGGAGAGAAAGGAGACAGAGGATGCAAAACTGCTCCTTAAGATTAAAGAAAAAAGGAGGAGGAAAAGACTTTATAAAAATGCTCCTACCCTCTCCCCAGTTCAAGAAAGCCCTAAGATAGAGGCTGTGACAACTGAGCAACAACCTTAGGTAGACAAAGAAGCAATTAGACAAAATATGATCTAACTACCTGAGTGCCACAAGCCTCTATCAAGCATCTGGACTTCTTCCCTTGTCTTATGAGTACATAAAGTTTTGAGTACCTCAAGTATCTTGAGCAACTAGTAATGAAAGAACAAAAGCTGCTAAGTGAATGATGAGGGAAGAAGCTGCAAAATCATGAGCCACCATCAAAGCAAGTCTGAAGAAACCTACTGATAGGCAGAAGATGGTGAGCTTCTTGAAGCTGTATGGATTCTCTAGAAGGAGGCTTGGTCTAATACCTTTATCCACCATGGATGAGCAAATTAGGGTGATCAAACAGAAAATCAAAAAGGGGTAAGCTTGTTGACTTGCATTCTCCACCAAGTCAGGCAACACCTGAAGTTGAGGTCAAGGTTGAACCATAAGAGACAACACCATCTGGACCTAGTGCTGGACTATAGCCAACTTCGTCTTCTGATTCACATCAAGGTCTTGATCCCTCTCCTTCTGAACCTGTGAGGGAAAATAAACAAACTAAGAAAGACATACAAGAACAACCTGGTGCTAAAGGCAGACTTCTCAGTTGAAATATGGAAAGAGGAAGAAAATTATGGCCATGAAGAAGTACAGTAAGAAGAAGAAGAAGTACATGGTATGCACCTCTACACCTTAGGATGAGTCAGAGCATCCTGAGGTTACTCAAGAAGAGGCTGCTCAACCAAGTCCAACCAATGTATAGCCTCTTGCTGTTGGGAGACCCATCATGTCCTGGACCTTTGCTACTAATCTAGACATATGGTATGTTATTAGAAATCAAAGAGGTAAAGACATCTTTTTCTTGCAAGACATACTTGACCTTCCTCTGCATGATCATGACATGAGAATATACTATGAGAGTCTGAGGGATCCTAACCAAAAGATGAAGAAAGAAATGGTCTTGATCCTTATGAGGATTGTTAATAGATGAATAATCTATTCTGTTTTGATAGCATTAGCCTAAGGGGAGTTTGTAAGGTCTACACTTAAAGAGCAAAGCAATCAAAGCAACTAAAGAGCTCTCAACATGCATGCATGAAGTACAAATGAAAGTTACTTTAGAAGTTTTACACAACTCAGGAACTATATGCTAATGTAAAATCTTCTAAAGCAAAATGTCCAAATCTTTCGAAGACAAAGATGAAGGTGGTGTTTGTTTTTCACAAAAGAGCTTCTTAGGCTCTTTTGTCTTCACCAAGAAGAGGACGGGTAGACATTTTAGGTTTCAGACTGTTTGTTTTTCCGAAGACATTTCATTAAAAAATGTCTTCCGTCCTCTTCTTGGAGAAGACCTAAACCCACATCTTTTCTCCTCTTCCAACCTCTTCATATTGAAAAAAACCTTAACACAACACATACTCCCCCATCGGTCTCCCCATTCTCCATCGCCCCATCCTCCATTGTCGGCTTCTTCCCATCGCCGGCGACCTCACCGCCGGTTGCCCCCTCTCCTTCGACTTCTGTTGCTCGACTGCCCCCTCCCCCCACTCCACCTCCTGCTCGACCGGCTCCCCCTCCCCCCCGATCGACCGTCGACTACCCCCCTCTCCTATGACATCACCGCCGACTGCCCCCTCTCTCCTGCTCGACCACCGACCACCCCCTCTCCTGCGACCTCCTGCTCGATCGCCACCTACTGCTCACCATAGGTAAAGTTCCATGGATTGTTTGTTTATGTTTAATTATGTTTATTTTTGATTTTGATTAGGTTTGTTTAGGTTTGTTTGATTTGTCACATGGATTATGTTTAGGTTTGATAATGTTTAGGTTTGTTTAATTTGTCATAATGGATTATGTTTATGTTTGATTTTGATTAGGTTTGTTTATGTTTGTTTGATTTGTCACATGGATTATGTTTATGTTTGATAATGTTTAGGTTTGTTTGATTTGTCATAATGGATTATGTTTATGTTTGATTTTGATTAGGTTTGTTTATGTTTGTTTGATTTGTCACTTGGATTATGTTTATGTTTGATAATGTTTAGGTTTGTTTGATTTGTCACAATGGATTATGTTTATGTTTGATTGTGTTTTTGTTGGTTAATAGAAATGGGCGAGAAACATCAATGGTCGAATAAACGATTAAATAAAATGTATTTGTATGGTTTTATGAATATTATTACAGTTTTTATGACTTTTATTCATATTTTAATGTATTTGTATGATTTTTATTTATATTTTAATGTTAAAGTACTTTGTAAAGCTTAAAAAATAGTTTTACTTTAATTACAGAATATTTTAACAGTTTGCAAATGTTAAAAAAACAAACAGTATTTTTCTTGCAGACTACAGACATTTGGGCCACCTCTTCTGCTGCAGATGTTTGCAGATGTGGTCCGCAGACTGCAGACGTTTTCCTGCAGAAAAAACAAACAACACCGAAGTCTTTGAAGCTTAAGAGACAAAGTCTTCCGAAGCCAAAGACTTATTTCTTTCGAAGACAGACTAGACATGCTTTCTCTGATCACCTTTTGAGAAAAGCTAAACAACTTTCTGCTGCCACCTCTAAAGACTCACCAACTTAGATAATTGGTGAAAAGGTCCATACTTTTGTCAATTGTAGATTAAGGCCATTGGTCTGTAATTTTATATGTTTGTATCTTTTATACTTTTTATAATATATTAGGATGTGAGCTATGGCATGTCATAGTCATAAGTCAAAAGGCAATATATATTTTGACTATACATTAATCTTGTTGTCTAGATTAGTGTTTCTAGCCGGCTTTTAAAGTATAGTTGGGTGTAGATGTAGTATAAAGTGTCTCAAGTACTTGTCTTTATTTGTATTATTTGTAACACTTGTAATAAAATTTAAGAGTAATATATAGCATTCTTGAAAACCAAATACTATCTGGTTGTTGTTCTTGTTCTGTCTCATATTTACTTGTGTTCTTAGCATCATCAACATAAATCTGGTTCCCTATTTGATATGTTAAGTGTTCTAAGTCTCTACTTATTGTGAAACTGTTGCAATGACCCCGTTCAACGGTCCTACAAAAGGATCACTGTCATTACAATTATACACATTATAAATATACATACGACAACATGACAGGAGTAATAAAGATGGTGCGAGGAAGGATCATACATTTATAAGCCTATTTACAGGAGGAGTAATCAAGAAAAATGCACTTGGTGGAACGTTGATGGAGTTTGGATGAAACATAGGGTCGCAATCACGGAAAACATAGACAACCAATTGGTTTTAGTTTTGTGTACATTGGTGGAATTTTGTATTGCTTTTCATAAAACTTAAAATTTAAAATTTTTATAGGAAATCAGTTGATGAGAGTACAACAATTTGAAAAGCATGAGACCAAAAGTTTAGTGGCAAGTTTGTATGGTAAAGTAAGGATAAACCACTTCCAACAATATGTCAGTGGCATCATTCGGCGACACCACTGTTCCCGAGTGTGTGGGGGAGTGGTAAAATAAGATATCCCATGCTTTGAAGGTAGGGAATCAAGCCAATATATTCTCCGCCACTTTCAGAAAAGAGGGAGATAAGCAGTGTTTTAAAGAATTTTTCAACTAGAGATTTGAATTGTGGGAATAAAATTGCAACATTCGATTTTCTTTTAATGGGGTAAAACCATGTGTATTTAGAGTAAAAGTCAACAAAAATGACATAATATGCATACCCATTATTAGAGGTTTGAACGGCTCCCCAAACATCTAAGTAAATATGCTCAATTTTAAGACTTTAAATGAATTGTCTCCAAATGGGTTTTTGTGACTTTTATTTAGAGAACAAGAATTACAATGAAAAGAAGCATTTGACATATTATTATAACCAAGTCCTAAGTTATTGAGCAAAAGGTTTAGAACTTTGATAGAGGGGTGTCCAAACTTGTGGTTCCAAGAAAGGAACGATCCAGATGTCTTGATGCTTGAGTTGAGTTGATGAATGGGTTGTTTAGGAAAGGTAGAAGCATAATAAACATCATTAATGTTCACTCCCCGCATGAGACGCGCCCCATACGGAGATCCTTAACAAAAAAAATGAAAAGGAAACATTATTAGTTTTGCAAAGCTTAGCGACTAAAACGAGATGATTACATGTCACACCCCCGCTTATAGCGGAAACACGAGGATGTAACAGATGTGATCGTCAAAACACATTGATTTATTAATGATGATGAACCAACATGTCATGACGTCACCCGACACAAATGGAGACTTGTGTCTTAGTTATTCAATTCCACGACAAACATAGTCAACAACATAATTAATTTAAATTCCATAACCCAAGAACAAGTAAATGTAAACATGTCTAACCATATTATCTTAAAGTAAAACATAATATTTTGATACGCTAAAGCAAATCTAAAATTCATTCCTTAGGGTCATCACTAAGGCATCGCCTCTAGTTATCCTCGATGATTGTTACCTGAAAAAATATGCTGAAAAAGGTCAACATATTGTTGGTGAGTTCGCAGGTTTGAGTAATGAATAAAAATTGATGTTGTGTAAATGATTGTAGGACATAAGTGAATACGGTTATTAGCAAGCAATATTACATGTAATCATGAGCCTCACAACTAAAGATACGACGTACGCCAGATTTTGTCGGAACTTATTCACCCTAGGGTCCGTTCGTGATCATTGTTAGTCCCAACTAGTATACTAACAAACAAGGGTGGGGGTGTCAACCCAATAGTACTATTTGTTGGATTTAGAAAGGATGGTGTAACAACAACTAAAACACTTAGACAATTTTGGTATAACTTATAAAGGTCGAAGCTAAGTAAAGAGCTTCCAAAGACAAATGAAGTTCTTCCGAAGGCAAAGACAGAACTTCCGAAGATCATGTCTGAAGGATCTTTTGAAGGAAGACTCTAGCTTCTGAAGACAAAGTCTTCTCTATTTCGAAGTTCAAGAATTAGAAGAAATCAAGACAACAACTTTCGAAGTATGAAGATCTGAAGAAGTCCTCAAGCCTCGGAAGGAGTAGCCTCTTCCAAAGTATAAGTGGCTTCGGAAGAACAAGTTCTTCCGAAGCCAATTAACCTTCGAAAGACACTACTATGAACTAGTGGACATAAGTATTGCCCTTTTGACACTCCGCTGCAAGTCTCTGAGATACTGCATGGTACTTTCCCACGCCCATGTAGTTTACCATACTTTATTCCACTATTCATCTTTTATCAGTTAGTACAGTTACCAACTTTAGTTGATGACAAAAGGTAAGTCAGAGACATGTCATGACTATCTTATCTTAGATAATATTTTATCTAAGATACTTTAACTTTAGCATTATAGTATCTGCTTTAGTCATAGGTTTCTAGCTGGTATCAAAGTATATCCAGCTGTATAATCTAGTATATTAGTTTCTCATTGTAAATCATGTGATATGCTTGTAATAGTCTTGTAATACTTTGAGTTGAGAACTGATATATACAAGTATCTTGAAAATTATTTCCTTGTGTTCTTTGTTACTTAGTATATTATAATCAACTCTTAGAAGGGATTCTACATCATCATCTGAACCGAGTGTGTTTCAAGTGAGTTTGAGAGAAAAACAAAGTGTTTAGTGACAAAAACCGATCCTTCAATTGGTATTAAAGCTTTTTAGGCTCTTGATGTGAGATCTTACCATCCAAATCAACCTGTTTTTCACTCCTCCGTTCAGCACACTCAAAAATGGCCCTCAATCAAAAGTTTGAAGTTGAGATGGGGACGATGACTAAAGCACCTATCATCACCCCTGAAAACTTTAGATTATGGAGCAGACGCATGGAAGGCTTCATAGATATCAAGATAGAAAACTATGGCAATCTATTATCAATGGTCCTTACAAGCCAAAGGTGGCAGCACCAGGTGGAAACGGTGCCATGATAGAGAAGGCTGTAGAAGACTACTCTGATGAAGACCGGAAGAAGCTGGATATTAATAGTAATGCCATGACTGTTCTGATGACTGCTATACCTAACTCCATCATGATGGGGTTTGAGCATTGCAAGTCAGCTAAAGAACTGTTTGATGCACTATCTCAGATGTACTCCAGCTCCAATGACTCCAAGAAAGATTCCCTGAAGCAATAGTTCGAGAACTTCACTTATATTGCTCGAGAGACCCTCAGCCAGCAATACTTCAGGTATATGGATCTTATTTCCTCCCTTCAGTCTGTGGAAATTGCCCTTGAATTGAGAGATCTCACAAGAAAATTCATGAGTGCACTCTCAAATGAGTGGATGTTCTTCTGTGTCTCTATCAAAAGGACAGAAAATCAAAACTCCCTCACAATGACTGAACTTTATGGCATCCTTGATGGATACCGTTTAGAGATGGAGAACAAGAGATGCCATCAGACAAGCAGACCCTCAAGCCTTTCTGCTAGCAACGCTTTAATGGTTGCTGAAGGCTTAGGACCCCCCAAGCTCAACAGTATCTGACATACACCTAGCAACCATCATGTTCTTCTGGGCCATACATCACATTCCCTGAGACTCCAAAGTCTCAACAGGCTCAGCAAAGTTCTTTTCAGAACAGCTATGCCTTTGTCTCAGGAAATGGGCACTTTAGTGACTATCAATATTACTTTGATGATCTAGAGTGTTTCAGCCTAGATGATGTGGAGTATGTGGACATAGTCCAACAGATGGCTCTGTTAACTTATAGCGGAGAAGTTCTTCAAGAGAACTGGAAGGCAGTTTCCCCAGAACCCAACTAACAGCAAGTTTGGGTTTGACAAGACAAAGGCCAAATGTTATAACTGTAACCAACTTGGTCACTTTACCAGGGAATGCAAGGCTCCCAAGTCAAATCTGGGAACCCCACAGGCCTCCACACATCCATCTACACCAAAAGCTATTGGAAAGTCAACTAAGACAGCTGCTGTGGCTCAAGAAGTTGATTGGAGCTTCATGGTACAGGATGTGACTCCTGCTCAAGCACTCATGGCTGGAACAGATGATAACAGAGTATATGAACATCTCTGTACTCCAGATTGCATTGCTAAAGTTAAGTTATATTAGGACTACAATATGGAAAGTAAATCTGATATTGAGTCTTTAAATAATTTAAAATCTAATTTTAAAAGGGCTGAATCCGACTATCAAAACAAAATTGAAGAGTTAGAGAAAACTGTATCCTTGTTAAAACATGAGCATACAAATTACAAGACTCAAATCAAGGATTTAATATCGAAATTGTCTGAGGCTCAAGCCAAGCTTGTCATAGATGAGGCTCAAGTCAGGAAGCATGCTATCTATGAGCAAAACTTCCAAGCCATTCTTGCATCATCCTCTCACTCAAAACTTTGTTATCAAAACAAAGGTGGGTTGGGAACCAATGAAACTACTCCATCACATTCTTATGAGTCTATTAGACAAGCAAGCTGTGGTACTGAAGAGAAAGAGGTTCCATCGA
This sequence comes from Flaveria ramosissima, assembly GCA_025215565.1. Classification (NCBI taxonomy): domain Eukaryota; kingdom Viridiplantae; phylum Streptophyta; class Magnoliopsida; order Asterales; family Asteraceae; genus Flaveria; species Flaveria ramosissima. The sequence goes on along the minus strand of CM046038.1, from coordinate 14,693,145 downwards.
CTGACCCACCTTCCCATGAGTCAAAGAGTGATGCAACTATGGAGGCCATCACAAGGAAGAATGTAACATTCGCCAATTTTCAAATTATAATCCGAACCCGAATTCATTTTGTATTTTCATATGATATAAATTTCTTTATTTAAACTTATTTAATCTAAATAATTATATGGGTTATAAATGTAAGCAACATAAAAATTGTATTTTTGTTATTATAAAACCATTTCAACAATATATAATAATTTATAATTTATAAAGTAAGCTTTATAAAATTACAAGATTGATTGTCATTTATGGGATTTGAGATTTAATTAAAAATGATAATCAATAAGAAAAATTATTTATGTTAATTATGAATTATATAAAGATCAAGTAGATAACAAAACTTTCATTTTAAATTGGGTTTAACAATTTAAAGGTTCAAAACATAATTCATGAAACTTTGATTTTGAAAGTTTGGACATAAAATAGTAGACCACTAAAGTTTCAGGGACTAAACATGTATACTTCTTAAAAACCCACACCACCCTCCTCTCTCCTGTGAATCCGGCACCGGGAGCGGCCGACCTCCGGCCAAGCTCCGGTGGCCGCGATACACCTCCAAAACTAGTCAATTTCTGCGTCCGAAGGTGCCAGTCGACTCGGGAGGACCTCTCGGTCTCGAACCCACGACTTAATTGAATATTAAAACTCGATATTAGAGAGTCTCGAACCAAAACGCACATCACGATCGGTTTGTAACCGTTCAACATACGAAGTTTGACGATTAATCAAATTAAACGTACAGAAACGCTCGGATAATCATTGCTAAGCTTAATGCATAGTTAAATTCGAGTTAAATCATCAATTGAACATCTAATTATAACCGAAATGTTCAAATCGAAATCAAAACCCAACCGGCACCTTAACGTACAAATTGGGGCTATTTAACAGAGGGGAAAGCTTTCATATGATTCCTTTCAACTTTCTGAACCCTTAATTTCTCGAATAATTCACTCATTCATCGATTCCAAACTGCTTCTTCCTCGCGAGCAAGTCGAGTCAAACCCGAAGCTTAAACATTATCAATCGGTCGTAATCAAGTGAGTTTCATACACTATTTTACTCGAGATTACATGGGAAAGAAAAGCCCTATGATTTATCTGGGTAACAACATCGAATTGAGGTACAATTTGGAACGTTTACAATCTAGGGTTCTTGAGCGAATTGGGGGTTTATTTGAAAGATGATTTTTATTTATTGGTTTGCATTCTAAAACAAGTTCTGGGCTTTAGCCCAACCGGTTAACACGCTTCACCTACACACTAGATGTCTGGGGTTCGACCCCAGCCTCCAACAATTATTTTTTTTCTTTCTTTTAGTCAATTCTATGTATTTGAAATTTCAAAAAAAACTTTATTTATGTTATTAAATCAAAATTAAAATTTATTTTAGTAACTAGAACATTTAAGAAATTATTAAATAATTTTAAAGATTTTAAAACATATAATTTTTTTTTCTAAAATTTAATTACCTTTAAAGGAATAACAAAGGTTATAACAACATTATTAATTATTTAAATATTATAAACCCATTATGGTTCAAATGTAGATTTATTTTAAAATATTATAAATCTATATGTTAAATAAATAATTATTTAAATACTTATTATTTAAGTAATTATTTAAATAATTAATTACTCATTTACTCATGTTATATATAATTAGTTAATAAAATTATTCCTTAACATTTCATTTAAGATTCTTGAGACTTATAAAACAATATAATTTCTATTATTCTTTATTTAGGGTTTTGATATTATAAGCCCTTAATAAAGATTATTTAAGATGTTTAAAAACTTTATAAAATGACTATGAATAATTTTATATTATTATGCAAGTCATATAATTAAGAATTCAATAAATCATCTTTATCAAATTTTAAATAATTAATTTCTATATTATTTATATCTTTTCACACATTTTAGTTAATCTTTATTATTCATTTTGAATATATTCTTGGTTTTATTAAGTTATACCATCTTTATTAAATCAAAGCATAAACGATTCGTTGTTTCATTTAACTATTTAAACCCCCAAATTCCAATTGAAACCCTAGTTCACGTTTATTCGTCAATCTTACCTTTAAAACCTAACCTTGGAATATATATACATTAGGTATCTTGTAAAAAGGAATCGTTGGAGCATTATTAATTTCTTATTATCACCTTATTATTTCATGTAAGTATTTCCATACCCCTTTTTTCTTATTTTCACACTTTGGGGTGAAACATGTTAACTTATATTATTGCACTTGTAAACTTATTTGAGACTTGTAAACCTATGGCAATTCATCTTGTAAAGTTGTGGTTAGTTGAACTTTTGTGGTTACCATGTTATGGCGTTATATGTACAATCATTAATTATTGCTAGCCCAGCGAAGTCATAGATCTATGGGCAAGACAAACCTGCTTTGGTTGATCCAAGTACACTTAGCTGATCGTATATACTTATACACGTTTGAGACTTGTAAAACTTTGTCGAGGTTTGATTGTTGCATTGTTCATAACATCCCTAATCACTTTATTCACTAACTTATGACTTGAATTGCCATCTTTTATATAAGCTATGTATTAAAAACTATGGAATGCTCACCAACATTATTGTTGACCTTTTATTTTTAACATGTTTAAGGAAACGCCCAAGTTTGATATCTACACTTTGAAGCTTGCACATCTAGGAATGGACCTAGATAAATAAATAAAATAAGAATGATTTTTTACATTCTATGCTATGATTTCATTTTCTTTGAGAATTATGTTTGTAATGTGACAATTGAAACTTATGTTTAAATTATATTTGGATTATTAATAGCGTTATGTGGCTGTGAACGATCTTAACTCTCACTCCTCGACGTTTCCGCCGTCAAGGTTGGGGTGTGACAAAGAACCGGGTAATTTTACCCATTCCTACCGGTGATAATCAACCCCTAACACCAAAGCTAGAAGAAGCTGAACTAAGGCAGCCAACAAAACTGCCAAGAAAGTGGCTGAGTCCAAGTTAAAGATAGACCCAAAACAAAAGGGTGTGTTCATCTTAGCAGGATTCCAAATGGTAGGAAACTCTGATTCAGGAAATGAGTGTAGTACCAGCACTCCTGTCCTACCAAAGGATCAGAAGTTAAAGGGAAAGACTGCTGATGAAGAAAAGAAGAACAAGAAACATCAATCCTCAAGTTCCCAGAAAATTAACATTGCCTGCATATTGTGTGGTCTGCAAAACCACATGGCCAAAGATTGTTACTACAATCCCTCTAGCACACATTATGTAAATAATGTTAAAAAGGAAGGAGTTAGGGAAGGTTTCACATTTGGACCTTATCATATGGTTCTAGTGATGAAGAAAGGAAAGCTTGTCTCGAAAGCAAAGTTGCTTTCGAAAGAAACTCATTCTTCCGAAGGGAAAAATTGCTTTGGAAGACACGGCTAAGAAAATGCAGAAGAACAAGAGAGTTCCTGTAGGACCTGTGAAGGGTATGCACTTAAAACACAACAACACAAAGAGGAGAGTTGCTTAGAACACTTAACAAATCAAATAGGAAACTGGTTAACTTGTTAATGAAAGATGCTAAGAACACAAGTAAATATGAGATAGAACAAGATGGCAAACAACACAAGTAGTTGGTTTTCAAAAATGTTGTATATTGCTTCTCAAGTTCTATTACAAATGTTACAAAGCATACTATAGAAAGTTACAAGTACTTGAGATACTTTATACTACATCCTACAGTCGGCCATACTTTGAAGGCCAGCTGGATACAATTGACTAGACAACTACAAAATCAAATGTAGAGTCAAAGGGCAGATCTGCCTTTTGACTATTGACTATGACATGCCATAGCTCACATCCTAATATATTAAAAAAGGATAAAAGTACATAAAGTAGAAAGCATGGACTCAAGACCTCAATGTACAGTTACCAAAAGCATGGACCTTTTCACCAACTCATGTAAGTTTGCGACTTTACAGAGTTACAGCAGAAAGATGGTCCAGCTTTATGGTAAAGTACATCCGATAAAGGCATATCTCTAAAAGTCTTCGGAAGAAATCTATCTTCACTCTTTGGCTTTGGAAGACTTTGTCTTTGAAGCTTCGGAAGACTTCACTTTTGGCTTCGAAAGATGTTGGCCTTGGCTTCGGAAGATTTTACACTTAGAATATTTCTAGTGCATGGTGTAAAACTTCCGAAGCATTTCTACTTCTGTTCTTCAGTGCATGCATGCAGAGAGACTTTGGATGTTTTGGCTGCATCAGACTTATAGGAATCCTTACAAACTCCCCCTAGGCTGATGCTACCAAAACATTTAGAAGATCTTCAGATGTTGGTGGTCTTCAGGATGATAATGACCATACCCTTCTTTGTCAGATGGTCAGGATCACTTAGACTCTCATAATATCTTCTCATCTCAAAGAGATCATGTAGAGTTAAGTTGATTATGTCTTGCCATGTATAGACATTCTTAACACCTTGATCTCTGATGACATGCCATCTCTCTGCATTAGTAGTGAAGGTCCATGATAAATGGGTCTCTTAGCTGCAAGAGGAGCCACTTGAATTGGAGTTGAGTGGGCTGCCTCTTCATGCATTTCGTTAGGTTGATCTGACTCAGCCTGAGGTGTAGAGGTGGATGATTCAGGCTTCTTCTTCTTTGACTTTGGTTTGGAAGCCATCCTCTTCTTCATCTTAGAAGACTTTAACTGAGAAGAATGGTCTGCAGCACCTTGTTGATCATCCTTGTCTTTCTTAGTTGGGTGTTCCTCCCTCACAGGTTCAGAAGGAGAGGGAGTTCGACCCTGCTGTGGATCAGAAGATGAAGCTTGTTGAGGCTCAGCAGGAGGTCCATGTTGTGTTGTCTCAGGTTGTTCAACCTTAACCTCCACTTCAGGTAGAATTTGACTTGGAGGGGATTGTAAGTCAATTAGTTCTACTCTTGATCTTCTGCTTGATTACCCTGATATGCTCATCCATTATGGATAGAGACATAGGGCCAAGTTTCCTTCCGGAGAATCCATATAGCTTCAAGAAACTCATCATTCTTTGTCTATCAGCAAACTTCTTCATACTCTTTTGGATGATCGTTCTTGACTTTGCAGCATCTTCCCTCATATATTTCTTTGTTGTCTTTTGTTCTTTGAGCACTTGAAGTTCAAGTTGTTTAAGATACTCAAACTCAATGTACTCAAAGGATAAGGGAAGAAGTGCAGATGCCTGGTAGAGACCTGTGGCACTCAGGTAGTTGATCATGTTTTGCCTATCTTTTCCTTGTCTACCTAAGGTTCTTGTGTAGCTGCCACATCCTCTTGCACAGGGCTTTCTTGAACTGGGGAGAGAGTTGGAGCATGCTTGTATAACCTTTTTTGTCTCTTCTCCTCTTTGAATTGGAGAAGTAGCCTTGCATCCTCTACTTCCTTCATCTCTCTTGACACTTCCATGTCAGCCAGTTCATTTAATTGCTCCAAGAGGATAGATATAATCTCATCTATGTCATAGTTCCTGGTCTGCAGTTAAGTAATCCTGACTGCCCTCAACTCATCTTCTTGAGTGTTTGGTCTAGGGGCAGCCCTGATTGCAGCTTGCATAAAGCCTGAAGACCCAAAGGAACTTTCTCCCCTTAGCTTCCTCTTCCTTTCTCTCTCCTCCTCTTCAATCTCCTCAGGAGTTAAAATCCTTTTCTTTTTGTCACCCACAGACCTTTGTGACACAGGGTGGAGAGAGCTTTGGCCTTCATTGCTTGGTGTAGCATCCAAGCTCTGGCCAGAGAGAGGTTGTGAGACACCTTCACCAGCAGGTGTTTCACTAAGGGAATGAAATTTTGAAGCAGTTGTTGGTGTGATAGGACTTTCAGGCTCTATCACTGGGCCTTCAACCAAGGTTTTCCCTTTGAAGCTAATCTCAGGGTCTGCATCAGCATCTAGTTGACCAATGACATTACCTGATTGCCTTTGTCTCCTTCTAAGGCTGAACTCTTCGGTAATCCTGTCTTGAATCCTGAGTGCTAACCTGTCAGCTTGTCTTGATTGACTTGGGTTGATAAGTGGCATGTTGATCAGATCAAGATCTTCATAGTAGTTCAAGGTCTGAAAATTGAATACTTCTTGCTACCCTTGAACTCTGTGAAGAATGAGGGCTCTTCTGTCAGTATCATACCTCCGCCCTATAATGTAGTTTGAAGTTCCTTGAGGTGGAGATGACACAGCCCTTGGAATGCCTTCCTCAAAGAGACTCCTAATGATAGAGTCTATAATGTCCACATTAATGTGAACTTGAGGATGTTGTTGAGTATGCACAGTTGCAAGTGAGGATGGTGAATCCTCAATGCCCATACTCCCTAGAGAACTCCCAGGTTTGTGGCTGTAATGACTTTCCCCCCTTTTTGGTAGCATCACCCTCTTGCATAGGTGAGCTAGAGGTTAGGTCAATCACATTCATAGGTTCTTGTGTTCCTGGTTGAGCTCCTCTTAAAGGTCTCCCAGCTAGTTTTTCCCTAAGATAAGATATCTTAAGTTGCTGATCATTGACCCTATTATGCAGGGTAGTCATCTGAGATTCAAGGTGACTAACCTTAGAGACTAAATAGGAGCATGTTTTTGATAATTTTTGCACCTTTAGTCTCAGATTCCCCTCATCTTCATCAGAAGAATAATTAGAAGATGAGATGATTGGACCAAATTCCTCTCTCTCACCACCAGCTTCAGGTTCTTGGCTTGTGGATTTCCTTTGCACATTGACATCCTCAGTTGAGGTGTCAATGGGCTGAGTTGCCATGGTTGAGGTCTTAATGATGTAATCACTTGCAGAAGTGAGAGCCTTTTCCATATGGATATCCTGAACAGGTTCAGAAGTATCCACCTCAGTGATAGGTGACTGATGTGGGCTAGACAAAAGAGACTCAGGAGTACTCATCTATCTTTGAGTAGGGGAAGAGTAGAGAGACTCATGGTACCCACTAAAACCTAAGTCTTCATCAGTATAGAATGAGAGGTTGGGAATGTGTTGATTTAAGTCTAAAGACTTGGGATGGTAACTGTCCCCTGAAGGTTGTTCACTTGAGTGTTGAGACTCAGAGTGAGGGCTTAAGGTAGTTTGGCTTATGAGCTCATCAGGGTGAGCATGAGGAACCTCATCCCTGATTGTTGAAGAGATGGGAGTGGTTTGCTCCTCAGGGGAAGTGGGAGCTCTAGTGTCCACTTCCTCCTGTATGGGTGAGTATATAGGGGCCTGCACAGACTCAATAGCTTGAGCAGGGGTTCGTTTGGATTTTCTTTGGTAGGTGAGGGTGATTTGTGGCCTTTTTGGTGGTTGGGAGGTAGAAGGTGTGGGTTTAACAATAGCTTGTGTTGCTACGTTGTCACCTTGAGCAATGAGCTCTAACATTTTTGGGACAAGGGCTGTTTCTACCCCTAAGAAGCCTACAGTTGGCTTCTTCATAATTTTAAAGATGCCAGGTTTCATCTGTCCCAATTTAAGAACATTATCTGTTTCCCTCAACTGTGAGCCCAATTCATAGTTGAGAATGTGTTTAACATATCTAGGAAACATATAATACCCTAAGAAGTCCAAGTTAGCAAGCAAATTTGTATAAACAAACTGAGAGTACCTGAACTTGACCCCTTGAACCATTCCATGTACTATGAAGGAGAGATCCTCAGGAATCTGGTCCCACCCTCCATGCTTGTTTGACAAGCTGTGGATAACCACATGAAGCAAGTATTTCCACTGGGATGAGACCTTTCCTTTCCTGAAGGTCTTTACAGAGAAATCTCCCTCATAGCCCATCTACTCAAAGGGCTATGCGTGTTGATGATGGCCGGAGTGATGAAGTGAGTGTTGATGATGGCCGGAGTAATGAAGATTGTCCTCCCTTGCACTGTGGTAGACAGTGCCTTCTCCCCATCCATAATGACCTCGTGGCAGGTCTTACAAAATTCAAGCAGATGATCCTCATAGAGAGTAGGATCAATGGTTAGGGAGGTGAAGTAGTTTGATAGAGCTAAGAAACGGCAAATCTTTGAGAAGCTTTCATCTTTCTCAGCGCTTAACAGAGCAACTTGGTTGTGTTAGCTGTGAAGTCACATGGAGAAATCTGGGTTGTTTCTGCAGTTTAGGTTGGCCATTTTAGAAGCTTAAGGACGAAGAAAGATGAAGAACAAAGGCGGTTTGGGAGAATTTAGGTTTAAGGAATAGTATAATTAAGGAAGATAGTGAAAGAGGGGGGAACCATTGGGTATTTATGTGAAAAGGATTTGAAACAAAGTTAATGAAAGAGGATAAACTTTGAAATCCGGATGTCGGTCCCACCTCTGAAAAGTAGTTTACTTTTGCCCAAAAAGTAGTTTTCCTGGTAGTCGAGAAATCTTCCAAAGGTTATTTGCTTCGGAAGTCCTGAAGAAAAAGCTTCCGAAGGCAAATTCGCTTCGGAAGATATTTCTAAGGTTTTTGAGAATTTTGCCTCGGAAGAGAATTTACACTCAGAGATTTTTATTCTAAGGAGAATAAATACTTCTGAAGGTAAATTGCTTTCGTAAGAAACTTGTTCTTTGAAAACATATAGAGTACTTAAGTTGATTTTAAACTTCAGAAGATATTTCAGAAACTTCTTCCAAAGGTAAAAGTACTAAAGCAATTATTTGTTTACTAAGACATAAATTTCTTCCTGAAAATAATTTTAAATCTTCCGAAGAGATCAAGATTTTCAAAAATCTAAGAAAAGTCTTTTGAAAAGATTTTCTTCCAAAGAAAACAAGGGCTTATGAAGGTGATAAAATAGACAACTTAGGACACACAGGTTTTAGAAATAAATATGATTAAGTTTAAGAAAAACTATTCAAAGTTAATCATCCCAATAGCTTATACAAGATATTTAAATCTCTGCTCATCAAAAGCTTTGGCGAACAGATCATCATATTGTTCATTTGTGTTAACTTTGACTAGTTTTATTAATCCCTTTTCAAAATTATCTCTGATCAAATGATACCTGATATTAATGTGCTTTGTCCTTGAGTGCTGCACAGGATTCTCTGTGATTGAGTTAGCACTGTTGTTGTCTATGTGGATGGGAGTCTCTTTAAAGTTGAATCCATAGTCCAGCATCTGATTTTGAATCCAAAGCACTTGAGCACAGCAGCTTGCAGCAACAATGTATTCAGCCTCAGCAGTTGATGCAGACACACAGGACTGTTTCTTGCATTGCCAAGAGACTACTCTTCTACCAAGAAATTGACATCCCCTTGATGTAGACTTTGCAGTCATGTTGCAACCACCATAGTCACTATCTGTATAAGCATACAGATCAAAGTCAGAATTCTTTGGATACCAAAGGCCAAGTGATGGAGCACCTTTCAGATATCTTAAAATTCTTTTGACAATGGCCAGGTGTGACATCTTGAGGTTGGCTTGATATCTTGCACAAATGCATGTAGCAAAAATAATATCTGGCCTGCTAGCTGTGAGGTACATAAGAGACCCAATCATTGTCCTGTAGAGATGTTCATCAACACACTCCCCCTTAAGATCAGGTCCAAGGGAGTGATTTCTGGCTATGGGTGTCTTAGCAACCTTACAATCAGTCATGTTGAATCTTTTAAGTATGTCTTGTACATACTTTGACTGACTTATGAAGATGCCATTGTCAACTTGCTTCACTTGAATTCCTAGAAAGAAATTGAGTTCCACCATGGCACTCATTTCAAACCTGTCCTTCATCAGCTTCTCAAAGTCTTTGCAGAGCTTTGGATTAGTTGACCCAAAGATAATGTCATCTACATATACTTGAACTAGCATTATGTCATTTCCTGTTCCTTTGATGAAGAGAGTTCCATCTATAGTACCCTTTTTGTAGCCATGTTGACAGAGATACTGAGATAGAGTCTCATACCACTTCATTGGTGCTTGGTGCAGCCCATAAAAAGCTTTATCAAGCCTGCAGACATAATCAGGATGATCAGGATCTGCAAACCCAGGTGGTTGTCTGACATACACCTCTTCATCAATCACCCCATAAAGAAAAGCACACTTGACATCAAGCTGGTAGACCTTGAAGTTCTTGGATGCAGCAAAAGCTAGGAATATTCTGACAGCTTCAAGTCTTGCTACAGGAGCAAGAACATCTGTGTAGTCAATTCCTTCTTCTTGAGTATACCCTTGAACAACTAGTTTTGCCTTGTTCTTGATGACAAGTCCTCTATCATCTTTCTTGTTCCTGAAAACCCATTTGGTTCCTATGGTAGTCTTCCCTTGAGGAAGAGGACATAGGTTCCACACCTTTTGCCTTTTAAATTGAAGCAGCTCCTCTTGCATAGCTCAACCCAACTTCCATCCTTTAGAGCCTCATCAATTTTCTTTGGCTCTATCTGGGACAAGAAACAAGAGTGAAGACAAATATTTGCTTCATGGGTTTGTCCTCTTGTTCTCACCCCTGAATCAACATCTGCAATGATGTTTGTGGTAGGATGAGACTTATGGATCCTTAGCTGAGGGATTACAGCAAGTTGCTTAGACAGATCTAAATTTGAAAAATTTTGATCTGGCAAAGAAGATTCACCCTCCACATCAGCACACTTATCAAGATTGACTTGTTCCAATGAGTGTGTGACATCATTGATGTTGTCTTCAATGCAGTGGTTACCAGCATCAAGAAATTCCTGATCACTTTCACCACCACCATTTTCTCCAACATTTGAGGCTCCTTCTTCTGAGTTTTGTGCCTCTAAGCTGGAATTTGAAGGCACCCCAGAAGCATCAGTAGGATTTGTCATTGATGTGCTGGTAGAAGTTTAATTTGTAGGAATAGTTACCACTAGAGCTCAAGATGGGTAACTTGAAGGTCTTTTGAGCTCAAATCTTGGGTCAGGATCACTTGTAGGTAATATATCTGTAGATCCAGAAACATTCTCACAAGATTTGTTAAAACAGTTGGTAACTAAATCAAGATCAAATAGCCAATCCGGACCAGAACCTTTCACACTGGGAGTATGCTCATTGAAAGTCACATTGGCTGACTCCTCAACTACTCTAGTTCTGAGATTGTATACTCTATAAGCTTTAGCTTGAGAAGAGTATCCAATAAAGTGTCCATCATCTGATTTCTCAGCAAACTTGGCAATTTGATCTTTGGTATTCAAGATGGTTCAATGACATCCAAATGACCTGAGAAAACCAATGAAAGGTTTTCTCTTGTGCCAAAGTTCATAAGGAGTCTTACCATGTGTCTTAACCACTAAAACTCTATTTTGCATATAGAAAGCAGTGTTCACTGCCTCTGCCCAGAAGGTGATGGGCAGTTTAGAGTCAGACAACATAGTTCTTGCAGCTTCAATTAGTGTCTTGTTTCTCCTCTCAGCAACACCATTTTTCTGAGGAGTCTTGGGAGCACTATATTGTCTTGTAATACCTTTTTCATCACAAAATGTATCAAGGATTTGATTCTTGAATTCAGTTCCTTGATCACATCCTTAGTTCTAAGAAAGAAGACCCAAGTGAATCTTGTAAAATCATTTGTGATCACCAAACAATAAGAGGTCCTTCCTAGACTCATTACACTGGTGGGGCCAAAGAGATCCATATGTAATAAGTGTAGGGGATTAATGATGGAATTTCTTTCCTTTGGCTTGTGAGATACCTTGTGTTGCTTCCCTTTCAGGCATGCAACACAGTGGTCATCACGTGTAAACTCTTTCTTTGGTATTCCAGTTACCAAATCATTCTTAATTAATTTATTCATGTTTTTAAAGTTTACATGGCACATTCTTTTATGCCAGAGGAAAGATTCATCATTATTTGCTTTAGACAGAAAGCATGAAACTTCTCCTGAGGGAGATGTTTCTTGCAAGTCCATCTTGTACATGTTCCCTTTCCTGGGGGCTCTGAGCAAGATGTGCTCATGAGGAATGACCACCCCGGGCCTGAGAACAATGCACTCATGCTCAGTGAAGAGCATGTTACGAATTTGATCACAAAATTGGGATACACTCAGAAGATTGTACCCAAGCTCCTTGACAAAGTTTACCTTCTCAATGCTGAGCTTACCATTTATGACCTTGCCCCTTCCGGTAATGTAACCTCCTGCATCTCCTCCAAAAGCAACTGGTCCTCCATCAGTTCTTTCAAACTTTTGGAGTAGTGACCTATTGCCTGTTATGTGTCTGGAACAGCCACTATCAATGATCCATACATTTCTGTTTGTCTTGAGCTGTTCCTGCACAAAAGAGATGATTAGTTACATTTGGAAACCAAAGCCTCATTGGTCTTGGGCTCATCAAAAGAAGTTGAAGACAATGTAATAGTAATTGATCCTATAGTCATGCTAGAAGGATCATTTGTTGATGTAGATGAAGAACTTTCAGCCACTTGGTCTTTCTTTGACTTCCACACCACCTTTGGAAGCTTAGACTTGACCTTCAATACTTCGGAAGTTTTGATGACTGGACCTTCGAAAGATCTTGCTTTCACTGCAGCAGGCTTCAGTGCTTCAGAAGTATACCTTTCTTCCGAGACCAAATTTTCTTCCAAAGGCAAGTTTCCACTTGTCTTCTTCTTTATTTTGGAGCTTCCGAAAGAAATAGATTTTCCTTCCGAAGCTTGCTTCTTCTTCTCCAAACTCTTAGAAGTTTCTTTCTTGGTCATGTGGAGAGTACTCTTTGGATTGTAAACACAATCCTTAGCAAGATGAGAAGTACTTCTACACATAACAGAGTCCATTTTCTTCCTTCTAGGAGTTTTCCTTTGTGAACAAGGCTAAACTTGATCACTTTCCTTCTCCATATTTACCTTTGCAGATGTTGTGGCAGTTCTTGTGGGGATAGAACTACCTTGGGAGCTGGATGGTTCAGGTTGTACAGCAGTGATGCACAACTGATCAGCATTCTTCTTGATGATGGGATGATTTGGACATGAACCAGAACTCTTGTTGATGGAGTTCAAGTTGCTATCTTCAGCCTTTACCACTTCAAATCCTGCAGAGATGAAGACTTGTTTCTGTGCAGAGTTGAAGGTGGCCTTGATTTCTTGAGCCTTTTTGGACTTTCTTTTGGCCTTCCAGATCAAGTTCTTTCTTCTTGACTTGGTCATCCCAACATCTTTGCCCTCCTAAGAGGGATGGTGACTCTTCTTAGAATGCTCCTCTTCACTCTTCTCAGAGCCATTCTCCACTATCTCCTCTTCATCCTCTTCATCACAGGATCTATGAGGGAAAGCTCATCTTCACAAGTTCCATACCTAGGAGATCTTACAGACAAGATTGTGTGTGGAGGAGCTATCTCACAAGATCCTAGTCCCTGCTTATTTAGATAACAAACTTTTGCATGTAGGGATGAGGATATTATGTTCTTGAAGGTCTCTTCTTCAAGAACACATTTTTCTGCCTTGGCTTTGCTGATCACAAGCTCAGCCTTGCATTCAGTTAATTTAATAATGAGATCTTTGATCTGAGTCCTGTAGTTTGTATGCTCATGTTTAAGAGTTGAAATGGTTTTCTCTAAGTCCTCTATCTTTAGTTTATAATCATTTTTAGCTCTTTTAAAATCAACTTTTAAGATATTTAAGGACTCAAGATCAGATCTCATTTCTAAATTATAGAACCTGTATCTATTGACTTTAGCAATGCATTCAGGAGTACAAAGATGTTCCAATACCTTGGCTTCATTGTGGTCTGCCATGATTGCTTGGTTTGGAGATGCATCTTCTACCTGAAAGCTCCAGTCAAAGCCTCCTTCTTTAATAGCAACTACAGCTTGCTGCTTTGGCTTCTCATTCTGGGAGGCTTTCTCAGTGTAGTTTGGTCTGGTTTGTGCTTGGCCACCATTTGTCCTTGGTGCCTTATACTCTCTTGCAAAGTGTCCCATCTGGTTACAGTTGTAACACTTTACTTTGCTTTTGTCCAGCCCAAACTTTCCACTGGCTTCATTACTTGGAAACTTTCTCCCTGTCCTTTTGTAGAACTTCTTGGCTTTGTGAGTGAGAAGGGCCATTTGCTAGACTATCTCCACGTACTCCAGATCATCTGGATGGATACAGTCTGAATCTTCAAGAGTGAAGAGAAAGTTGCCTTAGGTTTCATCAGCAGAGACAAAGACATGAGAAGAACTTGTCTCTTGGAAAGGACTTCCTTGAGTGTAGCTTTCCCTTGGAGTCTCTGGGAAGGTGATGAAAGAGCCCTTTTGTGAGTTGTCAGGGAAGCATATAAGATGATGTTGTGGTTCAATGCTTTTCCTTTCAACCACATGGAGAGTTGAACTTAGTTGATTGTTGGAGTTACCAGATGAGTTTTGCATGTTCATCTCCATCTGATAGCCACTAAGAATATCATACAACTCTATAATAGTAAGAGTCTTAAGGTTCTCAGTCCTCTTGATATCAACACAATAATGTGTCCATTGTCTAGGAAGAGAGGACATAAACTTCCTTACAATGTCCCTGTTCTCAAGAGTTACTCCAACATCCATTAGAGTATCCACAATCTCAACATACCTGAAGTATTGTTGAGTCATGGTTTCACCTACTTTGAAGGTGAAGTTTTCAAACTGCTGCTTCAGGAGATCCTTCTTGTTCTTCTTCGCTTCAGTAGACCCCTCATACATCAGCTTCAGTTCTTCCCATAATTGCTTGGCAGTTTTGCACTTCTTGAAGCCTCTGTAGATGGAGTTTTGAAGAGCAGTTTGAAGGGTTGTCATGGCTTTACGATCAATCTCTATTCTTTTTCTATCTGCTTCAGAGTAATCAGCCACAGCCTTAGGAATCATACCACCACCAGTAGCAGAAGTGGTGCTTGGTATGTAAGGTCATTCAACAACAGAGTCCCACATCCTGGAGTCTTGAGACTTGATGAAGCCTTCCATTCTTTGACACCAAGTATCAAAGTCCTAGGAGTGACCAGCAGAGACTTTGTCATAGTTCCAGTTTCCATATCAACTTTGATTATAGCTTCCATTTGAGTTGTTAAGTATTTTGTGTGTGTGAGGGATCTTAAGATGGTGAGATCTTATATCAAGAACCTGAAATGCTCTGATACCAAATGCAGGACCGGTGAAGGGTATGCACTTACAACATAACAACACAAAGAGGAGAGTTGCTTAGAACACTTAACAAATCAAATAGGGAACTGGTTAACTTGTTAATGAAAGATGCTAAGAACACAAGTAAATATGAGACAGAACAAGATGGCAAACAACACAAGTAGTTGGTTTTCAAGAATGTTGTATATTGCTTTTCAAGTTCTATTACAAATGTTACAAAGCATACGATAGAAAGTTACAAGTACTTGAGATACTTTATACTACCTCCTACAACCGGCCATACTTTGAAGGCCAGCTGGATACAATTGACTAGACAACTACAAAATCAAATGTAGAGTCAAAAGGCAGATCTGCCTTTTGAATAGTGACTATGACATGCCATAGCTCACATCCTAATATATTACAAAAAGGATAAAAGTACACAAAGTAGAAAGCATGGACTCAAGACCTCAATGTACAGTTACCAAAAGCATGGACCTTTTCACCAACTCATGTAAGTTGGTGACTTTATAGAGTAGCAGCGGAAAGGTGGTCCAGCTTTATGGTAAAGTACATCAGATAAATGCATATCTCTAAAAGTCTTCGGAAGAAATCTGCACTCTTTGGCTTCGAAAGACTTTGTCTTTGAAGCTTCGGAAGACTTTACTTTTGGCTTCGGAAGATGTTGGTCTTGGCTTCGGAAGATTTTACACTTAGAATATTTCTAGTGCATGGTGTAAAACTTCCGAAGCATTTCTACTTCTGTTGTTCAGTGCATGCATGCAGAGAGACTTTGGATGTTTTGGCTGCATCAGACTTATAGGAATCCATACAGTTCCTTTGAGACCTTTCGAGAAAAAGACTGCTTCAGAATAAAAGGTGGTGAAGGTTTCTTCCGAAAAGAAAGAAGCTTTGGAAGAATGCCAAGCTGTACAAGCTTCAACAAGCTCATCTATTATGATCAATCAAGGGATGGAATGGAAGATCAAAGAAGATGTTGCAGCCCAAACTTCTTCTTCAAAGACATCCATTGAACCCACATGCATAAAATTTGGTTCAATTATGTCACTATCATTGGAAGAACCCAAGACCGACAAGGCTTGGGTTTCCAATCAAAACTAATCATCTCATCTTATATGCAGGGGACATCCATATGACAAGAATAACAATGTATGGATTGTGGATAACGGATGCTCCAGGCATATGACAGGGAACAAATCTCTCCTTCAACAATTTCAACATTTTCCTGGAGGTCTTGTCCAGTTTGGAGGTGAGGCCGGAGGATATATTTCTGACAGAGGGAGTATATCCAATGGTAATTTAAAAGTTAACAAAGTACAATTTGTCAAACAGCTTGAACACAACCTATTAAGTGTTTCTTAGTTTTAAGATCAAAAGCATCAAATGCTCTTCACAGAACATGAGTGCATTATCCTCAGACCCGGGATGATAATTCCTCAGGAATTGGTGCTTCTTAGATCTCCCAGGAAAAGAGATATGTACAAGCTTGATATGAACAATGCTTCCCTACTGGCTGAAGTATCATGCTTTCATTCCAAAGCTGATGGTGATGAGTCAACACTATGGCATAAACGAATGTGTCATGTGAATTCTAAAACAATGAATAAATTGGTTAAAAATAACTTGGTACATGGTTTGTCAAAAAAGTAATTTTTCTGCAAAGATAATTGTGTTGCATGCCTAAAAGGGAAGCAACACAGGGCATCTCATAAATCCAAAGTTGTTAACTCTATCACCACCCCATTAAACTTATTGCACATGGATCTATTTGATCCCACAAGTATAATGAGCATTGGAAGGAAATCATATTGCCTTGTAATTGTTGATGATTTTACAAGATTTACATGGGTATTCTTTTTAAGAACTAAAGATGAAACTGCTAAAACTTTAAAATATTTTATTCTTAAAATAAAAAATCAAATTGATCACAAGGTTAAGATAATTAGAAGTGATCAAGGGACTGAGTTTAAGAATCAAGTTCTTGACTCATTCTGTAACTCAAAAGGGATTGCTAGACAATATAGTGCTCCCAGAACTCCTCACCAAAATGGTGTTGTTAAGAGGAGGAACAGGATACTTATTGAGGCTGCTCGAACCATATTAGCTGATTCAAAGCTGCCTCTAACATTCGGGGCAGAGGCAGTCAGCACTGCATGCTATGTGCAGAACAGTGTTGTTGTAGTTAAGACACATGGAAAAACCCCTTATGAGCTATGGAACAAGAGGCCACCGTTCGTTGACTTTCTAAGGTCCTTTGGCAGCAGGTTTACCATACTTAACACAAAGGACAATTTGGCAGAATTTGCTGAAAATTCGGATGATGCTACCTTTGTTGGATATTCCTCTAACTCTATTGCTTATAGAGTTTATAACATTAAAAATCAACAATTTGAGGAATCTTCCAACATTGTTGTTAATGAGCACACTCCTTGTGTTAGGGGGAATGGCCCTAATCACATCTTTGATTTAGAATTGTTTCCAAACTATTCTAAACCTTCTTGTAAGAATGTTTCAGCTGGAACAGGTGCTCAAAGTGATTCTGATGAATACCAACTGTTTGAGTTACCCAGACCTCTTCCAAGTTCTCGAAGAGTTGCTACAAACCAAGCTCCCACTATTGGCAGATCTGATAGTATAACTATCTCAAGGGATACTAGAGCTTCAACCAGTGGTCCACCTAATGAGCCTCAAGACTCATTTGTGACACTGTACAACACCACGTTGATGGAAGTAGCATCTTGAAGGAACAGGGAACTGTTAATGCTACTTCACAACCAACAAACGATGATTGTGTTTCTCATTCATTCAATCAATCCTTATTGAATGAGTTTGAAACAGCAGCTGGATCAAGTGTTCAAGCTCCTGAGCAAAATATGTCCAATCTGAATCTATCTTTGCAACTAGAGGTGATTCCCAGACTTAGGATTCACAACACTCATACAGCTGAGAATATCATAGGGGAAGTCTCTAAAGGTGTGAGAACAAGAGTACAAACTCATAATGGGAATGTCTGTTTGTACTCATGCTTTTTATCCCAGATGGAACCCAAGAAGGTAGAAGATGCCTTGAAATATAGTAGCTGGGTTGAGTCAATGTAAGAGGAATTGCTTCAATTCAAGAGACAAAAGGTTTGGAACCTATGTCCGCTACCATCCGGTCAAGTACCAATAGGGCACCAAATGGGTTTTCAGGAACAAGAGCAATGATAGAGGCTTGATTATCAAGAATAAGGCAAGACTGGTAGTTTAAGGATACACTCAAGAGGAGGGAATCGATTATACTGATGTCTTTGCACCTGTTGCAAAACTTGAGAAAGTTAGGATCTTCCTTGCTAATACTACATCCAAGAATTTTACTGTCTACCATCTTGATGTCAAGTGTGCCTTTTTATACGGGGATATAGATAGGGAAGTCTATGTGTGCCAACCTCTAGGATTTGAAGACCCACAGCACCCTGACTATGTGTGCAAACTGGATAAATCTCTCTATGGGCTGCATCAGGCAACCTAGGTTGTGGTATGAGACATTGTCTTAGTTTCTCCTGAAGAATGGATACACTAGAGGTACAATTGACAAGACTTTATTCATAAGGAAGTCTGAGAAAGACATTTTGCTCATTCAAGTCTATATTGATGACATCATATTTGGTTCCTTAAATGACCAAATGTGTAAAGACTTTGAGAGCATCATGAAGAAGAAGTTTGAGATGAGTTCCATGAGAAAAATGGACTTTTTCCTAGGAATTCAGGTGAAGCAAATGAAGGAAGGGTTCTTTATCAATCAATCTAAATATGTTAATGACATATTAAAAAGATTTGATATGAAAGATTGTAAGCCAGCCAAGACACCTATACCCAGAAACCACAATCTTTGCCCTGACTCTGAGGGGGAGGATACTGATCAACATCAGTATAGAGCAATTAATGGTTCTCTGATGTATCTCACAGCAAATAGACCTAATATCATGTTTGCAACATCTATATGTGCAAGATATCAGGCTGCTCCAAAGGTGTCTCACCTAGTTGCTGCCAAGAGAATCCTCAGATACCTCAAAGGAGCACCTAAACTGGGTCTCTGGTATCCAAGGAACAACAATTTAATCCTATGGCTATTCTTATAGTGACTATGGTGGCTGCAATATCAACAAGAAATCAGCATCAGGTGGATGTCAATTTCTTGGTGGAAGGATCATCTCATGGCAATGCAAAAAGCAATCCTGCGTCTCAACATCTACTGCTGAAGCTGAATACATTGTTGCTTCTAGTTGCTGTGCTCAACTGCTGTGGATTCAGAACCAGATGATAGACTACGGATTCAACTTCATTAGTACTCCTATCCACATTGACAAGAACCGTGCTATCTCCATTAGTGAAAATCCGGTGAAGCACTCCAAGACAAAACACATTGATATCAGGTATTATTTCATTAGAGATATTCATGAGAAAAATCTGATTAAGCTAATCAAAGTTGACATAAATGAGTGCTGATTTGTTCACCAAAGCATTTGATGAACAAAGAATTAAATATCTCATTACAGCTATTGGATTGATAAACATTGATTAGTCTATCTCAGTTTAAAAACCTTTTTAAAATGTATAATGTCTTGTGTCAAGACAATCTAAGCTCTGTTACATAAGGTCTTTCTCTGAAATTTCACTAAGTATAGATTCTTCCGAAGAGGAATTAACCCTCGGAAGATGTTTTATATATCTTTCGAAGCAAAATTCCTACAAGGAAAATCTTCTTCTCGGAAGAATTTTTAGTCTCGGAAGAAGCGATTGATTACATATCAGATCTACTTCCGAAGCTTATAAACTTCTCCATTCGGAAAGCACTTTTTACTATCGGAAGTAAGAAATTTACCTTCGGAAGTAAAATTGGCTTCGGAAGAAGATTACCTTCGGAAATGTTTTATACTCGGAAGAAAGATTTTACTGTGTAACGGAAATCTTTTGGGCCCCACTCTGTAAAAAGCAAAGATTTTGTTAATGATGTCGGATTATTTAAATGTAGTTAATGTAAGGATTCCTTTAAGTCTAATGCAAACCAAAACATCCAATGTCTCTCTACAACAAATGCACTAAGTACTGAAGTAAGAAATGCTTCGGAAGTTTTACACCATACACTAGAAAATACTCTAAGTGTAAAATCTTCCGAAGCCAAGACCAATATCTTCCGAAGCCAAACATGAAGTCTTCCGAAGCCTCAGAGACAAAGTCTTCCGAAGCTTCACTCTATGAAGACAGATTTCTTCCGAAGACTTTTAGTAACATGCTTTATCTGATGTACTGTTCCATAAAGCTGGACTCCTTTCAGCTGCATCTCTATAAAGTCACCAACTTACATGAGTTGGTGAAAAGGTTCATGCTTTTGGTAACTGTACATTGAGGTCTTGAGTCTATAACTTTCTACTTTATGTACTTTATCCTTTTTGTAATAGATAAGGATGTGAGCTATGGCATGTCATAGTCACAAGGTCAAAAGACAGATATGCCTTTTGATCCTACAATTGATTTTGTTTGTGTCTAGTCAATTGTATCCAGCTGGCTTTCAAAGTATAGCCGGCTGTAGGTTGTAGTATAAGTATTCCAAGTTCTTGTATTTTTCTTTATGCTTTGTAACACT
The DNA here is from genome assembly GCA_025215565.1 of Flaveria ramosissima. Lineage (NCBI taxonomy): Eukaryota > Viridiplantae > Streptophyta > Magnoliopsida > Asterales > Asteraceae > Flaveria > Flaveria ramosissima. Next base: position 14,672,477 of record CM046038.1, on the reverse strand, counting down.
TGTAAAAGAACTTGAGAAAGCAATATACTGCCTCCTTGAAACCCAACTCTCTTGTTCTGTCTCTTTTACTTTACTTGTGTTCTTTGTATCAATATATTGGTTAATCCAGTTTACTGTTTGATCAAGTTTAGTTATTCTCCTCTTTGTGTTGTTGTGTTGTAATTGTTCAAGCCCTTAACCGGTCCTGCAATTGGTATCAGAGCATTTCAGGCTCTTGATATAAGATCTCACCATCTTAAGATCCCTCATACACACAAAAACTAAACTCTCCAAATGGCATCCATCTCAAAGACTGATATGGAGACTGGAACCATGAACAAATCCCCATTGATCACTCTTGATGATTTTGACACCTGGTGTATGAGAATGGAAGGTTTCATCAGGTTTCTAGACTCAAGAATGTGGGAATCTGTTGAGAATGAACCTTTCATACCCAGCACTTCTTCTGCTATTGGTGCTGGTATGATACCAAAAGATGTGGCCAACTACTCTGATGAAGATAGGAAGAGAGTAGAGATTGATAGGAAGGCCATGACTGCTCTTCAAATTGCTCTTCCAAACTCTGTGTACAAAGGTTTTAAGAAGTGCAAAACAGCTAAACAGCTATGGGATGCACTGAAACTGATGTATGAAGGCTCCTCTGAAGCCGAGGAGAACAAGAAGGATCTCTTGAAGCAGCAGTTTGAAAACTTCACCTTCAAAACAGGTGAAACCATGACTCAACAATACTTCAGGTATGTTGAGATAGTGGATACCCTAGTGGATGGAGGAGTTCCTCTTGAGAACAGGGACATTGTAAGGAAGTTCATGTCCTCACTTCCTAGGCAATGGACACACTACTGTGTGGTGATCAAGAGGACTGAGAATCTCAAAACTCTTACTCTGACAGAGTTATATGGGATTCTCAGTGGCTACCAGATGGAGATGAACATGCAAGGTTCATCTGGCAACTCCAACAATCAAATGGGTTCAGCCTTTCATGTGGTTAAAAGGGATAGCATAGAATCCCAACATCATCTCATATGCTACCCTGACAACTCACCAAAGGGTCCTTTCATCACCTTCCCAGAGACACCCAGGGAGAACTACACTCAAGGAAGCCCATTCCAAGAGACAAGCTCTTCTCAAGCCTTTGTGTCTTCTGATGAAAGCTGTGGGAACTCTCTCTTCACTCTTGAAGACCTGGACTGTATCCATCCAGATGACGTGGAGTACATGGAAATAGTTCAGCAGATGGCTCTCCTTACTCATAGAGCCAAGAAGTTCTACAAGAGAACAGGAAGGAGGTTTCCAAGCAATGCAACCAGTGGAAAGATTGGGCTGGATAAAAGCAAAGTCAAGTGTTACAACTGTAACTTGATGGGCCACTTTGCTAGGGAGTGTAAGGCACCTAAAACAAATGGTGGCCAAGCACAAACCAGACCAAACTACACTGACAAAGCCCCTCAGAATGAGAAGCCAAAGCAACATGTTGTTGTTGCTGTTGAAGAGGGAGGCTTTGACTGGAGCTTTCAGAAGGAAGATGCTTCTCCAAACCAAGCACTAATGGCAGACCATGATGAAGCCAAGGTATTGGAATATCTCTGTACTCCTGAATGCATTGCTATAGTAAACAGATACAGGTCCTATAACTTAGAAATGAGATTTGATCTTGAGTCATTAAACATATTAAAATCTGATTTTAGAAAGTCTGAAAATGATTACAAGTTAAAGATAGAGGACTTGGAGAAAACCATTTCAGTACTAAAACATGAACATATAGATTTTAGGACTCAAATCCAGGATCTCATAACTAAGTTGACTGAGTGCCAGGCTGAGCTTGTGATCAGCAAAGCAAGTCTGAAAAGAGTGTTCTTGAAGAAGAGACCTTCAAGAACATGATATCCTCATCCCTGCATAACAAAGTGTGCTATCAAAATAGATAGGGACTGGGATCAAATGAGATAGCTCCTCCACACACAATCTTGTCTGTAAGATATCCTAGGTGTGGAACTTGTGAAGATGAGCTTCCTCTCATAGATCCTATAAGTGAAGAGGATGAAGAAGAGATAGTGAAGAATTCCTCTGAGAAGAGTGAAGAGGAGGATTCTACTAAGGGCCACTATCCTTCTGAGGAGAAGAAATTTACTGTGATGACCAAGTCAAAGAGAAAAAACTTGATCAGGAAGAGCAAAAGAAAAGCAAAGAAGGCTCAAGAGATCAAGGCTACTTTTGATTCTAAGCAGAAACAAGTTTTTATCTCTACAGGTTTTAAAGTAGTAAAGACTGAAGACATCAACCAAGACTCCTCAGCTAAGAGTTCTGGTTCTTGTTCAAATCATCTCAGTACAAAGAAGAAGACTGAGCGGCTGTGTACCACTGCTACACAGCCTGGATCATCAAACTCCAAGAACAGTTCACAGCCCAAAAGAACTGTCTCAGCATCTACAAAGATGAAGGTGAAGAAGGGATGTGACCAAAGCCAGTCTTGCTCTCATAGGGAGACTCTTTTGAAGAAGAAAATGTTATGTGTCATGTGTGAAAGTACCTCTCACATTGCTAAGGATTGCCCATACAATCCTAAAAGTACTATCCATATGACCAATACAAAGACTTCAAAGAGTTTCAAGAAGATTCAAGCTTCGGAAGGAAAGTCTGCTTCCTTTGGAAGCTCCAAATCAAAGAAGAAGGTAAATGGAAAATTACCTTCGGAAGAAAAATTGGTCTCGGAAGAAAGAAGTTCTTCCAAAGCACTGAAGTCTGCTGCAGTGACTGTAGAATCTTCCGAAGATTCAGTCATCAAAACTTGTGAAGTCCCAAAGGCTTCTAAGGTTTTGAAGGTCAAGTCCAAAACTCCAAAGGTGGTGTGGAAGTCTAAGAAAGACCAAATGACTGAAGTTTCTCCATCAACAACAGCTGAAGATCCCCCTAGTACAACCATAGGATCTATTACTGTTGCATTACCTTCTATTATACTTAGTGAGCCCAAGACAAGTAAGGCTTGGGTTTCCAAATGTAACTAATCATTTTCTTTGTGCAGGAACAGCTCAAGACAAGCAGGAATGTCTGGATAATTGATAGTGGCTGTTCCAGGCACATGACAGGCAATAGGTCTCTACTCCATAACTTTGAGAGAATTGATGGAGGACCAGTTGCTTTTGGAGGAGATGAAGGTGGTTACATTTCAGGAAGGGGCAAGGTCACAAATGGTAAGCTCAGCATTGAAAAGGTAAACTTTGTTAAGGAGCTTGGGTACAATTTCTGAGTGTATCCCAATTTTGTGATCAGAGTCATAACATGCTCTTTACTGAGCATGAGTGCATTGTTCTCAAGCTCGGAGTGGTCATTCCTCATGAGCATATCCTGCTCAGAGCCCCCAGGAAAGGGAACATGTACAAGATGGATTTGCAAGAAACATCTCCCTCTAGAGAAGTTTCATGCTTTCTATCTAAAGCAAATAGTGATGAGTCTTTCCTATGGCATAAAAGAATGTGCCATGTAAACTTTAAGAACATGAATAAGCTAATTAAACATGATTTGGTAACTGGAATGCCAAAGAAAGAGTTTACAAGTGATGATCATTGTGTTGCATGCCTGAAAGGGAAGCAACATAAGGTATCTCACAAGCCTAAGGAAAGGAACTCCATCACTACTCCCCTACACTTGTTACATATGGATCTCTTTGGCCCCACCAGTGTAATGAGTTTAGGAAGGACCTCTTATTGTTTAGTGATCACAGATGATTTTACAAGATTCACTTGGGTTTTCTTTCTTAGAACTAAGGATGAAACCCCTGAGATTCTGAAGAATTTCATCTTAAAAATTGAGAATCAAAGTGATCACAAGGTCAAAACCATAAGATGTGATCAAGGTACTGAATTCAAGAATCAAATCCTTGATACATTTTGTGATGAAAAAGGTATTACAAGACAATATAGTGCTCCCAGGACTCCTCAGCAAAATGGAGTTGCTGAGAGGAGAAACAGGACACTAATTGAAGCTGCAAGAACTATGTTGTCTGACTCTAAACTGCCCATCACCTTCTGGGCAGAGGCAGTAAATACTGCTTGCTATGTGCAAAACAGAGTTTTGGTAGTTAAGACACATGGTAAGACTCCTTATGAACTTTGGCACAAGAGAAAACCCTTCATTGGTTTTCTCAGGTCATTTGGATGTCCCTGCACCATCTTGAATACCAAGGATCAAATTGCCAAGTTTGCTGAGAAATCAGATGATGGACACTTTATTGGATACTCTTCCCAAGCTAAGGCTTATAGAGTATACAATCTCAGAACTAGAATTGTTGAGGAGTCAGCCAATGTGACTTTCAATGAACACACACCCTGTGTGGCTGGTTCTGGTCCTGATTGGCTATTTGATCTTGATTTAGTTACCAACTGTTTTAACAAATCTTGTGAGAATGTTTCAGGATCTGCAGAAAATCTAAATACAGGTGATCCTGATCCAAGATTTGAGCTAGGAAGACCCTCAACTCATACATCTTCAGCTCCAGTTGGGACTACTTCAGCAAATGAGGTCTCTATCAGCACTACAATGACAAATTCAGCTGATACATCTGGGATGCCTTCAAATTCCAGCTCAGAGGCTCTACAACCAGATAAAGATACCTCAATTGTAGAAGACAACAATGGTGATGGTGAAAGTGATCAGGAATTCCTTGATGCTAATAACCACACCATAGATGACAACATCAATGATGTCACACACTCATTGGATCAAGTTAATCTTGATAAGTGTGGTAATGTGGAGGGTGAATCATCTATGCCAGATCTAAATTTCTCAAATTTGGATCTTTCTCAGCAACTTGCTGTGATCCCTCAGCTAAGGATCCACAAGTCTCACCCCACCACAAACATCATTGGAGATGTTGTCACAGGGGTAAGAACAAGAGGACAAACCCATGAAGCAAATGTTTGTCTTCACTCTTGTTTCTTATCTCAGATAGAGCCAAAGAAAGTTGATGAAGCTCTAAAGGATGGAAGTTGGGTTGAAGCTATGCAACAAGAGCTACTTCAATTCAAAAGGCAGAAAGTTTGGAACCTTTGTCCTCTTCCTCATGGGAAGACTACCATTGGAACCAAATGGGTTTTTAGGAATAAGAAGGATGATAGAGGAATTATCATCAAGAACAAGGCAAGACTAGTTGTTCAAGGATACACACAAGAAGAAGGGATTGACTACACTGATGTCTTTGCTCCTGTAGCAAGATTAGAAGCTGTTAGGATATTCCTGGCATTTGCTGCATCCAAGAACTTCAAGGTCTTTCAACTTGATGTAAAGTGTGCTTTCTTATATGGAGTGATTGATGAAGAGGTTTATGTCAAACAGCCACCTGGTTTTGTAGACCCTGATCATCCTGATTATGTCTGCAAGCTTGACAAAGCTCTTTATGGGCTGCATCAGGCACCCAGGAAGTGGTATGAGACATTGTCTGAGTATCTTTGTAAACATGGATACAGGAGAGGTACTATAGATGGAACTCTCTTCATCAAAGGACAGGGAAATGACTTATTGCTAGTTCAAGTATATGTAGATGACATCATCTTTGGTTCAACTAATCCAAAGCTCTGCAAAGACTTTGAGAAGCTGATGAAAGACAGATTTGAAATGAGTGCAATGGGAGAACTCAATTTCTTTCTGGGAATTCAAGTGAAGCAAGTTGAAGATGGCATCTTCATAAGTCAGTCAAAGTATGTTCAGGACATACTCAAGAGGTTCAACATGACTGATTGTAAGATTGCTAAGACACCCATAGCTAGAAATCACTCCCTTGGACCTGATCTTGAGGGGGAGTGTGTAGATGAACATTTATACAGGGCTATGATTGGGTCTCTTATGTATCTTACAGCTAGCAGGCCTGATATCATGTTTGCTACATGTATTTGTGCAAGATATCAAGCCAACCCTAAGATGTCTCACTTAATCACTGTCAAAAGGATTCTAAGATACCTCAAAGGTGCTTCAACACTTGGTTTATGGTTACCCAAAGAATCCTGACTTCAATCTGTATGCTTATACAGATAGTGATTATGGTGGTTGCAACATGACTGCAAAGTCTACATCTAGGGGATGTCAATTCCTTGGTGGAAGGGTTGTCTCATGGCAATGCAAGAAACAATCCTGTGTGTCTGTATCAACTGCTGAGGCTGAATACATTGCTGCTGCAAGCTGTTGTGCTCAAGTGCTTTGGATTCAAAATCAGATGCTAGACTATGGATTTAACTTCAAGGAGACTCCAATTCACATAGACAACAATAGTGTTATCTCTATCACTGAGAATCCTGTGCAGCACTCAAGGACCAAACACATCAATATCAGGTATCATTTAATAAGAGATAATTATGAAAAGGGATTAATTAAACTAGTCAAAGTTCATACAGATGAACAATATGCTGATCTGTTTCCAAAAGCTTTTGATGAACAGAGATTTAAATATCTAATATCAGCTATTGGGATGATTAACTTTGAGTAGACATTTTCTTAAAAACTAATTCTAATTATTTCTTAAAATATGTGTGTCCTAAGTTGTCTAGTTCATCACTTTCATAAGCTCATGTTTTCTTTGGATATAAAATTCTTTTTGAAGACTTTCCTTAGATTCTTGAGAATTTCTGAACCTTCGGAAGATAAAATTTTATCTTCGGAAGAAAATCATGTCTTCAAAATAAATAACTGTCTAAGAAATTTTACCTTCGGAAAAAGTCTAAATCTATCTTCCGAAGCTTAAATTCTTATCTCAGACACTTATTTGTTTTTAAGGACATTTTCCTTCCGAAGCAAAATTAACTCTCGGAAGCTTTGTTGTTCTTTATACAAAGCATTCAAGTGTTTATTTCTCTTCCGAAGCAAAATTTTCAAGACTCTCAGGAAAATCTTCCGAAGCCATTTTAGCTTCGGAAGCTTTTTCATTAAAACTTTCGAAGATAATTTACCTTCGGAAGCTTTTCGAATTCCAAGAAAACTATTTTTTGAGCAAAAGTAAACTACTTTTTCAGAGGTGGGACCAACTTTCGGATTTCAAAGTTTATCTTCTTTCATTAACTTTGGTTCAAATCCCTTTTCACATAAATACCCAACGGTTCCCCCTCTTCCTCATTATCTTCCTCAATTCCACTATTCCTCAAACCTAATTCCCAAAACCGCCTTTGCTTTCTACCTTTCTTCAACCTTAAGCTTCTAAAATGGCCAACCTTAACCGCAGAAACAACCCAGATTTCTCCATGCAACTTCACAGGCAACACAATCAGGTTGCTCTGTTAAGCTCTGAGAAAGATGCAAGTTTCTCAGAGATTTGCCAATTCTTAACTCTATCCAACTACTTCACCTCCCTGACCATTGATCCTACTCTGTATGAGGATCATTTGCTTGAATTCTGGAAGACCTGCCAAGAGGTCATTATGGATGGGGAGAAGGCACTGTCTGCCACAGTGCAAGGGAGGAAAATCTTCATCACTCCGGCCATCATCAACCATCATTTGCAGCTGGATGATGAAAAAGGTGAGTTGTCCTTCCCAAAGGAAGCTGTTAATCGTTCCTTTGAGCAGATGGGCTATGAGGGAGATTTCTCTGTAAAGACCTTCAGGAAAGGGAAGGTCTCATCCCAGTGGAAATACCTGCTCCATGTGGTTATCCACAGCTTGTCAAACAAGCATGGAGGGTGGGACCAGATTCCTGAGGATCTCTCCTTTATAGTGCATGGAATGGTTCAAGGGGTCAAGTTCAGGTACTCTCAATTTGTTTATACCAATTTACTTGCAAATTTGGACTTCTTAGAGTATTACATGTTTCCTAGATATGTTCAGCACATTCTTAACTGTGAACTGGGCTCACAGTTGAGGGAAACAAGTAATATTCTTAAATTGGGACAGATGAAGCCCGGCATCTTTAAAATCATGAAGAAGCCAACTATAGGCTTCTCAGGGGTAGAAACAGCCCTAGTCCCCAAAATGTTAGAGCTCATTGCTCAAGGTGACAACCTAGCAACACAAGCTAGTGTTGAACCCACACCTTCTTTTTCTTTACCACTAAAAAGACCTCAAATAACCCTCACCTACCAAAGAAAATCTAAACGAACCCCTGCTCAAGCTATTGAGTCTGTGCAGGTCCCCATATACTCACCTTTACAGGAGGAAGTGGACACTAGAGCTCCCACTTCCGCTGAGGAGCAAACCACTCCTATTTCTTCAACTATCAGGGCTGAGGTTCCTCATGCTCACCCTGATGAGCTCACAAGCCCAACAGCCTTAAGCCTTCACTCTGAGTCTCAACACTCAAGTGAACAACCTTCAGGGGACAGTTACCATCCCCAGCCTTTAGATCTAAATCAACCCATTCCAAACCTATCCTTCTATACTGATGAAGACTTAGGTTTCAGTGAGTACCATGAGTCTCTCTTCTCCTCCCCTACTCAAAGAGAGATGAGTACCTCTGATTCTCCTCAGTCTATCCCACATCAGTCACCTGTTACTGAGGTGGACACTTCTGAACATGTTCAGGATGTCCATATGGAAGAGGCTCTCACTTCTGCAAGTGATTACATCATTAAGACCTCAACCATGGCAACTCAGCCCACTGACATCTCAACTGAGATTGCTAGTGAGCAGAGGAAAACCAGCAGCCAAGAACCTCAAGCTGGTGGTGAGAGAGAGGACTTTGGTCCAATCATCTCATCCCCCAATGATTCTTCTGATGAAGAAGAGGGGAATTTGAGAGTAAAGGTGCAAAACTGTCAAAAACATGCTCTTATTTAGTCTCTAAGGTTAGTCACTTGGAATCGCAGGTGACTACCTTACAAAACAGGGTCAATGATCAGCAACTTCAGATTTCATATCTTAAGGAAAAACTAGCTGGGAGACCTTTAAGGAGAGCTCAACCACGAACACAAGAACCTGTGAAAGTGATTGACTTATCCTCCAGCTCACCTATGCAAGTGGGTGATGCTACCAAAAAGGGGAAGAAAGTTATTGCAACCACAGAACCTGGGAGTTCTTCACAGAGAATGGACATAGAGGACTCACCATCCTCACTTGCAGTTGTGCATTCTCACCAACTTCCTCAAGTTCACATTAATGTGGACTCTATAGACTCTATCATCAGGAGTCTCTTTGAGGAAGGTATACCAAGGGTTGTGTCATCTCCACCACAAGGAACTACAAACTTCATCATAAGGTGGAGGTATGATGCTGACAGAAGAGCACTTATTCTTCACAGAGTTCAAGGGCAACAAAAAGTATTTGATTTTCAAAGCTTGAACTTCTATGAAAGATTGGATCTAGTCAACATGCCACTTGTCAGTCCAAGCAACTCAAGACAAGCTGACAGATTGGCTCAAAGAATCCAAGACAGGATCCTTGTAGAGTTCACTCTAAGAAGGAGACTTAGGCAATCAGGCAATGTCATCGGTCAACTAGATGTTGAGGTGGACCCTAAGATTAGTTTCATAGGGGAAACCTTGACTGAAGGCCCAGTGGCAGAACCTGAGACCCCTGTCTCATCATCAACAACTGCTGCAGAGGTTCACACTCCTTCTGAGACACCTGCTGGTGAAGGTGTTTCTCAGCCTCTCTCTTGCCAGAGCATGGAAGCTACACCAAGCAATGAAGGCCACCTCTATCCACCCTGAGTCACAAAGGTCTGTGGGTGACAAAGGGAAAAGGATAATGACTCCTGAAAAAATTGAGGAGGAAGAGAGAGAGAGAGGAAAAGGAAGCTAAGGGGAGAAAGTTCCTCTGGGTCTTCAAGCTTTATGCAAGCTGCAATCAGGGCTGCCCCCAGACCAAATACTCAAGATGATGAGTTGAGTGCAGTCAGGATTACTTATTTACAGACCAGGAACTATGATATTAATGAAATCATCTCCCTCCCCTTAGAAGAATTGAATGAACTGGCTGACATGGAAGTGTCAAGAGAGATGAAAGAAAAAGAGGATGCAAGGCTACTTCTCCAATTCAAAGAGGAGAGGAGACAGAAAAGACTCTACAAGCATGCTCCCACTCTCTCTCCAGTTCAAGAAAGTCCTGTACAAGAAGATGTGGCTCCACAAGAACCTCAGATAGACAAAGAAGAAGATAGGATCAAAATGATCAACTACCTGAGTGCCACATGCTTCTATCAGGCAGATGCACTTCTTCCCCTGTCCTATGACTTCATTGAGTTTGAGCACTTAAAACAACTTGAACTTGAGCTAGTCAAAGAGAGAAAGACAACTAAAAGGAAGCTAAGGGAAGAAGCTGCAAAGTCAAGAGCCATCATCCAAAAGAGTATGAAGAAGTCTGCTGATAGACAAAGGATGATGAGCTTCTTGAAGCTATATGGATTCTCCGAAAGGAGACTTGGCCCTATGTCTCTATCCACAATGGATGAGCATATAAGGGTAATCAAGCAGAAGATTAAGAGTGGTGAACTGATTGACTTACACTCTCTTCCAAGTCAAGTCCCACCTGAAGTGGAGGTTAAGTTTGAACAACCCGAGACACCTCAACCCGGACCTCCTGCTGAGCCTCAGCAAACTTCATCTTCTGATCCAAAGCAGGGTCAAACTCCCTCTCCTTCTGAATCTGTGAGGGAGGAACACCCAACTGAGAAAGACAAGGATGATCAACAAGGTGTTGCAGACCAGTCTTCTCAGTTAAAGTCATCTAAGAGGAAGAAGAGAATGGCTTCTAAACCAAAGTCAAAGAAGAAGAAGCCTAAGTCATCTACCTCTACACCTCAGGCTGAGTCAGATCAACCTGAGGAAGTGCATGAAGAGGCAGCCCAATCAACTCCAATGCAAGTGGCTCCTCTGACAGCTGAGACACCCATCTTGTCCTGCACTTATTCTACCAATCCAGAAAGATGGCATGTAATCAGAGACCAAGGTGTTGAGAATGTCTATACTTGGCAAGACATAATCAACTTACCTCTGCATGATCTCTTTGAGATGAGAAGATACTATGAAGGTCTGAATGATCCTGACCATCTAATGAAGAAGGGTATGGTCATGATTGTACTAAAGACCACTAACATCTAAAGATCTTCTAAATGTTTTGGTAGCATCAGCCTAGGGGGAGTTTGTAAGGATTCCTTTAAGTCTAATGCAAACCAAACATCCAATGTCTCTCTGCAACAAATGCACTAAGTACTGAAGTAAGAAATGCTTCGGAAGTTTTACACCATACACTAGAAAATACTCTAAGTGTAAAATCTTCCGAAGCCAAGACCAATATCTTCCGAAGCCAAACATGAAGTCTTTTAAAGCCTCAGAGACAAAGTCTTCCGAAGCTTCACTCTATGAAGACAGATTTCTTCCAAAGACTTTTAGTAACATGCTTTATCTGATGTACTGTTCCATAAAGTTGGACACCTTTCCGCTACATCTCTGTAAAGTCACCAACTTACATGAGTTGGTGAAAAGGTCCATGCTTTTGGTATCTGTACATTGAGGTCTTGAGTCTGTAACTTTCTACTTATATACTTTATCCTTTTTGTAATAGATAAGGATGTGAGCTATGGCATGTCATAGTCACAAGGTCAAAAGGCATATATGCCTTTTGATCCTACAATTGATTTTGTTTGTGTCTAATCAATTGTATCCAACTGGCTTTCAAAGTATAGCCGGCTGTAGGTTGTAGTATAAGTATTCCAAGTTCTTGTATTTTTCTTTATGCTTTGTAACACTTGTAAAAGAACTTGAGAAAGCAATATACTGCCTCCTTGAAACCCAACTCTCTTGTTCTGTCTCTTTTACTTTACTTGTGTTCTTTGTATCAATATATTGGTTAATCTAGTTCACTATTTGATCAAGTTTAGTTATTCTCCTCTTTGTGTTGTTGTGTTGTAATTGTTCAAGCCCTTAACCGGTCCTGCAGTTAACCTTACCGCCCTTGTCACATCATAAACCAAACCATCTTTTCACCTTATCCAAACCCCAAAACCGCCATTTCACCCATTTTAAATAACCCTGACTTATCACTTTAACCTTACCGCCCAAAGCCTCCTTCGTCTCCAATTTACCCAAGTTCAAACTCATTTCTCTGAAACTTTTCCCACAATGGCGCTTAACCCTCAGCACAACCAGGTCGCACTCCTTGATTCATCCAAGGATGCTGACTTCTCAGACATCATCTCCTTTTTTACCCAATCTACCTACTACACCGCTCTGATTGTTAACCCCACCGTCTACTCATACCATATGGCTGAATTCTGGGGCAACGGTCAGATTGAAACCCTAAATGGAGTTAGAAAAATAAGGTCGAGCATTTGTGGCCAGGAGTTGATCATATCAGAACACCTCATCAAGGAGCATCTGGAGCTTCACGATGAAGGTGCTCCTGCGGAATTCCCTAAGTCAGACCTAGATGACACATATATCCAAATGGGATATGGTGGAGATGTGAGCAGGTCTATCGTTTACAAGTTTAACTTCTCATAAATAACTGGAAGTTCCTGCTTTACGTTGTTCTCCACTGCTTGTCTAATAAGTCTGGGGGATGGGATCAAATCCCATATGAACAGGGATGCCTAGTTCATGTGTTGATGAAAAGCCTCCGCTTCAATTACTCAAGATTTGTGCTGCTCAACCTTATGGGAAACCTCCAGAGGGACACATTCTTTATATATCCCAGCTTCATTCAACATCTTATTAACTGTGAGCTGGACCAGAGTCAACTTGTTTGTGTAGCTATTCTACCAGTTCCTCAAATGAGGCCAATCATCTTCAAAGTCTTGAAGAGAGTGTCCACAAACTACATTGGAAGACCCACTGAGTTTCTACAGGTATGATTGAGCTAATGGCTTCTAGTGACATCCCTATTAACCCCACAGGCGATGAACCCACACCAACAACTACCCTCACTTTGTCAAATCTACCTTCTCACCCCATCACAATCACATACCAGAGACGCCCCAAATGAACCTTTGTTCAATCTACTCTGATTGAACAAGCTCCTTCTGTTCTATGCAAAAAGACTAGAGCAGAAACATAGGCTCCTACTCAGTCTGAGGTCTCACCATCCTTCACTTTTGACCTCAATATGGGTATTGAGTCTCCTCAGTCTCAATCCCATGAGCCCGAAACCCAAGCTGTAAACCCTCAAGGTGAGTCTCCATACTCCCCTGAGCAGGCAAAAAGGGACAGCCCCACCATAGGCTCAATGCCAATAGACATTGATCAAGGCCCCGGGTCATTAGGCTTAACATCTATATCCTTCACTGACCTATTGATAGGATCTGATGAGGAGATTATGTCTCTTCAGGGCAATGAAGTTGATCCACAACACCCTCTCAAGAATCAACTGATCCTAGAGAGATCTCTTATCTCTAGCCCCCATCAGCTAGCCCTAACTGATGTGAGTCCTACTGATGTAGAGGGGACTCATGTAGATTCATCTACCACTACTGAAGGAGCCTCAATGGACCTTCAGGATAGTGGTAACATTACTGAGACTGAATCTACGGCAACCATGCCTATTGATGACTCTGAAAGAGACATCACTAGGCAAGGGAAACCAGGGTTCCAAGAAACCACATCCGGTGGTGAGGATGAACATACTAGGTATGTTACATCATCTCCCCATGATTCTTCAAAAGAAGATGAGGGAAGTCTGCAACTCACCATTCAAGACCTACTTTGTTGGAGCATATATAGTCATATATAGTGTGTCCGTCGCTTATCGAATAGTCTAGGCTTAATGTAATACACCTGATATGTTGTAAACACATGAAACTGGGTCATTCGCAGGAGCATATGCGAATGAAACTCAGTCGTGCGACTGAGCCTTGCTAATGGGCCAGTCGTGCGACTGAGAGATGCGATTGGGGCAGTCGTAAGACTGAACCATAAGTATGGTCCAGTCGTACGACTGAACCATACGCATGGTCCAGTCGTACGATTGAACCATACGCATGGTCCAATCGTACGAATGGGCCCAGTCGCATCTAATATGGGCCGAGGCCTATATATACCAGTTTCAATGTGTAGAGAGATTAAGGGTTTGGGGAGGGAGTCTGCCCGGGAGTCTGCCCGGGGCCTAGGGCTGCCGGATGAGAGGGGAGATCATGCTCGATCTCCCCTTGCCAAGAGTCTTGATTCTTATGTTGTAACGAGCTTGTAATCGTTAGGTTTTATCAATGAAACCATTTTATTATAGTTCGTGTTATTGATTGTCTCTTGGTTTTTGCTGTTGTTTATCCTTCCGTCAAGAACATGCTCGGATGTTTACCGATCCAGCGACTTCACATACTTTCTAAAGTCTCAAACCTTGAATCTAAGTTTAAGACTTTAGAGGATAGGTCTGCCACTCAGCAACTTGAGATTGAAAATCTCAAGGCCAAACTAGCTAAGAAACAGATTGAGAGGTTTGTTAGGCACGTACCTATTCAGGTCTCATTTACCTCTTCCTCTAGCTCATCAAGCTCTTAGGATGATGCTACCAAAAAAGAGGAGAGTGTTCAGGGACAAAGACATGAGGAACCATAGAGTCAAGCTCTTTCTACTTTAACTTCAAGATACCTTATTCAACAAGCTTCAGTTTTTCTTGAACCTCCTCCAATTGTCATTCAAATGGACCAAAGGTTGCTCCAAGATCTTAACATGTTCTTTTCCAAGTTCCTGATGTTATCTTTCATTGAACAGCCAAGCCTGATATGTCTGTGATATTGTAACACCCGGAAATTTCTTTTGTAGCCAACGAGAGAAGAAAAAGAAATAAAGACCAAAGTCGAGGGACCAAACCCGCCAACGAGAGAAAATTCGGTGCACGGGAGTATAAAAGGGAGGAGACACTCCCATTCTCCCCATTTTTCAGCCAAGGGAGGAGAAGAGAGAAAGAAGAGAAAAGAGAGGAAGTGTTGGCCCGGGTTGGTTCGAGTAGCCAAAATCGACGAGGAGCGAGTCAAATCGAAGCTCTACTCGACGGGATCGTTAAGGTGAGTTCTAGGACCCCTCTTTTACACGTTTTCAACTGATTTTGGGGCTGGAACACTTCCAAAAACTTATTTTTGAGTTTTTGGGTGAAAACCCGTTTTGATGTATGTATGTATGTGTATGATGCGTTAGAGGCTCGATTTCTTGCTTGGTTATGCTTGTATGAGGTCATAGTATGATTCCCTAACCTTTAGAAGGGTTGATTGAGCTTAAAAGAGGTTTGGAAGGGGTTGGAGGTCGAAAACCCGCGGCTGCAGTCGACCTAACTGCACTCTGCACCAGCTAGGGCTAGGCGACCGACTGGAGGGCGACTGGAGGCCATTCGGCCGATTGAAGTGCGACTGAGGTCCATACGCACGTTTGCTATGCGACTGAGGTCCATACGCATGATGGTCATGCGATTGGAGTTCATGTGCTTGGGAGTCATGCGATTGAGGGATGGTGCGACTGAGGTTCATTCGCACGGAGGTTATGCGACTGAAGTCCATGCGCCTGGAGGCCATGCGACTGAGGTTCATTCGCATGAAGAGTATGCGACTGAAGCCCATACGCCTGAAGTCATGCGACTGAAGGCCATACGCATGAGAGTTATGCGACTGAGAGTCCATTCGCATAGGGGTCCATTCGCCCATAGTCCATTCGCATAGGGTTCATTCGCATAGATGCCCATTCGCCTAAGTGTTCAGAAATGATAACCGAGATGGGATTACTCGACGATGTGAAGGGCATGGACGGTATGAGGTAACGTAGGATGATGAGCTTATGATGTGGATGTTGATGGAGATGATAATGATATGTATGATGTTATGTGTTGCGTTAGGAACGACGGTACATGTGTAGCATCGTAGGTAGGATGTGCGTAATGTGATGTATGATTGATGTGTATGTATGACGATGCCGTATGTTTATGTTTATGTTGTGTTCCTTGCTATGTATGGTTATCTTTCTATGGCTTTGCGTTGAACGTTAATGAATGAAATGAAAGTATTATGTAACGTAAAGTGAAAGATAAAGAAACGAGGAACGTAATGAATGAATGCATGCATTAATGAGTGAATGAAATCGCGTGAGGTATGTATGTGAAGCGAAGCGAAGTGCACGGCTCTAATGCCTTAGGCTCAACCGTGAGAGGTACAGCTAGTTTATAGTGTGTATGCAAGTGTTCCAGTCTTTGTGACTGACCTTCGATGAGGTACCCATGTTGATGGGGGTGATGTACCCACTTCGGTGGGGGTGATGTACCCACTTCGGTGGGGGTGATGTACCCATTTCGTTGGGGGTGTAGTACCCATAATGTTGGGGGTGTAATGTATGATGGTTACCCAGGTTACGCATAACTCCGGGGGTGTAGCATGAAGCCATGCATATGTATGAGGTGAGCAACCCGGTCGTTGCAAAAGACTCGAGTACGTGCTATCGTGATGTTGCCTTGGGGTGAGCAACCTTGTTGTTGCAAAAGACTCGGATAGCTTGCTATCGTGATGGGCAATGAGGTGAGCAACCCTAGGGGTGCAAAAGACTCGGATAGCGTACATTCACTGAGATGGCTAATGAGGTGAGCGACTTGGTGTTGCAACAGCCTCGGATGGAGTTCAATTCCTGTAATTGACTCGTATGGGATCTTTGTCGCGTATCCCGGTGTTGTGTCAGTCTTCGGACATGAGTCGGGGGCTTGTGAGCAGGTCCCGGCACAGCATCAGCTTTCGAGCATGAGTCGGGGATATTGCATAAGACAAGATTCGAGTAATGAAGGGTAATGAGTAAAGAGAGGAATGAGAGAATGAATGTATGAAATGAACGTTAACGAATGATCCTAATAATGTATGAAACGGGATCCTTGTCATTCGACCTCAGTAATCGTGGCTGTGTGCCATGAAGAGGGTAAAGTCTGACAGGATCTAGAAAGAAGTGAAAGATAATGATGAATGTAACGAACGTAATGATGAAGATAATAATGTTATTATCTGTATGTACGTATGATGTGTGAACGCATGTATGTAACGGATGTTTTTATAAAGAAAGTAAAGAACGGTTTTATGAAAGTAAAGTATGTTTTATGATAAAACTAGAACTCACTCAGCAACGCTGACTTTGATGTGTTTCCAGTTGGCAGGTATGTTGCTGAGAATGGCACGGGGCGGCTACTCAGCGTATTTTGGATGGCATCCATTATGTTTAATGCTTTTGTAATAAATGTAACATGATATTGTTAACAGAACGATTGTACTAATATGCAAAAGTATTTTGATGGAATGAAATTATGTTTTTAAATGTTTCCGCTGCAACTATTTAAGAAAGGAAAAATGCAAATATATGTTTTGAATGCGATGAATGACCAACTGTAGGCGTCCCGGGAACGGGGCCTTACAAGTTGGTATCAGAGCCAAAGTTTAAGTGAATTGGGTAAATATTTTCAAAAACCTAATCTTAAACTGAGAATGGGACGGAAAGGGAATGGGATGCCAATCTGAGTAGCTGCGTGCCATCAGGTATGTTTTTGTAAAGTTAACCGGTTTTACGTGCGCATGCTATATGGTTTATGTGTCGCTGGTAGATTTAAGTACTGATGTAGTCAGGATAGGTAATGCTCGGAGTATGAAGAGTAAAGTAAGTGGCTAATCACAACTGGCCACTGTAATTAGGGACTTACTATACTTGACATAAACTGAGCTGTTCCTTGAATGACCGTGTTAGTGTTTGAATCTTTCAGTGTGTTTAGAGGATGGCTGGTGGAAGATCTTCGAAAGCTTCTCGTGGTGGAGGTGATGGTGGACGTGGTGCTGAACCACGGGTCACAAGAGGAAGGGCAAGGGCCGAAAGGGTAGTTCATGAAGAACCTGTGACCCCTCATCCTGAGGGCGGTGATGAGAATGCTAATCAGAGGGCCTCGATGAGAGAGGCGGTCGTGGAGGAAGTGCATCAGGTCATGCAGACGATTCTACCGTCGGTGGTGACCGAAGTTATAAAGGCTGTTAGAGATGAGGAGAGAAGGGAAAGGGGTAGACCTTCGGGCGAAAGGAGACGACCCGAGACTGAAACGGTTCTCTCCGATGACGAAGGGGAAGAAGAAGAGGAAGAGCCTACGCCGGAGGCGGCACGAGGCTGTAACTATGGGGCGTTTCAACGATGCAAGCCCCCTACTTTTGATGGCAATGGCACTGCTGCTGCTGCTCACCGATGGGTGAGAGAGATGGAAGCTGTTTTAAATATCAGCGAGTGCCGAGAAGATCAGAAAGTAAAGTTTGCTACCCACTCTTTCGTGGACTCAGCTTTGTGCTGGTGGGACAACATAGTCCAAGTTGAGGGAAGCAGGGCTATCGGAAGGATGAGATGGTCAGAGTTGAAGAGGCTGGTGATTGAGGAGTTCTGTCCTCACCGTGAGATGGATAAAGTTGAAAGGGAGTTCCTGCAGCTGGAGGCGGGAACAATGACGCATCAGCAATACACCACCAAGTTCAACGAAATGGCACGACTGGTTCCGGATCAGGTGACACCTCTTTCGCGAAAGATCAAGAGGTATATTCATGGCTTGCCAGCGGACATTCGTAGGCACATGATTGCTGCCCGACCGAGCACGTTTAGGTCGGCGGTTGATTTAGCGGGAAGATTATACGATGAAAGATTGATGGTGGTGACAGAAGGTAGCAAGAAAGGAGATGGTGATCGGGATTGGAACGGGAAGCGACTGGGACACGACGGAGCCGCTCCAAGTAACAAAGGTGCACGGGTGGATGACCAGCGAGAGGTCATGGATGATGTGGGTTCGGAAAGGTGTGACAAGTGTGGACACAGGCACCCCGGGGAATGTAGATTGGGGACTGATGCCTGCTTTCGTTGTGGAAGGACCGGACATGTAGCGAAGAACTGCGGTATGGGGAAGTGTTATTCTTGTGGTGAGGAAGGTCATAAGAGTAGGGACTGTAAGAAGCAAAGGGCTGGAGGCTCGGGAGTGAAGAAGATCGGAGGAAGCTAGGACGGACTTCGATGTTATGTCAGGTATGTTCCTAGTAAATAGATTCTTGGCTTGTGTTATTTAATGTTGGCGTTAGTAAAAGTTTTATTCCTGCTGCTTTCTGTGCTAAATTGCCTGTTAGTGGTAAGAATATAAATACGCCATTCGATGTAGCCCTAAGAGTGGATCGTTTGACGGACTACGGAGCGAACACTATGTGTTGCAAAAAGATGATACGGTTGATAGTGCCTGAGAGGATCATGGTGATGGCTTAAGGTGATTGAGTCACGACGATTCCGAAGGTGATCTCGATGGCAATGGCGGGAAGGTGCACGAAGCGTGACATGATGGAGTAAGTGAGTAGATGCCTTACTTGTCTACAAGTGAAGGCCGAGCACCAAACGACGTTTGGGAAATATTGAGGCGACTGAGGCTACGACTGAGAAGCTCGAAGGGATCAAAGCCCTGGGGGAAAGCAGTCCGAGACAAACCAGAGGTCGTATGTTGATAAACGACGTAGACCGATTGAACTCTAGGTGGGAGACTGGAGAATAGATGAGACAGAATTGCTTGCGACGGTTTAAGGAATGATAGGTTTCGGGGACGAAACCCATTTAAGGGGGGTGGACTTGTAACACCCGGAAATTTCTTTTGTAGCCAACGAGAGAAGAAAAAGAAATAAAGACCAAAGTCGAGGGACCAAACCCGCCAACGAGAGAAAATTCGGTGCACGGGAGTATAAAAGGGAGGAGACACTCCCATTCTCCCCATTTTTCAGCCAAGGGAGGAGAAGAGAGAAAGAAGAGAAAAGAGAGGAAGTGTTGGCCCGGGTTGGTTCGAGTAGCCAAAATCGACGAGGAGCGAGTCAAATCGAAGCTCTACTCGACGGGATCGTTAAGGTGAGTTCTAGGACCCCTCTTTTACACGTTTTCAACTGATTTTGGGGCTGGAACACGTCCAAAAACCTATTTTTGAGTTTTTGGGTGAAAACCCGTTTTGATGTATGTATGTATGTGTATGATGCGTTAGAGGCTCGATTTCTTGCTTGGTTATGCTTGTATGAGGTCATAGTATGATTCCCTAACCTTTAGAAGGGTTGATTGAGCTTAAAAGAGGTTTGGAAGGGGTTGGAGGTCGAAAACCCGCGGCTGCAGTCGACCTAACTGCACTCTGCACCAGCTAGGGCTAGGCGACCGACTGGAGGGCGACTGGAGGCCATTCGGCCGATTGAAGTGCGACTGAGGTCCATACGCACGTTTGCTATGCGACTGAGGTCCATACGCATGATGGTCATGCGATTGGAGTTCATGTGCTTGGGAGTCATGCGATTGAGGGATGGTGCGACTGAGGTTCATTCGCACGGAGGTTATGCGACTGAAGTCCATGCGCCTGGAGGCCATGCGACTGAGGTTCATTCGCATGAAGAGTATGCGACTGAAGCCCATACGCCTGAAGTCATGCGACTGAAGGCCATACGCATGAGAGTTATGCGACTGAGAGTCCATTCGCATAGGGGTCCATTCGCCCATAGTCCATTCGCATAGGGTTCATTCGCATAGATGCCCATTCGCCTAAGTGTTCAGAAATGATAACCGAGATGGGATTACTCGACGATGTGAAGGGCATGGACGGTATGAGGTAACGTAGGATGATGAGCTTATGATGTGGATGTTGATGGAGATGATAATGATATGTATGATGTTATGTGTTGCGTTAGGAACGACGGTACGTGTGTAGCATCGTAGGTAGGATGTGCGTAATGTGATGTATGATTGATGTGTATGTATGACGATGCCGTATGTTTATGTTTATGTTGTGTTCCTTGCTATGTATGGTTATCTTTCTATGGCTTTGCGTTGAACGTTAATGAATGAAATGAAAGTATTATGTAACGTAAAGTGAAAGATAAAGAAACGAGGAACGTAATGAATGAATGCATGCATTAATGAGTGAATGAAATCGCGTGAGGTATGTATGTGAAGCGAAGCGAAGTGCACGGCTCTAATGCCTTAGGCTCAACCGTGAGAGGTACAGCTAGTTTATAGTGTGTATGCAAGGGTTCCAGTCTTTGTGACTGACCTTCGATGAGGTACCCATGTTGATGGGGGTGATGTACCCACTTCGGTGGGGGTGATGTACCCACTTTGGTGGGGGTGATGTACCCATTTCGTTGGGGGTGTAGTACCCATAATGTTGGGGGTGTAATGTATGATGGTTACCCGGGTTACGCATAACTCCGGGGGTGTAGCATGAAGCCATGCATATGTATGAGGTGAGCAACCCGGTCGTTGCAAAAGACTCGAGTACGTGCTATCGTGATGTTGCCTTGGGGTGAGCAACCTTGTTGTTGCAAAAGACTCGGATAGCTTGCTATCGTGATGGGCAATGAGGTGAGCAACCCTAGGGGTGCAAAAGACTCGGATAGCGTACATTCACTGAGATGGCTAATGAGGTGAGCGACTTGGTGTTGCAACAGCCTCGGATGGAGTTCAATTCCTGTAATTGACTCGTATGGGATCTTTGTCGCGTATCCCGGTGTTGTGTCAGTCTTCGGACATGAGTCGGGGGCTTGTGAGCAGGTCCCGGCACAGCATCAGCTTTCGAGCATGAGTCGGGGATATTGCATAAGACAAGATTCGAGTAATGAAGGGTAATGAGTAAAGAGAGGAATGAGAGAATGAATGTATGAAATGAACGTTAACGAATGATCCTAATAATGTATGAAACGGGATCCTTGTCATTCGACCTCAGTAATCGTGGCTGTGTGCCATGAAGAGGGTAAAGTCTGACAGGATCTAGAAAGAAGTGAAAGATAATGATGAATGTAACGAACGTAATGATGAAGATAATAATGTTATTATCTGTATGTACGTATGATGTGTGAACGCATGTATGTAACGGATGTTTTTATAAAGAAAGTAAAGAACGGTTTTATGAAAGTAAAGTATGTTTTATGATAAAACTAGAACTCACTCAGCAACGCTGACTTTGATGTGTTTCCAGTTGGCAGGTATGTTGCTGAGAATGGCACGGGGCGGCTACTCAGCGTATTTTGGATGGCATCCATTATGTTTAATGCTTTTGTAATAAATGTAACATGATATTGTTAACAGAACGATTGTACTAATATGCAAAAGTATTTTGATGGAATGAAATTATGTTTTTAAATGTTTCCGCTGCAACTATTTAAGAAAGGAAAAATGCAAATATATGTTTTGAATGCGATGAATGACCAACTGTAGGCGTCCCGGGAACGGGGCCTTACAAGTTGGTATCAGAGCCAAAGTTTAAGTGAATTGGGTAAATATTTTCAAAAACCTAATCTTAAACTGAGAATGGGACGGAAAGGGAATGGGATGCCAATCTGAGTAGCTGCGTGCCATCAGGTATGTTTTTGTAAAGTTAACCGGTTTTACGTGCGCATGCTATATGGTTTATGTGTCGCTGGTAGATTTAAGTACTGATGTAGTCAGGATAGGTAATGCTCGGAGTATGAAGAGTAAAGTAAGTGGCTAATCACAACTGGCCACTGTAATTAGGGACTTACTATACTTGACATAAACTGAGTTGTTCCTTGAATGACCGTGTTAGTGTTTGAATCTTTCAGTGTGTTTAGAGGATGGCTGGTGGAAGATCTTCGAAAGCTTCTCGTGGTGGAGGTGATGGTGGACGTGGTGCTGAACCACGGGTCACAAGAGGAAGGGCAAGGGCCGAAAGGGTAGTTCATGAAGAACCTGTGACCCCTCATCCTGAGGGCGGTGATGAGAATGCTAATCAGAGGGCCTCGATGAGAGAGGCGGTCGTGGAGGAAGTGCATCAGGTCATGCAGACGATTCTACCGTCGGTGGTGACCGAAGTTATAAAGGCTGTTAGAGATGAGGAGAGAAGGGAATGGGGTAGACCTTCGGGCGAAAGGAGACGACCCGAGACTGAAACGGTTCTCTCCGATGACGAAGGGGAAGAAGAAGAGGAAGAGCCTACGCCGGAGGCGGCACGAGGCTGTAACTATGGGGCGTTTCAACGATGCAAGCCCCCTACTTTTGATGGCAATGGCACTGCTGCTGCTGCTCACCGATGGGTGAGAGAGATGGAAGCTGTTTTAAATATCAGCGAGTGCCGAGAAGATCAGAAAGTAAAGTTTGCTACCCACTCTTTCGTGGACTCAGCTTTGTGCTGGTGGGACAACATAGTCCAAGTTGAGGGAAGCAGGGCTATCGGAAGGATGAGATGGTCAGAGTTGAAGAGGCTGGTGATTGAGGAGTTCTGTCCTCACCGTGAGATGGATAAAGTTGAAAGGGAGTTCCTGCAGCTGGAGGCGGGAACAATGACGCATCAGCAATACACCACCAAGTTCAACGAAATGGCACGACTGGTGCCGGATCAGGTGACACCTCTTTCGCGAAAGATCAAGAGGTATATTCATGGCTTGCCAGCGGACATTCGTAGGCACATGATTGCTGCCCGACCGAGCACGTTTAGGTCGGCGGTTGATTTAGCGGGAAGATTATACGATGAAAGATTGATGGTGGTGACAGAAGGTAGCAAGAAAGGAGATGGTGATCGGGATTGGAACGGGAAGCGACTGGGACACGACGGAGCCGCTCCAAGTAACAAAGGTGCACGGGTGGATGACCAGCGAGAGGTCATGGATGATGTGGGTTCGGAAAGGTGTGACAAGTGTGGACACAGGCACCCCGGGGAATGTAGATTGGGGACTGATGCCTGCTTTCGTTGTGGAAGGACCGGACATGTAGCGAAGAACTGCGGTATGGGGAAGTGTTATTCTTGTGGTGAGGAAGGTCATAAGAGTAGGGACTGTAAGAAGCAAAGGGCTGGAGGCTCGGGAGTGAAGAAGATCGGAGGAAGCTAGGACGGACTTCGATGTTATGTCAGGTATGTTCCTAGTAAATAGATTCTTGGCTTGTGTTATTTAATGTTGGCGTTAGTAAAAGTTTTATTCCTGCTGCTTTCTGTGCTAAATTGCCTGTTAGTGGTAAGAATATAAATACGCCATTCGATGTAGCCCTAAGAGTGGATCGTTTGACGGACTACGGAGCGAACACTATGTGTTGCAAAAAGATGATACGGTTGATAGTGCCTGAGAGGATCATGGTGATGGCTTAAGGTGATTGAGTCACGACGATTCCGAAGGTGATCTCGATGGCAATGGCGGGAAGGTGCACGAAGCGTGACATGATGGAGTAAGTGAGTAGATGCCTTACTTGTCTACAAGTGAAGGCCGAGCACCAAACGACGTTTGGGAAATATTGAGGCGACTGAGGCTACGACTGAGAAGCTCGAAGGGATCAAAGCCCTGGGGGAAAGCAGTCCGAGACAAACCAGAGGTCGTATGTTGATAAACGACGTAGACCGATTGAACTCTAGGTGGGAGACTGGAGAATAGATGAGACAGAATTGCTTGCGACGGTTTAAGGAATGATAGGTTTCGGGGACGAAACCCATTTAAGGGGGGTGGACTTGTAACACCCGGAAATTTCTTTTGTAGCCAACGAGAGAAGAAAAAGAAATAAAGACCAAAGTCGAGGGACCAAACCCGCCAACGAGAGAAAATTCGGTGCACGGGAGTATAAAAGGGAGGAGACACTCCCATTCTCCCCATTTTTCAGCCAAGGGAGGAGAAGAGAGAAAGAAGAGAAAAGAGAGGAAGTGTTGGCCCGGGTTGGTTCGAGTAGCCAAAATCGACGAGGAGCGAGTCAAATCGAAGCTCTACTCGACGGGATCGTTAAGGTGAGTTCTAGGACCCCTCTTTTACACGTTTTCAACTGATTTTGGGGCTGGAACACGTCCAAAAACCTATTTTTGAGTTTTTGGGTGAAAACCCGTTTTGATGTATGTATGTATGTGTATGATGCGTTAGAGGCTCGATTTCTTGCTTGGTTATGCTTGTATGAGGTCATAGTATGATTCCCTAACCTTTAGAAGGGTTGATTGAGCTTAAAAGAGGTTTGGAAGGGGTTGGAGGTCGAAAACCCGCGGCTGCAGTCGACCTAACTGCACTCTGCACCAGCTAGGGCTAGGCGACCGACTGGAGGGCGACTGGAGGCCATTCGGCCGATTGAAGTGCGACTGAGGTCCATACGCACGTTTGCTATGCGACTGAGGTCCATACGCATGATGGTCATGCGATTGGAGTTCATGTGCTTGGGAGTCATGCGATTGAGGGATGGTGCGACTGAGGTTCATTCGCACGGAGGTTATGCGACTGAAGTCCATGCGCCTGGAGGCCATGCGACTGAGGTTCATTCGCATGAAGAGTATGCGACTGAAGCCCATACGCCTGAAGTCATGCGACTGAAGGCCATACGCATGAGAGTTATGCGACTGAGAGTCCATTCGCATAGGGGTCCATTCGCCCATAGTCCATTCGCATAGGGTTCATTCGCATAGATGCCCATTCGCCTAAGTGTTCAGAAATGATAACCGAGATGGGATTACTCGACGATGTGAAGGGCATGGACGGTATGAGGTAACGTAGGATGATGAGCTTATGATGTGGATGTTGATGGAGATGATAATGATATGTATGATGTTATGTGTTGCGTTAGGAACGACGGTACGTGTGTAGCATCGTAGGTAGGATGTGCGTAATGTGATGTATGATTGATGTGTATGTATGACGATGCCGTATGTTTATGTTTATGTTGTGTTCCTTGCTATGTATGGTTATCTTTCTATGGCTTTGCGTTGAACGTTAATGAATGAAATGAAAGTATTATGTAACGTAAAGTGAAAGATAAAGAAACGAGGAACGTAATGAATGAATGCATGCATTAATGAGTGAATGAAATCGCGTGAGGTATGTATGTGAAGCGAAGCGAAGTGCACGGCTCTAATGCCTTAGGCTCAACCGTGAGAGGTACAGCTAGTTTATAGTGTGTATGCAAGGGTTCCAGTCTTTGTGACTGACCTTCGATGAGGTACCCATGTTGATGGGGGTGATGTACCCACTTCGGTGGGGGTGATGTACCCACTTCGGTGGGGGTGATGTACCCATTTCGTTGGGGGTGTAGTACCCATAATGTTGGGGGTGTAATGTATGATGGTTACCCGGGTTACGCATAACTCCGGGGGTGTAGCATGAAGCCATGCATATGTATGAGGTGAGCAACCCGGTCGTTGCAAAAGACTCGAGTACGTGCTATCGTGATGTTGCCTTGGGGTGAGCAACCTTGTTGTTGCAAAAGACTCGGATAGCTTGCTATCGTGATGGGCAATGAGGTGAGCAACCCTAGGGGTGCAAAAGACTCGGATAGCGTACATTCACTGAGATGGCTAATGAGGTGAGCGACTTGGTGTTGCAACAGCCTCGGATGGAGTTCAATTCCTGTAATTGACTCGTATGGGATCTTTGTCGCGTATCCCGGTGTTGTGTCAGTCTTCGGACATGAGTCGGGGGCTTGTGAGCAGGTCCCGGCACAGCATCAGCTTTCGAGCATGAGTCGGGGATATTGCATAAGACAAGATTCGAGTAATGAAGGGTAATGAGTAAAGAGAGGAATGAGAGAATGAATGTATGAAATGAACGTTAACGAATGATCCTAATAATGTATGAAACGGGATCCTTGTCATTCGACCTCAGTAATCGTGGCTGTGTGCCATGAAGAGGGTAAAGTCTGACAGGATCTAGAAAGAAGTGAAAGATAATGATGAATGTAACGAACGTAATGATGAAGATAATAATGTTATTATCTGTATGTACGTATGATGTGTGAACGCATGTATGTAACGGATGTTTTTATAAAGAAAGTAAAGAACGGTTTTATGAAAGTAAAGTATGTTTTATGATAAAACTAGAACTCACTCAGCAACGCTGACTTTGATGTGTTTCCAGTTGGCAGGTATGTTGCTGAGAATGGCACGGGGCGGCTACTCAGCGTATTTTGGATGGCATCCATTATGTTTAATGCTTTTGTAATAAATGTAACATGATATTGTTAACAGAACGATTGTACTAATATGCAAAAGTATTTTGATGGAATGAAATTATGTTTTTAAATGTTTCCGCTGCAACTATTTAAGAAAGGAAAAATGCAAATATATGTTTTGAATGCAATGAATGACCAACTGTAGGCGTCCCGGGAACGGGGCCTTACAGATATACTTTGGAGCTCAAGAGCTTCAGAGGTTGGTCAACCTAAGGTCCAAGTTGAACCTGAGATTGATTTCAAAGGGGATATGAGGACTGATGGCACAACAACTGAAATAGTTGGGATAAAGAGTGCATTCCCACAGACTTCCGAAGCAGAAGTCAAAGCCTCAGAAGAACTATTGAAAACTTCCAAAGTTGAGATTGAAGCTGCGGAAAGACTATTTTCCCTATCCGATGATCTAGTTGTCACAGATGCAATTCCAGGACTAGCATCTGAGGTCAATAAGTAGGATTTTCTCACCCAACCCCTTGCTCAAACATCATCACTATCACTTGCTACCATCACCACCACTCAACCTGAAACCACTACTCAAGAACCTCCAAAGTCTAGCACTTCCAAAGACACCAAAGGGAAGAGGAAGATGTCTAAGGAAGAACTAATAAAGGAAGAAAGGTTGGAGAAGCTTAAAAGGAAAGGTAGACTCCCAACTGGGAAGTTGCTAGCTGCAAGTAGCAAAGCAACTGCACCCAATCAGGAGGTTATCAACAACAATAAAAGGGTGGAGATCATTAACAGGCTTGTCAAGCTTGGAGCTGTTAATGAAGATGTGCTCCTGCTACCATAGAGGAGCTAATTGAGTTAGAGAAGGCAACTCTGCTGCAGATTCAGCAAAAAGAAGAAGTAGCAAGGTTAGCCTTGGAGGAAGAGATGGAGAGAAAGAAAAGAGAGCATGATCAGTAGCTAAGGAGTGAAAGGATAGCTTCCCTAAGCTCCAGGGGCTTCTCTCTAGAGGAATTGACTCCTCACAACAATGATACGATCTTGTGGCTTTTTAATAAAGAGCAAGATCAAATGGAGAAAGAGAGAAAGAAAGTTGTAGAGAAGAAGCTAAGGGAGAAAGAGGAGGAGGAGGAAGAAGCAGGACTCGCTGCTGCCAGGGTGATAGGGTTTGTCATTAACACTTGGATTTCTCTCAAACCACTTATATTACACTCAAATCAGATGAAGTAGAATCTCTTCTAAGAGTTGATAATAATATAATAAGTAGCAAAGAACTCAAGGAGATAATTTTCAAGGTACTTGTATATATTACTTCTCAACTCAAAGTATTACAAGACTCTTACAAGCATGAAACATGAGTTACAATGAGAAACTATATATACTAGATCCTACAGCCGGATATACTTTGATACCAGCTAGAAACCTAAGACTAAAGCATATGCTAAAGTTAAGGTATCTTAGATAAAGTATTATCTAAGATATGGTAGTCATGACATGTCCATGACTTACCTTTTGTCACCAACTAAAGTTGGCAACTGTACTAACTAATAAAGGTAAACAGTGGAATAAAGTATGGTCAACTACATGGCTTTTGAGAAAACGCCATGCAGTATCTCAAAGGTCTGCAGCGGAGTGTCAGGGAGACCATACTCATGTCCACTGGATAATAATAGTGTCTTCCGAAGGTAAGTTGGCTTCGGAAGAACAAGTTCTTCCAAAGCCACTTATACTTCAGAAGAGGCTTCTATACTTCCAAGGCTTGAGGACTTCTTTCATACTTCGGAAGTTGACTTCTGATCTTTCACTCTAAGTATTGATCTTCAGAAGTGAATACTTTGTCTTTGGAAGTTGGAGTTTTCCTTCAGAAGTTGATCTTACACTTTGTCTTCGGAAGAGCTCTTTTTCCTTCGGAAGTTCCACACTTAGCTTCGGAAGTCTTTTATTAGTTGCACCAAATAGTCTAAGTGATTTGGTTTTGGTTGCACCAGCCTTTCTAGATCCAACACAATGTCTGAGAAGACCCTGCAGCGACATATCAGTGACATCAAGGCTGACATTCGTTCAGGGAAAAGGAAAGAGATGTACAGAATGGGACAAGGGATGACCTTCAAACCAACACCTCAACCCCAACCACAACCTGAACCAATCCCTTTCCCATTTCCCATTAAAACTGAACCAACCTCTAAGCCTTACACCCCTGAACCTACACCATCATCCATACCTGCCTCCTCACCACAACCACCTAAACTACCCATCCTCAAACTCAAAACACTTCCTAGAACCCAAACACCACTAACTACCCAAAAACCACTTAAACCATCCCCTCAGCCTTCTAAACATCTCTCCTTAGAGGAGTTTAAGGAGATCAAGATGAAACTCATTAAATGTACAACCTTGAGCGACATCTCTTGTGAGGAGGGTTAGTCAAACTAACTTATGTTGATGGCTCCTCATGTTCCCTCACTAGAGATCAATTCCTTGATCTGCCTAGAGGAACACTCGACCAAGCCGCTACTCTCTTTGGCCTTTACTCGGATTCACTAAATGAAGAAGAGAAGAAGCTAAGAAGATGGCTGGTGACTCTGCTGGATACAAAGAAAGGGGATAAAGTGCCAAGTCAGCCCCTTGTGCCTAGAAAGAAGATTCTCCAATGGAGGTTTGAAGACTCTTCTCACAACTTTGTTGTTGAGAGAGAGAATGGAGAGCTAAACAGGCTCAATGCCTCATCTCTACTACACTTAAGCACATTCGATATTGCTGAGTTAGCAAAGAAGCCATTCTCCAACCCCTCCAACTCTGAGATAGCTGCTCACATCAGAAATCATCTGAGCAGTCTTCATCTGGCCGAGCTAACTGCTAGGATCAAGATTGAAGAAGAGTTGAAACTGAGAGAGGAGAAGGAAAGGAAGGGATTAGTAACCAAAGGCAAAGCCTTTCTTCAAATGGTTGAAGGTCCTGAACTTGAATCCATAGTTAGATGGGAGTATGACTACAACTCCCGTCAACTAACTCTCTTCAGGGGGACACAACAAAGGGTGCATGTCATTCAGAGTGATAGACTGGATCTCCTATCCACGAATGACTTGTACAAACTTTTCAGCACCACTTCAGGGAAGAACAAAGAAACATATAAACATCTTCTGTCCCTAGTGCTGAAGGTTTTGAGAAGCAGGAATAAGTGAGGTTTTGGTAGCATCAGCCTAGGAGGAGTTTGTTGGATCTAGAAAGGCTGGTGCAACCAAAACCAAAACACTTAGAAAATTTTGGTACAACTTATAAAGGTCTTCCGAAGCTAAGTACAGAACTTCAGAAGACAAATGGAGTTCTTCCGAAGGCAAAGACAGAACTTTCGAAGATCATGTCTGAAGGATCTTCCGAAGGAAGACTCCAGTTTCCAAAGACAAAGTCTTCTCTCTTTCGAAGTTCAAGACTTAGAAGAAATCAAGATAACAACTTCCGAAGTATGAAGATCTGAAGAAGTCCTCAACCCTCGGAAGGAGTAGCCTCTTCCGAAGTATAAGTGGCTTCGGAAGAATAAGTTCTTCCGAAGCCAATTAACCTTCGGAAGACACTACTATGAACTAGTGGACATAAGTATGGCACTTCTGACACTCCGTTGCAAGTCTTTGAGATACTCCATGGTGCTTTCCCACGCCCATGTAGTTGACCATGCTTTATTCCACTGTTCATTTTTTATCAGTTAGTACAGTTACCAACTTTAGTTGGTGACAAAAGGTAAGTCATGGACATGTCATGACTACCTTATCTTAGATAATACTTTATCTAAGATACCTTAACTTTAGCATTATAGTATCTGCTTTAGTCATAGGTTTCCAGCTGGTATCAAAGTATATCCGGCTGTAGGATCTAGTATATATAGTTTCTCATTGTAACTCATGTGATATGCTTGTAAGAGTCTTGTAATACTTTGGGTTGAGAAGTAATATATACAAGTACCTTGAAAATTATTTCCTTGTATTCTTTGTTACTTAATATATTATAATCAACTCTTAGAAGTGATTCTGCATCATCATCTAAATCGAGTGTGTTTCAAGTGAGTTTGAGAGAAAAACAAAGTGTTTAGTGACAAAAACCAATCCTGCACTATCAATACCTGTCCATCGGCTCCAACACCAGAGTTACATAGTTATGAATAAAGAACCACACAGAAAACTTATGCATGTACCAGATATAAACTTGCAAAAGAGTAACACATAGTCCCAAATGAATAATTGATTTCATATCGTGAAAAGGTTATGCATACTTTTCTCCCTTGATGTTTATAAAATGATTGTACGAAAACGGGGCCGCGAAACTCACATTATGTGATACAGCAAGTACTGAAATCAAAAATACTTTGCATTTCACGTAAACCCAAGCAATCAAACTCCTATTACAATATATAATTGAATTTGTAACATGTGTAATAAATACTATAACACATTCGATCTTTTTAGGGTCGATTCGGGTTTGACGCGCGACTCACACGATATTAAGGAGGAAGATAGAGAGAGAGAGAGAGAGAGAGAGAGAGAGAGAGAGAGAGAGAGAGAGAGAGATAGAGAGAGAGAGATAGAGGGAGAGAGAGAGAGAGAGAGAGAGAGAGAGAGAGGGAGAGAGAGAGAGAGAGAGAGAGAGAGAGAGAGGGAGAGAGAGAGAGAGAGAGGGAGAGAGGGGAGAGAGAGAGGGAGAGAGAGAGAGAGAGAGAGAGAGAGAGAGAGAGAGAGAGAGAGAGAGGAGAGAGAGAGAGAGAGAGACAGAGAGAGAGAGAGAGACAGAGAGAGAGAGACAGACAGAGAGAGAGACAGAGAGAGAGAGAGACACAGAGAGAGACAGAGAGAGAGAGACAGAGAGAGAGAGAGAGACAGAGAGAGAGAGACACAGAGAGAGACAGAGAGAGAGAGACAGAGAGAGAGAGATAGAGACAGAGAGAGACAGAGAGAGATATATAGACATATAGATAGACATAGAGATAATATAAGAAGAATAATAAGAATAATAATAATAATAATAATAATAATAATAATAATAATAATAATAATAATAATAATAATCATAATGATAATAATGATAATAATAATGATAATAATAATGATAATAATAATAATAATAATAATAATAATAATAATAATAATAATATTAATAATAATAATAATAATAATAATTTATATAATATTAATCTAATTCAATCATTTTAGCAACTAGAATTTCACGCAAATAGATAACAATATCAATTATCATAATTACAAACATGTTAATTTCACAAAAACAATAAACACACAAAAAAAAGATAACGAGTTTCAGGTTAATTAACGGGCCTAAGAGTGACGGATGTCACATTACGTAAATGAGGGAAAAGTAAAACAGCATATAAAAATAGTGTGTGGGTGGAGGTGGGAATATAAGTGTGGCCGGAGTGAAAAAATAGAGAGAGTTTTACCATTCCCGAGCACAATCTCATCGGGCCCGTTATATTCTAAGAGGTGATGTAAACAAGACCGGTCATGTGTAGCATGATAGACGCTCCAGAATCAAACATTAATTGTAACGTGGGTAGCGAGTTGCTTGACACAGAAGAGTTCACTGTTGGGTTGTGTGCGATCCCAAACCCAACGAGTTCACAACAACATTATAATCTTGTAAAACCGTTGAAGCTTCCGACAATCCTTTGTATCATGACCTGGAATATTACAAAAGTGACAAAAAGTTTATTCCGATTAGTTCGATAATTAGTCATTTATCCACTATTGTGTTGTTGAGATGGGCCACTGTTTGTTGGAGCATATATTGTCATATATAGTGTGTCCGTCGCTTGTCGAATAGTCTAGACTTAATGTAATAAACCTGATATGTTGTAAACACATGAAACTGGGTCATTCGCAGGAGCATATGCGAATGAGACTCAGTCGTGCGACTGAGCCTTACTAATGGGCCAGTCGTGCGACTGAGAGAGGCGATTGGGTCATTCGTAAGACTGAACCATAAGTATGGTCCAGTCGCACGATTGAACCATACGCATGGTCCAGTCGTACGATTGAACCATACGCATGGTCCAATCGCACGAATGGGCCCAGTCGCATCTAATATGGGCCGAAGCCTATATATACCAGTTTCAATGTGTAGAGAGATTAAGGGTTTGGGGAGGGAATCTGCCCGGGGCCTAGGGCTGCCGGATGAGAGGGGAGGTCATGCTCGATCTCCCCTTGCCAAGAGTCTTGATTCTTATGTTGTAACGAGCTTGTAATCGTTAGGTTTTATCAATGAAACCATTATATTATAGTTCGTGTTATTGATTGTCTCAGGGTTTTTGCTGTTGTTTATCCTTCCGTCAAGAACATGCTCGGATGTTTACCGATCTAGTGACTTCACAATTGGTATCAGAGCCGGTTACTGCTGGAATGATCTAACAATCATTCTAGCAACCCGAGCTCTTGATTTCTGGATCCAATTTCAGATCTTGACGTTAAACCCACTTCGTGTTCTTCGTGTTTTGCTCAGATCATGTTACGTGTGGTATCTCTATGTTAAAATTGCATTCGAAACCACGTTCCTATCACCCTTTCGAATCTGATGATGTCTACTTTGTTTCGGTTCATGTTGAATTCGTCAGATTAGGGTTTTGGGCAGCACTGGCGGCTGCAGATCTGAAAATCTACGTGCAGACCCGTTCATGCGACTGGGCCATGCGAATGGACCATTCGTACGACTGGGCCATGCGAATGGACCATTCGTACGACTGGACCATGCTAATGGACCATTCGTGCGACTGGACCAGTCGTATGTTCAGTCGTGCGACTGGACCAGTCGTATGTTCAATCGCACGAATGGACCATCCGCATTGACTCATCCGCATTTGTTCCAGACCAAAAAAAAAAGAGTCTGGAACTGCCTCTTGCACAGATTTGAAGATGAGCAAAGCACATTCACCCTGCGGTTCTTTTGTCAAACAAGTTCGATGTATACCCCATTATTCATCGGACCTCCAGAATAGGTGAATGTATTTGGAACACGAAAGAGAGAAGAGAAGATGTCAGCAGTCAGTGCTGATTTTGTGGGGTAGTCAGGAGCATCTGACTACTTATGGGCCAATCAAGTTATATTTATCCGCACAGAGAGGATTCTCATTCTTAGGGGGAATCTATGTATAGAGAAATTGAAGACGCAGTCAGAAAGTGATGATGTGAGCAGGTTTCTGATGATGAATCTACATGCATGCTGATTTGTTTGATATTGTCAGCTGTGGATTGGAACCTTCAACCTTTTGCCCAATACACCGTATGAAGACGCCAAGAGAGCACAACGTTTATATATTGGGATATGCTGAATGTGAGGGGGAATTTCTGCAGGTATTAATGTTAATCAAGTTAGCCTGTGTGAAGATTGAAGCAATGGAAAACTGTTCATGTCATTATCTGGAAAAATCAGTCATACAGGGAATCTTGATGTTGTGATGGTGTTCTGCAAAGTAAACGAAAGCTATTGTGCCTAAATTCATTTTCAGGGATATTGTAGCAACCTGACGGATCGACAACGTTGGCTAATATGGTTTTCGTTTGATTCTATTGACAACCAGAGCAAAGATTGACTGAAGATTGTAAGAGGTGTTATCTACTATTCGCAAGCAACGTCCAAGGGGGAATTTGTTGGAGCATATATTGTCATATATAGTGTATCCGTCGCTTGTCGAATAGTCTAGACTTAATGTAATAAACCTGATATGTTGTAAACACATGAAACTGGGTCATTCGCAGGAGCATATGCGAATGAGACTCAATCGTGCGACTGAGCCTTACTAATGGGCCAGTCGTGCGACTGAGAGAGGCGATTGGGTCATTCGTAAGACTGAACCATAAGTATGGTCCAGTCGCACGATTGAACCATACGCATGGTCCAGTCGTACGATTGAACCATATGCATGGTCCAATCGCACGAATGGGCCCAGTCGCATCTAATATGGGCCGAAGCCTATATATACCAGTTTCAATGTGTAGAGAGATTAAGGGTTTGGGGAGGGAGTCTGCCCGGAGCCTAGGGCTGCCGGATGAGAGGGGAGGTCATGCTCGATCTCCCCTTGCCAAGAGTCTTGATTCTTATATTGTAACGAGCTTGTAATCGTTAGGTTTTATCAATGAAACCATTATATTATAGTTCGTGTTATTGATTGTCTCAGGGTTTTTGCTGTTGTTTATCCTTCCGTCAAGAACATGCTCGGATGTTTACCGATGTTTTGAGATGGCCGGTGTTCCTTGGCCCAAATGAGTTAGATCTATATGAATTTCGAGCTGTGGAGGGAGATCGTGAAAAAGGCCTGGATCCTTGTCATTGGGTGTTGTTGGTTGTAGCAATTATGGTAGCTGGTTTGGAGGCTTGTAGCGATCTCTCGTGATCTACCAGTTTCTCATAGAAATCAGAGAAAGTGATCGGTGTGTCTCGAATATTCAAGGCGACAAAAATATCTTTGTAATCGTCACCCAAGTGGGTGAGTATGTCAACGATGAGAAAATCATCATCAATCGGTTTGTGAGCCAAGGCTAATTCATCGGCTATAGCTTTCATCTCGTTAAGGTATTCTGCAACAGGTTTGGTGCTTACTGTTTGTAGCAAGTTTTGATCAAAGGGAGATGATCCGGGACCGTGAGACACTGGTTTAGATCTCGGTTAGGTGGGTGAAAAGCTGGTTAGAGGTCTCAGAAAATGAGATGATGGGTTGAATCGTATCCGAACAACTTCCGAGAAGTGCCTGAGAAGAATTTTGTCTTGGAGAAACCAGAGACAGTAAGCAGGATACAGTTTTATTTCAAGTAATTTTGGTGGTGGTTCGGCTCGACCATCAATAAACTGTTCAAGTTCAAGACCCATGAGCATGGATAAGAATTATTTGCGCCATGATGAAAAGTTGTTTATAGTTAGTTTGATTGGAAAATGGGTGTGGGTTGAAAGCTCAATAATGTTGGAGGAAGACATGATGTGTTTGGTTGCATGGACAAAAAATGAATACAAGCAAGGGTGATTTTGAATCGAAAAAACTCAGAGGAGTTAGAGAGCTCTGATTACCATTGAGGATTGTATATTTGATATATTAGATAATTACAAAGTGACAAATACAATATTGATATAGACAATACAATGAAAGGAAAAAAAGCTAATTCTATGGTTCTAGCTAAATGAAAGGATCACCATCATTACAGTTATACGCATTCTAAATATACATACAGCTGAGGATTAGGAACTAATGATGCAATATTATTGTGATTTGGTTACCATTTGGTGATATTCCTTATACAATCATTAGAAAAGATCCAATATCAAAAGAAAATATAGATCATTGACTTATATCATGTTGAATATTGGATAAGTGTCTTGAGTCTTCAGCTGATAACAAAGCTTTACTCAACCGAAACTAAAAAATAGAAAAGAAACGAAATAGAAAACAAAGGTGAGACAGGGGGCGTAGAGGCGGCAATCCGCCTCGTCTGGGGTTTGCATTTGGTGGTGACGGCTAGAGTTTTTATTTTGCGTGTTGAGCAATAGTAACCAGAATTACAAGGCTATAATAACATGTAAAATAAAAAAAAATACTTTCATTATTACTAAATAATTTATTAGAATATATAGAAAACAAAATGCAAATATGAGTTACCTAATGAGTTCTTGAGCTCAATATCTAATACTTGTGTTACTTGCTATTTTAATTACCGAAAGATTTGAATTGATTTAATGGATAATCGAATGTGTTCTTTATCAAAATCAAATGATTTTGTATTTACAATAATTTCCTTTTTTGTATCTTTCTTTATGCTTTGTAACACTTGTAAGAGAACTTGAGAAAGCAATATACTGCATCCTTGAAACCCAATCTTTTGTGTTCTTTTGTTCTGTCTCTTACTCATTACTTGTGTTCTTAGTATCATACTTGTGGTTAATCCAGTTTACAGTTTGATTAAAGTTTAGTTAATCTTCTCTTTGTGTTGTTGTGTTGTAAGTGACCACCCTTCACCGGTCCTGCACGTTTTATAATCATTATTTTAATTAATAACTATCTAATAATTTATTTATTCAACTCGTGTAATACGCGGAGTACTAACCAAGTTTACAATAATTTCCATTTTTTGCTATAATTATGTATTCGTTGCTTTATTATTCGTTTTGTGATTTGCGATATAATTCATTGTATTAGAGAAACAATACGAATTATTGAAGAACATTGCCTAACAAGGTGTTGGTTGAAGGTGAATTCTGCACAAAAGCAGGTGAACCATCTTCCTTCTCATCTGATTTCTTTAAACAATCAGGTATGACATGAGGAACACCCAACCTCCAGCTTCGAATCGCGACTACGTTCTTTAATATGGCCTCACCTAGTGATTTCTCACTACGGTTATACAGTGATGAAGAAACTGATGCAGCTGATGATGATGCCACTGTTACATTATCGTCATTCGTGTCCCACCCGCTGAGTCGAATATGTTCCAGTTCATCCGCTACTTCTGTCATCGAGGGTCTCATGTCTCTATGAAAAGCCAAACATCGAAACGCCAGTTCCGCAACCTTGTGAACTGACGAAAGTGTCCACGCATCTCTATTCGACTCTAAAAATGGATCGATGAGATCATCCACCCGCCCTTTCCCGATCTTCTCTATAGCCAGAGCAGCCAAGTTTATTTCACTATGATGGCGAGAAAAATCTACCACCTTTAAAGCAGTTATTATCTCCACAAGAACCACCCCGAAGCTATAAACATCACTTTTATCTGACAAATGGAAATTTTGATGGTATTGTGGGTCCACATAGCCTGGCGTCCCTTGTGGGGCGGTTGATATGTGCGAGTCATCTAACATTCCGAGTCTTGAAAGACCAAAATCGGCAACTTTTGAGTTATAATTATAATCTAGAAGTATGTTACTGGACTTAACATCTCTATGATATATGGGTGGGTTCATGGAGTGAAGATGAGCAATAGCTTGTGCAGTTTCGACTGCAACAGCTAGTCTTACCGTCCATGGAAGACCTTTCCCTCTTTCGCGCTGTAGATGTTGTGAAAGCGTCCCGTTTGGCATGAATTCGTAAACAAGAATCTGTTCACCTTGTTCAATGCAATAGCCCAAAAGGCGAACTAGGTTCGGGTGGTTGACTGTAGAGATAAGTTTGATCTCGTTCAATATTTGATCAATTCCACTTCCATCGGTTTCTCTGTGTCGTATCTTCTTAATGGCGACCCACGTATTGCTGTTTAGCTTTCCAGCATAAACTGTGCCATATGCACCTACGCCTAATCGTTGTTTCTCAGAGAAGGAGTTGGTGGCCCTCTCAATTTCTTTGTAGTGGTAAAACGGGACATCAAAGCTACTCGTGGCTTCTGATAGTTGGCGTTCTGCGAGTCGTTGGTTTCTCCACGCAGCTTGTTTTCTAAGGCAATAGCAAGCAAGCGCCACGACTGAGATCAAGGAAGCTGCAGCGACGATTCCTAACAAGTATACATGCAGTTTGAATCTGTTACAACTTTATTATATGAAGATAAGGTGCAGTGCATGCGTAGATGCAAATTTTACCTCCGATGAGCACGACTAGTCTTGTTGTTCCGCCACATTTGCCAGATATGAATCTTGAAGCTCCACAATTCTTCACTGTTGCAAGTTAATTAGATCAGCACAGAGGACAATCTTATACATATATAAATCGTTTAAGACGTGTTTAAGATTGATTCCTTATTAATTTGAGATAAACTGCGTCAATCTACTTATTTTCACTCTCAAATACACTTTTTATAACACATTATCCTTTGTTTGCACAAGGGATGTTGGTCACAAATTCACAATGAAAGTCCCTGAGGCTTGAATGGTACGGTTAAGATTATTCCACAATTTACAAAAGAGAAAGTCAAAGTCAAACGCAATTAAAGCATCAATCACAATTCACATGCCAAATTAATAACAAATGCAGATGGTTACCTATTAAAATAAACTCTACACATGAAAGGAATTAGTCTCTTTCAATAGTTTAACTTCCTACTCATTCGAAGATGACAGCTTATATCCTTTGACCAAATAACCCTTCAATAAAGTTGAAATACAACCATAACAATAGTAATTTATTGAGGAATTAGTATTTATTTGTTTTTCTTAACAACTGTCACGCTTTGACTTTTTTTTACTTATTAATTTTCGAACTAAACGAGAACCAAAAACAATATTTACTATAATTGCCGTGAAAGTCATATGATATATCATTTAAGCAAAGTGTATAAGTAGGCTATGCCGCATTTTAGTAGATACATAAAGGCTTCTAAAAAATATCTACATTTTGACCGAGTTAAGTATAGGTAGATCTATATTTTTCCTTTTTCATACTCACAATTTATTGTTTATTTTTCTTTCACTCTAGTAAAATTTAAAATTTTAATGTTTTATAAAACTACGAATATATCATTATGATTATTTTTTAAAATTTAATGTTTTATAAAATTACGAAAATATCGTTTTCGAAAACTAACCTCTCCGACAACCATTTCCGGCAATGAAACCATCTCCGACGTATCCTTCATTACAGTAGCACCGATACCCCATCGTCTTGTTCTCAGCCATGACGTTCTTACAAACCGCGTTCGGATCACAACTACATTCCCCGTGAACCCACCAACCCAACTCGACCGACTGAAAACCCAACGACACCACGCTTGGCGTAGTATTGTTACCGATCAAATTAACCGTGAAAGACGAGAACAAAATCCGGCAACCGGCTGCATCAAGTCTTTTCAAACTCAACAACTCCTCATCTTCATCTTGGCTGTCCATCATGTAGCAATTCACGCTGCTACTTCTCCCCGAATCACACCGTCGTAAGTTGAATTGATTCTCAACTTTAGTAGTGGACATCACGCAATCATTCAACGTCGAGCTGCAGTTCTCCATAAGCAATGCGTTGCGAGAAGTCAACGCGAAGTTGGTGGTATTGAGCAGATTGATTTGTTCAAAGGGGCGGTGGCAATCTGCGGGAAAGTTAACGAGTATGTGATCGCTGGTGATGTTCAGAACGCTGTACATTCCGACGTACATTTGTCCGGCGTCCGTACAGTTGAGACGAATTTCACAGCCATTGGAGAAACCAAAGGGGTAGGAAACCGAGGTTCTATGAGCTCCTGTTACATCTGAGCAAACCCTAGTGCAGTTTGCTTTAACGGAGGTTGAAGATGGTGACGTGATTATCGGAATTAAGAAAAAGAAGAGGAGATGAAGGATCATAATTGAATGATTACGGAAGTTTCACCGCTGAATGTTTCAACTTCATGATTACTCCATATATATATATATATGGTGCTTAATTGGGGAGATCTCACAGAATGCTAATGATCGAGTGCTTATCAAAAGCCTGAGAGGGGTAGAGAGATGGAGAAAGAGAGAGACGGCAGTAAAGTAAGGTATTTGACTTTTTATTAGATAATATTTCTACTCGAAATTAAAAATATGAAGCCATTAACGAGCTGAACCGTGCAAAAAAATTTAGACATCTGCTGTCGTGTCGTAGTATAAGAGCATTCACGGTAGTTCACTATCTTTCTCGCTGTGATTCATATCTTTTTCTTTTTCTTTTTTTTAAAAGTCAACGAATAATTTTTAAGCCCGGTCGCTCACGCTCGCGAACACAGACAAAGCTGATGACCCGGCTCACCCACCATTCCAAAGAAAATCAATCACTCAAAGACCCACTGTGATAAAACCTTTGACCCACTTAAAGCATACTGCATCTAGTAAGACTCCAACCCATAACCACCACTTTAAAAAATCATAAGATGACTCCTCCTAAATCAGTTGATCTAGGACTTATTAGCGTTGTGATTCATATCTATACTACCACTACATATCAAACTAAATTTAATACTCATGTATTACATAAGTTAAATAAATAAAATATTAAAATAAATAAAAATTTATTAATTATAAAACTATATCTTAAAATAAGATATAATTAAAATTACGTGTTATTAAGACTATAAGTAATTAAGAATGATATCAACTTTTCAAACTTTTTTTTGTCAAAAGAAATTATACATTTTTTAAGACAAACCTTTCATTTTTTAAAAACTTCGTTGCTATGATTTTCATTTTTAATTACTTTTGTTTTATAAAAACTTACTTTTTAAAACATCAAAGTTAATTTTTTTTGTATTTTTAAAAAAGTGTGATGTTTTATAAAAGTTTCTTATTTTATAAAAATTTGTTTCCTTAGAAAATAACATTAATTAAAAGATATATTTCTTAATCTATTAAAAATATTTGTGATCTAAAAAAGAATTAAAATATATTATTAGTAATTTATATAATTATTTAATAAGAAAGAAAAGCAAAACTTTTTTAAAGAAAATAACACATGTCCACTTTAGTTACTCTTTATTAGGTAGCGTTTGGCATCAAGGAATAAAAAACGAAATGTAATAAACAATTAAGATTGATGAAAAATAACATGTTTGATTGCCAAAGAAAATGAAATGGATCATTATACAAGTATTCCCTCTAATCACACCAAATCAATTCCATCAACTCCCCATTTTTTTCATTTCATCCCATTTGATCCTCAGTCACGACCATACGCCCACCACGCCCACCACACCCACCAAGCTCACCACTAGCAGCCACCACTACCAACCACCACGACACCATCAAGATCAAGAACCACTAGCCACCATCATCGCCACCAATCACCACCAACCACCACCATCAACACCGGCCACCAGCATAGCCACCACAGCTGACCCCACCACTACCAGTCACTATCGACCAACACCACCGACAACACCACTACTACTAATCATTACTACCGACCACCACACCCACCGCCCCCGATTGCCATGCACCACCTCCATCGGCCTCCGCCACCGCCACCGGCCATTATCACCACTGGCCATCATACATCACCACCATAACTATTTTTACATTTCATTGCTTCGTATTTTCTTACTTAACAAAATACACAAAGTAATGATTCATTATATTCTTAAAATGTAACCAAACATGAGAATAAAATGTAGTGATTTATTTCATTCTCTCATCCATT
Source organism: Flaveria ramosissima (assembly GCA_025215565.1). Lineage (NCBI taxonomy): Eukaryota > Viridiplantae > Streptophyta > Magnoliopsida > Asterales > Asteraceae > Flaveria > Flaveria ramosissima. Next base: position 14,630,679 of record CM046038.1, on the reverse strand, counting down.
CCATTATATTACTTATTTCAATCCAGTACCTCATACCAAACATACCCTAGAGTAGAAAGATTAGGATATAGATTCGTTATAGTAAAACTAAGAACAACAAATCGAACAAAATTCAAAAGGATGAAATGAGTTAATCAACACAATCTAGGTATAATCGCATTAGTATATATTTTCTCTTATAGGCAAAATGTCTATAATCAAAACTTAAAATACCTTGATGTGACATCTGTCACCTTAAGGTCCGTCAATTAACGTGGATTCCGTTAACTTTTCTTCGCTCGATCATTCCTCATCCTTATAAACTATTTGTGTGGATATTATGCTTGCTTTATCATCCTTGTGCTTGTGCTTTCATTTTAAACGTGTGTTATCTTTAAAAACTTTTAAAAACTTTCATCACCTTTACCGCTACATATACCATTTTTATATAAATTAATGTCACCAATAAAACCATTTTTAAGTTACAAATATCATTAAATACATTTCTCTTATTAATATAATTAACCTAATAAAGTCGTTTTCAACCGAAACAAATTTGGGAAAACTTGGGGGTTAAGTGCAGGGACTAAAATTGATATTTTGCAAACTTGGAATGGGTATAAAAACCCCCATTTCCAGCCCTAGAACCATAACTTCATCTCCTTCTTCATCTTCTTCTTCTTCACCTTTCATCTTCATCCTTGCACCAAAACCGCCCCGTTTGGTCTCGTTTTCACCGTCTAGACTTCATCTACAACCGAGTCTACTCCATTCTAGCAAGTAGACGACTTTGGTTGTCCATTGTTTATTCGCGGTTGTCCATTCTAGGGTTTCGGGTGTTCGGGTTCAACCCGAACACATGAGGTCGTGTGGGTGCGTGTGATGTCTTTCTGCGTGTTCTTCTTGTTTGTGTATGTTTGTAGTGTGTTTCTGGAAGTTCTTGTTATGTAAAAACCATGCTCGGACCAGCCGGAGGCTGCTCAGCCCCTCAGCAGTCGCGATTCTGCTGTTCAGGAGACTGCGTCTGTCATGCGATTGAGCCGTGCGACTGGGTGAGTCGTGCGACTGAATCATGCGTCTGAGTCAATCGTGCGACTGAGTTGTGCGACTGGGTGGGTCGTGCGACTGAGTAGTGCGACTGTGTGAATGTGTGCGATTGAGTCATGCGAGCGAATAAATGTGTGTGATTGTGCGTGTGTCGCACGACTGAAGTCCAATCGCACGAATGAAGGTTCAATCGTACGAATGTAGCTGATTCGTACGAATGAAGGTTGATTCGTGCGTATGGAGGTTGAGTCGTGCGATTGAGTGTTGTGTGGTACGACTGAATGCCAGCCGTACGAATGAAGGTTCAAACCGTACGAATGAAGCTGATTCGTACGATTGAGGGTTGATTCGTGCGAATGGAGTGTTGAGTCGTGCGTCTGATCCTGTCGTGCGACTGAAGTTGCTGTGTGTGATTTTCTTCTTACATGTAGTATGTGTATGACGTGTGGTGTTAAGGTGACATCGACACGGTTGCCATTACTAATGACAATGTTAAAGTCAACGCTATCAAACTTACTAATGTTATTCCAAACCAAATCAACTTAATATTTTACAAGTATTAACAACCGATTTATAACTATTAATATTTACCAAAGACTTCTTCAATAACAATGAAACTTTTACACAAATATCATCAGCAATGGCGACGATGTCTAGTACTTGGATCTACATAAGATCTAGTATGTGTGTCTGTTTGTGTGTGTTACACGCGACCCAACTGTCAATAGGTGTTTGATTGTTCATTGCATACAACATTTGGATACTTTGATCATACATACTTACCACCTAAGAAGTGAGTTTCGTGGTCCCTTTTACGCTTACAATATTTCAATCATTTACAACTTGGGGGAAAAGTATGCTCACCCATTTTCAATGTTGTACAGTTTACATACAATTTACATACTTGGAATCAACGTGATACTGTTTTGCAAGTACTTATCTGATACATGCTTGGGTCTGCTGTGTGGTACTTTCTTTGCAACTATTTAATTCCAGTGTGGGAACCGACGGATATGTATTGGTAGTACTACTGGGTTGACACCCCCACGCTTGTTCGTTGGTATACTAGTTAGTACCATCAGAGGCCAGGAACGGGCCCTTGGGTGAATATATTCCGACAATATCTTTGTGTACGTCGTTAAGTTTGGTTGCAAAGCTCATTGTCATGTGATTTTACTTACTTATAATTGTATGCACGGTATTTCACATCACTTACTATATACAGCATCAATTACTTATTTACTATTTAAACCTGTGAGCTCACCAACAATTTTGTTGACCATTTTGAGCATATCTTTTCAGGTGATCATGCAAATTGAGGATCTAGGTGTGCTGCCTTGGAGACCCTAGGATGCAATTTTGAGACTAAACATATTTGACAAACAATTATTTTGAACAATGTTGTAGTCTGATTAAACAATTACATTCTTTTGATACTTGTTCCCGGGTTGTGGGAATTTACATTACAATGTTATCATCTTTGACTATGTGAATCATTTAACATGTTTATGCTTATGGCTATGTTGTCGTGAATATTGACTAAACACGACACAAGTCCCCTTGTTGTCGGGTGTCGTCATGATACGCTTGTCATCATTTATTATATTGCATCTCTATCGCTTACCATGTGTTATGACGATCCGGATCTCGTTACATCCCCGTGTTTCCGCTTTTAGCGGGGGTGTGACACTTGATAATCATTAAATATATTCAACATAATCCTTTAAATTAATTTCAACCCAAGATCTAAAAATCGAGTACTACCATCATACATCATCATAGTTCAAGTACAATTTCATTATTAATGATGTTAAAATCAAAACCAACATTGAACATTACTTCAAACATAATTGAACTAAATCCAAATTCATCACAAAGAATATACGAACATCACAGATCAAAACTTGCAAGAAACAAAATCTCAATGACATCTCAGTAGAAACTAAATATTGAACTCTTACCTTAAATCATACGACAAAAGTCGGTTCAAAGTGTTGTCGAATCATAGACCAAAATTAGTAAACTTGAAAATTGATATAATTAAACATCGGTAGAGAGTGCACAATGAGTGTGAGGCGGAATGAGATTCGAATTAGGGTTTTGAAAGAAGAAAAAAAACTCTAAACTGAAATAGAAGAAGTAGATAAGAAATGCAGAGTTCGTTGTTGATGGAGTGGAAAAAGGATAAGTCTGAGGTAGAGTGAATATGATTTAGAGTCTCCTAAAAATATATATGGTTTATAACACTAGGTCATAGGCTCCGCATGTATTCTAAAAGGAAAATTACTATAATAATCAAACTAACCAATGATTTATTATAAAAATAACCATTGACTTTTTAGTTTATCATTTTTTCCACAAATAATGTAACACCCCTAAATTTCCAAAGAAAACAACGAAGGTAAAGTTCTTGCACGAAGGGTAGTTCTCGTGCGAGAACCCAAGCGAGAAGTTTAGGACTGATATAAATAGGTAAGAACACTTGTTTGATCCCATTATCACGCTAATACTACTGCTATTAGAGAGAGAATGTCGCGTTGCAGAGAGAGAAAATGAAGATTTGAAGTGTTTAATGTATGTAACTCATATAGTAACTCGTGTTATGTACTAAAAATGGATTATTGATGAATATAATGCATGAATGTGTAGTGTTTGTTCGAAAAGCTCTTGGGAAAGTCGGTTTGGTTTTAGAATCTTCAAGATGTGAGTTTCTAGCCCCTTTTTATGCAAGCTTTTACATTTTGAAGCTATTATGCATACTAAATTGCTTGTTTATGCTTGTAATGGTGTCCTTTATAGTGTTGAGTATTTTAAAACAGCCTTAGAAGTGATAAGTTGGATTTAGGTGGGAAATCTGTAAGTTCTCGCGCTAATTAGATAGATTGGGTTGTAAGGGATTTCAAATCTGGTTAAGTTCTTGCATGATACGTGTTCTCTCGCGACTGGGGTGACTTGCTATGCTCTAGTAAGGTTCTCGCATGAAAAGAGGTTCTCGCGCGAGATGATGTTGTCGCATGGGCTAGTTCTCGCATGACTTGATGTGTATGTGTTATGTTATCTTATGTTTTAGCCGTTTTCGAAATGATAAAGGCTTACGATATGTCTTTATTTGGTATGTTATGTATTACTATGAGTAAAGTATTATGTAATGAAAATGAAAGATAACAATAACAAAAAGTGTAACGTAATCAATGAATGATAGTCTTGCAAGCAAAACGTAAGGAGGTTCACAATTCCCTATGTGGGTTTGTTAGCTCAACTGTGTGCGGCTTAGCTAGCCCAAAAGGATGCACACGGGGTCTAATCCTTGAGATTGACCATGTATGAATGGGGTACACAATCCTTGTGATTGTTAGCTCAACTGTGGGTGGCCGTAATGGTCCAAAAAGATACTCGCAGGGGTTTGATCCTCGTGATCAACCATGAACGGAAAGGATATTTGTCGCGACGCCTTGAGATTGTGATCAATCTCATAACCTATGTTGGGGGCCGAGCATATAACACTGATTCGTGAAAGTGAAAGATAATGAATGAATGAATGAATGAAACAATGATGAAATATCATGAAAGAACGTATTGAGATGTATGTATTGATGTATGCTCACGTTTTAGAAAGAAAATGTATTTATCAACGAAAAGTATTTTGTTATAAACTAGAACTCACTCGGCGTGGCTTTGTATGCATAATAGTTGGCAGGTAGTTGATAATGCTGTGGAGACACATACATGGACATGGAAGCTACTGAAATAGTTCAAGTCTGACATCCATATTTTTAGACATGATATTGTATTAATACAATTTTTGAAGTGTAAAGGAAATAATATGATGTTTCGACACAAGTATAGTTTTAAATAAAAAAGTTATATTTTCCACACTGCAAATGTTAAGTTTATGAAAAGTTTTATGCTGAATGTCAGGCTTTCTGGGAACGGGGCTTTACAAATAAGAAGACGACACGTAGCCAAATAGCGGTGATCAATTGATATGTATTCCCGTTGTTTCGTTATCTCGCACTGTTAGTGATACAAATACATACTCATAATATATTGTTATTTTTCAAGTTTATGTCGTCCATTAAAAAAGAAATCAATTTTGTAATTTTGTTGCTAGTGGCGATATATTATCCATATAAATTTTTTTTAAAAAATCTTAGTTTCAATTAGATTTATAAAAATAGAGCGATAAGATTTTAATTTTACTTTTAACATTATTCATAAGTGGAATATTTCAATATTGATGGCAATATGAATGCTTTTAAAAAATGCGACATTTGATATTATCTATTAATAGAACTAGAAATATTCTACACGCGCGTGACGCGAGGAATTACATCATGGACACGAATATCAAAACATATCATGACGGCTATCATTACGACATAGAACCTCAAGGCATCTAGGAAATGGAATGGAAGAAATAAAGTAAAAAAACAACAGAAAACTCATAAAAATATAAAAAGAAAAAGTTGTTAAAAAAAGCCAGGCAAGGCCTCGAACCCGCACAACAAAGACTTGATTTGTTAATCGAAGTTAAGATTCCTTCTTCTAATTAGTAGTGGCCAGGATGAGATGAAAATATGTGGTAAAACATGAAAGAGAAATGGGAGGCCTTATCAAAGTTCAAAGAGTTTAAAGAACTTGCTGAGCGTGATACAAGTAGCAAAGTGAGAACCCTTAGATCAGATAACGAAGGAGAGTACCTGTCAAAAGAGTTCGATTAGTTTCTTCGTGAATCAAAAATCAAGGGACAACTCACATGTCGCTATACACCTAAGCAAAATGGTGTTTCAAAAAGGAAAAATAGGCACCTGGCAGATATCTGTCGAAGCATGTGTCACGGGAAGAATGTTCCAGTACACTTCTGGACAGAAACGATGAAGACTAGAGCCTACCTAATCAACCGGCCACCACAAGAAGGGATTGATTTTCAATCGCCTCATGAGAAACTGTTCAAGACCGGACCAACTATAAGTCATTTGAAGGTGTTTGGTAGTGTGTGTTACATATACCTAACAATATCAGGCACAAACTCGAGAAGAATGCTACAAGGTGTATCTTTGTGGGATATGATCCACAAAAGAAAGGTTGGAAGTGTTGTGACCCCACAACAAACAAATGATATGTTTCTCGAGATGTGATATTCGATGAAGCGAGCTCATGGTGGTCTAGTGAGCAAGAAATCCTGCCTGACACCCAACAGTTGAAAGATGATCTGGAATCCAAGATAATTAGTCTTGGGTTTGATGAAGAAGTTAAACAAAGTGAAGGTCAGCCTGAGAGCATTGACGAAGAACCACAAGTTCAGTTGCCAAGCCTTAGGCGTTCAACTCATGTTCGAACTCAAAACCCAAAATATGCAAACACAGCTCATGTTGCTACTATTAAAGAAAAACTTACTAAACCAGAGTCCTTTGAGAGTGCAAGCCAAAGTAAAGATTGGATGGAAGCCATGAAAAGTGAAGTAGCTGCACTAACTGGAAATGAAACATGGGATCTTGTTGATGCAAAACCCATTTCATGTAAGTGGTGTACAAAGTGAAACGCAGTCCCGATAGTTCAGTAGACAGGTTGAAGGCTTGTCTAGTTGCTCATGGTTTCTCACAACAACCAGGGCTTGACTATGAGGAGACCTTCAGCCCTGTAGCAAAATTGACAACCATACGTGTGATTCTAGCTCTAGTAGTGAATAAAGGGTGGTCTTTGAGTCAAATGGATGTTGAAAATGTGTACCTCTATGGAGATATAGATCAAACAATATTTATGCAGCAGCCGACAGGTTTTGAAAGTACTAAATTCCCAAGGTATGTTTGCAAGTTGAAGAAAGCTATTTATGGTTTAAAGCAATCACCACGTGCGTGATTTAGGAAAATAGCTGAATTTCTTGAGCATAACGGGTTTACAAGCACACATGGTGATGCTATTTTGTTCGTAAGAAGTGTTGGTTCAAAAGTGACAATTGTTCTGGTGTATGTTGATGATTTGATCATAACGGGTGATTTAGAAGAAGTACTAATTCAACTCAAGAACAATTTGAAGACACGTTTCAAGATGAAAGACATGGGTAAGTTACAACACTTCCTCGAACTCGAATTAAAGTATGAGGAAGATGGATTGGTTTTGCATAAAAAACAGTACACTACAAAGTTGATCAAGAAGTTTGGATTTGAGAATGCAAAGATGGCATCAACACCCATTGAACCAAATAGCAAGCTACTGAATATCGTGAGATAATAGGTGGCCTAATCTATTTAACGCTAACTCGACTAGATATCGCTTTCGCAGTGGGCGTATTGAGCAGGTTTGTGCAAGATCCTCGAAGGCCACACTTGTTTGCAGTTCGTCGCATACTTAGATACTTGAAAGATACCGCCACAGTTGGTGTTAAATTTACCAAGTCAGGCATTTCTAATCTGGTGGGATATTGCGATTCGGATTTTGTAGGTGACCCGGATACAAGGAGGTCTACCACCGGTTATGTATTCATGATCGGATCTAGTCCAGTGTCGTGGAGTAGTATAAGATAGCCTACAGTTGCGTTGTCTAGCGCCGAAGCTAAGTATTGAGCAGCTGCTATGGCAAGCAGCTCCAGAACTGGTGTGGTTGGTTCAAGTGTTAAAAAATATAAATCATGAAGTGAAGCAGTCGGTCAAGTTGTTGTGTGATAATCAACCGGCGATTCAAATGGCTGATAATCCGAAGTTCCATGGTCGTGCCAAACATATCGAGACTATCATTTCGTCTGTGAAAATGTTTTGCGAGGAGACATCGATCTTCAATACATTGACACGAGTGATCAATTAGCCGATGTGCTTACCAAGGGGCTTCCGCTTCCCAAGTTGAAGAAGCTGTGTACTCAATTAAGCTTGAAAGATGTTGAGGTTGAGGGGAAGCATTGAATGACAACCTCATTTCGGTGGTTTATTTACTCTACGTGGCATGCATATTAACATGTGCAAATTAGTGGCGTTTTGTTTACATTTGAAGAATAAGTCTTTTATTTAAATTAGTCTTGTTAGTTGGTAGTGTGTTCCTGATTTGTTGGGATATTTTTCTTGATTCTAGGTTAGTACACGTTAATGATATTTCTCCTATTTTAGCATGTACTCAATTGGTGTTTTATCGTCCACTCTCAATTGAATAACAGCAAAAGCTTTTGGGCATTCGAATGGTTAATCTTTGGCTTTGTTTATCTGCATAATCCACTACTTGTGATAATAACGACTATCTCGGTTTCCATAATTGTTAATTATTTGAATTAGGCTATTTTATTGGGTTATATTTGATGATATATTTATCATTTATTAGTTTCTTATTTACTGTCAATTATTCTATTTTTACAATGATTGTATTTTGTATTTATTCCAATGGTTGTAAATGAAAGAAATTCATTCGGTTGTATACTTCATATGGTATCAAGCCATGCAACACTTAATCCTCTCCAAAACAACCCCCAACAACCCCCTCCTTCAACCACTCCGGCAAGCATCATGTCCACTGAATCCTCTTCAACTACTTCCACTGTTGGAACCATTCCCCTCACCACATCTTCTTCTTTAACCATTGTTACTCTTCCTGCCTCTCTAAAACTCACTGCCACCAACTATTTAAGTTGGAAAACCCAGATTGAAGCCCTCCTCTATGGGCTAGATCTCTTTAAGTACATCGATGGAACCCTTCCTGCACCCAAACCAACCGTTGATGATGCCGGCAACACCACTCCCCATGCTGATTACAATGCTTGGTTCCGTCAAGATCGTCTCTTGTTCGGTGCCCTGGTCGGTAGTCTTTCTCCGCCTCTTGTCCCGTTGATTACCAATGCTAAATCCTCTTTTGAGGTCTGGAAAATACTTTCTGATACCTATGCCTCCACCTCTCGCGGTCATATAAAACAACTTCAATATCGACTGAAACAAACTACCAAGAGCCCAAACCAAACCGTCACTGATTTTATGCAATCCGTCAAAGCCATTACCGATGAACTTGCTATTCTTGGCAAACAATTGGACCAAGAAGACATCACTGATGTCATCTTAAATGGCTTAGACTACACCTCCTACAAAGCTCCTATTGATGCCGTTCATGCTAGAGACATCCCCATTTCATTTCATGAACTTCATGAAAAACTCATCAATCATGAGTTATCATTGGCCCAACAACCCTCTTCTGCTGCTAACCTCCACCAACCAACCACTACCTTCATCGCCCATACTCGTCAATCTCATAAACCATGGCAAAACCGCAGCCCTTCTCCATCCGCTGGTCTCCTTCCCACCCCACAAAAAGGTTCAACTATCACACAAACCGTCACAACCAACCGTCCCTTCTTAGGCAAATGCCAATTTTGCTTCAACAAAGGTCATTTACCTACCTCTTGTCATGCCTTTAAGAAGATGTACCCACATATCACTCTGCCTCCCTTACCTAGAGGTACCCAAACCACTTCTCCACAGGCCCATGTGATGCATGTTCCAGGCTCCCCTCTCAACAACAACCTTGGCTCTTTGATAGTGGTGCTTCCCACCACATAACAAACGACCTTACTGCACTATCTCTCCACGCTCCATATGATGGCACCCAAGAACTTGTAATTGGTGATGGTTCGTCTCTTAATATCACTCATATTGGTTCTTTAACACTCCATTTTAACATCTCTTTGATTTTACATAATGTTTTATGTGTTCCATCCATATCTCGAAACATTATATCTATATCCCGTCTTTGTCTTGATAACAATATACTAATCCAATTTTTTTCTCTTAATTTTGTTATCAAGGATTGCCACAATCACAAACCCCTCCTCCAGGGAGTAGCTAAACACGGGATCTATGAGCTTCGTCCAAAATCACCACCTTCGGTTTTTCATGTTCACACAAATAAATCATCCTTGTGGCATCATCGTCTCGGTCACCCGCATTCACAAGTGCTCCAATATTTATCTTCTATTGTTTCTTCTATTTCTCATTTTAAAGATTCATGTAATTCATGTTACGTTAATAAAAGCCACAAGCTTCCTTTTAGTGTTTCATCTATCACCTCTAACGCCCCGTTACATATTTTATTTTCGGATGTATGGTCCTCCCCTGTTCTTTCTTATGATGGTTACAAATATTATATACTATTTGTTGATCATTACACAAAATACACTTGGATTTACCCACTTAAAAAGAAATCCGATTCACTCACCACCTTTATTAGCTTCCAAAGACTTGTTGAAAATTATTTTCAATGCAAAATTAAAATATTGTTCTCCGATAACGGCGGTGAATAGATCAAACTTGCTTCCCATCTTGCATCTTGCGACATTTCTCACCTTACTTCCCCACCTCATACACCCGAACACAATGGTTATGCCGAACGCCGACACCGTCACATAGTCGAAACCGGTTTAACCCTTCTATCTTATGCCAAAATGCCTCTAAAATTTTGGCCCTTTGCCTTTACCACCGCCACTTATTTGATCAATCGCTTACCTACCCCTACCCTACAAAATGATTCTCCATTCTTTCGCCTATTTCATATTATACCTAACTATGACAAACTGCGTAGTTTTGGTTGTCTTTCCTATCCTTGGCTACGCCCATATTCTTCTCTGTTAGGACCTGGTATTTGAACGAAATACCTAGTGATTAGCGTGTAAACCAGATCAAATAGTGCAGAATCCTATTTGATTGGCGATCCAATCAGTGAGAACACACGAAGAGTCAATCAAGAATTGAATCTAACGTTAGAAGTTGATTGGGAATCGATCTAATGTGTTCTGTGAACTTGGAGAACGATTTGGGAGGCTTCTGGACGGCTAGGGTACGTCTGGAGTCGTAATGATATGAATGCTTACGTTTTTCCACGAATTGGGTCTATTTATAGGTTAGTGTTGTTCATTCGTGCGACTGGACCATAAGTATGGTTCAGTCGTGCGATTGAACCATGCGGTTGATTCATCCGCACGACTGAGTGTTCAGTCGTGCGACTGAGCCAATCTTATGTGTCAATCATACGACTGATCCAGTCTCCTGGTTCAGTCGTGCGACTGAGTCAATCGTATGAAGTTATTCATGCGTATGGTCCATTCGCATGGGCCATTCGCATGAGAACTTCATTAAGTTAAGTTTGAATGTTTAATTAATATAACTTGATGTGTACCCATTCAAACAATCACAAACCCAATTAACCAATTCAATATCAACTCATTAATGAAATATTAGACATTACAAATCACAAACAATCAATATCATTTCATTAATCATTACACATTACATCATAATCAGACAAACAAGATCTATTACATTACATATCATGATCTAGGGACATACATGCATCAACAAACTCCCCCTTGGACCTAGATCTCTTTAATCTCTTGTTTTCTGCATAACCTCCTTGTATTTCTTGTACTTCTCCTCTTTGGTGACTCCCGCGTGAATCTCAAACGCAAAGCAGAGTCGTATAACGTTCTGGAACTGGAGGGCTTGTACAATGTCCTGTGTGTCATAGAACAGTGGCTACTTGTATAGCATATAGACATCATTTGCCGACAAGTTAGTAAGCCACATCGGGTCGAATACCCTGATCGTATCCATTTGGCCCTCTTTGCTTAGGACTATGACCGCTTCAGCTGTTCTCCAATCATAGTACTACCACTTAAAGTGTGGAGTGAAGTCCTGTGGCATTTCCCTGAGTGGGATTCTTGACATTGTGCACGGAGGACTCCACTTCAACACTATCTTGGGCTTGCCAGTAATGGCATCAACCTTAGACCTTCTTATGTACCTAGTCGGCTGTTGGGGTCTGAAGTTAACCCATCTGGTGTGGTACTCCTTCTTAAGGGCAGCCTCGAACCAGCCTGACATCTTCCTCGGTCAGCATACAAAAGCTTTAGCTTAGCCAGCTGGTTGAGCTCAAAACCTGGTAGAGTCTTCAGATCATGTGGGAATCTGAAGTACTCTATGCCCTGCTCTCTCTTAACTGCATAAGCATTAAGATCATCTAAATATGCCCATGCTATAATCCTGCCAGACACCTTGTGATGTTTCTTGACTCTGTAGAGTTTGGTGTAGGCATCCTTCTTTGGTGCAGCACGTTGGGCTCTAACTTCTTCAAAACATGCAGCCCACTCAGCCTTTCGAATGTCGACATCATCATTTGAGGCTTGGGCTGTTCCTTTTGCTTTCTCTGTTTCTTGCTCCATCTTGTTCAACACCTCAAAGGTATCAGTGACGAGGGATTCACCCAGATTGGGGACCACATTACCCTCATTGTCAGCGTACTGAGGGTAATCCTCGGCGGTGACATCTTCGATCTCGACTTCATCAACATCGTTGAGCTCTTCATCACTAGTCGAATCGCATGTTGGAGCATCTTTAACTATCTCATCTGGATTGAGCTTGGAAATCTCTGCGAGTTGCTCGTTTGATAGGTCATGAATTATTTCCCCTTCTTCAGGGGTATAACTCACTGACCTTCTTACGATCCCTTGCAGATCAAGAATCATTGTTAGTTGAGTCTTGACCTGTTGAAGGGGAGCAACATCAAACTCATCTCTTTGATAATTTGGATCTGTTTGATTTAAACATTCAACACATAAATCATTAGTAATTAATCAAACAGAAATTCATAACTTAATATAAACATTCAATACATGGTTTTCAATACAGGATTCAAATACAAAAGTAAATAAATACATAAACATCTAGTCTTTACTTTTATCCTGTATCATAGTCTCGTCACTTGGAGGAGCAGAGGTGGAGGTTGATTGGTCCTGTCTGTTCTTTGACCTCCTCTCTTGACCTGAAGCAGAGGCCGATGCAGCCTGCCTCCTCCTTCTGCTTCATCATCATCGTCCTTCCCCTCTGTCCTATCTCCGTCAGTTTCCTCCTCATCCTCTGTATCATCCTCTTCATCCTCATCATCATCTTCATCATCATCATCACCATCATCTCCATCCCCTTCCTTGATCTTTAAGGGCTCGTCCTTTGATCCCTTGAGCCGCAGCATGATGGTCTTGTTGGTGGTCTCCAACTCCTCTATCCTTTTAGCTGATTGGGCATGCTGCTCCCGGAGTTGGGACATCTCTACGCTCTGTGCATCCATCAGCTGGGCCTGCTGCTCTATTACTCGAGCCTGCTCTGCCATCTGGTGAGATTGTGCAGCAGTCAGGTCGGCAAGCTGGCGGATCTGGGCAGCCTTCTCTTCATCTGCAGCTAGTAAGCGCATCACCATCCGTTGAGCGCTGACAGCTGTTCCTCTACCCCGATTGGAGGTAGAGGTGATCCATAAGTGTGTGAGGGATGGGCTGACGGTCCTGCCTGGTGTGAGGTGGTGGTAGTGGTGGCTGTGTGCTGTAGTGAAGATAGGTCGGTGAAATGGTGGGGGTGATGTGGGTGTAATGGATATGGTGGTGGATGGAATTTGTACTGTGGTGGTAGGTATGGTGGTGGCTGTGGTGGATGTGGTGGCTGTGGTGGTGGATGGTATAGCTGTGGAGGTGGTAGTGGTGGCTGTGGTGGTGGAAGTAGAGGCTATGGTGGTAACGAAGGTCAACCGACGCTTCTTCTTCTTCAGACCATGGGGCTGAGCCATCCTCTTCCTCCTCGTCCCTGTGGAGGTGGATGCTCCCCCTACAACCCTGCCTGCAGAACCCGGTGCATAACTGGGTCAGTATCAGTCTCTCTGGAGTCTCTCGGGTGTTCACCAACCACCCTTAGCCCATGTTCTGTGGGAACAACTTTGCTTCCCACAGTTCGCGTTAGGGGCTCCTCATCAGACTCCTCCTCTTCCTCAGCACCATGAACAAAATCCTGATGAAATCCAGCTGACTCGGCAACATCTCCAGCTGGGGCAGACACTGGGGGTATAACATCAGACACAGTGCCTCTCGGTGGAGCAGGCATATCGTCCCCAGCGTCCCCACTATCATCATCATCCGAGTCATGAGGGGTAGAGCAATCTGCTCCACATCAGAATCACTATCATCGTGGCGCCACTTTCTCTTGGCTGGCACCACGTAGTCTTCCCGGCCAGATGCCCAAACAACCTCCTGACAGGGGGTTTCACTTGCTTCCCCCTGTACACCTTCATCCTCCCCAAGGTAGTGTCATCCATCACCTCGAGGACTACCGCATCCTCCTTCTCCTTCGGCAGGGAGGGAAGCTTCTGATCTATAATCATCTGCATAAACCTCGGATACATGCAGAAGCCCTCCTTCCCTTTCCCCTCAATGTTCTCCACCAGTAGGTGAAGATCATCTTGGAGAAGCTGAACGGGTGGTTCAGCACCAACGCAGCATACGCGTTCTGTATCTGATCAGATAGCTCATCAAAACCTCCCTTCCTGGAAGCTATGCACTTAAGTAGCACGTGCGCAAGATACTTAAACTGGGGACAGAGGTTACTCTTGTTGAGTACCCCCGCATTGATGTCCCCAGAGTACTTGGCTCTCAGAAAGCATCCTCGACTGACTGTGAGGGGTGTAATCGAGTCGGACAATCAGCGTCATCCCCAACTGTAAACGATCCTTAGATCCTCCTCTGAGATAGTAATAGCCTCTCCAAAGATGGTACTTCTGATGCATGAGGCTCAGAGGATCTATCAACTGTAGCGCCTTCCCAGAAGGCCTGCTGAACGGATCTATAAGGAGTGCAAGGAGTAGAAATGGCATGTGCAATCCTCGATCTCAGTAGAAATGTGATGATGCCCGAGAAATCAGCAGCGTTTCTGGATGTCAAATCCAGATGAGCACATATGTTATGCTTCGTGCTCATAGTCCATCGACTCGCCATCTGTAACACAAATCAAAATAAACATTAGTACCTTTGGCTAAGAACGTCATGAAACACTTAAACTTGAAGAAAATCTTTCTGTCATGCGATTGAGGTTGTGCGACTGAGATCAGTCGTGCGACTGAACAGTGCGACTGGGATTCAGTCGTGCGAATGATCTCATGCGTACGACTGAGTGTGCGACTGGACTCATGCGCATGTAACCTCATGCGGTTACACCAGTCGTGCGACTGAACTTCATACGCATGGTTCAGTCGTGCGGTTAGGCAATTCGCACCCTTCAGTCGTGCGACTGAAGTTCATCAGCCTGTCCATTCGCATGATGTACTGACTGTTCAATTCAAATTCACTTTTTCACCACTTTTGAGTTTTAGACATCGTTATCTGGTTCATTTGACTCGCAATACGTTCTTATAACACCTAACGTCTTTAATTTCATCTGTTTGAGTCGTTAAGTTAGGTTATTAAGTCACTAAAGTCTCGGTTCTGTTGCGAGTCCGAATGTACAGATTTTGCATCAAATTGAACGTTATGGGGGTGCTTCTTCACCGCAAATTACCTGTAGAGTCGATGTATATGGTCAGTAATCAAGAAATGGGGGGTTTTAGAGATCAAACGAAATTTGGGCAGAGTGGTGTTAAGTCGTGCGATTTAGGGCTAATTTGGGTGTGGTGAGTTTTCTGCGACCGACTCCCCCTCTATTTATACTAACCCTAGATTCAATCGTGCGACTGAGCTCATACGCACTTTTCAGTCGTGCGAGTGGGACTCAGTCGTGCGATTGGGTCAGTCGCCCTTTTTCAGTCGTCCGACTGGATCTCAGTCGTGCGACTGACTCACTCGTTCGCCCTTAAACATCCGACTGGGCCAATCGTATGGGCCATTCGGTTGGATGGTCCATACTCATGGTCCATTCGTACGAATGACTTCCATTCGTATGATTAGTCCATACGTATGGTCCATTCGTGCGAATGGGTCATACTTATTAAATTTCTGCCATTTGAATATTAACATTTAAACCCCTTTTAATTTTGAAATTAACGTTATGAGCTTTTGATCATCTCAGACATGATCATTTTAACTTGAAAACTTTATGATCACCTCAGACGTGATCCTTTTAAGCAATTTAGTCACCTCAGACGTGACTCTTTTAAACACTTTGTCACCTCAGACGTGACTGTTTTAAACTTTTAAGACACATGTGGTCATCTCAGACATGACCCTTTTAGTGAGTTGATTCCTTACTGATTTTCCTGATGTAGTCCGACAAACTAACAAACTAAAACGACTAACTAACTTAGAAAATTTAAACTAAATACTCAAAACAAGACTTGTTTTGGCTTTTTGTGAGAGATAAATCCTAAGATGGACATCTACGGGATTTGGTTCCGGAATAGACAGCTTCAACTTGGATTGACCACACCTGGACCAATTCAATTTTGGAATCATACAGGCAAGTCAAATCATTTGGGACTTGTTATCAAAATCTTTTGATGCTCAATTCTTGGTGTTCATCCAGAGTCATTAGCAACTTTAGGGAATCATACTGGAACTCTTAGATTTTCACATTGATTTGAACTTTCGAGAATTGCAGCCACAATGATTGTCAATATATTTGTCCACTTAAATCCATACACAGACTTTTGACACAGACTGGTGATTGTTTTAGGTTTAATTATTTCAACTAACATTTGTGGATCCCACACTTATATGGTAATCAACATTCCTCAGGAGCTTTTGAGCGGTCTACGGGTATTATTACAAGAAGAGACTATTCTTAGAGCTTTCAAAGAGAAACCAGTCCTCAGGTCAGTGCCATCGCACAGCAGAGAGGCGGCAAACAACAATGAATTCTAGAATATCTAGGTTATGCTTATCCTCAGGTCAGTGCCATCGCACACAGCAGAGAGGCACACAACCTATCTCCTTGTTAGAGCAGCTTATTTTATTTTGCACAAAATGCACCAACAACATAAGTCATTAGCTTTATAGCATTTGTTTCATTTTTTTCTTGCTTTGCTCTAATTATGGTCATCCGCACACATTTGTGGCGTTTACATGCTCATTACCCCTTATTGGAATATTGTTGATTGTGTTAACCAGTGATAAGATGGAAGCCCACAGTCAGTTGAACAACTTAGTTTGATCTTGAGATCACCAGTCAGGTCTAATCATCTATTGTGTTGAATCTACCGACATATCATTTGTGGTCTAGCAACCTCTAGGTCTACTTTCTTTGTGTTACCTTAGGAGTTACCAGTTTTTCTATCATCTTCCTTTTATATGCTTAGACTACACAGACTTATACTTTGAATTTTTGCATCTTTTCTAAAATTAAATTTTAAAGTCCCTCTTGATTTGTTCCTGTGTACTATCATTTTCCAAAGGTTTGAATCGGTATCACAGATACGATCTACCTTATATCAGCTATCCACTCCTTCTCCCTCGTTTTTTTTTATGTTACTGGCTGACATATTCTCCCCCTAAAATACTAAAATCATAACTGGTTTAATTATTTTAGGATTTTAATAAACAACAAATAACATGAGTTTAAATTAAACAGACTAAAATAAACAAATAAAATAAAATAAAACAGAAAAATTTAACTAAACTACATCGGACTACACATTATCATCATCAGGAATAACCTCACTTTTCTTTTTAACGCCGTTGACCTCTAGCAAATATTGAAAACGTGGTTTATCAAAGGCTTTAGTATAGAGGTCAGCGCGTTGAAAATCAGTATTAATTTTTACCACATCAATTAAGTTCTTTTCAAACAGTCTCTTATGAAATGGTATTTAATACCGATATGTTTGGTCTTAGGATGTTGGACCGGATTTTTAGTTACTGCAATTGCAGCAGAGTTATCAACAAAAATAGGAGTAGAAGAGAACTTTAAACCGTAATCCCGCATTTGCTGTTGAATCCAGATGATTTGTGAACAGCAACTTGCAGCAGCAACATACTCAGCTTCACAGGTTGACAATGCAACCGATGTCTGCTTCTTACACTGCCAGGTAACTAATCTTCTCCCAAAGAATTGACACCCTGCTGATGTAGACTTGTAGTTCATCTTGCAGCCCCCGTAATCCGAGTCACTATACGCGGTAAGCTCAAAGTCATCATCATGAGGATACCACAATCCAAGTGTGGGTGTACCCTTCAGATAACGAAAAATCCTTTGACCCAGATCAGATGGTTGACCTTAGGCTTAGCCTGATATCTAGAACATAAACATGTAGCATACATGATATCAGGTCTTGAGGCAGTGAGATACATGAGGGATCCAATCATTCCTCGGTACATCGTGGCATCTACAAGATCTCCATTTTCATCAGGTGCTATATCGTGATTCGTAGCAAGTGGAGTTCCAGCAGCAGAAGCATTCTCCATGTCAAAGCGACTGAGAATGTCTCCTACATACTTGGTCTGATGTAGAAAGATCCCATTTGGAGTCTGATCCACCTGTAACCCGAGAAAGAACTTCATCTCCCCCATAGCACTCATCTCAAACTCTTTCTTCATAACTGCTTCAAACTCTTTGCATAACTCTTCGTTCTTTGAACCGAAGATTATGTCATCAACATAGATCTGTACGAGCAGTAGGTCGCCATCTTTTCTTTAATGAACAACGTGCAGTCAATGACTCCCCTGCGAAAGCCGTGTTTCACAAGATGAGTCGAGAGTTTCTCATACCAAGCTCTTGGAGCTTGATGAAGCCCGTATAAAGCCTTGTCGAGCTTGTAAACTCTATCCCGATGATAAGGATCTTCAAATCCCTCGGGTTGACTGACATAGACTGTTTCTCTGATTTCCCATGAAGGAATGCACTCTTCACATCTAATTGGTAGACTTTAATCTTCATGTACGATGCATAGGCAAGGAAGATACGAATGGCTTCCATCCTTGCCACGGGTGCAAACACCTCATTGTAGTCAATCCCCTCGACTTGGCGAAAACCCTGAACCACCAATCGAGCTTTGTTCCTGATAATGACCCCTTGGTCATCCTTCTTGCATTTCAGGACCCATTTGGTGCCAATGACTTTAGCACCTTTAGGTCTATCAACCAGAGTCCATACACCTAACTTCTTGAACTGAAGAAGTTCTTCTTGCATGGCACTCACCCACGCCTCATCATTTAGTGCATCACTGACATATTTTGGCTCAAACTGCGAGACAAAACACCGATAAGCACCATCATGAATATAACCTTTCTCCATAACCGAGGCGTAATCAGCTGAGTATAGCTGATTTCGGGTTTGTACTCCTGATCTGACATCCCCAATGACATTGTCTAGGGGATGATAGACGTTTAGTCGTGATCCTGGAGTAGTAGGAACAGCTACCTCAGAGCCAAGATTATGAACATTTGGTTCTGCATCTGAGGTAGTTGGAGTTTGAGGTTCCGAAGTCGAAGGTGCATCACTGGTAGATGCTTGTGGACTTTCAGGAACTGGAACCTGTTCCTCCTGACTGTTCTGGTCATCTTCTTCAGCTTCATCTTCAGAGGAGGAGTCACTGTCATCGACTACTCCCCCTGACTGAGTAGATGATTCTCCCTGTGAGCTAGATGGTGTATTTAGATATCATACATCATCCTAGTAGCTAACTCGTCATCCGAGGGAGAGAGAGGGATGTTGAAGGACTTGAAGAATCCATCATAGTCGAAGAAGTAGGCGGGTCCTTTGCCAGTAGGTGGTGTGGTATATCTCTGAACGTCAACATTACACCACACTTCTACAAGACCCGTTGAGTTGTTGTAAACTCGCTTGTTCGGTATGTTGTATCCTAGAAAGATTCCTTCATCCGCCTTCTCGCTGAATTTGCCTTCTTGTGTCTTCTTCAGAAGTGTGCACGGCGCGCCAAAAGGTTCAAGATACTCCAAATTCGGTTTGCGTCTTTGTAGTAGCTCGTAACATGTCTTTCCGTGGCGCTTGACTATCAGGACTCGATTCAGTGTATAACATGCATTGCCACTGCCTCATTCCAGAATTGGATAGGCAGTTTCGAGTCTGCCAGCATAGTCCGTGCTGTCTCTATCAAGCTTCTGTTCTTTCTCTCAGCAACGCCATTCATCTGAGGCGTGTAGGCAGAAGTGAATTGATGCACAATTCCCTTTTCCTTGCAGTATGCCTCCATCCACTGGTTCTTGAATTCTGTCCCGTTGTCTGAGCGTACTTGTCTAACTTCAGCTTGTAGAGAGATTCCAGTGTGGTTACTAACTCCTTGAATGACTCAAATGTTTCTGATTTGGATTTCAGAAACATTACCCAAGTGAACCTTGAGTAGTCATCAGTGACCACAAAACAGTACAAGTCGCCTGCAATGCTCTTTGTACTGACTGGACCAAACAGATCCATGTGAAGAAGTTCAAGAGGAAGTTCTATTGAATGAACTTTCTTTTCCTTATGAGACTTCTTCGTCTGTTTGCCTTTCTTGCAAGCTACACAAAAGTCAGGAAGCTGGAAGTTCTTGACATTAACTCCTCTCACCAAATCCTTCTGAATCAAGTGATTCATCTTCCTTTGACTAGTGTCCCATTCTCCTATGCCAGGAGATGGAATCCTTCTCAGTAGCTTTAGATAGAAAGCACTGAACCTCATGATCCGTTGTAGCAGCTGTTGACAGATCCAAGACATAAAGGTCTTTATATCTTGAAGCAGTCATCAGAACTTGGTCCTCTGGGATCACGTATCTTTCTTCAGCACGTAACACTTCTTGTTGTCGAAGATGACCTTAAATCCTTTATCACAGATTTGGGAAACAGAAAGTAAGTTATTTTGAAGTTGTTGAACGTAGTTCACCTTATCAAACTTAACTTTCTGATTTCCCACTTCTCCCTGAGCTGTGATATAGCCTCCCTTGTTTCCAGCAAATGAAACATGCCCTCCTTTTATTTGCTTGACGTTTGATAAAAGGGCTCTATTTCCTGTCATGTGCCTGGATGCTCCGCTGTCTACAATCCACGTGTTAGTCTCAGCACTGTATCGAACACCCTGCACATACAAAGTAAAGAATTAGTTTAGGTTAGGAACCCAAGCCTTTACTGGCTTGGGTTTTCCAGAGGCATCACACATCATAAATTCCACCCATTGACCCTTAGAGGGTGAGGGTAGCTCAGGTTCCTTCTTGTCATCAGTATCAGACACGCAGGATGACTTCTCTTTCCATAAGCCAGACTTGTGCAAGGCCTGTTTGTGGTAAACAGTCGACTGGCTTACAGGTTGAACTTTAGGTTCACTAGTTCTTCTAGGTGGAGTCAGAGAGCTCCTCTTAGAAGACCTAGGCTTAGAGTCCTGAAGTTCAATCTT
This sequence comes from Flaveria ramosissima, assembly GCA_025215565.1. Taxonomy (NCBI): domain Eukaryota; kingdom Viridiplantae; phylum Streptophyta; class Magnoliopsida; order Asterales; family Asteraceae; genus Flaveria; species Flaveria ramosissima. The sequence goes on along the minus strand of CM046038.1, from coordinate 14,609,566 downwards.
CTTCCTAGGTGTCTGATAGAAAGGACAATAGGAAGCAATGTGTCCACATTCTCCACAGTTGTAGCATGACCTGCTATCAACTTTATGATTAAACTTTCTTGTGTGGAGAAGTGTGTGACACTCTAGTAACATCAATCACTTTAGGTTTTGACTCTGGTTCTTTTGATGTTTTCTCTGGTTTAACAAAGTTAACTGTTTTAACCTGTTTAACATCTTTTTCTTTTGGTTAACTGGTTTTTGACTTGAAGCATGTGAAAAATTAACATTAGAAGTCTTTTTAGGTTCTGATTTGACTCTGTTTGACCCTGACTTTAAGTTAACTTTTTCAAATTCCTTTTCCAGATTAACACAAGGCAATTTACCCTTTGCCTTTGAAGTGGCTTCTTTTTGCTTGTTTCCAGATTCAATAGATGAACATGAGGAATCTGGATCACTAACAAGAGGAGTAGACACCACGTGATCCTTGATGGGGTTATTATTTACTGGTCTAGTCTTAGTGTTCATCAAGGTCTCAGGTGGTGGTGGAACCACTTTGTAACCCAATCCTTTCCCGTTATTCCTTTCTCTCACTAAGTGTTGAACTGTGTGTGAAGAACTAGTCCAACTATGCAGTTTCTGTTTTAATGAGTTTACTTCTACTTTAGAACTGCCTTTTGCTTCTTAGTGTCTTCTAGGGAGTTTAGATAGTACCTAATGTCATTAGCTTGGTTAAAGGCAACTACTTCGGTTTCCCTAAGCTGTTTAGTCAATAGGTCTATCTTTTCTTTATAACTATGCTCATTTTGTTTTAATACTCTATTAGCCTCAGTGCACAGTTGCAAATCTTTTACTAAGTTATCATTATGATCTAATAACCTAGCAAAATTTTCATCTATGCTATTCCTAAAAGTATCACAATCAGAACAAGCATGATTATCAAACATTTGGTCAGTAGTACTTACCTGAGTTGGTTCAGAAGAGTTAGCCATCAACGCAGCATCAGATGTCTCTGGTTCTGGTGATTCTGTCTTTTCTGTCTCTGACGTGGAAGTCTCCTCTTTAGGCTTGTAACTGACCTCGGTTGCAGTTGCTTCTTCACTGTGTGACATCGCTATCTCAACTGCTAGATCACCTTCACTCGCAGAATCATCATCAATATCTTCTACACTTTCAATGTTTGATTCCTCTGGTGAGACAAACCTAAAGCTCCAATCCTGTCCTTCATCATCATGAGCAGTCAAGGCTTTTGGATCCTTGCTTGATAAAGTAGAAGTAGAAGCTTGCTTGTCTTGGCGAGTGAAGGACGAGAATGGGTTCCCGTTACCCGTCTTCTTTGGCTTGACACATTCTCTCTTGAAGTGCCCCTTCTCTCCACAGTTGAAGCAGGTCACTTTGCTCTTGTCAAAGCCAAATGTGGTATCCTTAGTAGCTACCAAGTTCTGTCCGGTCTTTTTAACAAACTTCTTCGCCCTCCGGACAGCACTAGCTAAGGCCCACATTATGTCCATCCTCTCAAGCTCCATTTCGTCCACCTGCTTGTAGTCCTCGTCTGCCAGATGGCAGTTTCCAATCTTCCCGGCAACAAGTCCATCATATGAATGAACCACTGCAGCCAAAAGATCCATATGCTCTCGAGCTACTTCCACAGTCACATTACCGAGGTTCTCAGTCTTCAGTTTAGTAGCACTTGCTTCAGATCCAATGTAGTGGGTACAAGAAGACCCTGACGTGTCTGATCCTGAAGGAGAAGCATATGAAGGACCTGATGAGCTAGACACAAATGCAGTCTGGAGAGGTGCTCCAGATGTCTTAGCTTGCGGCGTGGCGTTGTACAAAGCTGGATTTTGAGTGTACGAAGACTTCTGAGCTCTGTACTTCATCCTAAGTGCTTCTTCTCGCAACTTAAGAATGAAGTCATTAATATCCAGCTTTGCCAGCATTCCATTCTGTCTCAGGTTAGACACGAATGAAGCCCACTTTTCAGGCAATCCGTCTGCAAAGTTACTAACTTTCTCTTCCATGGTAGTTTCCACCCCATGTGTATGCAGTTCGCTCATCAAATGGTAAAATCTATCTATGACGTCGTCTAAACTCTCGTTACCAATCGATGAGAAGTTATCGAATTCCTTCTTTAACTCCTTGGCCTTGATTGCCTTCAACGAAGCATTCCCGTCGTACCTCTTCTCTAGCTCATCCCACAGTTTCTTGGACTGCTTATTCTCTGAGTACTGGTGGAATATGTCTTTGGGGATAGACTGTGTAATCAATGCATAAACTCTTTTCTCTGTATTGTACTTAACTTTCTGCGCGTCCGTCATCCCTCCTAACGTTAGCTTAACTCCATCAGCTCCCAGCGGTGTACTATATCCAATCTCGATGGCTTCCCACAGATTCGGATCCACTCCATTGAGGTAGATCTCAAAACGTTGTTTCTAGTGGGGAAACTCATCTAACGTCAAGAGCTTTGGTGGTTTATTATGATTACCCACCTCACTCTCAAGCAACAGCAGGTTCTGTATCCTAGAGTCCTTCCCAGCAGTAAAGGCTGACATTTGATCTTCCATGGCGAATAACTTTAAGTCTAATCAAACAAACTGTCACTGGTGCGACTGAAGGATGCGAATGGTCTAGTCGTGCGTATGAACTCTACGACTGATTCAATCGTGCAGCTAAACTGAGCGATTGGTTCAGTCGTGCGAATGAATCTGATGCGTATAAGCTATGCGAACGAACGGTTCAGTCGGCCGAATGAAGGTGCGACTAGGTCCAATCGTGCGAATGGGCAATGCGAATGGAGTCCAGTCGTGCGAATGGGTCACTCGTGCGACTGAAGCTGCTGTTTGCGAAATTTTCTAGGTTTGACGTGTGTTTCAGCCGTAAAAATTTGAATTTCGCAAGGTCTAATTGCCTAAGTCCGTAGAAACCAAACTTTGATGAGCAGGGAACGTCCAAGATCACTTTTGACACCAAAGATTGCGTTTTTAGTGCAAAAACACAAACTTTTATGCAATCTTGATTGAATCACACATAATCAAGAGCCAAAGCTCTGATACCACTTGTTAGGACCTGGTATTTGAACGAAATACCTAGTGATTAGCGTGTAAACGAGATCAAATAGTGCGGAATCCTATTTGATTGGCGATCCAATCAGTGAGAACACACGAAGAATCAATCAAGAATTGAATCTAACGTTAGAAGTCGATTGGGAATCGATCTAATGTGTTCTGTGAACTTGGAGAACGATTTGGGAGGCTTCTGGACGGCTAGGGTACGTCTGGAGTCGTAATGATATGAATGCTTACGTTTTTCCACGAATTGGGTCTATTTATAGGTTAGTGTTGTGCATTCGTGCGACTGGACCATAAGTATGGTTCAGTCGTGCGATTGAACCATGCGGTTGATTCATCCGCACGACTGAGTGTTCAGTCGTGCGACTGAGCCAATCTTATGTGTCAATCATACGACTGAACCAGTCTCCTGGTTCAGTCGTGCGACTGAGTCAATCGTATGAAGTTATTCATGCGTATGGTCCATTCGCATGGGCCATTCGCATGAGAACTTCATTAAGTTAAGTTTGAATGTTTAATTAATATAACTTGATGTGTACCCATTCAAACAATCACAAACCCAATTAACCAATTCAATATCAACCCATTAATGAAATATTAGACATTACAAATCACAAACAATCAATATCATTTCATATTACACATTACATCATAATCAGACAAACAAGATCTATTACATTACATATCATGATCTAGGGACATACATGCATCAACATTCTCACAAGCTTCAACCTAAGTCCAAACCATGCATTTTTGTCGGCTACTCATCTACTCAAAGTGCTTACTACCTTCTCGATCCACAAACCAACAAAGTTTATGCTTCTCGACATGTACGTTTTGTAGAAACCCAATTTCCTTATGAAATTCTCTCATAATCCTCCACCCCTCCTTCCCCTAACCCAGATGCATGGTTACCTCTCACTATCCATATACATTCCGGCCCCACTCCACCTACTCCACCTCACGACACACCTGACACCGCCAATATACATTCAAGCACCACCCCACCTCCACCCACTCATGACACAACCATCAATTTAACTACCCAAAACCACCAGCCTTGCTCTTCTCCACCCACTTCCACCAACCCCATTATTCCACTCAATACTTCCTCTAGTCCAATCACCTCTCCAAACCATTCTTCATCTCTACCCACCCCACCTACCCCTCTAGTCTCTCCCACTCCATCTGAACAAAACCCCACCACCTCTAACATAAATAATAACACTATCTTCTCCCCTCCTCACACCCGTACTACACGCAAACCCAACCCAAAATATCACAATGATCATTTTGTTCTATACAACGCTACTTCTACTCCTTTCAATGAACCCACCACTGTTACTCAAGCTCTCAAAAGTCCCATCTGGCGTCAAGCTATGCAACATGAGTTTGATGCTCTACAACGTAACAATACTTGGTCTCTCGTTCCGCCAGACTCTGCACCCAACCTTGTCGGTTGTAAATGGGTTTTCCGAACTAAGTTTAAACCAGACGGCACCATTGACCGTCTAAAAGCTCGTCTGGTCGCCAAAGGGTTCAACCAACGTCCAGGCATTGATTATGTTGAAACATTTAGTCCGGTTATCAAACCTGCAACCCTACGCCTCATTCTTTCTCTAGCCACATCTCAGAATTGGTGTCTCCGTCAACTTGACATTAACAATGCCTTTCTCCAAGGCACCCTTGCCGAGAATGTTTTCATGTCTCAACCCCCCGGCTTTGTTGATCCTTCTTTACTGCATCATATATGCAAATTAAACAAGGCCATCTACGGTCTTCGTCAAGCTTCCCGTGCTTGGTATGATGAATTAAAATCATATCTTATTTCTGTTGGTTTCAAACCAACCATATCTGATCCCTCTTTATTTGTTAATCAGGGCACTCAGTCTCCTATTTTTATCCTTGTATATGTAGACGATGTCATTATCACTGGCCCAAATACTTCTCTTATCAATTCTTTCATCAAGTCTCTTGCTTCTCGTTTCTCCCTCAAAGATCTTGGCTCCCTTTCTTATTTTCTAGGTGTCGAGGTCATTCCAAATAATCAAGGTCTCTTCCTCTCTCAGTCTAAATACATCATTGATTTGTTAACTCGAGCCAACATGAGTGATTGCAAGCCGGCTACCACACCAATGTCCTTCGCGGACCCTCTTACTCCCACCGATGGAACACCTTTGCCTTCACCCACTCAATACCGTGCCTTTGTTGGAGCCTTACAATATTTATCCCTCACTCGACCGGATACGGCCTTTGCCATCAATAAGCTTTCCCAATTCATGCATTCACCCACCACTATCCACTAGGCTGCCCTCAAGCGTTTATTTCGCTCCCTTCATGGTACCCTACACCATGGGCTATTTTTTAAACATAACTCCCCTTTACATCTTCATGCATTCACCGACGCTGATGGGCTAGTGACAAAACAACTTATCGAAGCACCACAGGTTACATTGTTTACCTAGGATCTAATCCTATCTCTTGGAGCTCTAAACGACAACCAACCCTGGCGAGATCTTCCACAGAAGCCGAATTTCGGGCTGTCGCGTCCACCACCACCGAGGTCCAATGGCTCATATCTCTTTTATCCGAACTTGGTTTCAAGTCCACTGTTACACCCGCTATTTATTGTGACAATTTGAGTGCCACACATTACTCAGCTAATCCAGTTTTTCACTCGCGCATGAAGCATCTTGCTCTTGATTTTTATTTTGTTAGAGAAAAGGTACAACAAGGTGTTATCCATGTCACTCACATCTCTGGGGATGATCAACTAGCCGATGCTCTTACTAAGCCGTTGTTACAACCCTGGTTTCATAACCTCTTATCCAAGATTGGACTCATCTCTCGAAAGTCCATCTTGCGGGAGCATAATAACGACTATCTCGGTTTCCATAATTGTTAATTATTTGAATTAGGCTATTTTATTGGGTTATATTTGATGATATATTTTTCATTTATTAGTTTCTTATTTATTGTCAATTATTCCATTTTTACAATGATTGTATTTTGTATTTATTCCAATGGTTGTAAATGAAAGAAATTCATTCGGTTGTATACTTCATATGTGATAGTCTCTAAAATCAACATATGTTTGTCAAAGGCCTGATTAAGAGTCAAAGTACATGAACACGACCAGGTCACTGACATTTCCTACACCATCGATTGCTTTTCAGAATGATTAAAACATATGATAGAATATAGGTAGTACCTCGTCAATGTGAAGTTGTTGGCTAAACTTGTTAAAACAAATAAAAATGTTTTAACTTTCATAAAAATGAGATGATAATATTTAAAGTTAGCTAAATTGGCATCTGTAATCCGTATGGATTGATCATGAAGTCAATTTGAGACAATTATCACACGGATTAGATCCATTTTTGCACACTCTCGGATTAAATGATTCCCCAAAGTGCTCCAGTAACATCTGTCTACGACATCTTTCCTGCAAATTTCACCAATGCATAATATGAGTATGCTTATAAACAAATTGCAAACTTAGTATGCTTAATTACCTTGTTTTCACAATACTGTTGCATTTTACGAGCTTGTTCCATTGCTATCTTAAAACTTTCATTTTTACCACCTCCGCTTCGTAACATGCAGACGATCCTGCTAAAATCTTTTTTCTGGTATAAAGCAACACATTCTGAAGGGAGATTATCTCTTCCGGCCCTTCCAGATTCCTGATAATAGCTTTCAATTGACTTGGACAATGTATTGTGAATCACAAACCGCTGAAAATGAATGTGTCAAATAATTAAGAAACCAGCAAAGAAACATATATACTTAGTTATAATCACGCATGTTTACATGCTCACACATATATCTAGATTGCTTCATAAATAAAATACCCAACTACCCATAAGCTAATTTCACCTACACACTGTAAACACCATTGACACGTTGAATAGTCACAATTCTACTATCAGTTAGGCTATAACAAAACTGATAAGGTGATATTAAATAATCATTGTAATCAGCTGTAGCAATATTAACCTGCTCCATTAGATGGTGTTTGAACTTGCTTGAAATTCTAATAATCAATTGTTTGAGTGTTAACCAAATTCACATTAATTAGGTGATACCAAAATAAACATATTATATATTTTAAGCATTCAACTTTAAAAACTTGAAAAGGCTATATTTTATTAACTACGGAAAAATATTAAAAACTATTTGCTAAGAAAAATATGAAACCAGTTTTCGAGATTGACAATAAACATAGTGAAAAAATGAAGGAAAATAAGTTATCATAAAATATCCTAAATATTTTCTTCTAGGACATGTATGAAACCGGTTTTCCAGACTGAGTGTCTAATTCTTTAACAATCAGATAAACTAAATTAAAAATCACTATATCATGTTACAATAATCAGATAATGATTTCTTGACAAAAAAATAATGCACCCCTTAATTTCTATATGCAAATGATGTTTTATTTGGTAAACTTAAAAGAAAGTTGCAGACTTACAACATCTGGCTTGTCTATTCCCATGCCAAAGGCAATAGTAGCACATACCACATGCACCTCCCCTGAGTGCCATTTCTGCTGGACGGTCATCCTCTGACGAGCAGACAAACCAGCATGATAATATACTGTTTTAATCTTGCATTTTTCATTTAAAAACTTGGAAACTTCCACACATTCGTTTTTTGAAAGGCAGTATACAATCCCAGATGAACTTTTGAACCTATCAGACAGTAGCTTTCCAAGCTGCTTTAATGGCTCTTTGCCCTTCTCAATCACTTCGTACTTCAGATTTGGTCTATCAAAGCTTGTTTCTAGAACAAGAGCATGTGGGATTCTTAAAGCTTTCAAAATGTCCTGCATAAAATAGTCAGATATATTGAACATCAACATCTGTGCATAACAGCACATGACAGCACATATAAAGGTGGCAACTTGCAAGATGGACAAGTTGGGTGACAGTTCAAAATGAAAAGATCATCTTAAGTACAGGTTGAAAAGATTGTGTGCATTTAATAAAATTTCAGCTGACTTTTAACCCATTTGACTCGTTCCCCTTGTAGCTAACTTTCTAGTTTGACCAGTTTGAGATGAAAAACAACATGAACATATCCATTCATAAGTAAACGGGACAAAACTGCTGCCTCTAAAACATAAAGCCAAATCAATAATACCTTACGAACTGACTTTGTTGCGGTAGCAGTCAATGCCATTACGGGAACATCTGGAAAATTCTGCTTAAGACACCCCAATACTCTGTAATCAGGGCGGAAATCATGTCCCCATTGGCTGATGAAAAAACAAGACCAAAGAGATATTATATGATTATAGGATATATGCTTTTTGAAAAGAAAAAAAATGAATACAACATTTCAAAAGCTTATAAGCAGAAGTAGAATAAAAACAGGGTCATACCTCACACAATGTGCTTCATCAACAACAAATCCAGCTAGTTGTCCCTGTGACAGTGTTCACCAACATCATTTGAAATTCATTCCTTTTTCCAAATCTTATACGAATCGAGAAACAAACCTTGCGATGTAGAGATTTTAGGGTGTCCTGAAATGACAGGTTCCCAGCAATCCTTTCAGGAGTAACATACAAAAGCTTGCATGATGGGCTTTCTCTCCTACAACATGAGAGGACCGTTGGTGTTTACTACACATATACTATAAAATATAATATGTGTCTAACAAAGAAATAAGAATAACTGGTAACTAACAGTGAAGTTAAGACACTTGAAACCCAAGTTTTTGTCTCTGAATTAAATCCACAGGGTTTCAATGAAAAAAGAAAAAAAAACAGCCTTGCCTTAACTCTTGGAGTACAACAGATGCTTGGGAAGTAGTCTGTTGTGAATTTAAAAAAGTTGATGGTACTCCAAACTTGAGGTTTAAAGTAATTATCTGGTCCTGAATGAGAGACAATAGTGGGGAGATAACAATGGTAACACCTGGCTGCATCGTTGCTGGTAGCTGCATGATAAAAGTATATAAATGTCAGCTTCAAATTTGCTGATCATTAAGACGAAATAACAAAATGAAACTATCACATACAAAATAGACAAGTAAATAAATAATAACCTGGTAGCATAGACTTTTACCACCACCTGTGGGCATAAGAACAAAGCAATCACGTTTCTGCACAAATGCTTTACAGGCCTGATGTTGTAAGGGACGGAATGTCTTGTTACCGAATATCACAACATTTGCCAGTTCAAGGTCATCTAGTGACTTCAACTGTTCATAGCTAAGAGTTCCAGTTCCATCATCTGAAGATGTGTCGCTAGTCTTTTTACCAAAAAATGATAGAACTGAAGTTTGTGTACTTTTGATTTTGCTATCCTACAACAGATAACAAACAAATCAATGTCCATGCACTTAGATGGCAGATGGGTTTCTTTACAATCTATCCCATTCTAAAATGAAAAAAAACAACTACAGTAATATTTTACATATTTTGTTCATCAATCCCTCCCAATTCACATCTTTGCTGAAAGAATATTGTTTATAACTTATAACCGAGCATATGTACAACTCTAGAATCATAACTGTAATTTACTTGCGTTAAAAAGGGGTGTTTGGATGTAGGTTTTAAAGTGATTACGTAATAATGAATAGTCAAAGTCGAATAATAAGGTATAAGAAAACAGACTATAGAAGAAAGTGTTTGGATGTATTTCTTGTTCTTGAAGTTGTAAAAAATCAAATAAGTCCAAGTGTTTGGCAAATTCAGGTTATTTGAGAAATTAAAAATGAAAATGACCAAAAGGACATTTTGAGAAATGAAATGAGGGTTAAAAGTCTCTTAAATTAGGTTACAACAAATAATAACTGTTATATCAGTGATCTTAGTTTACTATTAGATAATGAGTTTTTTGCAGCTGGTGAAATTGCTTATATGACCGTAATCAGATGCCTTATCTGTTCATCCAAACAATAAAAAGTGATTACTGTGACTCCAAGTCACAACAGTCAAAGAATCAATTCTCTAAACACAAATACAAAGAGCATTCTTTTAATTACCACAAAAAGATGGAACATTAAAAGAGGTGTCACCAATACATAAAATGACTAGATAGAATGATAAATCAGTATTCATGCACCTTGTTTTTCAATGTGCTTTCATCTGAATGTGGGAGCCTCTGATTGCTTTTATTACGAGATGAGGAGTACGTAGCTTTTATATCCTCCTTGCTTGTGATATTAAAGTCAGGGTCTTCATCCTCACTTGTAGTAGAATCCAAATGCATCAAGTTTTGATAATTCCGAACTTCTTCCGCAGAGTCCTTCAATACATGGACAAAAGGTTCCTTTATACCATCATCGCCAATCGCATTACGCTTCATCGAGTCCTTGTTAAACATGTCAGCCAAGGTCCCACAAGCTTCTGTCTCCAAAGTTTGTAAATCGTCCCAATCCTCACTACCTTGCATAGTTTCAGCGAGTGATGCAAGAAAATCATCACCACAATGCTCCACGGTAATAAAGTCCGACCCATCATCGCCTGCGCAATATATTATAATAACATCTCATTAAACTGTAAAATAAGTGCACATAGTTGAAAGCCCAAGCAGAAAAAAGTCAAACCTAGAATATGGACTACCTAAATATATACAGTCATAATTGCTCTATTGTTGCCAATAACTTTGAAACCATCCCTACTTTCCATCAGGAAGAACAAAGAAGAACATATAAAGTGAAGAAACATGTGTACTAACGAGAATCACACTAAAAAGGGAATCGATAGTCCATAGTATCAGCAATTGCGAACCCATTCAATCAATAGCGATATATATATATAATGTTAGTAAAGGTAACATGCAATCCGGCAAAGAGAAGAACAATGTAATATAGGAATCTGGTAATGTGATTCAATTCAAGGGTAGGGTAGGGTTTTAGTTGAAGAAAGCAAAGAGGTTGTATTTAACCATAGAGATGAACAAGACGATCTAAGCAGATGCGAGCAGATTGTTGGTCGAATCCGAATTCGAGAGCCAAGCTTATCAACCGTGCTTTCTCCATCTCCATTGCCTCACCACTGAAAACCCTTCCCGCGCTTCTTTTTTCTTATGAATCAATAATGGCGTTTTTGTTACATTAGTGGAATTGAATGTGCTATGTGGTTTGAGAGATACTATTGTGTCGTTAGGTGTGGGGGACGAATCTTATTAAGGACAATGAGTTTTTAAAAGTGTTTAAGTGAACATCAATTACAAATCTTACGATTGTGAATGAAATGATGGGCCAAATCTTATCGAGATGTTGGGACATAACCTATATCATGCTGTTGGGACATATAAGGCTGGTGTAACCAAAACAACACTTGGAATAATTTTTGGTTCAACTGATAAATACTTCCGAAGACAAAGTTGCACTTCCGAAGGTTAATAAAGAAGAACTTCCGAAGAAGGAACTCTGTCTTTCGAAGACAAAGTGAAGCCATCTTCCGAAGACAAACACTTGGAAGACTTCAAGGCAAAAGACTTCCGAAGTATAAAGACTTGAAGATCAGCAGAAGTCTCGGAAGAAGTAGACTCTTCCGAAGTATAAGTGGCTTCGGAAGAATTTGCTCTTCCGAAGCCAGTTAACCTTCGGAAGAACCTACTATGAATCAGTGGATATAAGTACGGTCTTTCTGACAAGTCGTTACAACCTCTGATATACAGCATGGTGTTTTCTCACACCCATGTAGTTGACTACACTTTATTCATTATTCATTGTTTATCAATTAGTACATTTACTAACTTTAGTTGGTAACAAAAAGGTAAGTCATGGACCTGTCATGACTACCTTATCTAGGATAGTATTTATCTTAGATACCTTACTACTAGCAATGTAGTATTTGTTTAGTAGTAATTTCCCAGCTGGTAATCCAAGTATAACCGGCTGTAGATAGTAGTATATATAGTTCTTATTGTAAACTCATTTGAAAGCTTGTAAGAGTCTTGTAAAATTTTGAGTTGAGAAGTAATATATACAAGTATCATGAAAACCATCTCTTCTGTCTTGTTTACTTAGTATATTATTATCAACTCTTAAAGGATTTTGCTTCATTGTTTGAGTGTGATTTAGTGAGTTCAAGAGAGAACACTTGTGTTGAGTGACCAAAACCGATCCTGAAATTGGTATCAAAGCATTCCGGGCTCTTGATTGTGAGATCTTACCATCCCAAATCACCTTGTCTTTTCACTCATACACTAAACTCAGTCAAAATGGCCATCAACTAGAAATCATCTGAATCTGAAATGGGAACGATGGCTAAAGCTCCTACCATCACTCCTGATAACTTCAGATCTTGGTGTATGCGCATTAAAGGTTTCATTAAGTATCAAGATGGAAAATATGGAGATCTATCATCAATGGCCCTTACAAGCCAAAAGTGACAGCACCGGCTGGTAATAGTGCCATGATAGAGAAAGCCATTGAAGACTACTTAGATGAAGACTTCAAAAGAATGGACATCGATAGCAAAGCCATGACTGTACTGCTTACAACCATACCAAACTCCATAATGGTAGGCTTTAAACACTACAAGTAAGCCAAAGAACTCTTTGATGCTTTGACATTGATGTATTCTGGTTCCAATGAGTCAAAGAAAGATTCCATGAAGCAACAGTTTGAAAATTTCACCTACATTGCTGGAGAGACCCTCAGCCAGCAATACTTCAGGTATATGAACCTTATTTCATTATTTCAGTTTGTAGGAGTGACTCTTGAGAAGAGAGATCTATCAAGGAAGTTCATGAGTGCACTTCCTCAAGAGTGGACTTTCTACTGTGTCTCTATCAAGAGGACAAAGAATTTGAACACTCTCACAATGACTGAACTATACGACATTCTTGATGGATACCGTGTAGAGATGGAGACTCAGAAAGGCCACCAGATGAGCAGAACCTCTAGTCCTTCTGCCAGCAATGCTTTAGTTGTTGCTAAAGGATCAAAACCCCCAGCCCCAGCAGTACCTGACTTACTCTTAGCAACAATCATGTTCTATGGGGCCATACATCATTTTTCCTGAGACACCAAGGTCTCAACAGGCTCAATCAAGTCCCTTCCCGGACAATTGTGCCTTTGTTTCAGGAAATGAGCATTCTAGTGACTTTCAGATCTATTTTGACGATCTAGAATGCTTTAGCCCAGATGATGTTGAATACATGAACATTGTCTGAAAAATGGCTCTGCTGACTTATAGAGCAAAGAAGTTCTTTAAAAGAATGTTGGAGCTGAAAAAGATAGTCTATATTATCAACACAATGAAAGTCAACAAAAGTCAACGTCATGGTCAAAGTCAACAAAAGTCAAACCCGACACGTTCGAGACGAGGAACCAAGACAAGACGTTGAAGATTTAAATGACTAGGAGTTTTATTGTAATAAATATATTTTGTGTGAACAAATATATTTTACTTTCTTTGAGTCATGTTTTAGTCTAAATATATAGTCTAGGAGGTTATGTGTAAATATGGAAACTTAAACTAGACTATAAATAGCCTAATTGTAATTAGAATTAGGTTAATGGTTGCATGACCAATTGATTGAGGGTTTTACTTGTAAACAATATTATTAGCAATCAATAGAGATCAAAGGGGTTTTGATTGTGATTATATATTTTGATCTAATTCTTCATGATTTGATTCAAGTTTGATGTTCCTGGAGCTACAATTTGGTATCAGAGCCATTTTGGATCAAATTCACTGAAGATTTGAAGATTTTTAGAGAGAGAAGTTAAGGTTTTGGTTGTTTTTGTTCAATATCATGTTTTCATCAATTTTGGATCAAATTTGAGTGTTATTGACATGGAAATTGATTGAAGTTTGCTTGTTATTGGTTGGGAAAGCTCTGTTAATCATCAGGTTTCAAATCATTAAGATTTGGGCGTTTTCAGATTGATTTCGTGTTGAAAAAGCTTTTCAGCTTCGTTCAGCGAAATTACAAGTTCATCCAGCGAAACTGCATGTTCTTTCAGCGAAACTACAAGTGTTTTACACTCTGTAGTTAATTTCAGCATCTCAGCGAAAGTAGTGATCTTGAACGAAAGTTCAACAGTGCTTGTGTGCATATTACAAGCGAAATTGCTGTCGAAAGTATCTTTGAACGAAAGTTCAAGCTTGTTTTGTGCGAAATTGTCGGCGAAACTAAGCAGTCTAAAGCATTTGGTTAGCGAAATTGCTGCCGAAATTGCCAGCGAACTAGTGTCAGCTCAGCGAAACTAGAGTTCACAGCGAAACTAGCTCTGCGAAACTATAATTTCGGCGAAACTATCATTTCTTCAGCGAAATTTGAATGTTAAAGATGACTTTTTCTCTTTAGTTGGGATTAATTGAGTTCATCTCGATAAAGAAATTTTCATCGATTTTGCAAGATTTATAAAAAAAAAAAAAAACAGCTGACCTGGCAGCTTGACCCCAGTTGCTAAGATTGTCTAGCGTGACATTTAAAAGAATATATTTTTCCCGGGGGAGAATTATTAAAAAATTTAGGAAAAATATTTTTGGGGCGTTTAATTGTTCAAATTTTTTAACACTATAATGTCATCTTCAGAAGACTTTACATCAGATAATCTCACAACAGCACAAAGCCGTTGACTCTTTTGCAGCATGAAGAAGAGAAAAATTGTCAGATTTAATTGATCGATTTTTGAAAGTGGCAAATAATCTAAAGAAGGATGTCCTGATCTTAGTAATCATGAACAAACTCAAAAGCTTCTTGACTCGCTTCCGTCTGCATGGAATCATCAAGTTAAAATGCTGAAGCAAGAGAAGAGGTTATGTCGACACAAAACTTATGGATATGATCAACAGACTAAAATCTCTTGAGATGGATATCCAAAGAAACGAATTTCAGCAAGCTGTGTTCCCACATCAAACCAACATGCTTAATACTGAACTTGTTTCTTCTGTAACAAGCATACTTGATTACAAAGCCGAGCTGATTGAAAAGTTGAAGTTATTGAGAAATGATTCGGATTTAAACTAAATTCAAAGAACTGTTGAAGAGGATCGTTGAGCTTAAGAGTCGACAAGACAGTAAACCAGAGTCATGAGAACCGATGATGATAAGGCTGGAAAAGCTGATAAAAGAGGAGAAAGAGTCTGAGGTTGAAAGGCTGAAGGTCAAAGAAGAGGAATAACAACAAGAAATCACATGGGCTTGCAACTGTGAAAAGAGCTTAGCTGCAGAACGAATTATCATGGGTCTTCCTTATGAGATTGTTCAGGATATGTGTTCTTCGTCATGCAAAATCCGGTTATTTGGGATTTATAAGGCAAACAGATTGTTATTGGAAAATGAAAAGGAATTAAAAATAATCAATCAGGAATTAAAGAACAATGAAATTGCTTTTTCAAGAAAACTTAATGAAGCATTGGCTGAAAATGATCTTTTAAGAAGAACCATTTTGGAGCGTAACGTTGAAATTAATATTCTGAGAGAAAGGGCTGTTTTAGCTCAATTTGAAACGACAAAGCTTCAAACAAAGCTTGATAAATGGACCCTTTCACACATGAAAAAGGATGAGCTTATTGCTAAACAACAGGGGCGCGGGGCGCGGGTGAAACATGGGATTGGATATAAATTTGATAGTGAAACTGTATTTAATTCAGTTCCACCCCCTTCTACTTTATGTTATTCACCAATTCCCAAACCTCATCCTAAAAATAATTTGTTTGAACAATCTAATAGTAGTTTGCATACAGGTTTGAGCGGTGTGAATCTTAAAGAGGTGCGAGATGATTATGATTCTACAACTGGTATGGGATACAATAAATCGAATGCTGACAGTCAAGCTAACGATTGTTCAGTCCCGGTTGTTTGTAAATCTATATCTGCTATTTCTTCTAACTTCTTTGATAAGTTTAAAGCAGGTGAAATTCCTACTTTTGAGCCTGTCAGGGTTGTGAAAGAAGAGATAAATCTGAAATCACCTAATCATCAAGTTCCAACAACAACACATCCTATTCCTGTCAATCAAGATCCGTTGGAGAAAGATCTGTGTATACGAGACTGGACAAGCTCAGATGATGAATCAATCACAGAGGTGCGTGTTGGTTCCTCACAGATCAAGATGTCTCCTAATATTGTCAAGTCACAAAAGCTTCCAAAAGCTAAATCAAGACCAATACGGATCTCTTCTCCAATTGCAAAGCAACCCAGTCAATCAGTGAAGATCTCATTCCCTGTTCAGCATAGCAAATGCCAAAACAAGCAAGAATCTGCTACAAGTTCAAAGCAATCCTCATCCCCACCTGCATCACACGGTTCAGCCAAGCATCAAAAGCCATTCAAGGCTTGTTTTGAGTGTGGAAAAGAAGGTCATGTGGTAAAGAAATGTCCTCAAAGGCTTGCTACGAATGGTAAAGGCAAAACAAATTGCGTATCCGAATGTAAGTCTAAAAAGAATGTTCCAGACGGTAAAGGCAACACAGGTTGCTTCTCTGGATCAAGAGGTAAACAACACACATCATTGAATGGTTGGATGAAAAACCCTCCATCCAAACCTTTTCATGTGAAGCCGGTTTCACATGATACAAAGATGAAAATGACCAAAGCTTCAAAACCAAATTCTTTTCCTTCTGGTCTTAAACAGAAAATGATTTCCAAATTTAATTCATTCAAATCCAAGTTAATTGAACCGAAACAAATTTGGCAAATTAAAAAGAAGGATACAACAATCCCCGATTGTTTAAACGGTTGTGTGCAGAAGCTTGTTACTTATCTTGATGAAAAAGGAACTTCCAGGACTACGATGGCCTGGGTTTCCCTTTCTAACTAATTTGTTAATGAGTACAGGAACAATTCAGGAGGACTGTTAGTAATCCGGTTTACTGACAGAGATTGTTCTTGATTCAAATTTGAGGCGGAACAAACAGGTTAAGGTCATGGTATTTTATCCACAATCTGGATATTTATATGCACAATCACCGTTCTCACTTCACAATCACTGCATATTTCTTGAGAATTCATTTCTTATCTTCATATCAGTGTAGTTTGGAAGACCTTCTTTGATAAATTTTTATTTTTGTACAGTTAAAAAAAATTTTAAAAAAAAATATAAAAAAAAAAAAAAAATAAAAAAATAATTAAAAAATAATAATAATAAAATATAAAAATACAAAAAATACAAAATAATAAAAAAAGTGTAGAAATAAAAATTTAGGGGGAGAGTATAAGTAAATAAAAATGAAAAGAGAACTGAGAACTTGATTTGAGATGATTGAGAAATGATTGTATATCTTCTTGCAATGCTTGTTTTTGCATGACTTGCGTTTTTAAAATGAGAAATGATAGTAACTGATGCTGTTATCTGATTGACATCTTATTTTTAATTGTAAATAAAAGAAAAACAATCAGATTCTTTAATGATATGCTTGGTAGACTCAGCCTGAAGAATAAAGTAGACAGCAGTATGATGATTTAAATTAAAATATATGCTTAAGAATGTCTGGATTTACGCAATCATTTTGGCCTGCACAAAAACTGAGTCCTGACAAAAATTGGATTGAGAATTGATCTTTAACCCACCATGATACAAATCATATAAGCCATATCTTTGAGCCGTGATTGGTGTATTTATGTGTCTTGTGTTTGTGCTAATCTCCTCTGCTGTACGGAAGTACTGACCTGGAGTGATAATCTCCTCTGCTGTACGATAGTACTGACCTGGAGCTCTCATCGGCACATGATTAAATGGTCATCTCCTTTGTTATACGTGAGTATAGACCTGGAGCTCTCACCATTTTGATCTAAGTAGTGTCAAATCATCTAATTCATCACAGAATGCAATATTCTGTTGATAATCACTTGCACACTAATGCACACGCCTTGCTCTATAAAGATCGTAATAAAATTCAAGAAATCCTGAGGTTGGGTGAGGGTTTTTGCCAAATGATTGTGGGGTCCTAGCATTCTAAAGCATTTAATCGAACCTTAATGAATCATCTTCTGCTTGTTGAAAAAGATAGGGCATGAGTTTAAGTGGACAAACATACCAGCAATCGTTATTGATCTGTTTGACAATTTCAAAATCATTCAAAGACTGTTATTAGATTCAGTTATCAGTGTGATCTCATTGCTTGTCGATGATTAAAGTCATCTTTGTGCTAAAGTATATCTTGAGGATGTGATCTCATGATCGATTAAGTTTTCGGTAATTAAAAATATACAAATAAAAAAATGTTATAATAAATATATATACATTAAAATAAAAAAAATATAATGAAATTTCATTTCAAAATTTTTTTAGGTCTTCCATATTATGCTGTTACAATATTATCATTTTCATGCATTTCACGGAAATTGCGCACAAACGAACACGGGTTCGCTTGTTTTTCACACACAAATAAACACGAGTTTATTTTGTTAAAATGAAATGATCTAATCAGAAATGTCGAGATTGTGTTTGAGAATGTGTTTCAGGTTTTTGCTGTAAGTGATGGCCGATCATCAGTCGAGCAATGTACCTGATCAGAGAACCTGTTCCTTAAGTTTGCAGAAGATACCGAACTAGGAATCCTCCTCCTACATCTTCTGAAGCACTCGAGATTAGAGATTTGAGAAAGTTGTCCCAATATCCTCACAAAGGATGCACTCAAAAAGGGGGAGCATATAAATAGGGGGAGCTTATGAGATGAATAACTTGTCTCATAAAATTCAAAAAGCTTTAATTTGAAGATCTTTCTACAGTTGATTTCTCGGGGCTGAATTCGTATGAAGACGTTGATAATGATAGACTAAGGGGAAGTATTGTTGGAGCTGGAAAAGATAGTCTATATTATCAACACAATGAAAGTCAACAAAAGTCAACGTCATGGTCAAAGTCAACAAAAGTCAAACCCGACACGTTCGAGACAAGGAACCAAGACAAGACGTTGAAGATTTAAATGACTAGGAGTTTTATTGTAATAAATATATTTTGTGTGAACAAAATATATTTTACTTTATTTGAGTCATGTTTTAGTCTAAATATATAGTCTAGGGGGTTATGTGTAAATATGGAAACTTAAACTAGACTATAAATAGCCTAATTGTAATTAGAATTAGGTTAATGGTTGCATGACCAATTGATTGAGGGTTTTACTTGTAAACAATATTATTAGCAATCAATAGAGATCAAAGGGGTTTTGATTGTGATTATTATATTTTGATCTAATTCTTCATGATTTGATTCAAGTTTGATGTTCCTGGAGCTACAAAGAACTGGAAGGCATTTCCCTCAAAACCCAATCAACAGCAAATTCGGGTTTGACAAAACCAAGGCCAAGTGCTACAACTGCAATCAACTTGGTCATTTTGCCAGGGAATGCAAAGCTCCAAAATCAAATCCAGGAGCCACTCAAGCCTCCACACATCCGGCCACACATAAAGATACTACAAAGTCAACTGAACAACAAACTGCTGTTGTTGCTCAAGAAGTTGATTGGAGCTTCATGGTGCAAGATGTGACCCCTGCTCAAGCACTCATGGCTGGAATAGATGATAGCAAGGTATATGTAAGGCCCCATTCCCGGAACGCTTACAGTCGGACGTTCATCGCACATAATATTTAAAACACGTTACAATTCATTGGACTAATAAAAATATTGCAGCGGAATAATTTACCAAAAACCATTTCATGCATTAATAATTACTTTTTGCCAAATAATACATCGTTGTTAAAGTTACAAAATGACATTTAGTTGCATTATAACACAAAAATATCATTTCTGCATAAAATGGATGCCAGTCTTTATTTGCCAAGTAGCTTCCCCCTCGTGCCACCCTCAGCAACCAATTACCTGCCAACTAAAAATGCATAAAAGTCAGCGTTGCTGAGTGAGTTCTAGTTTTATAAATAAAATACTTTTCCTTTCGCTTAAAACATTTTCTTTACTTTCGTACATGATCATCCATCGTACATACATCAAGGTAATACCATTATTATCTTTCATTATCTTACGCATTCGTTCATTTCGTACTTTTTCATTATCTTTCACTTTCATCCAGATCCTGTCATATGCTAAACCCCCCCTCTTTGGGTACAAAGCCACCTCATCCAGGGTTAAGCGACAATGATCCCGTTTCATACATCCAGAGCAGTCCGAAAGACTGACTCCCCTGTGTGTGAACCCTCAAGGGTTAGCCAAGATCGCACGCTATATAACACACAGTTAAGCTAACAACCCTCAATGAGTTATGAACCTCCTTACATTCCGCTTGCAAGACTTTCATTCGTTCATTCATTTAGTTTCACTTCACATTATCTTTAATCTTTCGCTTCATTAAGATAATACGTTACGTACAATAGCATTAACACATGACGTAAAGCCACGCAATAATACGTAATAAGGAACATAAAGAAAACAGGCCACAACATGCATAACATCAGCAAACATAACCACTAAAACATCCCAGGTCTTAACCTCTAAATTCCATTTTCCAAAATTTCAGAAAATATTTCTAAGTCATTTAGGCGCATGGGCACTATGCGGGTGCATGGATACTATTCGGGCGCATGGATAATTAGGCGCATGGGAAAAACTTAGGCGCATGGACACTGCTTGGGCGCATGAGCCAAACTTAGGCGCATGGGCAGTGGGCGCATGGGGAACTAGGCGCATGGGAACTTAAGCGCATGGGCAGTGGGCGCATGGGGAACTAGGCGCATGGGAACTTAGGCGCATGAGGAAACTTTGGGCGCATGGGTACTATGCAGGCGCATGGGTCAGACACTTAGACGTATGGGAAAAATCCTAGGCGCATGAGCACTATATTGGGCGCATGGGCAACAGTTCCGTTCGGCCTACACTAATTTCAGACCCCAATCATCATTCAAACATGCTCTTACTCATTCTAACATTCTAAACACCTAAAACAGGCATATAAACATGAAACTTAACCGAATCATACCCAAACATACATACACTCGCATAAACATAAGAACAAGCTTTCGGTTCACATACCGAATGTTATAAAAAGTTAGTTACATACATTTTCAGCCCTAAAACAAGTTTAAAACTGTAAAAACCGGGGATCTAGAACTCACCTGCAGCAGCCTTAGAGCAAAACTCCTCCAAACTTAAAGGCACACGGAGTTCAAACACCTAAACACACAAAGAACACACAACCGAACACACACAAACACATAAGGCTCGGTCCAAAGGCTGAAAACCCAGCTGAAACCGATCAAAACACAAGAAAACTCACCTTACACCGATCTTCTTCTTCTTCTTCTCTCTAAAACTGAGAGAAACTTTGTCTCTCTCTCTAAAAACCGATGAAGTTAGTGTAGCAGGGGGTGTGGGCGGCCATGCCCACCTTTTTAAACATAATTATATTAAAGTTTACCTCCTGCACAACTTTAACCTCTTAACTTGGGTTATTTTACTTTTCTTTCTTTTTACTCTTATTTTCTTTTCTTTTAGAAATTTCCGGGTGTTACAGTATATGAACATCTCTGTACTCCAGCTGTATTGTTATAGTCAAATTATATCAGGACTATAATATGGAAATCAAATCTAATATTGAGTCCTTAAACATCTTAAAATCTGATTTTAAAAGGGCAGAATCTGACTATAAAATGAAAATTGAAGAGTTAGAGAAAAATGTATCATTTTAAAACATGAACACTCCAATTATAGGGCTCAAATCAAAGATTATTTTCAAGTTAACTAAGGCTCAAGCCCGGCTAGTTATAGCTGAGGCCAAAGCAAAAAAGTATGCTATTGAAGAGCATAACTTCAAAACCATTCTTGCATCATCCTCCCACTCAAAGGTATGTTATCAAAACAAAGGTGGGTTGGGAACTAATAAAATTGCTCCACCATATTCTTATGAGTCTGTAAGACAACCAAAATATGGTACTGAAGAGCAAGAGGTTCCATCTGCTGATCCCCTACCTCATGAGAAGAAGAATGATGCAATTATGGAGACCATTACAAGCAAGAATCAGGTAGAAAAACCTATTCCTACCAGCGATGATCAACCTCTGACCACCAAAGCCAGAAGAAACAAAGCTAAGGCCGCAAGAAAAACTGCGAAGAAAGTGGCTGAGTCCAAGCTAAAGATAGACCCAAAACAAAAAGG
This sequence comes from Flaveria ramosissima, assembly GCA_025215565.1. NCBI lineage: Eukaryota > Viridiplantae > Streptophyta > Magnoliopsida > Asterales > Asteraceae > Flaveria > Flaveria ramosissima. The sequence goes on along the minus strand of CM046038.1, from coordinate 14,587,488 downwards.
TGTATTTATCTCAGCTGGATTCCAAGTGGTTGGAAGTTTTGATCCAGGAAAAGAGTGTAGTACCAGCACTCCTATCCAGCTGAAGGATCAGTAACTGAAGGGGAAAACTGTTGAAGATGAAAAGAAGTGCAAGAAACAACAGTAATCACACCCCATGAAGAGTAACAATGAGTGCATAATGTATGTTCTGCACAACCACATGGCTAAAGATTGTTACTACAATCATGCAAGCACACATTATGCAAATAATGTTAAGAAAGAAAGAGCCAAGGAGGGTTTCACATTTGGACCTTATCACATGGTTCAAGTGTTAAGAAAAGGAAAACTTGTTTCCGAAGCCAAATTGCTTTCAAAAGAAACTCACTCTTCCGAAAGGAAAATAGCTTCGGAAGACAAGCCAAAGAAAATGCAAAAGCATAAAAGAATTCCTTTGAAATCTTTGGAGAAGAAGACTGCTTCGGAAGAATCAGTGGTGAAAGCGTCTTCCGAGAAGAAAGAAGCATCGGAAGAAAGTCATGCTGCTCAAGCTTCATCAAGCTCATCTACACTGATCAACCAAAGGATGGAATGAAAGATCAGAGAAGATGCTGCAGCCCAAACCTCTTCTTCATACACTACAATTGAACCCCCATGCATATATTTTGGTTCAATTATGTCATCCACATTGGAAGAGCCCAAGACCAAAAAGGCTTGGGTTTCCATTTGTAACTAACTTTTTCACCTTATGTGCAGGGACATCCACATGACAAAAACAACAATATTTGGATAGTGGACAGCGGATGCTCCAGGCACATGACAGGGAACAGATCTCTTCTTCAACAATTTCAATATTTTGATGGAGGACCTGTTCAGTTTGGAGGTGAAACTGGAGGATACATTTCTGGTAGAGGTAGTGTATCCAATGGTAAGTTAAAAGTTGACAAAGTAAATTTTTTTCAAACAACTTGAACATAATATTTTAAGTGTTTCTCAATTATATGATCAAAAGGACCAAATGCTTTTCACAAAACATGAGTATATTATCCTCAAACCCGGGATGACAATTTCTCAGGAATTGGTGCTTCTTAGATCTCCCAGGAAAGGGGATATGTACAAGCTTGATATGAACAATGCTTCCCCACTAGGTGAAGTATCATGCTTTCTTTCCAAAGCTAATGGTGATGAGTCAACTCTATGGCATAAAAGAATGTGTCATGTTAATTTTAAAACCATGAATAATTTGGTTAAAAATAACTTGTTACATGGTGTGCCTAAAAAGGAATTTTTCTACAAAGATAACTGTGTTGCATGTCTGAAAGAAAAGCAACACAGAGTTTCTCATAAATCCAAAGAAGTTAACTCTATCACCACTCCATTACACTTATTGCACATGGATCTATTTGGTCCCACAAGTATAATGAGCATTGGAAGGAAATCATAGTGCCTTGTGATTGTTGATGATTTAACTAGATTTACATGGGTATTAAGAACTAAAGATGAAACTAGTGAAACTTTAAAGTCTTTAAAATTATTAGAAGTGATCAAGGGACTAAGTTTAAGAATCAAGTTCTTGACTGATTCTGTAACTCAAAAAGGATTGCCAGACAATATAGTGCTCCTAGAACTCCTCAACAAAATGGTGTTGTTGAGAGGAGAAATAGGACGCTTATTGAGGCTTCTAGGACTATGTTAGCGGATTCAAAGCTGCCTCTAACATTCTGGGCAGAGGCAGTCAGCACTGCATGCTATGTGCAGAACAGAGTCCTTATAGTTAAGCCCAATGGAAAAACCCCTTATGAGCTATAGAACAAGAGACCACCATTCATTGGTTTTCTTAGGTCCTTTGGCAGTAGGTGTACCATACTTAACACAAAGAATAATTTAGCAAAATTTGCTGAAAAGTCAGATGATGCTATCTTTATTGGATATTCCTCCAACTCTATTGCTTATAGAGTTTACAACATCAAAAATCAACAATTTAAGGAATCATCCAACATTTTTGTTAATAGGCACACTCCTTGTGTTAGGGGAAGTGGTCCTGACCATATCTTTGACTTAGGGGCTGGGCTGACCCGGCTGGCTGGCCGACTCGGTCAGCCGGTCAGCCTGTTTGATGTCTTTGAATTCAGATCTGACTGGGTCCTTTTTGTCTGACCCGGACCTAGGTTTTAACCATTCTGACCGAGACCAAGAAAAGGGGCGACCCCTGCACACCGCCTTCACCCTGCAATTCGCCACCTGTCGGCGACCCTCTCTCCGGCGGTCTCCGTCGGCGACCCCCTCTGCCGGCGACTGGTCTTCCTCTTCACCGATGCCAAAAGCCTTGATTTTAGGTGTGAAATTGGTGGTTTTGATGGGGTTTGGGGGTTTACCTTGTTAGAGATGATATTGGGGCGAAAGATGAGTGAGTGATGGAATTGAAGTGAGTTTTGGTGATGGGTTATGAAGATTGTGGAAGTTGGTTTGGAGATAGTGGAAGTTGAAGATTGTGATGGTGGTTTGGTTAGGGTTATGAAGAGAGTGATTTGTGTTTGTGGTTTTTAAAATAAAATTCATACAATCTGATGGAGATGGGTTATGAATTTTAAGTTTTTTTTCTGAAATTTGATTATTTTTATTGATTACACAACATCAGTTAAATGCAGACCCGGTCAGAACTTCGGGGCAGTATGGTTATTTTTATCATTCAGCAGAGTCAGTCAGATACTAAATCAAACAACCAAGTTTCAGTCAGATGCAGACTCAGTCAGAACTTCAAACTGGGTCAGCTTCTGACTCAGTCAGATCTTACTGAGTCAGCAGTAATAAAACAACCCCTTAGAATTATTTCTAAACTATTCTAAATCTTCTTGTGAGAATGTTTCAGCTGAACAGGAACTCAAAATGATTCGGATGATGATCAACTGTTTGAGTTACCCAGACCTCTTCCAAGTTCTCCAAGAATTGCTGAAAATCAAGCTCCCACAAATAGAAGACCTGAAAGCATGACTATCTCAGAACAAGTGGAGCTTCAACTAGTTGTCAACAAAGTGAGCCTCAAAACTCATTAAGTGACAACTCAAACACTGTACAACACCAAACTGATGGATGCAGCAATCAGGAGGAACAGGCAACTGTTAATGCTGCCCCACAACAAAATGCTACTGATGTTGTCTCTCCTTCATTCAATCAGACCTCATTGAATGAATGAGGGACATCAACTAGTCCAAGTATTCAAATTCTTGAACAGAATTTTTCCAACCTAGATCTCTCCATGCAATTGGATGTGATCCCTAGGCTCAGGATTCACAACACTCACCCAGTTGAGAACATCATTGGAGATGTTTTTGAAGGTGTGAGAACAAGAGGACAAACTCATAATGGGGATGTCTGTTTGTACTCATGCTTCCTTTCACAGATGGAACCAAGGAAGGTAGAAGAAGCCTAATGGGGATGTCTGTTTGTACTCATGCTTCCTTTCACAGATGGAACCAAGGAAGGTAGAAGAAGCCTTGAAGGATAGTAGTTGGGTTGAATCAATACAAGAGGAGTTGCTTCAATTCAAAAGACAAAAGGTTTTGTCCACTACAATCTGGTCAAGTACCCATTGGCACAAAGTGGGTATTCAGAAACAAGAAGGATGATAGAGGCTTGATTATCAAGAACAAGGCAAGACTGGTAGTTCAAGGGTACACACAAGAGGAAGGAATTGATTACACTGATGTCTTTGCACCTGTTGCAAGACTTGAGGCAGTAAGAATCTTTCTTGCTTATGCAGCATTTAAGAATATTACAGTTTACCAGCTTGATGTCAAGTGTGTCTTTCTATATGGGGATATAGACAGAGAAGTATGTGTGCCAGCCTCCAGGATTTGAAGACCCATAACATCCTAACTACGTGTGCATGTTGGATAAAGCTCTCTATGGGCTGCACCAAGCACCTAGGCTATGGTATGAGACCTTGTCTCAGTTTCTCCTGAAGAATGGTTACACCAGAGGTACCATTGATAAGACTCTATTCATAAGGAAGTCTAGAAAAGACATTTTGGTAGTACAAGTATACATTGATGACATCATATTTGGTTCCTCAAATGACCAAATGTGTAAAGACTTTGAAAACATTATGAAGAAGAAGTTTGAGATGAGTTCCATAGGAAAAATAGACTTTTTCCTTGGAACTCAGGTGAAGCAGATGAAAGATGGGTTCTTTATCAATCAATCTAAATATGTCAATGACATTATAGAAAGATTTGAAATGAATGATTGTAAGCCAGCAAAGACACTCATACCTAGAAATCACAATCTTTGTCCTGACTCTGAGGGGGAGGATACTGATCAACATCAGTATAGGGCAATTATTGGATCTTTGATGTATCTCATAACAAGTAGACCTGTTATTATGTTTGCAACATGCATTTGTGCAAGATATCAGGCTGCCCCAAAGGTGTCACACCTAGTTGCTGCCAAGAGAATCCTTAGATACCTCAAAGGGAGCTCCCAAGCTGGGTCTCTGGTATCCTAGGAATCAAGATTTCAATCTCTATGGCTACACTGATAGTGACTATGGTGGCTGCAATATCAACAAGAAATCAACATCAGGAGGATGTCAATTTCTTGGTAGAAGGATAATCTTCTGGCAATGCAAGAAGCAATCCTGTGTCTTAACATCAACTACTGAAGCTGAATACATTAATGCTGCTAGTTGTTGTGCTCAACATCTATGGATTCAAAACCAGATGTTAGATTATGGCTTTAATTTCATGGAGACTCCTATCCATACTGACAACAAGAGTGTCATTTTCATTACAGAAAATCTAGTCAAGCACTCAAAGACAAAGCACATTTTATCATTTTGTTAGAGATATTCATGAGAAAAATATGATCAAACTAGTTAAAGTTGACTCAAATGAATAATATGCTGATTTGTTTACCAAAGCATTTGATGAACAAAGGTTTAAATATCTTATCACAACTATTAGGATGATAAACATTGACTAGCTTATCTCCTACGAAAAACCTATTCAATATGCATTTTGTCTATGTCTTATAATCTAAGCCCAGTTACAAAAGGTATGTCTTCCAAAATTTGCTTCCGAAGAGAAACTTTCCCTCGGAAGACATTCTATGTATCTTCTGAAGGAAACCGTTTCGAAGTTTGTATTATCTTCGGAAAAGTTTTAAGCCTCGGAAGAAAATTTGATGTTTCATCACACCTATTTCCGAAGTGATAAAACTTCTTCATTCGGAAGACTTTCTTACTCTCGAAAGTAGGATTATCTTACTTTTGGAAGTAAGTTTGGCTTCCGAAGATATTACATTCGGAAAAACTCATATTCTCGAAAGAAAGCTTTACTGTGTGACGGAAATCTTTGGGCCCTCTGTAAAAAGGTAAAGATTTTCTGTTGGTCCATGTGATCGAAAAACAGTACAATTGAAGTGATGAATTGCTCAATATCAAACATTCATGCTAAACAACAATAATTGAGAAGATAGAAGAGAATTCTAACACATATTTGATACTCAAATGAACAATAGCAATCAATAACATCAAGCACAATAGTATTTTTGTGTGAAAACTGCTTAGAATTGGTAGCTTGCAACAATGATCCACGATTAGGGTTTTGCAAGCTTACCTTACAAAGAGAATTGACAAAAGTATATATAGCAGTCATAGTTTCGCTGACAGCTTCGCTACCAGCAAAACTGTCATGCCGAAACTATAGTTTCGCCCGACAAAATCACAAGTTCGCCGGGTAAACCAAAACAGCAAATTGTGAGCGAATGTATAGATTCGCTCACAGTTTCGCTGGACTGCCAAAACTACTAATTACTAAAACATACAAAAGAAAACTAACAAAAGTCCTATTACAATGTAAAGTAAACAACTATACTAAAGTGAGTCCAACCTAAACATGATCTTCAATACTCCCCCTAGGTTGGATCTCACTATCTTCACTTGTCTTGATTTGACTTGTCGGCTCCAGTTTCCTCTGCTGCTATTGATCTATCCTCATCACCTCCTGCAGCAACATCTTCAGAAGCTTCAGCCACTGATCCTCCAAGGTTCTTTCCTGCATCACTAGCTTCCTCAGAATGACCACTAGCCTTTGCAAACTGCCTGGTCAAATCTTGAACATCCATGGCAAAATCATCCTGGGCTCTCACCCTTTCAGCTAACCTCTTAACCTCCGCCCTTACTCCTCTTATCTTGTTTGCAACATTCATAAACAGACTGGCCTCTTTTCTTGTTTCCTCTCCAGCCCCAGCCTTAATGTGATTTTCACAAAGAACCAAAAGATCTTCATCACTGAAGCTAAATAACTCCATCGAGTCAAACACCCTAAACTCTTTTCCATGTTTAGCTCTAATCACCGCCTCTCCAGTATTGTTGTCATAAAACCACTTTTCAAAGTCCTGTAGTTGTTGGGGAAGAGGATCAGCCAATCTTACCCTATAAACAGTCTTTGGAGGTTTGACTCTCAGTACAATCCTTCCTTTACCTGTCTCCCAATCTTTATCTTTCTTTGACCTTTTTCTTTCAGCTTTCATATATCCAAACGACTCGAAATTATCATTAACTCCATTTTTTATTTCCTTCTCAAGAAATAATGCTCTTTCACTTAAGTGAGCATTGATCAAAGGCAAAGTTGCCAAACGTCTCAAATCCCATTTGGGCAAGGTCTTAAAAGCCTTCCTCTTAAGCATATAGCTGATATTTCCTCCTCTTCTTTTGATCATGAACATCTTTAAACTGGGATTGTAGCACCAACTTATGATCTTCTTATCTGCTTCCTTCCTGTTTAATCCCTCCATATTTTGAAATAAGGGAGTAATTTCTTCAACCTCCTTCTCCTTGACCAACCAATCATTCTTGTCCATTTCAAACACATCAGCATCATCTTCTCCCTTCTTAGCAACATAAATCAGTGGTTGCTCATCAACTTCATAAAATTCTGGTTCTGAATCATAGTCTACCAATTGTTCATCTTCCTCCTCTTCATCAACCAACTCTTTCCCTCTATCAGATACTCCCTCGGTGGTAGCTGTAACAACAACTTCTTCACCAACACTATCTTTATCAAAATCAAACTGCAAGTTTACAAACCCAGCCTCAATAATATCTTCATCATCCTTCCTTCCAACATCCTCTCTTGGTATCTCCTGTTCACCTTCTTCAGTATTTGCTGCTCCAGAAGTACCCTCTCCTACCTTAGATGATGTACCCACATTCAAAAATGAGTACTTAGATGTATCAGTCAAATCATCTAACTCAGATTGAGTCAGTTGACTAGGTAGGCCGGCTGCAGCTTTCATCTGAGTAATCTCCTCAAACAACTTCTTAATCAGTTTATTTTGGTCAACTAACATCCTTTGCATTCCCTCAATCACCTCATCCTTCTGTCTTTCTCTGATCTCCTGATTCGTAAGTTTAGTCTTAATCATACTCAACTCATTCGCCAACGAAGTATTAAGATTATGTATCACATCCTCATCAAGAGTTGCACTATCCTTTCTTCTGGCTGTAAATCCCTCATGTCTATGTTTGGTTCTCCGCTCAGGCTCAACAAAATCAGTTTTCTTCTTAGATCTCCTTTCTTTCTCTACCCTGATCTCCTCCGCTTGTGCATCAATATCCTCTTCAAAATCATAATCCTTTTCTTTAGCGTATCTCTTTCTTTTCTTAGTAGCATCAGCTTGCTGTACCCTTGTTTCTTCAGCCCTTTTACTCTCAGACTCATCAACCCGTCTAATATAATTCCAGTGTTCTGGAGGATACATATTCTCCCAGAGATGGGTGATTTTACCACTAAAATCATGACGGATAGCACAACAATCAGCAAAAATACGAGGGTTCATCTGCACCAGTCTCTTGATTTCACCATGCTTTAGAACATCAGGAATAAGATCATCAAAAAACTTCTGAAGAAAGCGAGGGTATAATAGCCATTTGTCTTTCTTCACAGCCATCACATTCTCTGCCATACATGCAAAAATCAGTCTAGCTATGTTGGCCTTCTCCCCTTTACAGCACAGCACCATAGCTTTAGCCCAATCGAGATTAAGTCCATCGGATCCACCTTTACGTGATCTAAACACATAATAAAAACATGAGCGATATATCTCCACTCCTTAGATAAGAAAGACTTTTTGATCTCTTTCCTTGAACCAAAAGCTGGTCCCTCATACCCCATTCGTCTGAAAGCTTGAAACACTTCAGACTCTGTCATATCCATTTCATCTCTAGAATCATCATCTAGTCTAAGAATCCTAGAAACACTCTCAGCAGTGATAGTCATATCATGATCAATAACTTTGGCAGTGATTCTCTGTACATCTCCTCTAGTATCGTATTCTGCTGATCTCCAAAAATCTCTAATATGAAGATCATAAATAGTAGGTGAGTGAGAAATAGCATAGGCAATAGGTGATCTCTGAAGCCATCTGATACAGTCACGAAATCCAGCTGCCTTGGGAAGAGTATCGTCTAAAATAGCAGTGATGTTATTCCTCTCATCAAATTTGAGATTTGCCATGATAACCTGAAAAGGAAAACAATTAAATTTGAATGAGAAATAATTGTTAGGACCTGGTATTTGAACGAAATACCGAGTGATTAGCGTGTTAAACCAACTCAAATAGTGCGGAATCCTATTTGATTGGCGATCCAATCAGTGAGAACACACGATGAATCAATCAAGAATTGAAATCAACGTCAGAAATCGATTAGGAACCGATCTGATGTGTTCTGTGAACTTGGAGAACGATTTGGGAGGCTTCTGGACGGCTAGGGTACGTCTGGAATCGTAATGGGATGAATGCTTACGTTTTCCACGAATTGGGTCTATTTATAGGTTAGTATTGTTCCATCGTGCGACTGGGCCATAAGTATGGTTCAGTCGTGCGATTGAACCATGCGGTTGATTCATCCGCACGACTGAGTGTTCAGTCGTGCGATTGAGTCAATCTTATGTGTCAATCATACGACTGATCCAGTCTCCTGGTTCAGTCGTGCGATTGAGTCAATCGTATGAAGTTATTCATGCGTGTGGTCCATTCGCATGGGCCATTCGCATGAGAACTTCATTAAGTTAAGTTTGAATGTTTTAATTAATATAACATAATGTGCAATCATTCAAACAATCATAAACCCAATCAATTTCACAGACTCATTAATGAAATATTAACATTACAAGTAACAACAACCAATTCATATCATTTCATTAATCGATACTATTACATCATAATCAGACAGACAAGATTATTACATTACAACTCATGATCTAGGGACATACATGCATCAACAAACTCCCCCTTGGACCTAGATCTATCTAAGCTCTTGTCTTCTGCATCACCTCCTTTATTCTTTGTACTTCTCCTCTTTAGTGACTCCTGCGTGTATCTCAAACGCAAAGCAAAGTCGTATAACATTTTGGAACTGGAGGGCTTGTACAATGTCTTGTGTGTCATAGACAGTGGCCACTTGTATAATGTGTAGACATCATTAGCAGACAAGTTGGTTAGCCACATTGGTCGAATACCCTGATAGTATCCATTTGGCCCTCTTTATTCAGAACTATGACAGCTTCAGCGGTTCTCCAATCATAGTACCACCATTTGAAGTGTGGAGTGAAGTCCTGTGGCATTTCCCTGAGAGGATTCTCGACATAGTGCGCGGGGACTCCACTTCAGCACAATCTTGGTTTGCCAGTATGGCATCAACCTCAGACCTTCTTATATACCTCGTAGGCTGTTGTGTCTGAAGTTAACCCATCTGGTGTGGTACTCCTTCTTCAGGGCAGCCTCAAACCAGCCTGACATCTTCTTGGGTCAGCATACAGCAGCTTTAGTTAGCCAGCTGGTTGAGCTCAAAACCAGGTAGAGTCTTCAGATCATGTGGGAACCTGAAGTACTCTATGCCCTGCTCCCTCTTAACTGCATACGCGTTAAGGTCATCAAAATAAGCCCATGAATAATCCTGCCTGACACCTTATGGTGTTTCTTGACTCTGTAGAGCTTGGTGTAGGCATCTTCTTTGGTGCAGCACGCTGGGCTCTTACTTCTTCAAAACAGGCAGCCCACTCAGCCTTGCGAATATCTACGTCATCATTGGAGGCTTGGGCTGTTCCTTCAGTCTTTTCAGTTTCCTGCTCCATCTTGTCTAGTACCTCAAAGTATCACTGACTAGGATTCTTCACCCAGATTGGGGACCACATTTCCCTCGGCGTCAGCATACTGAGGGTACTCTTCTGCAGTAATGTCTTCAACCTCAACTTCATCAATGTCATTAAGTTCCTCATCACTGGTTGAATCAACTGTTGGAGCGTCCTTGACTATTTCATCGGGATTGAGTCTGAACATCTCTGCCAGTTGCTCATCAGATAGGTCATGAATTATTCCCCTTCTTCAGGGTATAACTCACAGACCGTCTCACTATCCCTTGTAGGTCAAGAATCATGGTTAATTGAGTCTTGACCATTTGAAGGGGAGCAAAGTCAAACTCATCCCTTTGAAAGTTTGGATCTGTTTGATATAAACATTCAACACATAAACCATTAGTAAGTAATCAAACAGAATTATATTAACTTATATATAAACATTTCAACACACTTGTTTTTCATTACATGATTCAAGTACAAAATAAATAAATACATAAGACATCTAATCTGTACTTTTGTCTTGAATCTGGGGCGTGTCGCTCGGAGGAGCAGAAGTGGTGGATGACTGGTCCTGTCGATGCTTAGATCTCCGCTCTTGACCTGAAGCAGAGGCCGATGCAGCCGCATCCCCCCCTCCTTCTGCCTCGTCATCATCATCTCGACCTTCTGTCCTGTCTTCCTCAGTCTCTTCCTCATCATCATCATCTTCCTCATCATCATCATCATCTTCATCATCACACCATCTCCATCATCCCGTCACCCTCCTTTAGCTTCAGGGGCTCATCCTTCGACCCCTTTAACCTCAGCATAATCGTCTTGTTGGTCGTCTCCAACTCCTCTAAACGTTTGACGGACTGAGCCTGCTGGTCCTGGAGTTGGGACATCTCGACTCTCTGTGCATCGATTAGCTGGTTCTGCTGGTCTATCACCCGAGCCTGCTCTGCCATTTGCTGAGACTGGGCAGCAGTCAGGTCGGTCAGCTGGCGGATCTGCGCCGCCTTCTCCTCATCTGCAGCAAGCAGACGCATCACCATACGGTTAAGCGCTGAGAGCTGCTCCTCTACCCCGATGTGAGGTAGAGTAGATCCATAGACATGTGGTGGTGGGCTGAGGGTCCAGCATGATGTGGTGGTGGTGGAAGTGGCAGTGGTGAATATGGGTCGGTAGGCTGGTGCTGGTGATGTAGGTGTGAATGGTCTGGTGGTGGATGGGAAGGATACAGTGGTGGTAGGTAAGGTGGTGGATGTGGTAGTGGGAGTAGTGGATGTGGTGGCTGTAGTGGTAGCTGTGGTGGTGGAAGTAGTGGCAGCAGTGGTGACGAAGGTCAGGCGACGCTTCTTCTTCTTCAATCCATGGGGTTGAGCCATCCGCTTCCTCCTAGTCCCGGTGGAAGTGGATGCTCCCCCTGCAGCTCTGCCCACTGAACCCGGAACATAGTTCGGGTCAGTCTCTCTCTCTGAGGAGTCCCGAGGGTGTTCACCAACCACCCTAAGCCCGTGGTCTGTGGGAACAACTTTGCTTCCCACAGTCCTGGTGAGGGGCTCCTCATCTGACTCCTCCTCCTCTTGATCCCAGCTACAAACTCCTGATGGAAACCGGCCATCTCAGCGACCTCTCCGGCAGTGGCTGACCCCGGGGAATAACGTCTGAATCAGTGCCTCTAGATGGAGCAGGCATATCATCCCCGCGTCGCCGCTATCATCATCATCAGAGTCAGTATCTGGTATAGCAATATGCTCAACATCCGAATCACTGTCATCGTGGCGCCACTTTCTCTTGGCTGGCGCCACATAATCAGCACGGGCCAGATGCCCAAACAACCTCCTGACAGGGGGCTTCACCTGCTTCCCCCTGTATACCTTCATCCGGCCTAGCGTCGTGTCGTCCATAACCTCAAGAACAACAGCATCATCCTTCTCCTTTGGCAGGGAGGGGAGCTTCTGGTCAATGATCATCTGCATAAATCTGGGGTACATACAGAAGCCCTCCTTCCCTTTCCCCTCGATGTTCTCCACCAGGTAGGTGAATATCATCTTGGAGAAGCTGAACGGGTGGTTCAGCACCAACGCACATACGCGTTCTGGATCTGGTCGGAAAGCTCATCAAAACCTCCCTTCCTGGAAGCTATACACTTTAGCAGCACGTGCGCAAGATACTTAACTGGGGACAGAGGTTACTCTTGTTGAGTACCCCAGCATTGATGTCCCCAGAGTACTTGGCTCTCATGAAACATCCTCTGACAGTGAGGGGGTGTAGACGAGTAGGACAATCAGCATCATCCCCAAACTGTAGAACAATCCTCAGATCCTCCTCTGATACAGTGATAGCCTCACCAAAAATCGTACTCCTGATGCAATGAGGCTCAGAGGATCTATCAACAGTCGCGCCTTCCCAGAAGGCCTGCTGCACTGATCTATACGGAGTGCATGGTGTGCGATAGCATGAGCGATCCTGGATCTCAACAAAACGTAATAATGCCTGAGAAGTCAGCTGCGTTCCTGGATGTCAAATCCAGATGAGCACATATGTTGTGCTTGGTGCTCATGTTCCATCGACTCGCCATCTGTAACACATAACAATATAAACATTAGTTCCGTTGGCTAAGAGTATAATGAAACACTTAGACTTTGAATAAAAACTCTCTGTCATGCGATTGAGGTTGTACGACTGAAGACAGTCGTGCGACTGAACCGTGCGATTGAGGTTCAGACGTGCGAATGACCTCATGCGCACGACTGAGTGTGCGACTGGACTCATGCGCATGTACTCTTATGCGGTTACACCAGTCGTGCGACTGAGTCTCATTCGCATGGTTCAGTCGTGCGGTTAAGTGAATCGCTCCCTTCAGTCGTGCGACTGAAGTTCATCCGGACGACCAGTCGCCTGTCTCAGTTGTTCAGTCGCCAATCGTTCGAAACTTCACAAACTAAGTCTTTAACTCAATTAACCGGTTCATTAGAGTCGCATTCTCGTTACTAATAACCTATTTAACTTAATTTTAACATTTTGCTTGGTTTAATAGGTTATTAGGGCTTTCTTGTCTCGGTTCACGTTTCACAGTCGAACAATCCCAATTAGGGTTCCAATCTTTCTGTTTTTGATGAAAGAAGACTTCAAACTACCTGTATGATGAATGACGAACGTCAGTAACTCACAATCAACGGTAAAACTAGGGCAAACAAAATTTTGGCAGAGTAACGGTAGGGAGTGCGATTTAGGGGCGATTTGAGGGTGATGAGTCTCTGCGACCGACTCCACCTCTATTTATACCAACCCTAGATCCAATCGTGCGACTGAGTTCATACGCACCTTTCAGTCGTGCGAGTGGGACTCAGTCGTGCGATTGGGTCAGTCGCCCTTCTCCAGTCGTCCGACTGAAGTTCAGTCGTGCGACTGACTCACTCGTTCGCACTTAAGCCTCCGACTGGACTAATCGTATGGGCCATTCGGTTGGATGGTCCATACTCATAGTTCATTCGTGCGAATGGACTTCATTCGTATGGTTAGTCCATACGTATGGTCCATTCGTGCGAATGGGTCATACTTAGTTAATTTTCTGCCATTTTTACCAATTTACTTTTAAACTCTTTTAAATTAATTAAATTAACGTTATGAGCCTTTGATCATCGCAGACATGATCCTTTTATCTTGAAAACACTTTGATCACCTCAGACGTGATCCTTTTAACCACTTTGGTCACCTCAGACGTGACCCTTTTAAAAAACACTTTGTCACCTCAGACGTGACTGTTTTAACTTTCAAAGCACATATGGTCATCTCAGACATGACCCTTTTAGTGAGTTGATTCCTTCTGATTTTCCTGATGTAGCCCGACACTTGACTAAAATTAAAAGTAAAACGACTAGCTAATTTAAGAATTTAAACTAATTACATAAAAAGACATATTTTTGGCCTTTTGTGAGAGATAAATCCAGAGATTGATATCTACGGGATTTGGTTCGGGAGTAGATAGCTTCAACTTAGATTGATCATATCTGGACCAATTCAATTTTGGAATCATACAGGCAAGTCAAATCATTTGGGACTAGTTATTAAAACTTTTGATGCTCAATTCTCGGTGTTCATCCAGAGTCGTTAGCAACTTAAGGAAATCATACTGAAACTCTTAGATTTTCACATTGATTTGAACCTTTGAGAATGTAGCCACAATGATTGTCAGTATGTTTGTCCACTTAAATCCATACACAGACTTTTGACACAGACTGGTGACTTATTTAGGTTTAATTATTTCAACTAACATTTGTGGATCCCACACTTATATGGTAATCAACATTCCTCAGGAGCTTTTGAGCGGTCTACGGGTATTATTACAAGAAGAGACTATTCTTAGAGCTTTCAAAGAGAAGCCTGTCCTCAGGTCAGTGCCATCGCACAGCAGAGAGGCGGCAAACAACAATGAATTCTAGAATATCTAGGTTATGCTTATCCTCAGGTCAGTGCCATCGCACAGCAGAGAGGCACACAACCTATCTCCTTGTTAGAGCAGCTTATTTTATTTTACACAAAATGCACCAACAACATAAGTCATTAGCTTTATTGCATTTGTCTTTCATTTTTTTCTTGCTTTGCTCTAATTATGGTCATCCGCACACATTTGTGGCGTTTAATTGCTCATTACCCCTTATTGGAATATTGTTGATTGTGTTAACCAGTGATAAGATGGAAGCCCACAGTCAGTTGAACAACTTAGTTTGATCTTGAGATCACCAATCAGGTCTAATTGTCTATTGTGTTGAATCTACCAACATATCATATATGGTCTAGCAGCCTCTAAGTCTACTTTCTTTGTGTCACCTTAGGAGTTGCCAGTTTTCTATCATCTTCCCTTTTTGTATTGCTTAGACTACACAGATTTATACTTTGAACTTTTGCATCTTTCCAAAACTTAAATTTTAAAGTCCCTCTTGATTTGTTCCTGTGTACTATCATTTTCCAAAGGTATTGAATCGGTATCACAGACACAATCTACCTTATTTCAGCTAGCTACTACTCTTCTCTCTCTCATTTTTTTTTTTTTTTTTTTTTTTTTTTTAATGTTAACTTGCTGACATATTCTCCCCCTAAAATACTAAAATCATTTCTGGTTTAATTATTTTAGGATTTTAATAAACAGCAAAATAACATGAGTTTAAATAAAATAAAATCAAATAGACAAATAAAATAAATAAAAAAACTTTAACTAAACTACATCGGACTACACATTATCATCATCAGGAATTACCTCACTTTTCTTTTTAACGCCGTTGACCTCTAGCAAATATTGAAAACGTGGTTTATCAAAGGCTTTAGTATAGAGGTCAGCGCGTTGAAAATCAGTATTAATTTTAACCACATCAATTAAGTTCTTTTCAAAGCAATCTCTTATGAAATGGTATTTAATACCGATGTGTTTGGTCTTAGGATGTTGGACCGGATTTTTAGTTACTGCAATTGCAGCAGAGTTATCAACAAAAATAGGAGTAGATGAGAATTTTAAACCGTAATCCCGCATTTGCTGTTGAATCCAGATGATTTGAGAACAGCAACTTGCAGCAGCAACATATTCGGCTTCACAGGTTGACAATGCAACCGATGTCTGCTTCTTACACTGCCAGGTAACTAATCTTCTCCCAAAGAATTGACACCCTGCTGATGTAGACTTGTAGTTCATCTTGCAGCCCCCGTAATCCGAGTCACTATACGCGGTAAGCTCAAAGTCATCATCATGAGGATACCACAATCCAAGTGTGGGTGTACCCTTCAGATAACGAAAAATCCTCTTGACCCCGATCAGATGGTTGACCTTTGGTTTAGCCTGATATCTAGAACATAGACATGTAGCATACATAATATCAGGTCTTGAGGCAGTGAGATACATGAGGGATCCGATCATTCCTCGGTACATAGTGGCATCTACTAGATCTCCATTCTCATCAGGTGCTATATCATGATTCGTAGCAAGTGGAGTCCCAGCAGCAGAAGCATTCTCCATGTCAAAGCGACTGAGAATGTCTCCTACATACTTGGTCTGATGTAGAAAGATTCCATTAGGTGTTTGATCCACCTGTAACCCGAGAAAGAACTTCATCTCCCCCATAGCACTCATCTCAAACTCTTTCTTCATCACTGCTTCAAACTCTTTACATAACTCTTCGTTCTTTGACCCGAAGATTATGTCATCAACATATATCTGTACAAGCAGTAGGTCGCCATCCTTTTCTTTAATAAACAGTGTACAGTCAATTACTCCCCTGCGAAAGCCGTGTTTCACAAGATGAGTCGAGAGTTTCTCATACCAAGCTCGAGGAGCTTGATGAAGCCATATAAAGCTTTGTCGAGCTTGTAAACTCTATCCCGATGATAAGGATCTTCAAATCCCTCGGGTTGACTTACATAGACTGTTTCCCTGATTTCCCCATGAAGGAATGCACTCTTTACATCTAATTGGTAGACTTTGATCTTCATGTACGATGCATAGGCAAGGAAGATACGAATAGCTTCCATCCTTGCCACGGGTGCAAACACCTCATTATAGTCAATTCCCTCGACTTGGCGAAAACCTTGAACCACCAGTCGAGCTTTGTTCCTGATAATGACCCCTTGGTCATCCTTCTTGCATTTTAGTACCCATTTGGTGCCAATGACTTTAGCACCTTTAGGTCTATCAACCAGAGTCCATACACCTAACTTCTTAAACTGCAGAAGTTCTTCTTGCATGGCACTCACCCACGCCTCATCATTTAGTGCTCACTGACATATTTTGGCTCAACCTGCGAGACAAAACATCGATAAGCACCATCATGAATGTAACCTTTCTCCATAACCGAGGCGTAATCAGCTGAGTATAGCTGATTTCGGGTTTGTACTCCTGATCTGACATCCCCAATAACATTGTCAAGGGGATGATAGACGTTTAGTCGTGATCCTGGAGTAGTAGGAACAGCCACCTCAGAACCGAGATTATGAACATTTTGTTCTGCATCTGAGGTAGTTGGAGTTTGAGGTTCCGAAGTCGAAGGAGCATCACTCGTAGATGCTTGTGGACTTTCAGGAACTGGAACCTGTTCCTCCTGACTGTTCTGGTCATCTGCTTCAGTTTCATCTTCAGAGGAGGAGTCACTGTCATCGACTACTCCCCCTGACTGAGTAGATGATTCTCCCTGTGTGCTAGATGGTGTATTCAGAATATCATACATCATCCTAGTAGCTAACTCATCATCCGAGGGAGAGAGAGGGATGTTGAAGGACTTGAAGAATCCATCATAATCGAAGAAGTATGCGGTCCTTTGCCTGTAGGTGGTGTGGTATATCTCTGAACGTCGACATTACACCACACTTCTACAAGACCCGTTGAGTTATTGTAAACTCGCTTGTTCGGTATGTTGTATCCTAGAAAATTCCTTCATCTGCCTTCTCGCTGAATTTTCCTTCTTGTGTCTTCTTCAGAAGTGTACACGGCGCGCCAAAAGGTTCAAGATACTCCAAATTTGGTTTGCGTCTTTGTAGTAGCTCATAACATGTCTTTCCGTGGCGCTTGACTATTAGGACTCGATTCAGTGTATAACATGCATTTGCTACTGCCTCATTCCAGAATTGGATAGGCAGTTTCGAGTCAGCCAGCATAGTCCGTGCAGTCTCTATCAAGCTTCGGTTCTTTCTCTCAGCAACACCATTCATCTGAGGCGTGTAGGCAGAAGTGAATTGATGAACAATTCCCTTTTCCTTGCAGTATGCCTCCATCCATTGATTCTTGAATTCTGTCCCGTTGTCTGAGCGTACTTGTCTAACCTTTAGCTTGTAGAGAGATTCCAGTGTGGTTACTAATTCCTTGAATGACTCAAATGTTTCTGATTTGGATTTCAGAAACATTACCCAAGTGAACCTTGAGTAGTCATCAGTGACCACAAAACAGTACAAATCGCCTGCAATGCTCCTTGTACTGACTGGACCAAACAGATCCATGTGAAGAAGTTCAAGAGGAAGTTCTATTGAATGAACTTTCTTTTCCTTATGAGACTTCTTTGTCTGTTTGCCTTTCTTGCAAGCTACACAAAAGTCAGGAAGTTGGAAGTTCTTGACATTTACTCCTCTCACTAAATCCTTCTGAATCAAATGATTCATCTTCCTTTGACTAATGTGTCCCATTCTCCTATGCCAGGAGATTGAGTCCTTCTCAGTAGCTTTAGATAGAAAGCACTGAACCTCATGATCCGTTGTAGCAGCTGTTGACAGATCCAAGACATAAAGGTCTTTATATCTTGAAGCAGTCATCAGAACTTGGTCCTCTGGGATCATGTAGTCTTTCTTCAGCACGTAACACTTCTTGTTGTCGAAGATGACTTTAAATCCTTTATCGCAGATTTGGGAAACAGAAAGTAAGTTATTCTGAAGTTGTTGAACGTAGTTCACCTTATCAAACTTAACTTTCTGATTTCCCACTTCTCCCTGTGCTGTGATGTATCCTCCCTTGTTTCCTGCAAAGGAAACATGCCCTCCTTTTATTTGTTTGACGTTTGATAAAAGGGCTCTATTTCCTGTCATGTGCCTGGATGCTCCGCTGTCTATAATCCACGTGTTAGTCTCAGCGCTATATCGAACACCCTGCACATACAAAGTAAATGTATTAGTTTAGGTTAGGAACCCAAGCCTTTACTGTCTTGGGTTTCCCAGAGGCATCACACATCATAAACTCTACCCATTGACCCTTAGAGGGTGAGGGTAGCTCAGATTCCTTCTTGTCATCAGTATCAGACATGCAGGATGACTTCTCTTTCCATAAGCCAGATTTGTGCAATGCCTGTTTATGATAAACAGTCGTCTGGCTTACAGGTTGGACTTTAGGTTCACTAGATCTTCTAGGTGGAGTTAGAGAACTCCTCTTAGAAGACCTAGGTCTAGAGTCCTGAAGATCAATCTTCTTCCTAGGTGTCTGATAGAAAGGACAATAGGAAGCAATGTGTCCACATTCTCCACAGTTGTAGCATGATCTGCTATCAACTTTATGAGTAGACTTTCTTTGTGGAGAAATGCGTGACACTCTAGTAACATCAATCACTTTAGTTTTGACTCTTGCATGTTTGATGTTTTCTCTGGTTTAACAAATTTAACTGTTTTAACCTGTTTAACATGTTCCACTTTTTGGTTAACTGGTTTTTGACTTGAAGCATGTGAAAAATTAACGTTTGAAGTCCTTTTAGGTTCTGATTTGACTCGTTTGACCCTGACTTTAAGTTAACTTTTTCAAATTCATTTTCCAGATTAACACAAGGCAATTTACCCTTTGCCTTTGAAGTGGCCTCCTTTTGTTTCTGTCCAGATTCAGTAGATGAACATGATGTGTCTGGATCAGTAACAAGAGGAGTAGTCACCACATGATCCTTGATGGGGTTGTTGTTTACTGGTTTAGACTTGGTGTTCATCAAGGTCTCAGGTGGTGGTGGAACCACTTTGTAGCCTAATCCCTCCCCGTTATTCCTTTCTCTCACTAAGTGTTGAACTATGTGTGAAGAACTAGTCCAACTATGCAGTTTCTGTTTTAAGGAGTTAACTTCTACTTCTAGAACTGCCTTTTGCTTCTTAGTGTCCTCTAGGGAGTTTAGATAGTACCTAATGTCATTTGCTTGGTTAAAGGCAACTACTTCGGTTTCCCTAAGCTGTTTAGTCAATAGGTCTATCTTTTCTTTATAACTATGCTCATTTTGTTTTAGAACTCTATTAGCCTCAGTGCATAGTTGTAAATCTTTTACTAAGTTATCATTGTGATCTAATAACCTAGCAAATTTTTCATCAATGCTATTCCTAAACATATCACAGTTAGAACAAGCATGATTATTAAACATTTGGTCAGTTGTACTTACCTGTGTTGGTTCAGAAGAGTTAGCCATCAACGCAGCATCAGATGTCTCTGGTTCTGGTGATTCTGACTTTTCTGTCTCTGACTGGAAGTCTCCTCCTTTGGTTTGTAACTGACCTCAGCTGCAGTTGTTTCTTCACTATGTGACATCGCTATTTCAACTGCTAGATCACCTTCACTCGCAGAATCATCATCAATATCTTCAACACTGGCAATGTTAGATTCTGGTGAGACAAACCTAAAACTCCAATCCTGTCCTTCATCATCATGAGCAGTCAAGGCTTTTGGATCCTTGTTTGATGAAGTAGAACTGGAAGCTTGCTTGTCTTGGCGAGTAAAGGATGAGAACGGGTTCCCATTACCCGTCTTCTTTGGCTTGACACATTCTCTCTTGAAGTGCCCCTTCTCTCCACAGTTGAAGCAGGTCACTTTGCTCTTGTCAAAGCCAAATGTGGTATCCTTAGTAGCTATCAAGTTCTGTCCTGTCTTCTTAACAAACTTCTTCGCCCTTCGGACAGCGCTAGCTAAGGCCCACATTATATCCATTCTTTCAAGCTCCATTTCATCTACCTGCTCGTAGTCCTCATCTGCCAGATGGCAGTTTCCAATCTTCCCAGCAACAAGTCCATCATATGAATGAACCACTGCGGCTAGAAGATCCATATGCTCTCGTGCCACTTCTACGGTCACATTACCGAGGTTCTCGGTCTTCAATTTGGTAGCACTTGCTTCTGATCCAATATACAAGATGGAGTACATGAGAAGAGACTGATGGATAGAAGAAGCATTGAAGGACCTGAGCTAGACACAATGCTGTCTGGAGAGGTGCTCCAGATGTCTTAGCTTGAGGCGTGGCGTTGTATAAAGCTGGATTTGTGTGTACGCAGACTTCTGAGCTCTATACTTCATCCTTAGTGCTTCTTCTCGCAACTTAAGAATGAAGTCATTTATATCCAGCTTTATAAGCATTTCATTCTGTCTAAGGTTAGACACGAATGAAGCCCACTTATCAGGCAATCCGTCTGCGAAGTTGCTTACTTTCTCTTCCATAGTCGTTTCCACTCCATGTGTATGCAATTCGCTCATCAAGTGGTAGAATCTGTCTATGACTTCGTCTAAACTCTCATTACCAATCGATGAGAAGTTATCAAATTCCTTCTTTAACTCCTTTGCCTTGATTGCCTTCAATGACGCATTCCCATCATATCTCTTCTCTAGCTCATCCCACAGTTTCTTGGACTGTTTGTTCTTTGAATACTGGTGGAATATATCTTTGGGGATAGACTGAGTGATCAATGCATAAACCCTTTTCTCTGCATTGTACTTTACTTTCTGTGCGTCGGTCATCCCACTTAACGTTAATTTAACTCCATCAGCTCCCACCGGTGTACTGTAACCGACCTCAATAGCTTCCCACAGATTAGGATCTACTCCATTGAGATAGATCTCAAAACGTTGTTTCCAGTGGGGAAACTCATCTAAAGTCAAGAGCTTTGGTGGTTTATTGTGATTACCCACCTCACTCTCAAGCAACAGCAGGTTCTGAATCCTTGAGTCCTTCCCAGCAGTAAACGCTGACATCTGATCTTCCATGGCTAATAAACTTAGAATCTAATCAAATAAACTTTAACTGATGCGACTGAAGGATGCGAATGGTCTAATCGTGCGTATGAACTCTGCGATTGGTTCAACCGTGCGACTGAACAGGACGAAGGGTTCAGTCGTGCGAATGAATCTGGTGCGAATGAGTTATGCGAACGAACGGTTCAGTCGGCCGAATGAAGGTGCGACTAGGTCCAGTCGTGCGAATGAGCAATGCGAATGGAGTCCAGTCGTGCGAATGGGTCACTCGTGCGACTGAAGCTGCTGTTTTGCGAAAATTTCTAGGTTTGACGGGTTTCAGCCGTAAAAATTCGAAATTTCACAAGTCCTAATCGCCTAGGTCCGTAGAAACTGAACTTCGATGAGCAGGGAACGTCTAAGATCACTTTTGATGCCAAAGATTGCGTTTTTCGTGCAAAAACACAAACTTTTATGCAATCTTGATTGAATCAACACGTAATCAAGAGCCAAAGCTCTGATACCACTTGTTAGGACCTGGTATTTGAACGAAATACCGAGTGATTAGCATGTTAAACCAACTCAAATAGTGCGGAATCCTATTTGATTGGCGATCCAATCAGTGAGAACACACGATGAATCAATCAAGAATTGAAATCAACGTCAGAAATCGAGTAGGAATCGATCTGATGTGTTCTGTGAACTTGGAGAACGATTTGGGAGGCTTCTGGACGGCTAGGGTACGTCTGGAATCGTAATGGGATGATTGCTTACGTTTTTCCACGAATTGGGTCTATTTATAGGTTAGTATTGTTCAATTGTGCGACTGGGCCATAAGTATGGTTCAGTCGTGCGATTGAACCATGCGGTTGATTCATCCGCATGACTGAGTGTTCAGTCGTGCGATTGAGTCAATCTTATGTGTCAATCATACGACTGATCCAGTCTCCTGGTTCAGTCGTGCGATTGAGTCAATCGTATGAAGTTATTCATGCGTGTGGTCCATTCGCATGGGCCATTCGCATGAGAACTTCATTAAGTTAAGTTTGAATGTTTTAATTAATATAACATAATGTGCAACCATTCAAACAATCATAAACCCAATCAATTCAATCACGACTCATTAATGAAATATTAAACATCACAAGTAACAACCAATTCATATCATTTCATTAATTGATACTATTACATCATAATCAGACAGACAAGATTTATTACATTACAATTCATGATCTAGGGACATACATGCATCAACAAACTCCCCCTTGGACCTAGATCTATCTAATCTCTTGTCTTCTGCATCACCTCCTTATACTTCTTGTACTTCTCCTCTTTAGTGACTCCTGCGTGTATCTCAAACGCAAAGCAAAGTCGTATAACGTTTTGGAACTGGAGGGCTTGTACAATGTCTTGTGTGTCATAGAACAGTGGCCACTTGTATAATGTGTAGACATCATTAGCAGACAAGTTGGTTAGCCACATTGGGTCGAATACCCTAATAGTATCCATTTGTCCCTCTTTATTTAGAACTATGACAGCTTCAGTGGTTCTCCAATCATAGTACCACCATTTGAAGTGTGGAGTGAAGTCCTGTGGCATTTCCCTGAGAGGGATTCTCGACATAGTGCGCGGAGGACTCCACTTCAGCACAATCTTGGGCTTGCCAGTAATGGCATCAACCTCAGACCTTCTTATATACCTCGTAGGCTTGTGGTCTGAAGTTAACCCATCTGGTGTGGTACTCCTTCTTCAGGGCAGCCTCAAACCAGCCTGACATCTTTCTTGGGTCAGCATACAGCAGCTTTAGTTTAGCCAGCTGGTTGAGCTCAAAACCTGGTAGAGTCTTCAGATCATGTGGAAACCTAAAGTACTCTATGCCCTGCTCCCTCTTAACTGCATACGCGTTAAGGTCATCAAAATAAGCCCATGAGATAATCCTGCCTGACACCTTATGGTGTTTCTTGACTCTGTAGAGCTTGGTGTAGGCATCTTTCTTTGGTGCAGCACGCTGGGCTCTTACTTCTTCAAAACAGGCAGCCCACTCAGCCTTCGAATGTCTACGTCATCATTGGAGGCTTGGGCTGTTCCTTCAGTCTTTTCAGTTTCCTGCTCCATCTTGTCTAGTACCTCAAACGTATCACTGACTAGGGATTCACCCAGATTGGGAACCACATTTCCCTCGGCGTCAGCATACTGAGGGTACTCTTCTGCAGTAATGTCTTCAACCTCAACTTCATCAATGTCATTAAGTTCCTCATCACTGGTTGAATCAACTGTTGGAGCGTCCTTGACTATTTCATCGGGATTGAGTCTAAACATCTCTGCCAGTTGCTCATCAGATAGGTCATGAATTATTTCCCCTTCTTCAGGGGTATAACTCACAGACCGTCTCACAATCCCTTGTAGGTCAAGAATCATGGTTAATTGAGTCTTGACCATTTGAAGGGGAGCAAAGTCAAACTCATCCCTTTGAAAGTTTGGATCTGTTTGATATAAACATTCAACACATAAATCATTAGTAAGTAATCAAACAGAGTTATATTAACTTAATATATAAACATTCGACACCCTTGTTTTTCATTACATGATTCAAATACAAAATAAATAAATACATAAGACATCTAATCTGTACTTTTGTCTTGAATTTGGGGCGTGTCGCTCGGAGGAGCAGAAGTGGTGGATGATTGGTCCTGTCGATGCTTAGATCTTCGCTCTTGACCTGAAGCAGAGGCCGATGCAGCCGCATCCCCTCCTTCTGCTTCGTCATCGTCATCTCGACCTTCTGTCCTGTCTTCCTCAGTCTCTTCCTCATCATCATCATCATCTTCATCATCACCATCTCCATCATCCCCGTCACCCTCCTTTAGCTTCAGGGGCTCATCCTTCGACCCCTTTAACCTCAGCATAATCGTCTTGTTGGTCATCTCCAACTCCTCTATACGTTTGACGGACTGGGCCTGCTGGTCCTGGAGTTGGGACACCTCGACTCTCTGTGCATCGATTAGCTGGTTCTGCTGGTCTATCACCCGAGCCTGCTCTGCCATTTGCTGAGACTGGGCAGCAGTCAGGTCGGTCAGCTGGCGGATCTGCGCCGCCTTCTCCTCATCTGCAGCAAGCAGACGCATCACCATACGGTTAAGCGCTGAGAGCTGCTCCTCTACCCCGATGTGAGGTAGAGTAGATCCATAAACATGTGGTGGCTGGGCTGAGGGTCCAGCATGATGTGAGGTGGTGGTGGAAGTGGCAGTGGTGAATATGGGTCGGTAGGCTGGTGCTGGTGATGTAGGTGTGAATGGTCTGGTGGTCGATGGGAAGGATACAGTGGTGGTAGGTAAGGTGGTGGATGTGGTAGTGGGAGTAGTGGATGTGGTGGCTGTGGTGATGGGTGGTATATCAGCGGGGTGGTAGTGGTAGCTGTGGTGGTGGAAGTAGTGGCAGCAGTAGTAACGAAGGTCAGGCGACGCTTCTTCTTCTTCAAACCATGGGGTTGAATCATCCGCTTCCTCCTAGTCCCGGTGGAAGTGGATGCTCCCCCTGCAGCTCTGCCCACTGAACCCGGAACATAGTTCGGGTCAGTCTCTCTCTCTGAGGAGTCTCGAGGGTGTTCACCAACCACCCTAAGCCCGTGGTCTGTGGGAACAACTTTACTTCCCACAGTCCTGGTGAGGGGCTCCTCATCTGACTCCTCCTCCTCTTGATCCCCAGCCACAAACTCCTGATGGAAACCGGCCATCTCAGCAACCTCTCCGGCAGTGGCTGACCCCGGGGGAATAACGTCTGAATCAGTGCCTCTAGATGGAGCAGGCATATCATCCCCGGCGTCGCCGCTATCATCATCATCAGAGTCAGTATCTGGTATAGCAATATGCTCAACATCTGAATCACTGTCATCGTGGCGCCACTTTCTCTTGGCTGGCGCCACATAATCAGCACGGGCGAGATGCCCAAACAACCTCCTGATAGGGGGCTTCACCTGCTTCCCCCTGTATACCTTCATCCGGCCTAGCGTCGTATCATCCATAACCTCAAGAACAACAGCATCCTCGTTCTCCTTCGGCAGGGAGGGAAGCTTCTGGTCAATGATCATCTGCATAAATCTGGGGTACATACAGAAGCCCTCCTTCCCTTTCCCCTCGATGTTCTCCACCAGGTAGGTGAATATCATCTTGGAGAAGCTGAACGGGTGGTTCAGCACCAACGCAACATACGCGTTCTGGATCTGGTCGGAAAGCTCATCAAAACCTCCCTTCCTGGAAGCTATACACTTTAGCAGCATGTGCGCAAGATACTTAAGCTGGGGACAGAGGTTACTCTTGTTGAGTACCCCAGCATTGATGTCCCCAGAGTACTTGGCTCTCATGAAACATCCTCTAACAGTGAGGGGGTGTAGACGAGTAGGACAATCAGCATCATCCCCAAACTGTAGAACAATCCTCAGATCCTCCTCTGATACAGTGATAGCCTCACCAAAAATCGAACTCCTGATGCAATGAGGCTCAGAGGATCTATCAACAGACGCGCCTTCCCAGAAGGCCTGCTGCACTGATCTATACGGCGTGCATGGTGTAGCGATAGCATGAGCAATCCTGGATCTCAACAAAAATGTAATAATGCCTGAGAAGTCAGCTGCGTTCCTGGATGTCAAATCCAGATGAGCACATATGTTGTGCTTGGTGCTCATGGTCCATCGACTCGCCATCTGTAACACATAACAATATAAACATTAGTACTCATGATCTAAGAGTATAATGAAACACTTAGACTTTGAATAAAAACTCTCTGTCATGCGATTGAGGTTGTACGACTGAAGACAGTCGTGCGACTGAACCGTGCGATTGAACTTCAGACGTGCGAATGACCTCATGCGCACGACTAAGTGTGCGACTGGACTCATGCGCATGTACTCTTATGCGGTTACATCAGTCGTGCGACTGAGTCTCATTCGCATGGTTCAGTCGTGCGGTTAAGTGAATTGCTCCCTTCAGTCGTGCGACTGAAGTTCATCCGGACGACCAGTCGCCTGTCCCAGTTGTTCAGTCGCCAATCGTTCGAAACTTCACAAACTAAGTCTTTTAACTCAATTAACCGGTTCATTAGAGTCGCATTCTCGTTACTAATAACCTATTTAACTTAATTTTAACATTTTGCTTGGTTTTAATAGGTTATTAGGGCTTTCTTGTCTCGGTTCACGTTTCACAGTCGAACAATCCCAATTAGGGTTCCAATCTTTCTGTTTTTGATGAAAGAAGACTTCAAACTACCTGTATGATGAATGTCGAGAGTCAGTGAATCACAATCAGAGGTAAAACTAGGGCAAATGAAATTTTGGCAGAGTAACGGTAGGGAGTGCGATTTAGGGGCGATTTGAGGGTGATGAGTCTCTGCGACCGACTCCACCTCTATTTATACCAACCCTAGATCCAATCGTGCGACTGAGTTCATACGCACCTTTCAGTCGTGCGAGTGGGACTCAGTCGTGCGATTGGGTCAGTCGCCCGTCTCCAATCGTCCGACTGAAGATCAGTCGTGCGACTGACTCACTCGTTCGCACTTAGGCCTCCGACTGGACTAATCGTATGGGCCATTCGGTTGGATGGTCCATACTCATAGTTCATTCGTGTGAATGGACTTCATTCGTATGGTTAATCCATACGTATGGTCCATTCGTGCGAATGGGTCATACTTAGTTAATTTTTTGCCATTTTTATCAATTTACTTTTAATCTCTTTTAAATTAATTAAATTAACGTTATGAGCCTTTGATCATCTCAGACATGGTCCTTTTTATCTTGAAAACACTTTGATCACCTCAGACGTGATCCTTTCAACCATTTTGGTCACCTCAGACGTGACCCTTTTAAAAACCCTTTGTCACCTCAGACGTGACTGTTTTAACTTTTCAAAGCACATATGGTCATCTCAGACATGACCTTTTTAGTGAGTTGATTCCTTCTGATTTTCCTGATGTACCCCGACACTTGACTAGAAATAAAATTAAAACGACTAACTAATTTAAGACTTTAAACTAATTACATAAAAAGACATATTTTTGGCTTTTTGTGAGAGATAAATCCAGCGATTGATATCTACGCGATTTGGTTAATAAGTATGGTTCAGTCGTGCGATTGAACCATGCGGTTGATTCATCCGCACGACTGAGTGTTCAGTCGTGCGATTGAGTCAATCTTATGTGTCAATCATACGACTGATCCAGTCTCCTGGTTCAGTCGTGCGATTGAGTCAATCGTATGAAGTTATTCATGCGTGTGGTCCATTCGCATGGGCCATTCGCATGAGAACTTCATTAAGTTAAGTTTGAATGTTTTAATTAATATAACATAATGTGCAACCATTCAAACAATCATAAACCCAATCAATTCAATCACGACTCATTAATGAAATATTAAACATCACAAGTAACAACCAATTCATATCATTTCATTAATTGATACTATTACATCATAATCAGACAGACAAGATTTATTACATTACAATTCATGATCTAGGGACATAAATGCATCAACAATAATGAAAATAAGAAAATAAGACTAAAACATAAGAAACTAACAGTTTCGGTAATAGTTTCGCTCACTAAGACATGATAGTTTCGCTGAACAAAGGCAGTTTCGACAAAGAAAACAAACAGTTTTGACAAGCGAAACAATAATTTCGCTCATTGAAACTTATTATTTCGCAGAACAAAAAGCAATTTCGACAAGATTAGTATAGATTAAAGAAGTTTCGCAATTAGTTTCTCCAAGCACAAACATAGTTTCGCTGTTACAGATTAGTTTCGCTTTTCTAAAATTAGTTTCGCTGTTCAGAAGAAAACAAGATCAAGCGAAACTGTGCAAGTTAAAGACCAGACATTGCGAAATTAAAGAAAATATGGCGAAACTGTTAAGTTCACCCGGACAGCATAACTTTACAGTTTCGCTGAAAAGAAGAGAACTTTCGTTCAGTTTCGCAGAAGAATCAGTAGTTTCGCTGAAAGAACAGCGAACCCACCGAAGAGTCACAATCCAAATTACTTAAATGGAGATGATTTTAACCAGATTAAAAGATGTATCAAAGTTCAAAACTCACATGCGAAGCAAATAACACTAATTATCAGTCCAAAACACAAACACAGAGCAAAATCGCCAAGAAAAGTCACGGAGAAACCCTAAGAACTACACTGAATGATTTGCGAAATTATGAGAAAAATTTCGCAAACATGACTTAAATAGCAAATAGTTTCGCTGCTAGCGAAACTATAAATTCGCCAAGCGAATTTACAGTTTCGCCTAGTGAAACTGTAATTTCTCTAGGAGATAACTAGTTAACAACTAATTAGCAAACCTAGCGAGATTGCAGTTTCGCTTTGCGAAACAATTAGCGAAAGAATAATTTCGCACCAATATTTATTAATTTTTTTTATTATTTTTTTATTATTTTATTATTATTATTTTATTATTATTTTATTATTTAATTATTCTTTATTATTATTATTATTATTATTTTTTTATTAATCAATAAGAATCACATCATATAATGAGATCTAAATTAATCAGAGATCACATTCTCTAAATATTTATGAAGATAAAGATGATCAAAAATCATCTACCAGCCATGAGATCATACTGAATACAAGATCTGATCACAATCTGCACAGAAACAACTGAAATTAGAACAAATCAATAACGATTGCTGATATAATTGTCCACTTAAACTCATGCCTTATCCTTTTTAAACAAACATCTTATGATTCGTTTAAGGTTCGATTAGATGCTTTAGAATGTTAGGACCCCACAATCATTTGGTAAAATCCCTCACCCAACCTCAGGATTTCTTGAATTATGAATCAATCTTCATAGAACAAGGCTTGTGCGTTAGTGTGCAAATGATTATAAACAGAATATTTCATTCCGAGAGAAACTCATCGATTAAGATGATTTGACATAATTATATCAAAATGGTGAGAGCTCCAGATCTATACTCACGTATAACAGAGGAGATAACCATTTGAACATGTGCTGATGAAAGCTCCAGGTCAGTACTATCGTACAGCAGAGGAGATCATCACTCCAGGTCAGTACTCACGTACAGCAGAGGAGATAAGCACAGGCACACGACACCATAAAACCAAACATACCAGCTGTGGTTCTGGGTGATGACATAATAAAGCAAAATGGACGAAAGATTCATTCTCAATCCAATTTTTTTCAGGACTCAGTTTTTGTGCAAGCCAAAACAATTGAGTAAATCCAGACATTCTTAAGCATGATGTTTAATTTAATCATAAAGCTGCTGTCTACTTTATTCATCAGGCTGAGTCTATCAAGCATATCGTTAAAAAATCTGATCAATTTTCTTTTTTTTTTTAAAATAATGTGAAACAGAATCCAGTATCAGTTACTATCATTTCTCATTGAAGTACCGGTCATGTATATAAAAATACTTAGAGAATATACAATCATTTCTCATCATGTTAAATTCCGATCTCAGAACTATGAAATTACTCCCCCAAATTTTTATTTTCATATTTCTATTATAATAAATTAGTCAAATCAAAAAAATTTTTATATATTTTTTATTTTTTTTAATCAAAGAAATAGAAAATGAAAATTTAAAAAGATATTAACCCAAGCATAGAAATCAATTCATAAAAACGAGGTTTATCAAATGTTTTTGTGAAAAGATCAGCTTTTTGATTTTGATTTTTTGTATCGATGGGTATAATATTAATGAAACCCTTCTCTTGAGCATCACGAATCGCATGAATTCGTGTTTCGATATGCTTGGTGCGGGAATGATGAATGGGATTTTTAGCAATTCCAATGGCAGCTTCATTGTCACAAAATAAAGGTGTATGAAGAAAATTAATCCCATAATCAATCATTTGGTGTTGGATCCAGAGAACTTGAAAACAGCAGCTTCATGCAGCAATGTATTCAGCTTCTCCTGTAGAAAGAGAAACAGTAGTTTGTTTCTTGCTCTGCCAGGATACCAAACAATTTCCTAAATATTGACAACCGCCAGACAAGATTTTCTGTTTAACCTGCAACCATTGGAATCACTATCAGAGTAAGCATGTAAATCAAAATTCCACCATATGGATACCACAATCCTAAACGAGACGATCCTTTGAGATAACGAAATATTCTTTTGACAGCTTTCTCATGAGATTCCTTTGGGGCCGACTGATATCTAGCACAGTAACCAACAGCGAAAGTGATATCAGGACGACTTGCAGTAAGATACATGAGAGAGCCAATCATAGATCTAAAAAGATGAGGATCAACTGGTTTTCCGTTTTCATCCGAAGTGAGACAAGTCTGAGCCGTAAAGGGAGTCATCTCTGTAGAAGCATCATCCATCTTAAATTTCTTCAAGATATCTTTATATACTTCTCCTGATGAATAAGAATTCCTTCTTGCTGTTGTTCAACTTGCAATCCAAGAAAGAAACACATTTCACCCATCATACTCATTTCAAACCTTTGGCTCATAACTTCTTCGAACTCTCTACACAATTGAGAATTTGTAGATCCAAAAATAATATCATCACCGTACACTTGGACAAATATCATTTCACCATTCACCTCTCTTTTGAATAAAGTCATATCAATGGTACCACGAGAGTAACCATTGCTTAGAACATATTGCGTAAGAGTCTCATACCAGATTTTGGGTGCTTCATGAAGACCATACAAAGATTTATCAAGCTTATACACTTTATCAGGAAAATCAGGATCTTCAAAGCCTGGTGGTTGACACACATATATCTCCTCATCATTGTCTCCGTAGAGAAAAGCACACTTCACATCCATCTGGTAAACTTTGAATTGTTTATGAGCAGCATGAGCAAGAAATATTCTGATTGCTTCAAGACGAGCAACTGGAGCAAAGACTTCTGTATAATTAATCCCTTCTTCTTGAGCGAAGCCTTGCACTACATGTCTAGATTTGTTACGCACCACCACTCCCCGATCATCTGGTTTGTTTTTAAACACCCATTTTGTACCAATTTGGATATTTGTTAGGAGGTAAATCAACTAAGGTCCAAACCTTAAGCTTTCTGAACTGTTGAAATTCCAATTGCATAGACTCTACCCAACAAGGATCTTGTAGAGCAGCATGAACATTCTTCGGGACAATTTGAGAGATGAAGCATGAGAAAAGACAAACATTAATTAGACCAGATTGACTTCGCGTGCGAACACCATCATAAACAGATCCAATCACATTATCAAATGGATGATCTTTCAGAGTTTTGTAATCACTTGAAGAAGGAAAGATGGTTGAAGAAGTATCACCCATAGCTGGTGAAAGATTAGATGAAGGTGAATCAATGATAGGTGTTGGATCAGGTAAATGAGAAGATGTAGGAGGTAAAGAATCAGATGATGGAGCCTGATCAGGCATTAGAGACGAAGAGCTGACATCAGTTGAAACAACATCATTTATTAACGTGGTGGATTGAACAGACGATGGAGATGATGAAATAATATTTGTTTGAGTACTTGGAATTGATGTATCATCATCGAAAACTGGCAGATTAAACGAATTGAACACCGTATCGGAGTCAAAAAACCATGCAGGTTCAGATTTAAGTTCAGAAGGATTGGATTCCTGCCAATCAACATAGAATGACTCTTGAACAATACGTGTTCTCTTGTTATAAACCCGGTACACCTTTTGTGAAGAAGAGTATCCAACAAAATAACACTCGTCAGAAACAGCACCAAATTTTGTCTTTTGAGATTGAGTATTCAAAAGAGTACAAGAACAGCCAAATGGTCGAAAGAAATCAATTAGTGGTTCCTCTTATGAAAAAGTTCATAAGGAGTCTTCACTTTATCTTTCACAATTAACACCCTGTTTAGAACATAAGATGCACAATTGACAGCTTCAGCCCAGAAAATAATTGGTAATGAGGATTCTATCAGCATTGTACGAGCAGCTTCCACGAGAGTGCGATTCTTTCTTTCCGCAATACCATTCTGCTGGGGTGTTCTTGCAGCACTAAATTGTCTCACAATCCCTTTTTGAGCACAAAATGAATCGAGAATCTGATTTTTGAATTCAGTGCCGTTGTCACTTCTTAGTCCCATAACTCTTCTCTTACTGATTGATTCGATAGAAAGAATTAATTTCTGCAATTCCTCTGCAACTTCGCCTTTGTGTGCAAGAAACCTCACCCATGAATATCTTGAGAAATCATCTGTAACAACAAGACAAAAAGATTTTTAGCAATTGATTTAACACTAATTGGCCCAAATAAATCAGTATGTAACAACTCAAGAGGACTAGATATGCTATTTAAAAGTTTGGGCTTATGAGGTTTCTTATGTTGTTTCCCTTTGGCACATGCCATGCCATTTTCATTAACAGAAAAATCTTTTAAAGGAAGTCCTCTAACAAGATTGTTCTTTACTAATTTATTAATTATCTTAAATTGACATGGCCTAAACGACAATGCCATAAGAGAGACTCAGAGGTTGATGCTTTTGAGAGAAGACAAGTTGCAGTAGCCTTTGACTCGTTTGAATTCATATCAAGAAGATATGTATCATGTTTCCTTGGAGCACGCATGAGAATTAAATCATCTGGAATGGCAATCTCTGATTTTAAAATAAACATTCATCAGATTTAAATAGAACAGGAATGTCTTTATCGCAAATTTGAGAAACACTCAGAAGATTAAAAGCCAATTCAGGAACATGGTTGACTTTTTCCAGAGTAAGAGAACCATTGGTAACTTCTCCTTGTCCAATCATTTTTCCACCCTTCTTATTTCCAGCAAACGCCACATATCCTCCATCTATAATCCGATAATTGGTCAACAAATCCTTTAATCCGTCATATGCTTGGAACACCCGCTATCAACATGCCAAAAACTGTTTACAATCTTTGATGAGGATTCCTGAAATGAATTAACAAATCACTTAGCCAGAGAGTAATAGGGACCCAAGATTGAACAACTTTGCTTTTTAAAAAGCTGATTTTTTACAAAAGAAATTATTAATCAATTTTGTCAATTTATTCCCAAAACAATTCCTATTAGAGGATCCTTGAATCAAAGGACAATTTTTGACAAGATGACCCTTTTGACCACACCTGAAACAATGAGGTTTGAATCTAGGTCTATGATGTGATGAGGTAAAAATAGGATCAATAATAATCTCCTCATCATTCAGACAAACTAGAATCAACATCACTGAATGTCTCATACAACTCATGAGGTTGTTGTTTATTTGAATCAGAATTTTTCTTTACAAAATTAGAACATGATTCTTCTGACAAATCAGTAAAACTTGTACCATTGGTACTGGTGTCAGATGAAGACGAACTACATTTTTCTGATGATGTCATATTTAATGGTGTGAAAGATGGAATAGGTTGAGAAAAGAACTTTTCGAAACAATTAATTTTAAGTTGCTCAGTTGTTTTTGGAGAAAGATCAGATGCACTACATTCATTACGAGAACAAAAATCATCACTACCATGATTTGAAGTACAAGATGGAATAAAACTATCAAGAGAACATGAGACATTCAAGTTGTTACATTTGAACTAGAAATAAAAACTGAATTTAAACTAGACTTATTATCTAAAATAGACTGCTGATTTTCAGGGTGTACTAGAACTAGTGCATCCAAGCCCACTAGTTGGTCCATAGTCGTAGTCTTCACGAATGTACTTAGAGTTATTCCCGACTAAACCTGCAGACATACTGTCAGTATCTGTTTTGATTAAATCATTAGAAGGATGAGGAACAGGCATAGGAGAATAACAGTATGTACTAGGTGGAGGATAAACATGTACATTTTCATAACCCAAACTGTTTTAATTCTTGCTCCCCGTTGAGATTTACAAAGATCATCATGTTTCATTCCAGAAATAGTCCATTTATCTAACTTTGACTGAAGTTTGCTTGCTTCAAATTCAGCAAGAGCAACCCTTTCAGTCAGTCAAAGTTTAATCTCGATATTTCTTTCCAAAACGATTCTTTTTAAATGATCAGTTCTTTTAAAGCCTCATTTAATTTCACAAAGTATTTTGATTCATCATTTTAAGTTCATCATTAATTCGCTTTAAATCCTTTTCATTATCAATTAACAAACGATTAGCCTAATAAATCATAAATAGTCTACTTTTGTAAGCAGATGCGCACATATTCCTGTTTACCTCATATGGAAGTCCCATTACCATCCTTTCAGCAGCTAAAGCTTTATCACACATGCATACTGGAGTACTTGATTTCCTTTCCTCAACAGTAGCAGCAACATCATCCTTCTCTTTTCCTATCTCATCTTTTGAATTTCTTTTCTCACTTGAACCTGCAGTTTCCTCTTTCCCATCTCTATCTGCCTTTTCTTCTTTCTCATTTACTGAAGACTCGTTTTCTCTTTTGAATTCCTTGAACAGCACAAATCCATCTTCACCAACTTCTACTTCATTACCTTCCACAATCTCAGCAACTAACGCATGATTTATCTCAGTTCTTGTTTCTTCCACCTCTGCACTCCAATCAAAGTTCGAGATCAAGGCCGACTCCTTTTTTAGATTCACTTCTTCCTTTTCTTTCTCTGCTGTCAATCTTGGTACTCCAGTGTTACTAGGATCTGTGACAATTGGTAATGGACATTCACGTTTAAAATGTCCCAATTGTTTACAATTAAAGCACCTCAATTTTGACTTATCAAATCCCAGTTTTGAGGTAGATGATTGACCACCAAAGTTCTTTCGTCCTGTTCTTTCCATGAATCTCCGGGCTCTTAAAGTTAACATCGCCATTTGCCATTGAATGTCAGTTTCTTCTAAATCATCAGGATCAACCTGATACATGTCCTCCATAGTCATTCCTTTACCTTTCAGTTCTCCAGCAACAAGAGCTTCATAGCTCTGAACAAACATTCCAAAAAGAGCCATTGTTTCAGATGGAATTGAAGTTTCAGCATTGACCTTAGAATTTCCCAATTCTTTTCCAACATGACTATTACCACTCGAGAAATTACTTGTATTGCTCCCTCCTTGAATTGGATTTTGAATGTGAGAGTTTGCAGCGGATGACAACAAAGCAGCATTTTGAGAAAAACCAGATGTGGGCATCATAGTCTGGTTAAATTCTCTTCTTTTCATATCCAACTCAAAAGATTTCAACTTGTTAATGATATCCATCAGCTTGTAATCTGTAAAACCTCTTTCTTGTTTAAGCATTCTCACTTGAAGACTCCACTGTGGTGGAAGAGAATCGAGAAGCCTATTAACTTGTTCACTGTTGGAGAGCCTTTCATCATACTTCTTTAGAGTGCTTGAGACGGTTAAGAAACGATTTGTAAGATCTGTCAAACTTTCATTCTTCTATCCTACAAATGAATTGAACTCCTTTCAGCATGAATACTCTTGTCTTTTACCAAATCTGCATTCCCATCATAGAATTCACAGAGAGCATCGTAAAGGGATTTAGCATTTTTATGCTCTGCAAAACGGTTGTAGATGTCTGGAGCCAAACAGAGAGTTAGAGCACCAAAAGCCTTTTGATCACGATCAATCAATTTCAGATCTCTTTCAGTATAGGAAGATGGGTCTTTGTTCTGAGAAACAACATCACCAACAGTAACCGTAGGTATGTGAGGACCAAAAATAATCGATTCCCATTGATTATGATCAGTGTAGAAGAAGAAAGCTTTGAGACATCTCTTCCAATCTTCAAAATTATCTCCACTAATGAGTCTTGGAGGTCTATTAGGAGCAACACTTTCAAGATCAGCAAGTGTAAGAGTAGTTAATTTCGACATGATAGTTTCGGCAGAAATGTTTATAATTTCGCTGACAAATTCGCAGAAAAAGGTGACTTGGATAACAATTTCGCTGAAACAGTACTTTCGCTGACAATTTCGCAGAAGCTGACACTTTCGCTAGCAATTTCATCAGCACTTTCGCCTGAACAGAGACACCACTTGCTTAGTTTCGCTGCTAACTTCGCACGAAACAAGCTTGAACTTTCGTTCAAAAATAAATTCGACAGCAATTTCGCTTGTTGATTGGTCACAAGCACTAATGAACTTTCGTTCAAGGAATTAGTTCTATTCGACGGGATCGTTAAGGTGAGTTCTAGGGTTGGTTCGAGTAGCCAAAATCGACCTGGAGCGATTCAAATCGAAGCTCTATTCGACGGGATCGTTAAGGTGAGTTCTAGGACCCCTCTTTTACATGTTTTCAACTGATTTTGGGGCTGGAACACGTCCAAAAACCTATTTTCGAGTTTTTGGGTGAAAACCCGTTTTGATGTATGTATGTATGTGTATGATGCGTTAGAGGCTCGATTTCTTGCTTGGTTATGCTTGTATGAGGTCATAGTATGTTTCCCTAACCTTTAGAAGGGTTGATTTGAGCTTAAAAGAGGTTTGGAAGGGGTTGGAGGTCGAAAACCCGCGGCTGCAGTCGACCTAACTGCACTCTGCACCAGCTAGGGCTAGGCGACCGACTGGAGGGCGACTGGAGGCCATTCGGCCGATTGAAGTGCGACTGAGGTCCATACGCACGTTTGCTATGCGACTGAGGTCCATACGCATGATGGTCATGCGATTGGAGTTCATGTGCTTGAGAGCCATGCGATTGAGGGATGGTGCGACTGAGGCTCATTCGCACGGAGGTTATGCGACTGAAGTCCATGCGCCTGGAGGCCATGCGACTGAGGTTCATTCGCATGAAGAGTATGCGACTGAAGCCCATACGCCTGAAGTCATGCGACTGGAGGCCATACGCATGAAAGCTATGCGACTGGGAGTCCATTCGCATAAAGGTCCATTCGCCCATAGTCCATTCGCATAGGGTCCATTCGCATACATGCCCATTCGCCTAGGTGTTCAGAAATGATAACCGAGATGGAATTACTCGACGATGTGAAGGGCATGGACGGTATAAGGTAACGTAGGATGATGAGCTTATGATGTGGATGTTGATGGAGATGATGGTAATATGCATGGTGCTATGTGTTATGTTAGGCACGGCGGTGCGTGTGATGCGTAGTATGTATGATGTGCGTGATATGATGTATGATTGATGCGTATGTATGATGATGCTGTATGTTTATGTTTATGTTTATGTTCCTTGCTTGGCTTGTTTATCTTTCTTTGGCTTTGCGTTGAACGTTAATGAATGTAAGGAAAGTATTATATAACGTAAGGTGAAAGATAATGAAAAGAGGAACGTAATGAATGAATGCATGCATTAATGAATGAATGAATGACTTAATGAATGGACGAACGAAAGGCTTGCAAGCATATGTATGAGGTGAGCGACTCTGTGTCGCAAAAGACTCGGAAGAGGTTCTTGTTGCGTACTCCGGTACTGTGCCAGTCTTCGGACATGAGTCGGGGGTTCGTGAGAAGGGCCCCGGTACAGTATCAGTCTTCGGACATGAGTCGGGAGTATTGCATATGATGAAAGTGACGGATGATGAGATCCGTGTCGCGTATCCCGGTACTGTGTCAGTCTTTGGACATGAGTCGGGGGTTTGTTTATCAGGCCCCGGCACAGTATCAGTATTCGGACATGAGTCGGGGATAGTGCATGAGACGGGATGATGAGGTGAGCGACTTTGTGTTGCAACAGACTCGGATGGAGTTCAATCCCTGTGATTGACTCATATGGGATCTTTGTCGCGTATCCCGGTGTTGTGTCAGTCTACGGACATGAGTCGGGGGCTTGTGAGCGGGTCCCGGCACAACATCAGCTTTCGAGCATGAGTCGGGGATATTGCATGAGACAAGATTCGAGTAAGGAAGGGTAATGAGTAAGGTAACGAATGAAAGAATGAATGTATGAAATGAACGTTAATGAATGATCCTAATAATGTATGAAATGGGATCTTTGTCATTCGACCTCAGTAATCGTGGCTGTGTGCCATGAAGAGGGTAAAGCCTGACAGGATCTAGAATGAAGTGAAAGATAATGATGAAAGATGAATGTAACGAACGAAATGACGAAGATAATAATGATATTATCTGTATGTACGTATGATGTGTGAACGCATGTATGTAACGAATGTTTTTATTAAAGAAAGTAAAGGACGGTTTTACGAAAGAAAAGTAAGTTTTATTTTAAAACTAGAACTCACTCAGCAACGCTGACTTTGATGTGTTTCCAGTTGGCAGGTATGTTGCTGAGGATGGCACGGGGCGGCTACTCAGCGTATTTTGGATGGCATCTTTATGTTTAATGCTTTTGTAATAAATGTGTCATGATATTGTTAAAAAGACGATTGTACTATTGTGCAAAGGTATTTTGATGGAATGAAATTATGTTTTTAATGTTTGCGCTGCAACTATTTATGAAAGGAAAGTGTAAATATATGTTTGAGTGCGATGAATGTCCAACTGTAAGCTTCCCGGGAACGGGGCCTTACAAGTTGGTATCAGAGCCAAAGTTTAAGTGAATTGGGTAAATATTTTCGAAACCTAATCTTAAACTGAGAATGGGACGAAAAGGGAATGGGATGCCAATCTGAGTAGCTGCGTGCCATCAGGTATGTTTTTGTAAAGTTAACCAGTTTTACGTGCGCATGTTATATGGTTTATGTGTGGCTGGTAGATTTAGATACTGATGTAGTCAAGATAGGTAATGCTCGGAGTATGAAGAGTAAAGTAAGTGGCTAATCACAACTGGCCACTGTAATTAGGGACTTACTATACTTGACATAAACTGAGCTGTTCCTTGAATGACCGTGTTAGTGTTTGAATCTTTCAGTGTATTTAGAGGATGGCTGGTGGAAGATCTTCGAAAGCTTCTCGTGGTGGAGGTGACGGTGGACGTGGTGCTGAACCACGGGTCACAAGAGGAAGGGCAAGGGCCGAAAGGGTAGTTCACGAAGAACCTGTGACCCCTCATCCTGAGGGCGGTGATGAGAATGCTAATCAGAGGGCCTCGATGAGAGAGGCGGTCGTGGAAGAAGTGCATCAGGTCTTGCAGACAATCCTACCGTCTGTAGTGACCGAAGTGATAAAGACTGTTAGAGAAGAGGAGAGAAAGGAAAGGGGTAGACCTTCGGGTGAAAGGAGACGACCCGAGACTGAAAGGGTTCTCTCCGATGACGAAGAGGAAGAGGAAGAGGAAGAGGAGCCTGTGCCGGAGGCGGCACGAGGCTGTAACTATGGGGCGTTTCAGCGATGCAAGCCCCCTACTTTTGATGGTAATGGCACTGCTGCTGCTGCTCACCGGTGGGTGAGGGAGATGGAAGCTGTTTTAAATATCAGCGAGTGCCGAGAGGATTAGAAAGTAAAGTTTGCTACCCACTCTTTCGTGGACTCAGCTTTGTGCTGGTGGGACAACATAGTTCAAGTTGAGGGAAGCAGGGCTATCGGAAGGATGAAATGGTCAGAGTTGAAGAGGCTGGTGATTGAGGAGTTCTGTCCTCACCGAGAGATGGATAAAGTTGAAAGAGAGTTCCTGATGCTAGAAGCGGGAACAATGACGCATCAACAATACACCACAAAGTTCAACGAGATGGCACGTCTGGTGCCGGATCAGGTGACACCTCTTTCGCGAAAGATCAAGAGGTATATTCAGGGCTTGCCGACGGACATCCGCAGGCACATGATCGCTGCTCGACCGAGCACGTTTAGGTCAGCAGTTGACCTGGCGGGAAGGTTGTACGAAGAGCGGGTGATGACGATGACAGACGAAGGGGAGGAGAGAGCCTATGTTAAGAAGGGGAAGGGAAGGCGAGACAGTGATGATGGATTTTTGTATTAAGGCACGACGCTGAGGGACGATGATCGAAAGCGAGTAGAAAGAAAAGGAGAAGTATGCAGAAAGTGTGGTAGAGACCATGAAGGGGAATGCAAGTGGGGATTGAACGTCTGTTTCCAGTGTGGGAAGGAAGGCCACAGGGCGAGGGATTGCCGCACGACTAAGTGCTACGACTACGGCGAGACTGGACACATGAGCAAGGATTGTAAGAAGCCGAGGGCAGGAGGTTCCGGTGCGAGGAAAGGGAACAGAGGGTGAAGGTTAGAGCTTTTGCCATGACCGAGAGGAGGCTAGGGCGGACTTCGACTCGACGTCAGGTACGTTTCTGGTAATTTAAAATTTGTGCATCAATGATTTGAATGCGATGATAGTAGTAGTCTCGTTCCTACTGCTTTATGTAGAATGTGGCATGTTAGGAGAAGGAACATCGATGAGTCCTTCGATGTAGAGATTGTTGTTAATGAATCCACTAGGTTACCTAGATGCCCTAGAGGATTGTGGGATAGAATTGAGGAAACATTTGTTCTTGCTAGACCGTTCAGGGCAGACTTGAGTGGATAGGCGTACATCATGGGGTGAAGGAGTTAGCAATCCATGAGGTGTAGACGTATCGTCTATTTGGCCAATGTAAGGTGTGTGGATATACCAATATCTCAGCCGACAGATATATCGAATCGCGAGTAAGGATTATTGGTGGCCAGGAACAAAGCGTGACATGATGGAGTAAGTGAGTAGATGCCTTACTTGTCTACAAGTGAAGGCCGAGCACCAAACGACGTTTGGGAAATATTGAGGCGACTGAGGCTACGACTGAGAAGCCCGGAAGGATCACAGTTTTGAGGGAAGCAGTCAGAGATAAACCAGAAGTCGTATGTGATAAACGACGTAGAGCGATTGAACTCCAGGTGAGAGACTGGAAAAGAGATGAGACAGAATTTCCAAGCAATGGTTCAAGGAACAACAGGTTTCGGGGACGAAACCCATTTAAGGGGGGTGGACTTGTAACACCCGGAAATTTCCTTTGTAGACGACGAGAGAAGAAAAAGAAATAAAGTCCAAAGTCGAGGGACCAAACCCGCCAACGAGAGAAACTTCGATGCAAGGGAGTATAAAAGGGAGGAGGCACTCCCATTCTCCCCATTTTCAGCCTAGAGAGGAGAAGAGAGAAAGAAGAGAAAAGAGAAGAAGTGTTGGCCCGGGTTGGTTCGAGTAGCCAAAATCGACGTGGAGCGAGTCAAATCGAAGCTCTATTCGACGGGATCGTTAAGGTGAGTTCTAGGACCCCTCTTTTACACGTTTTCAACTGATTTTGGGGCTGGAACACGTCCAAAAACCTATTTTCGAGTTTTTGGGTGAAAACCCGTTTTGATGTATGTATGTATGTGTATGATGCGTTAGAGGCTCGATTTCTTGCTTGGTTATGCTTGTATGAGGTCATAGTATGTTTCCCTAACCTTTAGAAGGGTTGATTTGAGCTTAAAAGAGGTTTGGAAGGGGTTGCAGGTCGAAAACCCGCGGCTCCAGTCGACCTAACTGCACTCTGCACCAGCTAGGGCTAGGCGACCGACTGGAGGGCAACTGGAGGCCATTCGGCCGATTGAAGTGCGACTGAGGTCCATACGCACGTTTGCTATGCGACTGAGGTCCATACGCATGATGGTCATGCGATTGGAGTTCATGTGCTTGAGAGCCATGCGATTGAGGGATGGTGCGACTGAGGCTCATTCGCACGGAGGTTATGCGACTGAAGTCCATGCGCCTGGAGGCCATGCGACTGAGGTTCATTCGCATGAAGAGTATGCGACTGAAGCCCATACGCCTGAAGTCATGCGACTGGAGGCCATACGCATGAAAGCTATGCGACTGGGAGTCCATTCGCATAGAGGTCCATTCGCCCATAGTCCATTCGCATAGGGTCCATTCGCATAGATGCCCATTCGCCTAGGTGTTCAGAAATGATAACCGAGATGGAATTACTCGACGATGTGAAGGGCATGGACGGTATAAGGTAACGTAGGATGATGAGCTTATGATGTGGATGTTGATGGAGATGATGGTAATATGCATGGTGCTATGTGTTATGTTAGGCACGGCGGTGCGTGTGATGCGTAGTATGTATGATGTGCGTGATATGATGTATGATTGATGCGTATGTATGATGATGTTGTATGTTTATGTTTATGTTTATGTTCCTTGCTTGGCTTGTTTATCTTTCTTTGGCTTTGCGTTGAACGTTAATGAATGTAAAGAAAGTATTATATAACGTAAGGTGAAAGATAATGAAAAGAGGAACGTAATGAATGAATGCATGCATTAATGAATGAATGAATGACTTAATGAATGGACGAACGAAAGGCTTGCAAGCATATGTATGAGGTGAGCGACTCTGTGTCGCAAAAGACTCGCAAGAGGTTCTTGTTGCGTACTCCGGTACTGTGCCAGTCTTCGGACATGAGTCGGGGGTTCGTGAGCAGGCCCCGGTACAGTATCAGTCTTCGGACATGAGTCGGGAGTATTGCATATGATGAAAGTGACGGATGATGAGATCCGTGTCGCGTATCCCGGTACTGTGTCAGTCTTTGGACATGAGTCGGGGGTTTGTTTATCAGGCCCCGGCACAGTATCAGTCTTCGGACATGAGTCGGGGATAGTGCATGAGACGGGATGATGAGGTGAGCGACTTTGTGTTGCAACAGACTCGGATGGAGTTCAATCCCTGTGATTGACTCATATGGGATCTTTGTCGCGTATCCCGGTGTTGTGTCAGTCTACGGACATGAGTCGGGGGCTTGTGAGCGGGTCCCGGCACAACATCAGCTTTCGAGCATGAGTCGGGGATATTGCATGAGACAAGATTCGAGTAAGGAAGGGTAATGAGTAAGGTAACGAATGAAAGAATGAATGTATGAAATGAATGTTAATGAATGATCCTAATAATGTATGAAATGGGATCTTTGTCATTCGACCTCAGTAATCGTGGCTGTGTGCCATGAAGAGGGTAAAGCCTGACAGGATCTAGAATGAAGTGAAAGATAATGATGAAAGATGAATG
This sequence comes from Flaveria ramosissima, assembly GCA_025215565.1. Taxonomy (NCBI): domain Eukaryota; kingdom Viridiplantae; phylum Streptophyta; class Magnoliopsida; order Asterales; family Asteraceae; genus Flaveria; species Flaveria ramosissima. The sequence goes on along the minus strand of CM046038.1, from coordinate 14,544,169 downwards.
TAACGAACGAAATGACGAAGATAATAATGATATTATCTGTATGTACGTATGATGTGTGAACGCATGTATGTAACAAATGTTTTTATTAAAGAAAGTAAAGGACGGTTTTACGAAAGAAAAGTAAGTTTTATTTTAAAACTAGAACTCACTCAGCAACGCTGACTTTGATGTGTTTCCAGTTGGCAGGTATGTTGCTGAGGATGGCACGGGGCGGCTACTCAGCGTATTTTGGATGGCATCTTTATGTTTAATGCTTTTGTAATAAATGTGTCATGATATTGTTAAAAAGACGATTGTACTATTGTGCAAAGGTATTTTGATGGAATGAAATTATGTTTTTAATGTTTCCGCTGCAACTATTTATGAAAGGAAAGTGTAAATATATGTTTGAGTGCGATGAATGTCCAACTGTAAGCGTCCCGGGAACGGGGCCTTACAAGTTGGTATCAGAGCCAAAGTTTAAGTGAATTGGGTAAATATTTTCGAAACCTAATCTTAAACTGAGAATGGGACGAAAAGGGAATGGGATGCCAATCTGAGTAGCTGCGTGCCATCAGGTATGTTTTTGTAAAGTTAACCAGTTTTACGTGCGCATGTTATATGGTTTATGTGTGGCTGGTAGATTTAGATACTGATGTAGTCAGGATAGGTAATGCTCGGAGTATGAAGAGTAAAGTAAGTGGCTAATCACAACTGGCACTGTAATTAGGGACTTACTATACTTGACATAAACTGAGCTGTTCCTTGAATGACCGTGTTAGTGTTTGAATCTTTCAGTGTGTTTAGAGGATGGCTGGTGGAAGATCTTCGAAAGCTTCTCGTGGTGGAGGTGACGGTGGACGTGGTGCTGAACCACGGGTCACAAGAGGAAGGGCAAGGGCCGAAAGGGTAGTTAACGAAGAACCTGTGACCCCTCATCCTGAGGGCGGTGATGAGAATGCTAATCAGAGGGCCTCGATGAGAGAGGCGGTCGTGGAAGAAGTGCATCAGGTCTTGCAGACAATCCTACCGTCTGTAGTGACCGAAGTGATAAAGACTGTTAGAGAAGAGGAGAGAAAGGAAAGGGGTAGACCTTCGGGTGAAAGGAGACGACCCGAGACTGAAAGGGTTCTCTCCGATGACGAAGAGGAAGAGGAAGAGGAAGAGGAGCCTGTGCCGGAGGCGGCACGAGGCTGTAACTATGGGGCGTTTCAGCGATGCAAGCCCCCTACTTTTGATGGTAATGGCACTGCTGCTGCTGCTCACCAGTGGGTGAGGGAGATGGAAGCTGTTTTAAATATTAGCGAGTGCCGAGAGGATCAAAAAGTAAAGTTTGCTACCCACTCTTTCGTGGACTCAGTTTTGTGCTGGTGGGACAACATAGTTCAAGTTGAGGGAAGCAGGGCTATCGGAAGGATGAAATGGTCAGAGTTGAAGAGGCTGGTGATTGAGGAGTTCTGTCCTCACCGAGAGATGGATAAAGTTGAAAGAGAGTTCCTGATGCTAGAAGCGGGAACAATGACGCATCAACAATACACCACAAAGTTCAACGAGATGGCAGGTCTGGTGCCGGATCAGGTGACACCTCTTTCGCGAAAGATCAAGAGGTATATTCAGGGCTTGCCGACGGACATCCGCAGGCGCATGATCGCTGCTCGACCGAGCACGTTTAGGTCAGCAGTTGACCTGGCGGGAAGGTTGTACGACGAGCGGGTGATGACGATGACAGACGAAGGGGAGGAGAGAGCCTATGTTAAGAAGGGGAAGGGAAGGCGAGACAGTGATGATGGATTTTTGTATGAAGGCACGACGCCGAGGGACGATGATCGAAAGCGAGTAGAAAGAAAAGGAGAAGTATGCAGAAAGTGTGGTAGAGACCATGAAGGGGAATGCAAGTGGGGATTGAACGTCTGTTTCCAGTGTGGGAAGGAAGGCCACAGGGCGAGGGATTGCCGCACGGCTAAGTGCTACGACTGCGGCGAGACTGGACACATGAGCAGGGATTGTAAGAAGCCGAGGGCAGGAGGTTCCGGTGCGAGGAAAGGGAACAGAGGGTGAAGGTTAGAGCTTTTGCCATAACCGAGAGGAGGCTAGGGCGGACTTCGACTCGACGTCAGGTACGTTTCTGGTAATTTAAAATTTGTGCATCAATGATTTGAATGCGATGATAGTAGTAGTCTCGTTCCTACTGCTTTATGTAGAATGTGGCATGTTAGGAGAAGGAACATCGATGAGTCCTTCGATGTAGAGATTGTTGTTAATTAATCCGCTAGGTTACCTAGATGCCCTAGAGGTTTGTGGGATAGAATTGAGGAAACGTTTGTTCTTGCTAGACCGTTCAGGGCAGACTTGAGTGGATAGGCGTACATCATGAGGTGAAGGAGTTAGCAATCCATGAGGTGTAGACGTATCGTCTATTTGGCCGATGTAAGGTGTGTGGATATACCAATATCTCAGCCGACAGATATATCGAATCGCGAGTAAGGATTATTGGTGGCCAGGAACAAAGCGTGACATGATGGAGTAAGTGAGTAGATGCCTTACTTGTCTACAAGTGAAGGCCGAGCACCAAACGACGTTTGGGAAATATTGAGGCGACTGAGGCTACGACTGAGAAGCCCGGAAGGATCACAGTTTTGAGGGAAGCAGTCAGAGATAAACCAGAAGTCGTATGTGATAAACGACGTAGAGCGATTGAACTCCAGGTGAGAGACTGGAAAAGAGATGAGACAGAATTTCCAAGCAATGGTTCAAGGAACAACAGGTTTCGGGGACGAAACCCATTTAAGGGGGGTGGACTTGTAACACCCGGAAATTTCCTTTGTAGACGACGAGAGAAGAAAAAGAAATAAAGTCCAAAGTCGAGGGACCAAACCCGCCAACGAGAGAAACTTCGATGCAAGGGAGTATAAAAGGGAGGAGGCACTCCCATTCTCCCCATTTTCAGCCTAGAGAGGAGAAGAGAGAAAGAAGAGAAAAGAGAAGAAGTGTTGGCCCGGGTTGGTTCGAGTAGCCAAAATCGACGTGGAGCGAGTCAAATCGAAGCTCTATTCGACGGGATCGTTAAGGTGAGTTCTAGGACCCCTCTTTTACACGTTTTCAACTGATTTTGGGGCTGGAACACGTCCAAAAACCTATTTTCGAGTTTTTGGGTGAAAACCCGTTTTGATGTATGTATGTATGTGTATGATGCGTTAGAGGCTCGATTTCTTGCTTGGTTATGCTTGTATGAGGTCATAGTATGTTTCCCTAACCTTTAGAAGGGTTGATTTGAGCTTAAAAGAGGTTTGGAAGGGGTTGCAGGTCGAAAACCCGCGGCTCCAGTCGACCTAACTGCACTCTGCACCAGCTAGGGCTAGGCGACCGACTGGAGGGCGACTGGAGGCCATTCGGCCGATTGAAGTGCGACTGAGGTCCATACGCACGTTTGCTATGCGACTGAGGTCCATACGCATGATGGTCATGCGATTGGAGTTCATGTGCTTGAGAGCCATGCGATTGAGGGATGGTGCGACTGAGGCTCATTCGCACGGAGGTTATGCGACTGAAGTCCATGCGCCTGGAGGCCATGCGACTGAGGTTCATTCGCATGAAGAGTATGCGACTGAAGCCCATACGCCTGAAGTCATGCGACTGGAGGCCATACGCATGAAAGCTATGCGACTGGGAGTCCATTCGCATAGAGGTCCATTCGCCCATAGTCCATTCGCATAGGGTCCATTCGCATAGATGCCCATTCGCCTAGGTGTTCAGAAATGATAACCGAGATGGAATTACTCGACGATGTGAAGGGCATGGACGGTATAAGGTAACGTAGGATGATGAGCTTATGATGTGGATGTTGATGGAGATGATGGTAATATGCATGGTGCTATGTGTTATGTTAGGCACGGCGGTGCGTGTGATGCGTAGTATGTATGATGTGCGTGATATGATGTATGATTGATGCGTATGTATGATGATGTTGTATGTTTATGTTTATGTTTATGTTCCTTGCTTGGCTTGTTTATCTTTCTTTGGCTTTGCGTTGAACGTTAATGAATGTAAAGAAAGTATTATATAACGTAAGGTGAAAGATAATGAAAAGAGGAACGTAATGAATGAATGCATGCATTAATGAATGAATGAATGACTTAATGAATGGACGAACGAAAGGCTTGCAAGCATATGTATGAGGTGAGCGACTCTGTGTCGCAAAAGACTCGCAAGAGGTTCTTGTTGCGTACTCCGGTACTGTGCCAGTCTTCGGACATGAGTCGGGGGTTCGTGAGCAGGCCCCGGTACAGTATCAGTCTTCGGACATGAGTCGGGAGTATTGCATATGATGAAAGTGACGGATGATGAGATCCGTGTCGCGTATCCCGGTACTGTGTCAGTCTTTGGACATGAGTCGGGGGTTTGTTTATCAGGCCCCGGCACAGTATCAGTCTTCGGACATGAGTCGGGGATAGTGCATGAGACGGGATGATGAGGTGAGCGACTTTGTGTTGCAACAGACTCGGATGGAGTTCAATCCCTGTGATTGACTCATATGGGATCTTTGTCGCGTATCCCGGTGTTGTGTCAGTCTACGGACATGAGTCGGGGGCTTGTGAGCGGGTCCCGGCACAACATCAGCTTTCGAGCATGAGTCGGGGATATTGCATGAGACAAGATTCGAGTAAGGAAGGGTAATGAGTAAGGTAACGAATGAAAGAATGAATGTATGAAATGAACGTTAATGAATGATCCTAATAATGTATGAAATGGGATCTTTGTCATTCGACCTCAGTAATCGTGGCTGTGTGCCATGAAGAGGGTAAAGCCTGACAGGATCTAGAATGAAGTGAAAGATAATGATGAAAGATGAATGTAACGAACGAAATGACGAAGATAATAATGATATTATCTGTATGTACGTATGATGTGTGAATGCATGTATGTAACGAATGTTTTTATTAAAGAAAGTAAAGGACGGTTTTACGAAAGAAAAGTAAGTTTTATTTTAAAACTAGAACTCACTCAGCAACGCTGACTTTGATGTGTTTCCAGTTGGCAGGTATGTTGCTGAGGATGGCACGGGGCGGCTACTCAGCGTATTTTGGATGGCATCTTTATGTTTAATGCTTTTGTAATAAATGTGTCATGATATTGTTAAAAAGACGTTTGTACTATTGTGCAAAGGTATTTTGATGGAATGAAATTATGTTTTTAATGTTTCCGCTGCAACTATTTATGAAAGGAAAGTGTAAATATATGTTTGAGTGCGATGAATGTCCAACTGTAAGCGTCCCGGGAACGGAGCCTTACACTTCCTCAATCAAAAACAAGCATAATTCAATCAATTTCCATGCCAAAAACAGCTGATAATCCAATGAAAATTGATTGAAACTAGATATTGACCAAAACCACAAAAACTCAACAATCAAGAGCACTAAGGCTCTGATACCATATTGTTGGTCCATGTGATCGAAAAACAGTACAATTGAAGTGATGAATTGCTCAATATCAAACATTCATGCTAAACAACAATAATTGAGAAGATAGAAGAGAATTCTAACACATATTTGATACTCAAATGAACAATAGCAATCAATAACATCAAGCACAATAGTATTTCTGTGTGAAAACTGCTTAGAATTGGTAGCTTGCAACAATGATCCACGATTAGGGTTTTGCAAGCTTACCTTACAAAGAGAATTGACAAAACTATATATAACAGTCATAGTTTCGCTGACAGTTTCGCTACCAGCAAAACTGTCATGCCAAAACTATAGTTTCGCCCGACAAAATCACAAGTTCGCCGGGTAAACCAAAACAACAAATTGTGAGCGAATGTATAGATTCGCTCACAGTTTCGTTGGACTGCCAAAACTACTAATTACTAAAACATACAAAAGGAAACTAACAAAAGTCCTATTACAATGTAAAGTAAACAACTATACTAAAGTGAGTCCAACCTAAACATGATCTTCATTTTCTTAATGATGTTGTAATATTTAAATGACATATCCTTAGCGCCCCTGCCAAATCGTACCCTAAACTGTCATTTCACCTTATCCATCCGCCATTTTACCCCATTTAAATACTTCCAACCTCTCTCTTACCCATTTTCAAGCCCTAAGTTTCCCTCGTCTTCACTTTTACTCTCTCAAATTACCTCATTCTTCTTGAACTTTCTCAACAATGGCCCTAAAACCCCAGCACAACCAAGTCACGCTCCTTGACTCTTCAAAGGATGCAGACTTCTCTGAAATAATCTACTTTCCGACTCAATCCACCTACTACACCGCCCTCACCGTAAATCCTATTGTCTACTCCAACCATATGTCTGAATTCAGGGCACATGGTCAAACCGACACTGTAAATGGAGTCAGGGTTATTCGGCCAAGAGTATGCGGCCAAGAGATAATCATATTCGAACGAACCATCAAGGAGCACTTAGAGCTTCATGATGAGGGCTCTCGTACTGAATTCCCCAAATCTGATTTGGAGGACACATATGCTCAAATGGGATATGGTGGAGATGTGAGCAGGTCTACCGTCTACAAATTCAATTTTTCCTACAACTGGAAATTCCTGCTTCACATAGTGCTCCATTGTCTATCCAACAAATCAGGGGGATGGGATAAAATTCCCTATGATTTAGGATGCCTAATTCATGGGTTGTTTAAATGCCTCAGATTCAACTATTCTAGATTTGTGCTGAATAGCCTTAGAGGCAACCTTCAAAGGGAAACATTCTACATGTATCCCAGGTTTATTCAACACATCATCAACTGTGAGCTGGACCAAGACAAGCTTATCTATGAAGCCACTCTTCTTGTCCCTCACATGAGGTTGGGCATCTTCAAGATTTTGAAGAGGGTGTCCACCAACTTCACCAGAAGACATACTGCACTTCTTCCAGGTATGATTGAGCCAATGGCTCCTGGTGACATCCCTGAAAGCCCCACAGGTGATGAACCCACACCAAACACAACCACTTCAATGCCAATTCTTCCTACCCATCCCATCAAGTATACATATCAGAGACGTACCAAGCGAATCCTTGTTCAATCTACTCTGATTGAACAAGTTCCCCTTGTTTAACACAAAAAGGCTAGAAGTGGAAAAATAGGCTCCCACTTAGTCTGAGGTCCAACCATCCTCCTCATTTGACCTCAATATGGGTATTGAGTCTCCTCAGTCTCAATCCTATGAGCCCCAAACCCAAACCAAAAGCCCTCAAGGTGAGTCACTATACTCCCCTAAGCAACAAAAAAGGGACAACCAAATCATAGGCTCTATGCCTCTAGATATTGATCAAGGTCCCGGGTCATTAGGCATAACCTCTATATTCTTTACTGACCTACTTACCGGTTCCGACGAAAATTTCATGTTTCTTCAAGGCCATGAGGTTGATCTACAACACCCATCTAAAGATCAACTAAGCCTAGAGAAACCTCTGACTTCTAGCCCCCATCAGATAAGCCAAACTGAGGTGAGTCCCACTGATGTAGAGGGGACTCATGTAGATTCAGCTGCCACTACTGAGAGTGTCTCATTAGACTCTCAGGATAGTGGTAACATCTCTAAGATTGAAACTGCGGCAACTCTTCCTATTGATGACTCTGAAAGAGACATCATCTCGCAGAGGAAACCAGGGTGCCAAGAAACCACATCTGGTGGTGAAGATGAACATACACGGTATGTTATCTCATCTCCCCGTGATTCTTCTAAAGAAGATGAGGGAAGTATGCAACTCATTATCAGAGACCTACTCTCTAAAGTCTCAAACGTTGAATCAAAGGTTAAGACTTTAGAAGATAGATCTGCCACTAAGCAACTTGAGATTGAAAATCTCAAGGCTCAACTAGCTGAGACACAGATTGAGAGATCTGTTAGGCATATACCAGTTCAAGTCTCTCTGACTTCTTCCTCCAGCTCATCAAGCTCTCAAGATGATGCTATCAAAAAAGGGGAGAATGTTTAGAGTGAAACACATGTGGAGCAAAGCTTGGCTCTTTCAACATTATCTTCTAGATACCCCGCTCAACAAGCAATTGTTTTCCCTGAGCCTCCTCCTATCATTCTTCATGTGGATCCAAAGATGCTCATGGATCTAAACAGGTTTTTAACTAAGTTCCTAATGGGTTCTTCACTTGAAGAACCAAGCCGGATGTTGTTGTGGCATACTTTGGAGCTGAAGAGCTTCAGAGGTTGAATGCACCACCTACCACTGAGGAAGGAGTTGGTCAACCTAAGGTCCATATTGAACCTGAGATTGATTTCAAAGGGGATATAAGGACTGATGGCCCAGCAACTGAATCAGTTGGGATAGGTAGTGCAATCCCACTAACTTCTGAAGCTGAAGTCCAAGCTGCAGAAGGGTTATCGTTTTTGTTTGATGATCTAATTATCCACTGAGGCAATTCTTGAACTAGCCTCTGAGATAAATAGTGAAGACTTTCTGCAAACCCCTTTTACTCAAACACCTTCATCATCACAAGCCCAAATCACCACTCACCAACCTGAATCCTCTGCACCAGAATCTCCAAAGGTTCAAGCTTCCAAAGACATCAAAGGTAAAAGGAAGATGACTGCGGAAGAAATGTTAGAGGATGAAAGGATGGAGAAGCTCAAAAAGAAAGGTAGACTCACCACTTGGAAGCTACTTGCTGCAAGTAGCAAAGCAGCTATAGCAGCCCAGCAGGCTATCAACAACAAGAAAAGGATGGAGATTATTGACAGACTTGTCAATCTCGGAGTAGCAAATGAAGATGTGCTCCTCTTACCACTTGAGGAGCTGGTGGAGTTAGAAAAGGCAACCCTATTGTAAAAATAACAAAAGGAAGCAACAAGGTTGGCCTTAGAAGAGGAAGAGAAAAGAAAGAAAAAGGAAGCTGAGCAACAACTGAGGAGTGAGAAGACAGCCTTCTTATGTTCTAGAGGCTACTCTCTTGAAGAACTAACTCTTCATGACAATGATACGATCTTGTGGCTTTTCCACAAAGAACAAGATCAAAATGGATAAGGAGAGGAAACAGGCAGCTAGGGAAAAGCTTAAGGAGAAAAAAAGAAAGAGGAAGAAGCACAACTTGTGACAGCCAAGAAGATGGGAGACAAAGACTATTTGAAGGCATATCTCAGAGCCCATGGCTTCTCTGGCAGACAAGTTGGCCCCATGTCTGAGAAGACCCTGCAACAACATGTCATTAACATAAAGGCTAACATTTGCTTAGGAAGAAGGAAGGAGGTTTATCCAAGTACTCAGAGGATGACACCCAAACTTGCACCTCAACCTCAACCTCAACCCCAATCTCAACCTAAGCCAACACCCTTTCCCTTCCCAATTTAAACAAAACCGACCAACCCTACACCCCTGAACCTACTCCATCAGCCATACCCTCATCCTCATCCATTGCTTCACAAAAGCCACCTCCACTGCCCATCCTAAAACCCAAAACACTCCCCAGAACTCAACCCTCTTCTACCCAACAATCATCCAGCCATTCATCACCTAAACCACCCTCTGAACCAAGTAAGTCTCTGACCTTGGAGGAATTCAAGGAAATCAAGAAAAAAGCTCACTAACTGTACTACTCTAAGCGGAATATCCTGTGAAGAGGAGTCCATAAGATTAACATTCATTGATTGCTCTTCTAGTTCTCTCACAAGAGAAGCATTTCTTGATTTGCCAAGGGGAACACTAGACCAGGCACTTCAGCTCTTGGCAACTAACTCTGATTCACTCAATAAAGAAGAGAAGATGCTGAGAAGAAGACTGGTGACTCTCTTGGACACCAGGAAGGGGAACAAACTGCCAACTCAACCCCTCATTCCTAGGAAGAAGATTGTCCAATGGAGGTTCGAAGACTCTTCTCAAAACTTTGTTGTGGAAAGAGAGAATGGCGAGGTCAACAGACTCAAGACTCTATCTCTGCTACACTCAAACAGATTGCTAAGTTAGCAGAGAAGCCATTCTCTAACCCCTCCAACTCTCAGACAGTTGCTCACATTTGGAATCATCTGAACAGCCTTCACCTTGCTAAGCTAACTGCAAGAGCAAGGATTGAAGAAGAGTTGAAACAAAGAGAGTAGGTAGAAAAGGAAGGGTCAATCAAGGGAAAGACTTTCCTACAAATGGTTGAAGGCCCTGACTTGGAACCCATAGTTAGATTGGAGTATGACTATAACTCCCGTCAACTAACTCTCTTCCGAGGGCCACAGCAAAGGGTACATGTTATCCAAAGTAATAGACTGGATCTGTTTTCTACAAGGGATTTGTATCAGCTTCTCAGCACCACCTCTGGAAAGAATATGGAGAAAGATAGATATTTGCTTTCCCTGGTGCTGAAAGTTTTGGGAAATAGAAGACAGTGAAGTTTTGATAGCATCAACCTAGGGGGAGTTTGTTGGGACATATCAGGCTGTTGTAACAAAAACAACACTTGGAATAAATTTTGGTACAACTGATAAAGACTTCCGAAGGCAAAGCTGCACTTCTGAAGGTTAATAAAGAAGAACTTCCAAAGAAGGAACTCTATCTTCCGAAGACAAAGTGAAGCCATCTTCCAAGACAAACACTTGGAAGAATTCAAGGCAAAAGACTTTCGAAGTATAAAGACTTGAAGGTCAGCAGAAGTCTCAGAAGAAGTATACTCTTCCGAAGTATAAGTGGCTTCTGAAGAACTTGTTCTTCCGAAGCCAGTTAACCTACGGAAGAACCTACTATGAACCAGTGGATATTAGTATGGTCTTTCTGAGAAGCCGCTGCAACCTCTGATATACTGCATGGCGTTTTCCCATGCCCATATAGTTGACCATACTTTATTCATTGTTTATTGTTTATCAGTTAGTACAGTTACTAACTTTAGTCGGTAACAAAAAGGTAAGTCATGGACCTGTCATGACTACCTTATCTAGGATAGTATTTTATCCTAGGTACCTTAATACTAACAATGTAGTATTTGTTTAGTAGTAATTTCCTAACTTATAATCCAAGTATAACCGGCTGTAGATAGTAGTATATATAGTTCTCTTTGTAAACTCATTTGTAAGCTTGTAAGAGTCTTGTAAAACTTTGAGTTGAGAAGTAATATATACAAGTATCTTGAAAACCATCTCTTGTGTCTTGTTTACTTAGTACATTATTATCAACTCTTAAAGGATTTTGCTTTATTGTTTGAGTGTGATTTAGTGAGTTCAAGAGAGAACATTTGTGTTGAGTGACCAAAACTGATCCTGCACATGCCTCAAATCTCAAATGTCATAACGCATTTTAAGCGCACTGGTTGTGAATAAGATGAAAACTACATAGACAAGCATGTTTGAATGACAATATTCTATATATGGGTGACCTCATGAGAAGTTTTCATATGAATAAATAAAAGTAAATATATGAGCTTCTTGTTTTCAAAGTGGATAAATATTTGTGGTATGAGAAACCAGATTGTACATATTAAAAGGACAAGCTTGTCACACCCCGACCGACGGCGGAATCATCGAGGCGGACGAATGTGAAACGATTGTTCATAGCACATGGAACTAAATAAGTTGAAATATTATTAAATATCATATTCTTTAAACATTACAAGACAATTAAAATCATCACAATACAAACAAGGTATAAACAACAACATATGATTTTTAATTAAACTAAGTCCAAGTCCTATATGAGCACGAATAGATCCTCAAGTATCAAACCTGAAACATGTTAAAAAATAAAGGGTCAACTTTAAAAAGTTGGTGAGTTTCCATGGGTTAAACACACACACACACACACACACACACACACACACACACACACACACACACACATATATATATATATATATATATATATATATATATATATATATATATATATATATATATATATATATATATATATATATATATATATATATATATATATATATATATATATCTAAAGGTTTACAAGTAGCAATTCATGTCAATGGTTATGAGTTAGCATGTTTATAGAACACATATAGCTACAACCAAACCTCGACTTGATTACAAGTTTATAAGATTGGCTAAGTGTACTTGGTTCCCATGATGAACAAGTCATACGTCATCAGGAGCCGACAATACATCAGCTTTAGCACCAAATAGGCTTGTCAGGCCCAAAGATCTATGACGTCGCCAGGCTAGCAATAGTTAATGATTGTCAACATATAATGTATCTCATATAACACTCACAATAATACCAATAACCATGACAAAAAGTAAAGATGAATTGCATGTGCATTTACAAGTATCAAGATGTTTACAAGTGTAAGTTTATAAGGTTAACATGTTTCAACCTAAAATGTGTGAAATAAAGTAAAAAGGGGGCATGGAGAACTCACATGAAAAACTCACGTGCTATAAGGTGTACTTAAGATAATAATAAGAAGATAAGATGGTTCCAACGATTCCTTCACGATTCAACCTAAGATTTGGTGTCTTAGGATTAGAATAAAGATGGGATTCAACAGTAAACATGAATTAGGGTTTCATTTGAAATTTGAGGGTTTTTAATAACTAAATCAAATAAGATAAAATAAAATAATCGATTATGTTTTGGTTTAATAACGTTGGAATAAATCAATTAAAAATAAGAATGATAGTGAATGATTCCATAATTAAATTTATTGAATTAATAAAGATTAAATATGATGTGTGAAAATAAATAATAAATCTAATAATTAATTATTTAAAATTTGATAAAGGTACTTAATTGAATGACTTTAAAATTATTTAAATTCATTTTATAAAGTTTTGAACTTCTAAATGATTTATTATAAAAATCTTATAATACAAGATTTTAGTAATAATAATAAAGTATAATATATTGTTTTATAAGTTTCAAGAGTTTAAATAAAAGTTTAGAGAAAATTAACTAAATATGATATACATGATTAAATGATTAGATGGATAATTAATTATTTAAATATTTATTTAAATAATTATTTATGTAAATAAACATTTAACATATTTGTAATAGGTAGGTTTGAAGTGTTTTGAAATAACCCAAGTTTGGTCTATTATAATTATAACATATAAATGACTTAATAATATTTCTATAACCTTTTTATTTTTTAACAAGAAATTAACTTTAAGTATTATAAGTTTTAAAATCTTTAAAAATTATCTTAATAATTTTCGAAATGTTTTAATTAACAAAATAATATTTATTTAGAATTATTATTATAATAATAATTTTTCTGATTTAAAAAAAATGTAAAAAGAAGCCACTAAATAAAAACATGACAAGGGTAGGGTTCGAACCCCTGACCTGCCATGTATATGTGCGTGTTGCTAACCAACGGGCCAAAGCCCAATTCTTGCCTTAAAACACAAATAAATTATTAAAAACCATTCTTCAATAAACCCCCAAATCACTCAAGAACCCTAGATTGCACTTGCTTTAAATTGAACATGAATTCGATAACGATAATGGAATCGAACTTAGGGCTTTTGTTCCCTAAATGAAACCGAGTGTGTGTGTGGTTTTAATTACCTGGATTGATGCCAAAATCGATTAGAATAATAAAAAGACAGCCGCGACATGAACGGGATTAAATCCTCAAAGTTGATGTTGTTTTGATGAAATTAATCACATGTAAAGCTTTTAAGAGTGGTAATGATCGATAGCCCTCTATTAATTGAAATCAAGGTTACACAGAAGAGGCGTTCGAACAAATTGCAGGTCGAGGAAGATGATGGCAGTTGATTATGGTGGATGTGCTTGTTTCGAATGGAATTGATGTTATAGAAAGTTTAAGGGAGTTAATTCGGAGGTTTTAACATCATTCTATAGTCCCAATTAAGATTGTTCCATAACGAACGGGTAAAGACTTTAAGTCGATGCTTTGGTTTCGAGTTCCCGGCCTTTAATAATCATATGAATTCAATTAAAAAACGATATGGTGTTCGAAACCGATTCGAGAGAGTTAATAAGTGGTTTAATTTCATTTTAATCGAACGTTATAGGTGGTACGGTGTTCGCCGGAGTTTTGTAACATCCGCAAATTTTTCAAGTTTTGGTCCCTGAACTTTATTTGTTTGATATTCCATGTAAAAACTTTTTAATTTAAGTTTCAAAATTTACAATTTAAACCCTTGATTTATAAAAACAAATTTAAATAATAAATCAAATTAAATATTATTAATCTTTTTTTAACTTTCATAAAACTTGTAAACTTTATAATTTATTTATTTATTTTCAACAATAAAAATTCATAACTACTAATAAAACCTTATAAGCTTATTAAAAGTTATTTTATAAATTAATAATTTGTAATAAAACTTTTCCATTTAGTTATTTATCGTAAAATGATTAATAAATCCTTATAACTCTATGAAAAGATTTATTTCTAGGTAAATTATTACAAGTTGTTTAGATTATGAATAGTTTATAATAATAAATTGCACATTTAATATATTTGATCCATTAAAATTATTATAATAATTTTATAATAGAACTTAAAAATTGAGTTCTAACTTGAAAAATTGCGGATGTTACAAAACTTGTCATCTCTTTCTTTCTTTAACACTCCCTCGTTGTTTCCCCAACTTTATATTCTGCTTCTCTCACCTATGTTAGCAAACTAGTCATCTTCATTGCATCATTGTCTTCATCTTCTAGACCCTAAATCAACATCTACCATCTTTAAATTCTGATTCGAGTTCTGCATGCGGTTGAATTTCTTTATTTGTCCCTTCCTTTTCATCACCGACTTGTATAAGTTGGTGAGTTTTCAGAGCTGGTAATGGAAAATTGTTCAGCTTTTGTCAAAAGTGTGTCAGGAACACATGTCTTCTAAGTCTTTGGAAGAAATCAGTCTTCAAGCTTCGAAAGCTGTCTTCAAGCTTTGGAAGGCTTCACTTTTGGCTTCAGAAGAGTTCTATCTTTGGCTTTTTAAGATTTGACACTTGGTGAATTTTCCTTGTGCATGGTCAAATCTTTCGAGGTAACTTCCTTGTACTTCAAAAGCATGCTAAGAGATCTTTGGTTAGTATTAGCCTCTAAGATAACTCCTGCATTATGTTTACTTGATTTTCTATTTGATTGTAATGTATTTTTTGTTTTGTATTATTCAATGAAAATGACACTTAATTTTAAATCAACGAGTTTAATACTATGTGCTATGAGCAATCGATTTACATTCGTCCGACCCGATAATTCCACCATCGCTTGGGGTGTGACAACATATGTGAAATTGTAATCATCTTATGGTGATGAGTCTCTTTTGGACCTTTTCAAATAAGGAAGCAAGTTATATAGCCTTGACTACTCACGCAATGAAGAATCACGTCAAACTTGTTTGTAATGAGTATACTAGGCATAACCATCCAATGTTTTGGTAGTATATGTGAACTTGAGAATGATAGTGAAGTATATACTTCATGGATTAAACAAGTAAACACAGTTTTGTAGACACTATATGTGTCCAATAACTCTTCTGATAGTTGTTTTTTATTAAGAGCCAACAAACTTCACCATACCCGAGACAAGCAGCTACTGCTCCAAATTCATAATTTCTGTCACCCATTACGTCTTGTATATGTGTGAAAAAAGGGTGAATGATTTTTGGGATTTCATTCATTAGTGTATAGCTATACCAACCTTGCTTTGCTGGTTCCTCATGTAAATCTATCAAATAATTACATTGTTATGATGGTTCTCATTCAAGTCTATTATGAATTGCAGGATCGGGTTTGTCACTTATATACTTGGATTTCTCTTAAACTCACTTATAGAACACTCAAATCAGATGAAGTAAAGTCTTTTACAAGAGTTGATAATAATATAATAAGTAGCAAAGAACACACACAAATAATTTTCAAGGCACTTGTATATATTACTTCTTAACTCAAGATATTACAAGACTCTTACAAGCATGAAACATGAGTTACAATGAGAACCTATATATACTAGATCCTACAACCGGATATACTTTGATACCAACTAGAAACCTAAGACTAAAGCATATACTACAATGCTAAAGTTAAGGTATCTTAGATAAAGTATTATCTAAGATATGATAGTCATGACATGTCCATGACTTACCTTTTGTCACCAACTAAAGTTGGCAACTGTACTAACTGATAAAGGTAAACAGTGGAATAAAGTATGGGCAACTACATTGCTTTTAAGAAAATGCCATGCAGTATCTCAGAGGTCTGCAGTGGAGTGTCAAGGAGACCATACTTATGTCCACTGGATAATAGTAGTGTCTTCCGAAGGTAAGTTGGCTTCGGAAGAATGTTCTTTCGAAGCCACTTATACTTCGGAAAAGGCTTTTATACTTCCAAGGCTTGAGGACTTCTATACTTTGGAAGTTGACTTCTGATCTATCATTCTCAGTCTTGATCTTCAGAAGTAAGTTCTTTGTCTTCGCAAGTTGGAGTTTTCCTTCGGAAGTTAGTTTTACACTTTGTCTTCGGAAGAGCTCCTTTTTCCTTCGGAAGTTTTACATTTAGCTTCGGAAGTCCTTTATTTGTTGTACCAAAATATTCTAAGTGATTTGGTTTTGGTTGCACCAGCCTTTCTAGATTCAACAAACTCCCCCTAGGCTGATGCTACCAAAACCTCACTTGTTTCTGCTTCTCAAAGCTTTCAACACCAGGGACAGAAGATATTTGTCTGTTTTTTTGTTCTTCCCTGAAGTGGTGATGAGAAACTTGTACAAGTCATTGGTGGATAGGAGATCCAGTCTATCACTCTGAATGACATGTACCCTCTGTTGCGTCCCCCTGAAAAGATTTAGTTGATGGGAGTTATAATCATACTCCCATCTAACTATGGATTCAAGTTCCGGACCTTCAACCATTTGTAGAAAGGCTTTGCCTTTGGTTGTTGATCCCTTCCTTTTCTCCTCCTCTCTCAGTTTCAACTCTTCTTCAACCTTGCTCCTAGCAGTTAGCTCGGCCATATGAAGACTGCCTAGACGATTTCTGATATGGGCAGCTATATCAGAGTTTGAAGGGTTGGAGAATGGCTTCTCTGCTAACTCAGCAATATCAAATCTGCTCAAGTGTAGCAGAGATGAGGCACTTAGCCTATTGTGCTCTCCATTCTCTCTTTCAACAACAAAGTTATGAGAAGAGTCTTCGAACCTCCACTGGATGATCTTCTTTGTAGGTGCAAGAGGTTGTCTTGGCACACGGTCACCTTTCTTGGTATCCAGCAGAGTCACCAGCCTTCTCCTTAACTTCTTTTCTTCCTCATTCATAGTATCTGAATTCAGGCCAAGGAGATTTACAGCTTGGTCCAGTGTTCCTCTAGGCAGATCAAAAATTGATCTCTAGTGAGGGAACATGAGGATCTATCAACATAAGTCAAGTTGACTGAATCCTCCTCATAGGAGATATCGCTCAGGGTTGTGCAATTGATGAGCTTTGTCTTGATTGCCTTCAATTCTTTTAAGGAGAGATGTTTAGAAGGCTAAGGGGATGGTTTGATGGGTTGTTGGGTAGGTTGAGGTGTTTGGGTCCTGGCTAGAGTTTTGGGTTGGAGGATGGGTAGTTTAGGTGGTTGAGGTGAAGTGGTTGGTAAGAATGATGGTGTAGGTTCAGGGGTGTATGGTTCAGTGTTTGGTTCGGTTTTGATGGGGAATAGAAAGGGTATTGGTTCAGGTTGTGGTTGGGTTTGAAGTTTGGGTTGAGTAGTTGATTTGAAGATCATCCCCTGTCCCCTTCTGTACATCTCCTTCCTCTTCCCCGAGCGAATGTCAGCCTTTATGTCACTTACATGTCGCTGGAGGGTCTTTTCAGACATAGGACCCACCTGCCTGCCAGAGAAGCCATGAGCCCTGAGATAGCTCTTCATCCAGGCCTTCTCACCTATCTTCTTGGCAACATCTAGTCCTGTTTCGTCTTCCTTCTTCTTCTTCTGCATTAGTTTTTCCCTGACAGCTTTCTTTCTCTCTTTCTCCATTTGATCTTTCTCTTTGTTGAAGAGCCATAAGATCGTATCATTGTTGTGTGGAGATAATTCTTCTTGAGAGAAACCTCTGGAGGTTAGGAAAGTTATCCTTTCCCTCATGAGCTGCTGATCAGCTTCTCTTTCTTTCCTCTCCCTTTCTTCTTCTAAGGCCAACCTTGCTGCCTCTTCTCTTTGCTGTTTTTGCAGCAAAGTTGCCTTTTCCAGCTCAACTAACTCCTCTAATGGTAGCAGAAGTACATCTTCATTCGCAGCTCCTAGACTGACAAGTCTATCAATGACCTCTACTCTTCTTCTATTGTTGACTGCCTCCTGGTTGGCTGCAGCTGCTTTGCTACTGGCAGCTAGCAGTTTTCCAGTTGGAAGCCTACCTTTTCTTTTGAGTTTCTCTAACCTTTCTTCCTCCTGAAGCTCTTCCTTAGTCATCTTCCTCTTTCCTTTGATGTCTTCGGAAGTGCTAGACTTTGGGGGTTCTTGGATGGAAGGTTCAGGTTGAGTAGTAGAGATGGAAGCTGGAGTTAATGTTGATGTTTGACCTAGGGGTTGGGTGAGAAAATCCTCCCTATTAACCTCAGTTGCAAGTTCTAGGATTGCATCTGTGACTATTAGATTATCGGATAAGGAGAATAGTCCTTCCGCAGCAGCAATCTCAGCTTCGGAAGTTTGAAATTGTTCTTCCGAGGCTTTGAATTGTGTTTTGGAAGTCTGTGAGAATGCACTATCTGTCCCAACTGTCTCAGTTGCTGGGCCATCAGTCCTTGTTTCCCCTTCGAAGTTAATCTCAGGTTCCACTTGGACCTTAGCTTGACCAACTTCCTCAATAGTAGTAGAAGGTGCATTTAACCTCTGAAGCTCCTTAGCTTTGAAGTAGATCATAGACAGATCAGGACTTAGCTGTTCAATAAGAGATTCCAATAGGAACTTGTTGAAGAACCTATTGAGATCTTGGAGCATCCTTTGATCCATTTGAATTACAACTGGAGGAGGCTCAGGGAAAACTGAAGCTTGTTGCATAGGATATTTTGAGCTCAGGGAAGTGAGAGCTTGACTTTGGGGCTCCTCTTGTCTTTGGCTTTGTCTCTGAACACTCTCCCCCTTTTTGGTAGCATCATCCTGAGAGCTTGATGAGCTAGAGGAAGAGGTCAAAGAGACCTGAGTTGGTACGTGCCTAACAAACCTCTCAATCTGTTTCTCAACTAGTTTGGCCTTGAGATTTTCAATCTCAAGTTGCTGAGTGGCAGACCTATCCTCTAAAGTCCTAACCTTAGATTCAAGATTTGAGACTTTAGAAAGTAGGTCTTCAATGGTGAGTTACAGTCTTCCCTCATCTTCTTTTGAAGAATCACGGGGAGATGAGGTAACATACCTTGTATGTTCATCCTCACCACCAGATGTGGTTTCTTGGCGCCCTGGTTTCCCTTGCTCAATGATGTCTCTTTTAGAGTCATCAAAGGGCATGGTTTCCGTAGATTCAGTCTCAATGATGTTACCACTATCCTGAGGATACCTTGAGGCTCCTTCAGTAGTGGAAGCTAATCTACATGAGTCCCCTCCACATCAGTGGGACTCACCTCAGTAAAGGTATGCTGATGGGGGCTAGAGATAAGAGATCTCTCTGGGCTCTGTTGATCCTTGAGAGGGTGTTGTGGATCATCTTCATTGCCCTAAAGAGACATAATCTATTCATCAGCTCTAATTAAAAGGTCAGTAAAGGATATGGAAGTGAAACCTAGTGACCCGAGACTTTGATCAATGTCTAAAGGCATTGAGCCTGTGATGGGGCTGTCCCTTTTTGGCTGCTCAGGGGAGTATAGAGACTCTCCCTAAGGGTTTTCAGCTTGGGTTTTCAGGCTAAGTGGGAGCCCATTGTTCCACTCTAGCCTTTTTGGGTAGAACATGAGGAGCTTGTTCAATCTAGAAGATTGAACAAGGGTTCGTTTGGGGCGACTTTGATAGGTGAAGGTAATGGGTGGAGAAGGTAGATTTGGCAAAGTGAGGGTAGTTGCTGGTGTGGGTTCATCACATGTGGGGTTAACAGGGATGTCACCAGGAGCCATTGGCTCAATCATACTTGGAAGAAGTGCAGTATCTCTTCCGGTGAAGTTGGTGCACACTCTCTTCAAGGTTTTGAAGATGGTCGGCCTTATCTGAGGAACAGTCAGAGCAGCTCCGCAGACAAGCTTGCTCTGGTCCAGCTCACAATTGATTATGTGCTGGAGAAACGTGGGATACATAAAGAATGTGTCCCGTTGAAGGTTTCCCATGAGATTGGTCAGCACAAATCTTGAGTAGTTGAAGCAGAGGCTTTTCACCAAACCATGAGCTAGGCACCCCAGTTCATATGGGATTTGATCCCATCCCCCATATTTGTTGGACAAGCAGTGAAGAACCACATGCAGCAGGAACTTCTAGTTGTAATAGAAGTTGAATTTGTAGACAGTTGACCTGCTAACATCTCCACCATATCCCATTTGAATATAAGTGTTATCCAAATCTGCTTTGGGGAATTCTGTTAAAATTGGAGCGCCCTCGTCATGAAGCTCTAGATGCTCCCTGATGATTTGTTCAGAAATGACCAACTCCTGGCCCAAATGCTCGATCTAATGACACGAACCCCATTTAGGGTTTCAATCTGGCCGTTTGCCCAAAATTCAGACATATGGTTTGAGTAAATCGTGGGGTTAACAGTCAGGGCGGTGTAGTAACACGATTGGGTTAGAAAGGAGATGATATATGAGAAGTCAACATCCCTTGAAGAGTCAAGGAGTGCGATTTGGTTATGTTGAGGGTTAAGTGCCATTGAAGAAAGTTACAAGAAGATGGTTCGGAATTGGGTAAATTGAAGAAGAAGAAAGCTTTTAGGGCAGTAATTTTGGTAAAAGGATGAAAGTGATTAGCCGGAAGTATTTAAATGGGTGGGATGGTGGTTTAAAGGAGGTTTGGATAAGATGATGGGAGGTTTCAGTGGATGATGTGACATGGGCGGTAAGGTTAGGCCATTTAAATAATCCGACATCATTAACAAAATCTTTTACCTTTTTACAGAGTGGGGCCCAAAAGATTTTCGTTACACAGTAAAATCTTTCTTCCGAGTATAACGCATTTCCGAAGGTAATGTTCTTCCGAAGGCAAATTTACTTCCGAAGGTAAAGTGGTTACCTCTGAGAGTATGTCTTGCTTTCTGAATGGAGAGTGTTACAAGCATCGGAAGTAGATCTGATATGAACTCAATTGCTTCTTTCAAGACTTAACAACTCTTCCGAGAAGAAAATTATCCTGGGAGAAATTTGCTTCGGAAGATATGTAAAATATCTTCCGAGGGTTAATTTTTCTTCGGAAGAATTCATACTTAGATAAAGTTATTAGAGAAAGATCTTTTGTAACAGGGCTTAGATTGTTTTGACATAAGACTTTACACATTAAAAGGTTTTCAAATGAGATAGACTAATAAAGGTTTATCATCCCAATAGCTGCAATGAGATATTTAAATCTTTGTTCATCAAAGGCTTTGGTGAACAAGTCAGCATATGTTCATTTGAATCAACTTTGATTAGCTTGATAAGATTTTTCTCATGAATATCTCTAGTGAAATGATACATGATATCGATGTGCTTAGTCTTGGAGTGCTTCACTGGATTTTCAGTAATGGATATAGCACTGTTGTTGTTAATGTGAATAGGAGTGCTCATGAAGTTGAATCCGTAGTCTATCATCTGGTTTTGAATCCACAGCAGCTGAGCACAGCAACTAGCAGCAGCAATGTATTCAGCTTCAGCAGTTGATGTAGAGACACAGGATTGCTTCTTGCATTGCCATGAGATGATCCTTCCACCAAGAAATTGACATCCACTAGATGTTGATTTCTTGTTAATATTGCAGCCACCATAATCACTGTCAGAGTAACCATAGAGATTGAAATCACTATTTCTTGGATACTAGAGACCTAGTTTAGGTGCTCCTTTAAGGTATCTAAGAATTCTCTTGGCAGCAACTAGGTGAGACACCTTTGGAGCAGCCTGATATCTTGCACAAATGCAAGTTACAAACATGATATCATGTCTACTTGCTGTGAGATACATCAGAGAACCAATAATCGCTCTATAATGATGTTGATTAGTATCCTCCCCCTCAGAGTGAGGGCAGAGATTGTGCTTTCTGGGTATAGGTGTTTTTGCTGCTCTATAATCTTTCATATCAAATCTTTCTAAGATATCATTGACATACTTAGATTGACTGATAAAGAACCCTTCCTTCATTTGCTTCACCTGAATTCCAAGGAAAAAGTCCATTTTTCCCATGAAACTCATCTCAAACTTCTTCTTCATAATGCTCTCAAAGTCTTTACATATTTGGTCATTTGAGGAACCAAATATGATGTCATCAACATAGACTTGAACGAGCAAGATGTCTTTCCCAGACTTCCTTATGAAAAGAGTCTTGTCAATGGTGCCTCTAGTGTAACCGTTTTCAGGAGAAACTGAGACAATGTCTCATACCACAGCCTAGGTGCTTGGTGCAGCCCATATAGAGCTTTATCCAATTTGCACACATAGTTGGGATGTTGTGGATCTTCAAATCCCGAAGGTTGACATACATAGACTTTCCTATCTATATCCCCATATTGAAAGGCACACTTGACATCAAGCTGGTAGACAGCAAAATTCTTGGATACAACATAAGCAAGAAAGATCCTAACTGCCTCAAGTCTTGCAACAGGTGCAAAGACATCAGTATAATCGATTCCCTCCTCTTGAGTGTATCCTTGAACCACCAGTCTTGCCTTGTTCTTGATAATCAAGCCTCTATCATCTCTTTTGTTTCTGAAAACCCATTTAGTGCCTATAGGTACTTGACCAGATGGTAGCGGACATAGGTTCCAAACCTTTTGTCTTTTGAATTGAAGCAGCTCCTCTTGCATTGATTCAACCCAACTACTATCTTTCAAGGCATCTTCCACCTTCTTGGGTTCCATTTGGGATAAAAAGCATGAGTACAAACAGACATTCCCATTGTGAGTTTGTCCTCTTGTTCTCACGCCTTCAGAGGCTTCCCCTATGATGTTCTCAGCTGGATGAGTGTTATGAATCCTAAGTCTAGGAATCACCTCCAGTTGCAAAGATAAATCCAAATTGGACATATTTTGCTCAGGAGCTTGAATACTTGGTCCAGCAGTTGTTTCAAGCTCATTCAATGAGGACTGATTGAATGAAAGAGAAACATCATCATTTGTTTGCTGTGAAACATAATCAACAGTTGCTTGTTCCTTCAAGATGTTGCTTTCTCAGTTGCTGGGCCATCAGTCCTTGTTTCCCCTTCGAAGTTAATCTCAGGTTCCACTTGGACCTTAGGTTGACCAACTTCCTCAATAGTGGTAGAAGGTGCATTTAACCTCTGAAGCTCTTGAGCTCCGAAGTAGATCACAGACAGATCAGGACTTGGCTGTTCAATAAAAGATTCCAACAGGAACTTGTTGAAGAACCTGTTGAGATCTTGGAGCATCCTTTGATCCATTTGAATTACAACTGGAGGAGGCTCAGGAAAAACTGAAGCTTGTTGAATAGGATATTTTGAGCTTAGGGAAATGAGAGCTTGACTTTGTGGCTCCTCTTGTCTTTGGCTTTGTCCCTGAACACTCTCCCCCTTTTTGGTAGCATCATCCTGAGAGCTTGATGAGCTAGAGGAAGAGGTCAAAGAGACCTGAATTGGTATGTGCCTAACAGACCTCTCAATCAGTTTCTCAGCTAGTTTGGCCTTGAGATTTTCAATCTCAAGTTGCTGAGTGGCAGACCTATCCTCTAAAGTCCTAACCTTAGATTCAAGATTTGAGACTTTAGAAAGTAGGTCTTTAATGGTGAGTTGCAGTCTTCCCTCATCTTTTTTTTAAAGAATCATGGGGAGATGAGGTAACATACCTTGTATGTTCATCCTCACCACCAGATGTGGTTTCTTGGCCCCCTGGTTTCCCTTGCTCAATGATGTCTCTTTCAGAGTCATCAAAGGGCATGGTTGCCGTAGATTCAGTCTCAGTAATGTTACCACTGTCCTGAGGATCCCTTGAGGCTCCTTCAGTAGTGGCAGCTGAATCTATATGAGTCCCCTCCACATCAGTGGGACTCACCTCAGTAAAGGCTCGCTAATGGGCCTAGAAATAAGAGATCTCTCTAGGCTCTGTTGATCCTTAAGAGGGTGTTGTGGATCAACTTCATTGCCCTAAAGAGACATAATCTCTTCATCAGCTCCGATTAATAGGTCAGTAAAGGATATGGAAGTAAAACCTAGTGACCCGGGACTTTGATCAATGTCTAAAGGCATTGAGCCTGTGATGGGGCTGTCCCTTTTTGGCTGCTCAGGGGAGTATAAAGACTCTCCCTGAGGGTTTTCAGCTTGGATTTCGGGCTCATGGGTCTGAGACTGAGGAGACTCAAGACCCATATTGAGGTCAATTATGAAGGATGGTTGGACCTCAGGCTGAGTGGGAGCCCATTGTTCCACTCTAGCCTTTTTGGGTAGAACAAGAGGAGCTTGTTCAATCAGAGAAGATTGAACAAGGGTACGTTTGGGGCGTCTTTGATAAGTGATGGTAATGGGGGGAGAAGGTAGATTTGGCAAAGTGAGGGTAGTTGCTGGTGTGGGTTCATCACCTGTGGAGTTAACAGGGATGTCACCAGGAGCCATTGGCTCAATCATACCTGGAAGAAGTGTGGTATCTCTTCCGGTGAAGTTGGTGGACACTCTCTTCAAAGTTTTGAAGATGGTAGGCCTCATTTGAGGAACAATCAGAGCAGCTGCGCAGACAAGCTTGCTCTGGTCCAGCTCATAATTGATTATGTGCTGGAGAAACCTGGGATACATGAAGAATGTGTCTCGTTGAAGGTTTCCCATGAGATTGGTCAGCACAAATCTTGAGTAGTTGAAGCGGAGACTTCTCACCAAATCATGAACTAGGCACCCAAGTTCATATGGGATTTGATCCCATCCCCCAGATTTATTGGACAAGCAGTGAAGAACTACATGCAGCAAGAACTTCCAGTTGTAAGAGAAGTTGAATTTGTAGACGGTTGACCTACTAACGTCTCCACCATATCCCATTTAGATATAAGTGTTGTCCAAATCTGCTTTGGGGAATTTTGTTGGAGCACCCTCATCTTGAAGCTCTAGATGCTCCCAGATGATTTGTTCAGAAATGACCAACTCCTGGCCACGCATGCTCGATCTAATGACACGAACCCCAATTAGGGTTTCAATCTGACCGTTTGCCCAAAATTCAGACATATGATTTGAGTAAACCGTAGGGTTAACAGTCAGGGCAGTGTAGTAAGAAGATTGGGTTAGAAAGGAGATGATATCTGAGAAGTCGGCATCCTTTGAAGAATCAAGGAGTGCGATTTGATTGTCCTGAGGGTTTAGTGCCATTTGAGAAAGTTGCAGGAAGATAGTTCAGAATTAGGTAAATTGAAGATGAAGAAAGCTTTTAGGGCAATAATTTGGTAAAAAGGATGAAAGTGATTAGCCGGAGATATTTAAACGGGTGGAATGGCGGTTTAAAGGGGGTTTGGATGAGATGATGGGAGGTTTCAGAGGGTGATGTGACATGGGCGGTAAGGTTAGTCCATTTAAATAATCTGACATCATTAACAAAATCTTTACTTTTACAGAGTGGGGCCCAAAAGATTTCCGTTACACAGTAAAATCTTTCTTCCAAGTATATAGGATTTCCGAAGGTAATGTTCTTCCGAAGGCAAATTTACTTCCGAAGGTAAAGTTTTTACTTCCGAGAGTATATGTTGCTTTTCGAATGGAGAATGTTACAAGCTTCAGAAGTAGATCTGATATGAAATCAATCGCTTCTTCCGAGACTTAACAACTCTTCCGAGAGGAAAATTATCCTGGGAGGAATTTGCTTCGGAAGATATGGAAAATATCTTCCAAGGGTTAATTCCTCTTCGGAAGAATTCATACTTAGATAAAATTCTAGAGAAAGACTTTTTGTAACAGGGCTTAGATTGTTTTGACATAAAACTTTACACATTAAAAAGAGTTTTCAAATGAGATAGACTAATCAAGGTTTATCATCCCAATAGTTGTAATGAGATACTTGAATCTTTGTTCATCAAAGGCTTTGGTGAACAAGTCAGCATATTGTTCATTTGAATCAACTTTGATTAGCTTGATAAGATTTTCTCATGAAAATCTCTAATGAAATGATACCTGATATCGATGTGTTTAGTTTTGGAGTGCTTCACTGGATTTTCAGTAATGAAGATAACACTGTTGTTGACAATGTGGATAGGAGTGCTTATGAAGTTGAATCCGTAGTCTATCATCTGGTTTTGAATCCACAGCAGCTGAGCACAGCAACTAGCAGCAGCAATGTATTCAGCTTCAGCAGTTGATGTAGAGACACAGGATTGTTTCTTGCATTGCCATGAGATGTTCCTTCCACCAAGAAATTGACATCCACCAGATGTTGATTTCTTGTTGATATTGCAGCCACCATAATCACTGTTAGAGTAACCATAGAGATTGAAATCATTATTTCTTGGATACCAGAGACCTAGTTTAGGTGCTCCTTTAAGGTATCTAAGGATTCTCTTGGCAGCAACTAGGTGAGACACCTTTGAAGCAGCCTGATATCTTGCATAAATACAAGTTGCAAACATGATATCGGGTCTACTTGCTGTGAGATACATCAGAGAACCAATAATTGCTCTATACTGATGTTGATCAGTATCCTCCCCCTCAGAGTTAGGACAGAGATTGTGGTTTCTGGGTATAGGTGTTTTTGCTGTCTTACAATCTTTCATATCAAATCTTTCTAAGATGTCATTGACATACATAGATTGACAAATTCAAAACCCTTCCTTCATTTGCTTTACCTGAATTCCAAAGAAAAAGTCCATTTTTCCCATGGAACTCATCTCAAACTTCTTCTTCATGATGCTCTCAAAGTCTTTATACATTTGGTCATTTGAGGAACCAAATATGATGTCATCAACATAGACTTGAACGAGCAAGATGTCTTTCCCAGACTTTCTTATGAAAAGAGTCTTATTAATGGTACCTCTAGTGTAACCATTCTTCAGGAGAAACTGAGACAATGTCTCATACCACAGCCTAGGTGCTTGGTGCAGCCCATATAGAGCTTTATCCAATTTGCACACATCGTTGGGATGCTGTGGATCTTCAAATCCCGGAGGTTGGCATACATAGACTTCCCTATCTATATCCCTATATAGAAAGGCACACTTGACATAAAGCTGATAGACAGTGAAATTCTTGGATGTAGCATAAGCAAGGAAGATCCTAACTGCCTCAAGTCTTGCAACAGGTGCAAAGACATCAGTATAATCGATTCCCTCCTCTTGAGTGTATCCTTGAACCACCAGTCTTGCTTTGTTCTTGATAATCAAGCCTCTATCATCTCTCTTGTTTCTGAAAACCCATTTAGTGCCTATAGGTACTTGGCTAGATGGTAGCGGATATAGGTTCCAAACCTTTTGTCTTTTGAATTGAAGCAGCTCCTCTTGCATTGATTCAACCCAGCTACTATCTTTCAAGGCATCTTCCAACTTCTTGGGTTCTATTTGGGATAAAAAGCATGAGTACAAGCAGTCATTCCCATTGTGAGTTTGTCCTCTTGTTCTCATGCCTTCAGAGACTTCCTCTATGATGTTCTCAGTTGGATGGGTGTTGTGAATCCTAAGTCTAGGAATTACCTCCAGTTGCAAAGATAAATCCAAATTGGACATATTTTGCTCAGGAGCTTGAAGACTTGGTCCAGCTGCTGTTTCAAACTCATTCAATGAGGACTGATTGAATGAAAAAGAAACATCATCATTTGTTTGCTATGAAGCAGCATTAACAGTTGCCTGTTCCTTGAAGATGTTGCTTCCATCAGCTTGGTGTTGTGCAGGGTCACCTGAAGAGGTTTGAGAGTCAACAGGTGAACCGCTTGTTGAAGCTCCACTATCTCTTAAGATGGTTATACTATTAGATCTGCGAATAGTGGGAACTTGATTTGTTGCAGCTCTTGGAGAACTTGGAATAGGTCTGGGAAGCTCAAACAGTTGATCATCATCAGAATCACTTTGAGCACCTGTTCCAGCTGAAACATTCTCACAAGATGGTTTAGAATAGTTTGGAAACAATTCTAAATCAAAGATATGATCAAGGCCATTCCCCCTAACACACTGAGTGTGCTCATTGACTACAATGTTGGAAGATTCCTCAAATTGTTGATTTTTAATGTTATAAACTCTATAAGGTTTAGAGTTAGAGGAATATCCAACAAAGATAGCATCATCCGACTTTTCAGCAAATTTTGCCAAATTGTCTTTTGTGTTAAGTATGGTACACCAGCTGCCAAAGGACCTTAGAAAGCCAATGAACGGTGGCCTCTTGTTCCATAGCTCATAAGGGGTTTTTCCATGTGGCTTTACTACAAGGACCCTGTTCTGCACATAGCATGCAGTGCTGACTACCTCTGCCCAGAATGTTAGAGGCAGCTTTGAATCAGCTAACATAGTCCGAGCAGCCTCAATAAGTGCCCTATTCCTCCTCTCAGCAACACCATTTTGTTGAGGAGTTCTAGGAGAACTATATTGTTTGGCAATCCCTTTTGAGTTACAGAGAACGTTGTTCTTAAACTCAGTCCCTTGATCACTTCTAATTATTTTAATTTTGTGATCAATTTGATTTTCTATTTAAAGAATAAAAGATTTCAAAGTTTCAGCAGTTTCATCTTTGATTCTTAAAAAGAATACCCATGTAAATCTAGTAAAATCATCAACAATCACAAGGCAATATGATTTCCTTCCAATGCTCATTATACTTGTGGGACTAAAGAGATCCATGTACAATAAGTGTAATGGAGTGGTGATGGAGTTAACAACTTTGGATTTATGAGATGCCCTGTGTTGCTTCCCTTTCAGGCATGCAACACAGTTATTTTTGCAGAAAAATTCCTTTTTAGGCAAACCATGTACCAAGTTATTTTTAGCCAAATTATTCATTGTCTTAAAATATACATGACACATTTGTTTATGCCATAGTGTTGACTCATCACCATTATCTTTGGAAAGAAAGCATGATACTTCTCCTATCGGGGAAGCATTGTTCATATCCAGCTTGTACATATCCCCTTTCCTGGGGATCTAAGAAGCACCAATTCCTGAGGAATTGTCATCCCGGGTTTGAGGATTATGCACTCATGTTCTGTGAAGAGCATTTGATGCTTTTGATCACAGAAATAAGAAACACTTAACTGTTTGTGTTCAAGCTGCTTGACAAAGTTAACTTTGTCAACGTTTAGTTTTCCATTGGATATACTTCCTCTGCCAGAAATATATCCTCCGGCCTCACCTCCAAAATGGACAGGACCTCTATCATAATGTTGAAATTTGTTGAAGGAGAGATCTGTTCCCTGTCATGTGCCTGGAGCATCCACTATCCACAATCCAAACATTGTTATTCTTGTCATATGGATGTCCGTGCACATAAGATGAGATGATTTGTTTTGATTGGAAACCCAAGCCTTGTTGGTCTTGGGTTCTTCCAATGATAATGACACAATTGAACCAAAATTTATGCATGGGGGTTCAATAGATGTCTTTGAAGAAGAGGTTTGGGCTACAGCATCTTCCTTGATCTTCCATTCCATCCCTCGGTTGATCATGGAGGATGAGCTTGTTGAAGCTTTTGTAGCTTGGCATTCTTCTGAAGCTTTTTTCTTTTCGGAAGAAGCTTTCACCACCTTTTCTTCCGAAGCAGTCTTCTTCTGGGATGGTCTCAATGGGACTCTTTTATTCTTTTAAGTCTTGATAACTTTAGCTTCCGAAGCCTTTTTCCTTTCGGAAGAAGGATCTTCTTCCGAAAGCAGTCTTGCTTCAGAAACAAGCTTTCCCTTTTTCATCACTTGAACCATTTGATATGGTCCAAATGAGAAACCTTCCCAAACTCCTTGCTTTTTAACATTTTTTGCATAATGTGTGCTAGCAGGATTGTAGTAACGATATGTGGCCATGTGATTTTGTAGACCACACATTATGCATGCAATGCTAATCTTTTAGGAATTTGAGGATTGTTGTTTCTTGTTCTTTTTCTCTTCATCAACAACCTTTCCCTTTAACTTCTGATCCTTTGGTAGGACAGGAGTGCTGGTACTACACCCCTTTCTTGAATCAGAGTTTCCAACCACCTGGAATCCAGCTGAGATGAACACACCCTTTTGCTTTGGGTCTATCTTCAGCTTAGACTCAGCCACTTTCTTGGCAGTTTTTCTGACTGCCTTAGCTCTACTTCTTCTGGCTTTGGTGGTCAGGGTTTGATCATCACTGGTAGGGGAGGGTATAATTACCTGGTTCTTCCCTGTGATGGTCTCCATGGTTGCATCATTCTTTGACTCATATGAAGGTGGGTCAGCAGATGGAACCTCTTGCTCCTCAGTACCACACCTTGGTTGTCTTATAGACTCATAGGAGTGTGGTGGAGCAATTTCATTGGTTCCCAACCCACTTTTGTTTTGGTAACAAAGTTTTGAGTGAGA
Source organism: Flaveria ramosissima (assembly GCA_025215565.1). Lineage (NCBI taxonomy): Eukaryota > Viridiplantae > Streptophyta > Magnoliopsida > Asterales > Asteraceae > Flaveria > Flaveria ramosissima. The sequence continues at coordinate 14,513,750 of CM046038.1, read as the reverse complement.
GGGTGATGCAAGAATGGCTTGGAAGTTTTGCTCGGAAATAGCATACTTCCTGGCTTAAGCCCCAGCTGTGAGAAGCTGGGCTTGAGTCTCAGTCAATTTGGATATTAAATCCTTTATTTGAGTCTTATAGTATGTGTGTTCGTGTTTTAATAGGGACACAATTTTCTCTAACTCCTCAATTTTTCTTTGATAGTCAGATTCAGCCCTTTTAAATCAGATTTTAAAACATTTAAAGACTCAATATCAGATTTAATCTCCATATTGTAGTCCTGATATTATTTAACCTTAGCAATACAGGCAAGAGTACAGAGATGTTCATATACCTTATTTTCATCTGTTCCGGCCATGAGTGCTTGAGTATGAGTCACAACTACCATGAAGCTCCAGTCAACTTCTTGAGCCATTGCATATGTTTCTGTTGACTTTCCGGTGGGCTTTGGTGTAGAGGATGTGTGGAGGCCTGTGGGGTTCTCGGGTTGGACTTGGGAGCCTTGCATTCCCTTGCAAAATGACAAAGTTGGTTACAGTTGTAACATTTGGTCTTGGTTTTGTCAAACCCAAAATTGCTGTTGATTAGGTTCTTGGGAAATTGCCTTCCAGTTCTCTTAAAGAACTTCTTTGCTCTGTGGGTTAGTAGAGCCATTTGTTGGACTATATCCACGTATTGCACATCATCCAGGCTGAAGCACTCTAGATCATCAAAGCAATATTGATAATCATTTGAGTGTCCACTTCCTAAGACAAAAGCACAGCTGTCTTGAAAGGAGCTTTGCTGAGCTTGTTGAGACCTTGGAGTCTCAGGAAATATGATGTATGGCCCAGAAGAACAGGATGGCTGCTGGGTGTAAGTCAGGTATTTTTGAGGCTGGGAGGTTACTGAGCCTTCAGCAACCATTAAAGCATTGCTAGCAGGAAGACTCAAGGGTCTGCTTGTCTGATGGGCCCTCTTACTCTCCATTTCCAAACGGTATCCATCAAGGATGCCATAGAGTTCGGTCATGGTGAGTTTATTCAGATTCTCTGTTCTCTTGATAGAGACACAGTAGAATGTCCACTCATTGGGTAATGCACTCATGAACTTTCTTGTAAGGTGTCTAAGTTCATGAGCAATTCCCACAGATTGAAGGGAAGAAATGAGATCCATGTACCTGAAGTATTGCTGGCTAAGTTTCTCTCCAGCAACATAGGTGAAGTTCTTGAACTGCTGCTTCAGTGAGTCCTTCTTGGAGTCATTTGAGCTTGAATACATTTGAGCAAGCGCATCAAACAGTTCTTTGGCAGACTTGCATTGCTCAAACCCCACCATGATGGAGTTGGGAATTGCAGTCATGAGAACAGTCATAGCATTTCTTTCAATGTCCAGCTTCTTCCGGTCCTCATCTAGAAATAATTTTCAACAACTTTCTCAATCATGGCACCATTTCCAACAGCTACTTTTGGCTTATACGGGCCATTGACAATGGATTGCCACATCTTGTTGTCTTGATACCTGATGAAGCCTTCCATTCTTCTGCTCCATGACCTGAAGTTTTCAGGGGTGATAATGGGTGCTTTTGTCATCGTCCCCATCTCTACTTCAGATTTGTTGAGGGCCATTTTGAGTGTGGTATAAGGAGGAGTGAAAAACAGGTTGATTAGGATGGTAAGATCTCACAATCAAGAGCCTAAAAGCTCTGATACCAATTGCAGGATCGGGTTTGTCACTTAAACACTTGGATTTCTCTCAAACTCACTTATAGAGTACTCAAATCAGATGAAGTAAAGTCTTTTACAAGAGTTGATAATAAAATAATAAGTAGCAAAGAACACACATAAATAATTTTCAAGGCACTTGTATATATTACTTCTCAACTCAAGATATTACAAGACTCTTACAAGCATGAAACATGAGTTACAATGAGAACCTATATATACTAGATCCTACAGCCGGATGTACTTTGATACCAGCTGGAAACCTAAGACTAAAGCATATACTACAATGCTAAAGTTAAGGTATCTTAGATAAAGTATTATCTAAGATATGGTAGTCATGACATGTCCATGACTTACCTTTTGTCACCAACTAAAGTTGGCAACTGTACTAACTGATAAAGGTAAACAGTCGAATAAAGTATGGTCAACTACATGGCTTTTGAGAAAACGCCATGCAGTATCTCAGAGGTCTGCAGCGGAGTGTCAGGGAGACCATACTTATGTCCACTGGATAATAGTAGTGTCTTCCGAAGGTAAGTTGGCTTCGGAAGAACAAGTTCTTCCGAAGCCACTTATACTTCGGAAGAGGCTTCTATACTTCCGAGGCTTGAAGACTTCTATACTTCGGAAGTTGACTTCTGATCTATCATTCTAAGTCTTTATCTTTGGAAGTAAGTTCTTTGTCTTCGGAAGTTGGAGTTTTCCTTCGGAAGTTAGTTTTACACTTTGTCTTCGGAAGAGCTCATTTTTCCTTCGAAAGTTCCACATTTAGTTTCGGAAGTCCTTTATTTGTTGTACCAAAATATTCTAAGTGATTTGGTTTTGGTTGCACCAGCCTTTCTAGATCCAACATGAATGAACTATGTCTTGTTGGTTGTTGATTTTTTTCTTCAAAAATTAACCCATACAAATATGATAAGTTCGAACAACTATGTCTATGAGGAACTCGAGTCGGAAGATCAACAGGTTTCATCTTTGGTCATCCACGATCACCATATTCCACATCTATGGATGGTGATAAATAATATTTGTCGATGGTTTGAAAATCCCTCTCATGTTTTTAGTATGTCGTAATTGATATGTTTGGTTTGCAATTGAAGATTTCTTTATACATTTTCATATTATTGTCAAAACCAAGAATATGTATATATACCCATATACTAGAACATACATACTTGCACCGACATACAATGCAAGTTCATGAGCACATGGAAACCCAAAACATGATCGCATCTAACAACCATAATTGTTCGAAGTTACCGCAAAGCCTCGTGAGCAACTAACTTAATTAAGAAATAATTTATGTTAAATTGATCTATTTGTCATCCTTTTCTTTTTGTAGATCTATACAAAAAAGTATTAAATAGCACTTGTTATACTTCTTTTATTATATCTCATGTATTAAATAGATTACGACTTAGAAGATATAGATTATGACTTAAAAGAAATAGATCTACTCCACCATTTCGCCGCTTACCGATAATATACCTAACCCATTCACCCTATTCCAGCCCCAACCTTTGGAACAAATAGATTGCGACTTAAAAGAAAGCGAATATATTACCCGATCTGCAACTTAGAAGAAATCGATTGTTGGGGTGCGAGTGTGCGAAGATGGTGGCGATGGAATGACGAAATTTTGGCAACACCGGTCCTGGTCCAGTGTTTTCTTTCCGGTATCCTGATTTGAGAGCTTTTCGGTTAGTAAATATATTTAATATAGTAGACTAAGATGAGAATAGAAACTATACTAGAGTGCATTGTGAAATCTATCTATCTATAGTAAAACCTCTATAAATTAATAATGGTGGGACCGCAATATTTTATTAATTTAGCGGATATTGTTATATCGGTAAATTAAAAAAATTTTAATTTAAATATCTGGTTTATATTCGTGCTCAACTTTCAAATTAATGCACCGACCTTTCAAATTTCCATGTCCGTTCACTTTAACTATTTCAATAAAACAGAAACAATAACCTTTAAAATTTATATGTACATTTACATCTTAATAAACATGTCAATTTCAACGTACATAGATCTAGATTGATCATTATAAATTGGCTAATTATAAAAAAACAAGTGACTATATATTCAATTTTTACCAGAAATCTTAGAATTTTGGAATATTTTAGTAATTATTAATTTATAGTGTTGCTGAGACCAATATATTAATATTGGAATTTCAAAAAAAAATTATTTTATTATTTTTTGATTGGGGTCCAATTTTATACTGGTCACAAGTTGGGACCAGATAAATTATTAATTTCATCAATATTATTAATTTATCGATTATTAAATCATATAAGTTTTACTATATATGGGTGTTGCTATTTGCAACTTACTTTACAATACTCTAGCCTATAAATACTAGTAAAATATTACTAATAAGGGTATTTTTAAATACACCCTACTTAATTTCCAATCACATCTTACTCTATATCATTAAATACAACTTAACCATTGTAATCAGTAACCTCATTTAATGTATCGTAAATAGAATATTGATCATCACATAGAATTAAAAACCACAATCAATTTAAAACCCATATATTGGTAGAAAATTAAACAATCTGTTGTCTCCACGTAGAAAACCCCAACCCTTTTGACCTTCAAAATCTTTGCACTATCTGACATTCAAAACTATAGTATTCGTGATAGCGAAATCTCTACATAATCTGTAATTTATTAAGTTCAAGTTTGTTTGTCTTCTTCTAAATATCAGGTCAATCGTAATCACATACGTTATTTTATATCGCCGACGATGATATAGGAGACAAAGTAGAAACCGACATCATTTCGTTGTTTGTTGTTCGTTGTTCATCTCTTGTGGTTCTCATTTCTCTACCTTCTAGATTCAGGTTAGATTTTAAATTATTAAGAATAAATATTTGGTTATTGTTGGGATGACGGCTGAATAGAAGAATGATAGAAATAGGTGTGGTTTTTTTTCTTAATTTATAAATAAGGAAGATAGATGGTGCTGAAACTCTTCTGGCCCTTTCCAAAAAGCAAAGCAAGTTACACAGCCTTGATTGCTCAGACAATGTATGATCACACCAAATTTGTTGGCAATCAGGATACCGGTCTCCGGCATAACCATCCAATGTTTCGATGGTGTAGGTGAACTTGAAAATGCAATGAAGCCTGAAGTATTGCTGGCTGAGGGTCTCTCCAGCAATGTGGGTGAAGTTCTCGAACTGCTGCTTCAGTGAGTCCTTCTTGGAGTCATTGGAGCTGGAGTACATATGAGCAAGTGCATCAAATAGTTCTTTGGCTGACTTGCAATGCTCAAACCCCACCATGAGGGAGTTGGGTATTGCAGTCATGAGAACAGTCATAGCATTATTGTCAATGTCCAGCATCTTCCAGTCCTCATCAGAGTAGTCTTCAACGGCTTTCTCTATCATGGCACCATTTCCACCTGGTGCTGCCACCTTTGGTTTATACTGGCCATTGAAAATAGATTGTCACATCTTGCTGTTTTGATACCTGATGAAGCCTTCCATGCGTCTGCTTCATGACCTGAAGTTTTCAGGGGTGATGATGGGTGCTTTAGTCATCGTCCCCATCTCTACTTCAGACTTGTTGAGGGTCATTTTAAGTGTGGTGTAAGGAGGAGTGAAAAACAGGTTGATTAGGATGGTAAGATCTCTCAATCAAGAGCTTGAAATGCTCTTATACCAATTGCAGGATCGGGTTTTGTCACTTAACACTTGGTTTTTCTCAAACTCAACTACACTCGGATCAGATGAAGAAGAATATCTTCTAAGAGTTGATAATAATATAATAAGTAGCAAAAAACACAAAGAAATAATTATCAAGACACTTGTATATATTACATCTCAACTCAAAGTATTACAAGACTCTTACAAGTATATTACATGAGTTACAATAAGAAACTATATATACTAGATCCTACAGCCGGATATACATTGATACCAGCTGGAAACCTAAGACTAAAGCATATACTACAATGCTAAAGTTAAGGTATCTTAGATAAAGTATTATCTAAGATATGGTAGTCATGACATGTCTATGACTTACCTTTTGTCACCAACTAAAGTTGGCAACTGTACTAACTGATAAAGGTAAAAAGTGGAATATAGTATGGTCAACTACATGGATTTTGAGAAAACACCATGCAGTATCTCAGAGGTCTGTAGCGGAGTGTCAGAGAGACCATACTTATGTCCACTGGTTCATAGTAGTGTCTTCCGAAGGTTAGTTGGCTTCGGAAGAACAAGTTCTTCCGAAGCCACTTATACTTCGGAAGAAGCTATTATACTTTCGAGGCTTGAGGACTTCTTCATATCTCATACTTCGGAAGTTGACTTCTTATCTTTTCTTCTAAGTCTTGAACTTCGGAAGTGAATACTTTGTGTTCGGAAGTTGGAGTGTTCCTTCGGAAGTTGATCTTACACTTTGTCTTTGGAAGAACTCCATTTCCTACGTAAGTTCCACACTTAGCTTCGGAAGTCCTTTATTAGTTGCACCAAAATAGTCTAAGTGATTTGATTTTGGTTGCACCAGCCTTTCTAGATCCAACACAATGTAAGATCACACCAAATTTGTTGGCAATCAGGATACCGGTCTCCGGCATAACCATCCAATGTTTCGATGGTGTAGGTGAACTTGAAAATGACAATGAAGTATGTGCTCATTGATTCTGGTAGTTAAAATTGTTTCATAGGCATTGTATGCATCTAATAACTCAACTAACAATTGTTCCCTAATTAGATCCATTGGTTTTCACGATACCTGAGACAAGCAGCTACTGCTCAAAATCCAAAATTTCCATCATTGATTACGTCTTGTACACACGTTATGTAAAGGTGAAATATTTCTGGATTTTCTATGTGGAGACAACATATCGTTTCATACATAATTTTCACCCTTTAGATGGGTTTTTAATTGATAGTGATTTTTAATTTATGTGCTGGTCAATATTCCATTTACAATAAATTAAATGAGATTACTGAATACAATGCTTAAGTTGTAATTAATGGTATAGAGTAATGTGTCAATAGAGATTAAAGTATGGTGCATTTAGAAAAACTCTATCTATATAGCATAAGAAGCTTGAATTATCAAAGAAAGGTAAGGTTATTACCTTTGATCTTTTTAAATCTACACTAGTATGGTGAGAGGATACGCCAACACCTTCATAGGAGCTTGGATAATCACTTTATGGATTTGAAACATATAATGATATAATTATAAAGAGAATTAAGGAAGAGTGAGTGTATATTGACCAATATTACCTTTGATTTATTTTTTTAATTACATTAGTTTTTTATTTAATTAATAGATTACACTTTTTTGTAAAGCAATTAATTAGATTACTATGGATATAGATTATTTCTTTTGATTTTAAAGACATTTGGGAGTTTTGAAAAGATTTTCACCATATATATATATACACACTTTAGTGGGCATGACCCATGCTATACGATAGAGGTTGTAAGATTTAAAAGTTTAATTATGATGACTTATATAATAGTATTAACCACCCGAAATAAATCAAGCATGAAATGCTTATAAAAAATGTAAGAGGAAAAGATAGTATAAAAAATGGAAATAGAGAATGCATAAATGGTAACATTATAGTAAATGAGCAATATTATAAAATGGTAAAAGAAAAGAGAAGAAAACTTTACTAAAGTTCAGAAGATTAAGTGTAATTTTGACATAACTTGAATGTTTAAGTGTAAAATAAAAAAAACAAAATGAATAGGTAGTCAAATTGGAATAAAAAATATTATGATTAGTTTTAAAAAATCTCGGGAGTTTAAAGTGTTAAATTTTAGAAAAAAGAAATGAGAATATATCTAACATCACCACCACTGGTCGATGGAATACCAGAAGTATCTTGGTCTTCCATGAGTGAAAGATAGGATCCGATTATAGGTGAGGATGACATAAGCAACAAGTATGAAGAGGGAAGTGAAACGACATCTATTTTCAATTTCATACACGGTTGATTACTTGTTTTAAGGGGACACCTGTTAGGAGGGTGGGTAAAACCTGGCCCTAGGTCGGAACATCACCCTCAAACCCAGTGGGTAAATATTACTCAATTCTTATTTTTTACACACTACTCTTATTTTAACAATCCCACTCTGTAAAAAAAATTCAATTCCAAAAACATTTTCTAAGAAACCAAACATGGCAATTACATTCTCAACAATCTCACCTATTTGACACTTAGGATGGGCCAATATTCCTACAATGGGTAATGAGTCTGTAATGGCCCTAGCTCCATTTAGGATCTCTCTAATAACTAATATCAACAGAACACGTAGAACATGGAATATAAACTGTGTGTGTGAGATTCAAAAACAAAGATGAATAAGAAAAAATTCATTTCAAAACACTTTACCTATATATTGCTTAAATACTATTCTCTCATGTCCAACTTTTTTCTATTTGGTGTGTACATTGTATCTATTACAAAACATAAGCCTAATATAGTACTAGTAATCAACCTATTGTACTCCGCCCATGAACATACTTGAGTACTACAAGTACTCACATATACCAAAAGTGTTTGATACCATCAGCCTCTAAGATATGGTCTTTACAATCTCTCCATAGGCTGATGTTACGATACGGTCTTTAAAATTCATAATTGATTGGTAACCATCTCTACATGTAAACATTTTCTTTGCCAAAGTTTCTGCAAGCGCTCTCACATAACTTTAGCATTACCTTCAAATAATGGTTCACACTGTATTTGACTTCTGCTTAGATGCTTTATGTCTTCTTCACCAAATTTAACCGAATCAATTGGATCTAAAAAACTTATATTTGATCTTTCCACAACTGACTACAAACTAGTAAATAGATCATAAATCCAAAACTTAAATTCCATCTATGAGTCTATAGGAAGTTTGTTATGAACCGGCAAAATCTTGGCTTTAGTTGGCGGCCAGATTACATTGTACCGACTCCTTCTTGTATGAGGACCTTTCATTCCTTTGGCCTTTTTGAGCTTTAGTAGGTTGTCTTCATTGCAGGAAAGTCTAATAGGCATTTTTGATTCAGAAATGTATGAAAATCATTTGCCTTGTTCACTTACCCACTATTGAGAAATTAAGCTTCATTCATCTCTTATAACTCTACCTTAATACAATAACTAAAGTATTTTGGAATCTTGTAATATTTGATTCGCCCACTCCTTATTGCAAGATCGGGTTTGTCACTTAAACACTTGGATTTCTCTCAAACTCACTTATATAACACTCAAATCAGATGAAGTAGAGTCTTTTATAAGAGTTGATAATAATATAATAAGTAACAAAGAACACACATAAATAATTTTCAAGGCACTTGTATATATTACTTCTCAACTCAAAGTATTACAAGACTCTTACAAGCATAGAACATGAGTTACAATAAGAAACTATATATACTAGATCCTACAGCCGGATATACTTTGATACCAGCTGGAAACCTAAGACTAAAGCATATACTACAATGCTAAAGTTAAGGTATCTTAGATAAAGTATTATCTAAGATATGGTAGTCATGACATGTCCATGAATTACCTTTTGTCACCAACTAAAGATGCCAACTGTACTAACTTATAAAGGTAAACATTAGAGTAAAGTATGGGCAACTACATCGCTTTTAAGAAAACGCAATGCAGTATCTCAGAGGTCTGCAGCGGAGTGTCAGGGAGACCATACTTATGTCCACTGGATAATAGTAGTGTCTTCCGAATGTAAGTTGGCTTCGGAAGAACAAGTTCTTCCAAAGCCACTTATACTTCGGAAGAGGCTTCTGTACTTCCGAGGCTTGAGGACTTCTTTCATACTTCGGAAGTTGACTTCTGATCTTTCACTTTAAGTTTTGATCTTCGGAAGTAAATACTTTGTCTTTGAAAGTTGGAGTTTTCCTTTGAAAGTTAGTTTTACACTTTGTCTTCGGAAGAGCTCCTTTTTCTTTCGGAAGTTCGACACTTGGCTTCGGAAGTCCTTTATTAGTTGTACCAAAATAGTCTAAGTGATTTAGTTTTGGTTGCACCGGCCTTTCTAGATCCAACAAACTCCCCCTAGGCTGAGCTACCAAAATCTCACTTGTTTCTGTTTCTCAAAGCTTTCAACACCAGGGACAGAAGATATTTGTCTGTTTCTTTGTTCTTCCCTGAAGTGATACTGAGAAGCTTATACAAGTCATTAGTAGATAGGAGATCCAGTCTATCACTCTGAATGACATGTACCCTCTGTTGCGGCCCCCTGAAAAGAGTTAGTTGACGGGAGTTATAGTCATACTCCCATCTAACTATGGATTCAAGTTCAGGACCTTCAACCATTTGTAGAAAGGCTTCGCCTTTGGTTGTTAATCCCTTCCTTTTCTCCTCCTCTCTCAGTTTCAACTCTTCTTCAACTTTGGTCCTAGCAGTTAGCTCGGCCATATGAAGACTACCTAGATGATTTCTGATATGAGCAGCTACATCAGAGTTTGAAGGGTTGGAGAATGGCTTCTCTGCTAACTCAGCAATATCAAATCTGCTTAAGTGTAGCAGAGATGAGGCACTTAGCCTGTTGAGCTCTCCATTCTCTCTTTTAATAACAAAGTTGTGAGAAAAGTCTTCGAACCTCCACTGGATGATCTTCTTCCTAGATGCAAGAGGTTGCCTTGGCACCCGGTCACCTTTCTTGGTATCCAACAGAGTCATCAGCCTTCTCCTTAACTTCTTTTCTTCCTCGTTCAAAGTGTCTGAATTGAGGCCAAGGAGATTTGCAGCTTGGTCCAATGTTCCTCTAGGCAGATCAAGAAATTGATCTCTAGTGAGGGAACATGAGGATCAATAAACATAATTCAAATTGACTGAATCTAACTCACAGGAGATGTCGCTCAGGGTAATGCAATTGATGAGCTTTGTCTTAATTGCCTTGAACTCCTCTAAGGGGAGATGTTTAGAACGCTGAGGGGATGGTTTGAGGGGTTGTTGGGTAGGTTGAGGTGTTTGGGTTCTGGCTAGTGTTTTGGGTTAGAGGATGGGTAGTTTAGGTGGTTGAGGTGAAGAGGTTGGTAGGGGTAATGGTGTAGGTTCAGGGGTGTATGGTTCAGAGGTTGGTTTTTTTTGATGGGGAATGGAAAGGGAATTGGTTCAGGTTGTGGTTGGGTTTGAAGTTGGGGTTGAGTAGTTGATTTGAAGATCATCCCCTGTCCCCTTCTGTACATCTCCTTCCTCTTCCCCGAGCGAATGTCAGCCTTTATGTCACTTACATGTCGCTGGAGGGTCTTTTCAGACATAGGACCCACCTGCCTGCCAGAGAAGCCATGACCCCGGAGATAGCTCTTCATCCACGCATTCTCACCTATCTTCTTGGCAGCAGCTAGTTCTGCTTCCTCTTCCTTCTTCTTCTTCAGCATCAGCTTTTCCCTGCCAGCTTTCTTTCTCTCTTTCTCCATTTGATCTTGCTCTTTGTTGGAGAGCCATAAGACCGTATCATTGTTATGTTGAGATAATTCTTCTAGAGAGAAACCTCTAGAGGTTAGGAAAGTTATCCTTTCCCTCCTGAGCTGCTGATCAGCTTCTCTTTCTTTCCTCTCCCTTTCTTCCTCTAAGGCCAACCTTGCTACCTCTTCTCTTTGCTATTTTTGCCGCAAAGTTGCCTTTTCCAGCTCAACTAACTCCTCTAGTGGTAGCAGGAGTACATCTTCACTCGCAGCTCCTAGACTGACAAGTCTATCAATGATCTCTACTCTTCTTCTATTGTTAACTGCCTCTTGGTTGGTTGCAGCTGCTTTGCTACTGGCAGCTAGCAGTTTTCCAGTTGGAAGTCTACCTTTTCTTTTGAGTTTTTCTAACCTATCTTCCTCCTGAAGCTCTTCCTTAGTCATCTTCCTCTTCCCTTTGATGTCTTCGGAAGTGCTAGACTTTAGGGGTTCTTGGATGGAAGGTTCAGGTTGAGTAGTAGAGATGGAAGCTGGAGTTAATGCTGATGTTTGAGCTAGGGGTTGGGTGAGAAAATCCTCCCTATTAACCTCAGATGCAAGTTCTAGGATTGCATCTGTGACTATTAAATCATCGGATAAGGAGAATAGTCCTTCCACAGCTGCAATCTCAGCTTCGGAAGATTGAAATTGTTCTTCCGAGGCTTTGACTTGTGCTTCGGAAGTCTGTGAGAATGCACTATCTGTCCCAACTGTCTCAGTTGCTGGGCCATCAGTCCTTGTTTCCCCTTCGAAGTTAATCTCAGGTTCCACTTGGATCTTAGGTTGACCAACTTCCTCAATAGTGGTAGAAGGTGCATTTAACCTCTGAAGCTCTTGAGCTCCGAAGTAGATCACAGACAGATCAGGACTTGGCTGTTCAATAAAAGATTCCAACAGGAACTTGTTGAAGAACCTGTTGAGATCTTGGAGCATCCTTTGATCCATTTGAATTACAACTGGAGGAGGCTCAGGAAAAACTGAAGCTTGTTGAATAGGATATTTTGAGCTTAGGGAAATGAGAGCTTGACTTTGTGGCTCCTCTTGTCTTTGGCTTTGTCCCTGAACACTCTCCCCCTTTTTGGTAGCATCATCCTGAGAGCTTGATGAGCTAGAGGAAGAGGTCAAAGAGACCTGAATTGGTATGTGCCTAACAGACCTCTCAATCAGTTTCTCAGCTAGTTTGGCCTTGAGATTTTCAATCTCAAGTTGCTGAGTGGCAGACCTATCCTCTAAAGTCCTAACCTTAGATTCAAGATTTGAGACTTTAGAAAGTAGGTCTTTAATGGTGAGTTGCAGTCTTCCCTCATCTTCTTTTAAAGAATCATGGGGAGATGAGGTAACATACCTTGTATGTTCATCCTCACCACCAGATGTGGTTTCTTGGCCCCCTGGTTTCCCTTGCTCAATGATGTCTCTTTCAGAGTCATCAAAGGGCATGGTTGCCGTAGATTCAGTCTCAGTAATGTTACCACTGTCCTGAGGATCCCTTGAGGCTCCTTCAGTAGTGGCAGCTGAATCTATATGAGTCCCCTCCACATCAGTGGGACTCACCTCAGTAAAGGCTCGCTAATGGGCCTAGAAATAAGAGATCTCTCTAGGCTCTGTTGATCCTTAAGAGGGTGTTGTGGATCAACTTCATTGCCCTAAAGAGACATAATCTCTTCATCAGCTCCGATTAATAGGTCAGTAAAGGATATGGAAGTAAAACCTAGTGACCCGGGACTTTGATCAATGTCTAAAGGCATTGAGCCTGTGATGGGGCTGTCCCTTTTTGGCTGCTCAGGGGAGTATAAAGACTCTCCCTGAGGGTTTTCAGCTTGGATTTCAGGCTCACGGGTCTGAGACTGAGGAGACTCAAGACCCATATTGAGGTCAATTATGAAGGATGGTTGGACCTCAGGCTGAGTGGGAGCCCATTGTTCCACTCTAGCCTTTTTGGGTAGAACAAGAGGAGCTTGTTCAATCAGAGAAGATTGAACAAGGGTACGTTTGGGGCGTCTTTGATAAGTGATGGTAATGGGGGGAGAAGGTAGATTTGGCAAAGTGAGGGTAGTTGCTGGTGTGGGTTCATCACCTGTGGAGTTAACAGGGATGTCACCAGGAGCCATTGGCTCAATCATACCTGGAAGAAGTGTGGTATCTCTTCCGGTGAAGTTGGTGGACACTCTCTTTAAAGTTTTGAAGATGGTAGGCCTCATTTGAGGAACAATCAGAGCAGCTGCGCAGACAAGCTTGCTCTGGTCCAGCTCATAATTGATTATGTGCTGGAGAAACCTGGGATACATGAAGAATGTGTCTCGTTGAAGGTTTCCCATGAGATTGGTCAGCACAAATCTTGAGTAGTTGAAGCGGAGACTTCTCACCAAATCATGAACTAGGCACCCAAGTTCATATGGGATTTGATCCCATCCCCCAGATTTGTTGGACAAGCAGTGAAGAACTACATGCAGCAGGAACTTCCAGTTGTAAGAGAAGTTGAATTTGTAGACGGTTGACCTACTAACGTCTCCACCATATCCCATTTAGATATAAGTGTTGTCCAAATCTGCTTTGGGGAATTTTGTAGGAGCACCCTCATCTTGAAGCTCTAGATGCTCCTAGATGATTTGTTCAGAAATGACCAACTCCTGGCCACGGATGCTCGATCTAATGACACGAACCCCAATTAGGGTTTTAATCTGACCGTTTGCCCAAAATTCAGACATATGATTTGAGTAAACCATAGGGTTAACAGTCAGGGCAGTGTAGTAAGAAGATTGGGTTAGAAAGGAGATGATATCTGAGAAGTCGGCATCCTTTGAAGAATCAAGGAGTGCGACTTGATTGTCCTGAGGGTTTAGTGCCATTTGAGAAAGTTGCAGGAAGATAGTTCAGAATTAGGTAAATTGAAGATGAAGAAAGCTTTTAGGGCAATAATTTTGGTAAAAAGGATGAAAGTGATTAGCCGGAGATATTTAAACGGGTGGAATGGCGGTTTAAAGGGGGTTTGGATGAGATGATGGGAGGTTTCAGAGGGTGATGTGACATGGGCGGTAAGGTTAGTCCATTTAAATAATCTGACATCATTAACAAAATCTTTACTTTTACAGAGTGGGGCCCAAAAGATTCCCGTTACACAGTAAAATCTTTCTTCCAAGTATATAGGATTTCCGAAGGTAATGTTCTTCCGAAGGCAAATTTACTTCCGAAGGTAAAGTTTTTACTTCCGAGAGTATATGTTGCTTTTCGAATGGAGAATGTTACAAGCTTCAGAAGTAGATCTGATATGAAATCAATCGCTTCTTCCGAGACTTAACAACTCTTCCGAGAAGAAAATTATCCTGGGAGGAATTTGCTTCGGAAGATATGGAAAATATCTTCCAAAGGTTAATTCCTCTTCGGAAGAATTCATACTTAGATAAAATTCTAGAGAAAGACTTTTTGTAACAGGGCTTAGATTGTTTTGACATAAAACTTTACACATTAAAAAAAGTTTTCAAATGAGATAGACTAATCAAGGTTTATCATCCCAGTAGTTGTAATGAGATATTTGAATCTTTGTTCATCAAAGGCTTTGGTGAACAAGTCAGCATATTGTTCATTTGAATCAACTTTGATTAGCTTGATAAGATTTTCTCATGAAAATCTCTAATGAAATGATACCTAATATCGATGTGTTTAGTTTTGGAGTGCTTCACTGGATTTTCAGTAATGAAGATAACACTGTTGTTGACAATGTGGATAGGAGTGCTTATGAAGTTGAATCCGTAGTCTATCATCTGGTTTTGAATCCACAGCAGCTGAGCACAGTAACTAGCAGCAGCAATGTATTCAGCTTCAGCAGTTGATGTAGAGACACAGGATTGTTTCTTGCATTGCCATGAGATGATCCTTCCACCAAGAAATTGACATCCACCAGATGTTGATTTCTTGTTGATATTGCAGCCACCATGATCACTGTTAGAGTAACCATAGAGATTGAAATCATTATTTCTTGGATACCAGAGACCTAGTTTAGGTGCTCCTTTAAGGTATCTAAGGATTCTCTTGATAGCAACTAGGTGAGACACCTTTGGAGCAGCCTGATATCTTGCACAAATACAAGTTGCAAACATGATATCGGGTCTACTTGCTGTGAGATACATCAGAGAACCAATAATTGCTCTATACTGATGTTGATCAGTATCCTCCCCCTCAGAGTTAGGACAGAGATTGTGGTTTCTGGGTATAGGTGTTTTTGCTGTCTTACAATCTTTCATATCAAATCTTTCTAAGATGTCATTGACATACATAGATTGACAAATGCAAAACCCTTCCTTCATTTGCTTTACCTGAATTCCAAAGAAAAAGTCCATTTTTCCCATGGAACTCATCTCAAACTTCTTCTTCATGATGCTCTCAAAGTCTTTATACATTTGGTCATTTGAGGAACCAAATATGATGTCATCAACATAGACTTGAACGAGCAAGATGTCTTTCCCAGACTTTCTTATGAAAAGATTCTTATCAATGGTACCTCTAGTGTAACCATTCTTCAGGAGAAACTGAGACAATGTCTCATACCACAGCCTAGGTGCTTGGTGCAGCCCATATAGAGCTTTATCCAATTTGCACACATCGTTGGGATGCTGTGGATCTTCAAATCCCGGAGGTTGGCATACATAAACTTCCCTATCTATATCCCCATATAGAAAGGCACACTTGACATAAAGCTGATAGACAGTGAAATTCTTGGATGTAGCATAAGCAAGGAAGATCCTAACTGCCTCAAGTCTTGCAACAGGTGCAAAGACATCAGTATAATCGATTCCCTCCTCTTGAGTGTATCCTTGAACCACCAGTCTTGCTTTGTTCTTGATAATCAAGCCTCTATAATCTCTCTTGTTTCTGAAAACCCATTTAGTGCCTATAGGTACTTGGCTAGATGGTAGCGGATATAGGTTCCAAACCTTTTGTCTTTTGAATTGAAGCAGCTCCTCTTGCATTGATTCAACCCAGCTACTATCTTTCAAGGCATCTTCCACCTTCTTGGGTTCTATTTGGGATAAAAAGCATGAGTACAAGCAGTCATTCCCATTGTGAGTTTGTCCTCTTGTTCTCATGCCTTCAGAGACTTCCCCTATGATGTTCTCAGTTGGATGGGTGTTGTGAATCCTAAGTCTAGGAATTACCTCCAGTTGCAAAGATAAATCCAAATTGGACATATTTTGCTCAGGAGCTTGAAGACTTGGTCCAGCTGCTGTTTCAAACTCATTCAATGAGGACTGATTGAATGAAAAAGAAACATCATCATTTGTTTGCTATGAAGCAGCATTAACAGTTGCCTGTTCCTTGAAGATGTTGCTTCCATCAGCTTGGTGTTGTGCAGGGTCACCTGAAGAGGTTTGAGAGTCAACAGGTGAACCGCTTGTTGAAGCTCCACTATCTCTTAAGATGGTTATACTATCAGATCTGCGAATAGTGGGAACTTGATTTGTTGCAGCTCTTGGAGAACTTGGAATAGGTGTGGGAAGCTCAAACAGTTGATCATCATCAGAATCACTTTGAGCACCTGTTCCAGCTGAAACATTCTCACAAGATGGTTTAGAATAGTTTGGAAACAATTCTAAATCAAATATATGATCAGGGTCATTTCCCCTAACACAAGGAGTGTGCTCATTAACTATAATGTTGAAAGATTCCTCAAATTGTTGATTTTTAATGTTATAAACTCTATAAGCTTTAGAGTTAGAGGAATATCCAACAAAGATGGCATCATCCGAATTTTCAACAAAATTTGCCAAATTGTCTTTTGTGTTAAGTATGGTACATCTGCTGCCAAAGGACCTTAGAAAGTCAATGAACGGTGGCCTCTTGTTCCATAGCTCATAAGGGGTTTTTCCATGTGGCTTTACTACAAGGACCCTATTCTGCACATAGCATGCAGTGCTGACTGCCTCTGCCCAGAATGTTAGAGGTAGCTTTGAATCAGCTAACATAGTCCGAGCAGCCTCAATAAGTGTCCTATTCCTCCTCTCAGCAACACCATTTTGTTGAGGAGTTCTAGGAGCACTATATTGTATGGCAATCCCTTTTGAGTTATAAAATGAGTCAAGAACGTGGTTCTTAAACTCAGTCCCTTGATCACTTCAAATTATTTTAACCTTGTGGTCAATTTGATTTTCTATTTTAAGAATAAAAGATTTCAAAGTTTCAGAAGTTTCATCTTTGGTTCTTAAAAAGAATACCCAAGTAAATCTAGTAAAATTATCAACAATCACAAGGCAATATGATTTCCTTCCAATGCTCATTATACTTGTGGGACCAAATAGATCCATGTGCAATAAGTGTAATGGAGTGGTGATGGAGTTAACAACTTTGGATTTATGAGATGACCTGTGTTGCTTCCCTTTCAGGCATGCAACACAGTTATCTTTGCAGAAAAATTCCTTTTTAGGCAAACCATGTACCAAGTTATTTTTAGCCAATTTATTCATTGCCTTAAAATTTAAATGACACATTCGTTTATGCCATAGTGTTGACTCATCACCATCAGCTTTGGAAAGAAAGCATGATACTTCTCCCATTGGAGAAGCATTGTTCATATCCAGCTTGTACATATCCCCTTTCCTGGGAGATCTAAGAAGCACCAATCCCTAGGGAATTGTCATCCCAGGTTTGAGGATTATGCACTCATGTTCTGTAAAGAGCATTAGATGCTTTTGATCACAGAACTGAGAAACACTTAACAGGTTGTGTTCAAGCTGTTTGACAAAGTTAACTTTGTCAATCTTTAATTTTCCGTTGGATATACTTCCTCTGCCAGAAATATATCTTCCGGCTCACCTCCAAACTGGACAGGACCTCCATCATAATGTTGAAATTGTTGAAGGAGATATATGTTCCCTGTCATGTGCCTGGAGCATCCACTATCCACAATCCAAACATTGTTATTCTTGTCATATGGATGTCCCTGCACATAAGATGAGATGATTAATTTTGATTGGAAACCCAAGCCTTGTTGGTCTTGGGTTCTTCCAAAGATAGTGACATAATTAAACCAAAATTTATGAATTGGGGTTCAATGGATGTCTTTGAAGAAGAGGTTTGGGCTACAACATCTTCCTTGATCTTCCATTCCATCCCTTAGTTGATCATGGAGGATGAGCTTGTTGAAGCTTTTGCAGCTTGGCATTCTTTCGAAGCTTCTTTCTTTTCGGAAGAAGCCTTCACCACCTTTTCTTCCGAAGCAGTCTTCTTCTGGGATGGTCTCAAGGGGACTCTTTTATTGTTTTGAGTCTTGATAGCTTTAGCTTTCGAAGCCTTTTTCTTTTCGGAAGAAGGACCTTCTTTCGAAAGCAACCTTACTTCGGAAACAAGCTTTCCCTTATTCATCACTTGAACCATTTGATATGGTCCAAATGAGAAACCTTCCCTGACTCCTTCCTTTTTAACATTATTTGCATAATGTGTGCTAGCAGGATTGTAGTAACAATCTTTGGCCATGTGGTTTTGCAGACCACATATTATGCATGCAATGTTAATCTTTTGAGAATTTGAGAATTGTTGTTTCGTGTTCTTTTTCTCTTCATCAGCAATCTTTCCCTTTAACTTCTGATCCTTTGGTAGGACAGGAGTGTCGGTACTACACCCCTTTCCTGAATAAGAGTTTTCAACCACCTGGAATCCAGCTGAGATGAATACACTATTTTGCTTTGGGTCTATCTTCAGCTTAGACTCAGCCACTTTCTTGGCAGTTTTTCTGGCTGCCTTAGCTCTGCTTCTTCTGGCTTTGGTGGTCAGGGTTTGATCATCATTGGTAGGAGAGGGTATAATTACCTGGTTCTTCCCTGTGATGGTCTCCATGGTTGCATCATTCTTTGACTCATGAGAAGGTGAGTCAGCAGATGGAACCTCTTGCTCTTCAGTACCACACCTTGGTTGTCATATAGACTCATAGGAGTGTGGTGGAGAAATTTCATTGGTTCTCAACCCACCTTTGTTTTGGTAACAAAGTTTTGAGTGAGAGGATGATGCAAGAATGGCTTGGAAGTTTTGCTCGGAAATAGCATACTTCCTGGCTTGAGCCTCAGCTGTGACAAGCTGGGCTTGAGCCTCAGTCAATTTGGATATTAAATCCTTTATTTGAGTCTTATAGTTTGTGTGTTCGTGTTTTAATAGGGACACAGTTTTCTCTAACTCCTTAAGTTTTCGTTGATAGTCAGATTCAGCCCTTTTAAAATCAGATTTAAAACATTTAAAGACTCAATGTCGGATTTAATCTCCATATTGTAGTCCTGATACTATTTAACCTTAGCAATACAGGCAGGAGTACAGAGATGTTTATATACCTTATTTTCATCTGTTTCGGCCATGAGTGCTTGAGCAGGAGTCACATCCTGTACCATAAAGCTCCAGTCAACTTCTTGAGCCATTGCAGCTGTTTCTGTTGACTTTCCAGTGGGCTTTGGTGTAGAGGGATGTATGGAGGCCTGTGGGGTTCCCGGATTAGACTTGGGAGCCTTGCATTCCCTTGCAAAATGACCAAGTTGGTTACAGTTGTAACATTTGGACTTGGTTTTGTCAAACCCAAATTTGCTGTTGATTGGGTTTTGGGGAAATTGCCTTCCAGTTCTCTTGAAGAACTTCTTTGCTCTGTAGGTTAATAAAGCCATTTGTTGGACTATGTCCACGTATTCCACGTCATCTGGGCTGAAGCACTCTAGATCATCAAAGCAATATTGATAATCATTTTAGTGTCCACTTCCTGAGACAAAAGCACAGTTGTCCTGAAAAGAACTTTGCTGAGCTTGTTGAGACCTTGGAGTCTCAGGAAATGTGATGTATGGCCCAGAAGAACAAGATGGCTGCTAGGTGTACGTCAGGTATTGTTAAGGCTGGGAGGTTCCTGAGCCTTCAGCAACCATTAAAGCATTGCTAGCAGGAAGACTCAAGGGTCTGCTTGTCTGATGACCTCTCTTATTCTCCATTTCCAAACGGTATCCATTAAGGATGCCATAAAGTTCGGTCATTGTGAGTGTATTCAGGTTCTCTGTTCTCTTGATAGAGACACAGTAAAATGTCCACTCATTGGGTAATGCACTCATGAACTTTCTTTTAAGATCTCTAAGTTCATGAGCAATTCCCACAGACTGAAAGGAAGAAATGAGATCCATGTACCTGAAGTATTGCTGGCTGAGTGTTTCTCCCGCAACGTAGGTGAAGTTCTCGAACTGCTGCTTCAGTGAGTCCTTTTTGGAGTCATTTGAGCTAGAATACATTTGAGCAAGCGCATCAAAAAGTTTTTTGGCTGACTTGCAATGTTCAAACCCCACCATGATGGAGTTGGGAATTGCAGTCATGAGAACAGTCATAGCATTGCTATCAATGTCCAACTTCTTCCGGTCCTCATCAGAATAATCTTCAACAGATTTCTCAATCATGGCACCATTTCCACCAGCTACATTTGGCTTATACGGGCCATTGACAATAGATTGCCACATCTTGCTGTCTTGATACCTGATGAAGCCTTCCATTCGTCTGCTCCATGACTTGAAGTTTTCAGGGGTGATGATGGGTGCTTTGGTCATCGTCCCCATCTCTACTTCAGATTTGTTGAGGGCCATTTTGAGTGTGGTGTAAGGAGGAGTGACAAACAGGTTGATTAGGATGGTAAGATCTCACAATCAAGAGCCTAAAAAGCTCTGATACCAATTGTAGGATCGGGTTTGTCAATTAAACACTTGGATTTCTCTCAAACTCACTTATATAACACTCAAATCAGATGAAGTAGAGTCTTTTAAAAGAGTTTATAATAATATAATAAGTAACAAAGAACACACAGAAATAATTTTCAAGGCACTTGTATATATTACTTCTCAACTCAAAGTATTACAAGACTCTTACAAGCATAGAACATGAGTTACAATGAGAAACTATATATACTAGATCCTACAGCCGGATATACTTTGATACCAGCTGGAAACCTAAGACTAAAACATATACTACAATGCTAAAGTTAAGGTATATTAGATAAAGTATTATCTAAGAATTGGTAGTCATGACATGTCCATGACTTACCTTTTGTCACCAACTAAAGATGGCAACTGTACTAACTTATAAAGGTAAACAGTGGAATAAAATATGATCAACTACATGGCTTTTGAGAAAACGCCATGCAGTATCTCAGAGGTCTGCAACAGAGTGTCAGGGAGACCATACTTATGTCCACAGGATAATAGAGTGTCTTCCGAAGGTAAGTTGGCTTCGGAAGAACAAGTTTTTCCAAAGCCACTTATACTTCGGAAGAGGCTTCTGTACTTCCGAGGCTTGAGGACTTCTTTCATACTTCGGAAGTTGACTTCTGATCTTTCACTTTAAGTTTTGATCTTCGGAAGTAAATACTTTGTCTTCGGAAGTTGGAGTTTTTCTTTGGAAGTTAGTTTTACACTTTGTCTTCGGAAGAGCTCCTTTTTCCTTCGGAAGTTCCACACTTGGCTTCGGAAGTCCGTTATTAGTTGTACCAAAATAGTCTAAGTGATTTGGTTTTGGTTGCACCAGCCTATCTAGATCCAACACTTATCTTAACAATTCACATGTCTTTTTCTTTGTCAAATTGCCAAGACTCAGTTTCGGATCGTTCTCCACGTTTATCATAATAAGAATCATGTTGATAATCACCTGGGCTTCGGGTGGAGGAGGAGGGAGCTTGAGTCATTATTTTCTGACTCAGATGAAACTTCGCTCATACAACTCTGTAGTAGGTGAAGATGATGATCGTACAACTTTAGTTGTCTGTTCTCCCTATTCATAATCACTTGGGATGTTTACTTTATCATTGCTATTAATACAGAGTTGTTCATGCTCAAGAATAAGATTGGTGGCTTCTGCATTCTTAAACACTGATTTATAGAGTGAAACCTTAGTAACGCCTACATGATTTATTAGTAGAGGATAAAGTTAATACATGATTGTACTAATATATATTCATATTTGTCTGAAAGTTATGATAGTTTTATGTTGAGTTCAAAGTCATATTATGAAAAGTAAGTTTTAGATCCCCATTTTTATACATTTATGTGTTTTAAGGCTAGAATGCATACTATGATGATGTTTTACATAAAGTATTCATGGCTTTTATAATAAAGTTGACATTTTATGGGATCTTTTGATTCTCGGCATGCTAACTTTTTGAACCATATGTCAGCTAGTAATCGGCTTGTTATAGTACCCGATTCATTGAAGGTACTCGACCTGTAGACCTGTATGGTTCTTGGTCTACAAAAAGGCTTTTGGCCCTACTATAGTTCGTAGAGTGTAGGAAGTACTCAACCTATAGAGGAGCATTCGACCATGTTTATAGTACTCGGTATGCTATAGTACTTACGTTTATAATACTTGTTATGTTTATAATACTCGGTATGTTATAGTACTTGGTATGTTTATAAAACTCGGTATGTTTGGTTCTTGATTCCTCCTTAGAATCCAAGAACTTTAAGTTTGATCATTCGCATGTTGACTAAGGTTATAGCTATTCACTTGAATGTGATTAGTCTATGATTGTATGAAAGTAATAAGACATAACTTTTATGAAATACTTATGTTAAAGTATGACTTGCTAAAGATAAAAAGAAACATAAAATGATAAAGTGTAATTATTGTTATAATAAAGTGATAGAGAAAATAAAGAAAGATAAGGAAAGATAACATTAATAAAATAACACAAAGAGGTCTAAAATGCTAAACTTCACATGTGAAAGTTGAAGTTCAAAGTCTTACAAGCTAGATAGGAGTTTGCATTTGTTGTTTTCTTACTCGCTAAAGGAGACTTGTCTTGTGCAATTTCACCTACGAAAGGAGTTCATATGATGTACACTCAAACAATAAGGGGCCTAGTGTTCGATCACCTGAAAAGTGTTGTGTTATGTACACTTAAACTATAAGGGTCTTACCTTGTGCCCGCTCACCCTGACATGAATTACACCTTATGTATGCATGACTGCTACAAAAGCTTTGTACTTATACAAGCTTAAGATAAAGATAAAACTAAATTAAAGTTTATTGAAATGTTCTAGTAAAACAGAATGTTAAGATTTCATAAACTTTCGTCACTAGTTTGCATTTAATCATATGAATATAAATTAACATTAATATGTTCACATATTATTTACGTTTTATGTACATCCATAATATATAATAACTATGTTAGGATGCACTTTGTATTATCATTAACTTAATGATTATAGTCTTTAGACTCTCATAATAACCGGGTTGTACACATTAATCTGGTTAAAACATATACACGGGTTGTAGTCTTCTAAATATTAAGATCAACTCAACATGTTTACATTTTTGGTTTATCTTTATCTGTATCATATGTCAGCAACTTCCCACGTAATTGAATTATATTCATGCCTTTAAACAATGTATAAGTTCTTATCACCAAAGCCTGTGTATCCCATAAGGACCTTAGAAACTTTTTCATCACTCGGTCATTAATGAGAGTAGAGAATCTATCATTTTGTTGTGTAAGAGTTCCTCACTTTTGAACCCAAATAACTCATATAGTTGGGCAAAAATCTCTTTTTATTCTGTATAACATAAGGGGTTCCATCAAAAAAATCAATTAGAGAGTCTCTTAAAGTTTATCATTTTTACAGCGAAGTAACCTGATAGATCTTGTTTTGGGAGTTCCATGACTAGAACCAAATGCTCTAGCATCCACCTCCATCTTCTTGAAGTCTACATTAGAATATCTTCATCGTCTCCGCTATCATCGGTTAATGAGGACCTAGCATGATAGATATCCAACATCCCATATCATAGACTGATAGGAAGTGCTCCATTTGACGTTTCTAGATGGTGAATTCTGATCGGACAAGCATTATAGCCTTAGTTGAGGACCCACTGTTGCTGAAATCCATGATTGAGCTCAAGACAGACAAATTAACTGTTAAATTAAAATTTAATGGCAATTGGGGATATGAGAAGTTTATTGTAAGACTAACGAATCATAGCAAAGTTAAGAATAAAACAATCAGATCACATACCAGAAATGAAGAAGAAACAACTTGAACATCATATGTCAGCACATGTTCTCATTGATCACTAGAGCAACTATTACAATTTGCTCAATAATCCCAGATGAGGAACACACTCTCACTCACACAACTGATTCTCAGATCACATGTATAATGAAATACAAAGTGCGAATAAACGGAGAGCACTTCCGCTGAATGTAGAATTTGTAACAATTTTTGCCATGTCAGCAACACAAGTGGAGGGTGTCAATAACTGTGTATGGTTGGCCATTTGATGTAGATCAGTGGATCATGTCTTCGGTGCTTATTAAGTAGTTGATCAACAGTTCTTGCCTTCGGTTCTTGTTTACAACTAATCAAGTGATGTGATCGGTTGCTCTTATCTTGTGAGTCTGTTATTGATGATATGACCGTCAACTCTTCATAGCGGTATTGCAATCAATAGAGGTTGAATTGTTTATCAGTCGATCTTTTAGTTTTGATATATGCAAAGTGAACATTTTTGGCTGATGAGCGGCAGACCACTGCTCCGTCATCTGTACACTGGAACCAATCATCAGTATTTCTTCTATAATCATTTAATGTTTTTTTGCCTGTTTTGTATTATTAGTTATTTATATTCAACAATATTTGATACAATGCTAGTAATTCAATCAAGTTGGTTAATGATGTGCTATGACAGACTAGAACATTTTTTCAGTTAGAACTTCTACCGTAATGACAAAATTTAAGAGCAAAATGATATAGGATTATAAAAAATATCGCTATGAACATCTTTGTGACATCTTTGTTTTGAATACGTACATGGCACATTACAAACTTTGTATACATCAACCTGATCATACAAATAATCAATCATATCGTATATATGTAACATATGTCCGTGTCATGTAACCATGCAGTTCTGTTCATCGCATAGGAAATTAGCACGTTATTGTTGCTACTGTTTCTTTGAATAATCCCTTGGGCCGAAAATGGTCGATCCGATTCTCACATTCGTGCTGCCCATTTCAATCTGTAACATTAAGTATATCTTATTAATCAAGTTACAGTAAATTTCTGCTGCAATATATAATGAAAACTCCCATCAAAACAAAAGCACCAGACCTTTTCCTATAAAGGGTCAACAACAAACTCATTCACTAATATTAGCCTTGAGCTTCCAACATAAGATTCATGTATGGTCCAAATAAGTCAACTTGGGTTTTGTATTATCTTTAACGGATCAAAACATATAGTTACAAAAGGAAACATGTCCAATGGGTTGAAAGTAGCCCAAGGCGTACAACCTTCTAAATCATTTTATTCGAAAAATAAGATTACCATCAAAACATATACACTTTGCAATGACATGTGACACAATAGTTAGTTATAAGAAAATGAATAAAAGATTTAGACAAAAACATACCGCTAGTTCAAAGTCACCAGACATGCCCATTGATAGTTCACACTGGTTTTCAGGCATCCCAAGTTCCTTGCAGATCTCAACTCTGCACCTCGATAGAGTCTGCAAATCCAAATAAAAAATAAAAAGCAGATGCCTCAAGCAAACAGAAGGGAATGCTTTATTAATATTTTACGGAATCAAAGGTATGAGATTTACCCTGAAATTCTCTGGTGTGGATGTGTTATCTGGCATTCCAATAGTCATTAAGCCAGAAAACACAAGGTTTGGGCAGTTAAACTTTACATGCTTCACAAGGTCTATACAATTTGCCGGTTCTATACCGGATTTTGCTGCAATGGTGTAGCAATATATGGTTTTAGTCAACCCAAACGTGGTTAATTAAATGGACAAAAGAGAGAAAAGCTTCAAGATTTGCAAAACATTAAGATAAACAGTAATATATCATCGTTGAATATATGCATGGTTATTTTTCACATACATATCTCTCCACTGGTGTTGACTTGGACCATGACTGGCAAAGGCTTTCTACCAATGCTTGAAACTGCACGATCAAGGTGATTTGCAATCTGTTCCAAAAGGCAACACATTTGTCGACATGAGTTAGTAGTATTCGACTAATAAAATGATATGATTGGAAGATTAAATTCACGTGTCACCTATATACTACAAACACTTCAAACTAGACTAAAAAACTACCTTCTCATTATCTACACCTTGTACCATTGACAGATTTGGAACAGCAGCTGCATACCAGAAGCAAACCGTCTACATGAATTAGTTCTTTACAAGAAAAATGGGCAGATAACCTCATTTCCATTATTATTCACATAACTGATATTCAAAAGGAAAAAAAAAAGATTTTGATAAAGATGACCTCTATACACGCCTTCAGCATATATGACTGTCAACACATCCAACCAAATGCACATTAAAACTTACCATTACACAACAAGAGATTTACACAAGTGCATAGAAGCCAGTTGACATTATATATTCATGATAGATCATCAACATAAATACACATCTTGATTGATCATCATGAGTACAAAAGTGAATCCAATTGCTAATCAAGGTTAAGGGTTTTAGGGTCAAAATCTTCAAACCGAGGAAATTCAAGTTCAACTTATTTATCTAATCATCCAATTATAATTCTGTCAGCAGCATCCAAACACAAACCAATATACTGGGATTATTTTCAAGATTACAAATAAAGCTAATTGAATTAATGCAGTGGTACATTGTAAAACAATAATGGGTGGTTACCAACTAGGGATTTTGCTTTATTGCTTTGTAAATGCCCAATAAAGTGCCAATCGATGTCATGTGGAAGCTGCAAAATCACTCAATGTCATCAATGCAAATACTCTAATACTACTATAATCAATCAAGAAGCCTCAAGAGATAATAAGAACAATAATAATAAGAAGAAGAAAGACCTTGGGAGCCTTTTCGATGAACTCTTGAACATAATTTTCCCCAAAGCAACGGTGTCCGGCATCGTAGAGTTGACGGATGAGAGAGGGGGGCTTGGTCTTGCTGACTGCAACCACACGCACATCATGGGCATGGCGACCGGATCTCTCAGCGGCTTGATGAAGACGGTGTAGCACAGACCGCAGAGCCCTCACGGCTGTAGACTCCACAGCTTGTGCAGCCATTGTGGATCTCACGATTCCAATAACATAGATATTTCTGGATTGAAGTGCTTCTTCCTCTTGTAAACACAGAAGAAGCGAAGGTGTGGTTGTTATTGAAACATGTTTAGTTCATAGGCTGTGTTCTCCAGTTTAATGAACAAGAACAAAAGGAAAATGACAATAAGGTGAACAAAATGATAGACCGCATCAGAAAATATAACACGAAATTAATCGGAATGTTTATAAGTTTTGTTCAAATTTTACATTTCGTTACCAGAATTAAAAAAATCCAGGTTTAATTATAAAGTTTGAAAACATGTAACATATTTCATCTCTGGGCAAACTAGTCTTAGTTTTTGGTTAATTAGGTGTAAATTTACCATTTTACCTTTACTCTTCTTCATCTTCTTCTCTAATCCTCACCTTACATTTCTTCTTCCTCCTCTTTTTTATCTTCTTCTTCTCCAACCCCCACCCCACATTTCTTCTTCCCCATCCCCACCACCACCACTCTTCGCTATTACCACCACACGCCCATCTTCACCTCCAATCCACCACCACACGCCCATCTTCACCTCCAATCCACCACCACTCATCATTGCCACCACTACACAACCTCATATCCACAACCACATCACACACCCTATCTCCATCATCACTTCACCACACCACCACCACCCCTGTGTTTGCTAACTTTTTGGTAATATGAAGGTAGGGTATTTTGGTTTTGTAAGGTGGTGTTATTGTAGGTTTGCTGGAATATGGCAAGGTGGGGTTGTGGTGGTGGCAAGGTGGGGCAGTGGTGGTGGGAAGGGGTAAAATCGTAATTTTTTAAAGTTTAACATAAAAAATTAACGTCCATTTGACCTAGGGACGAAGCATGTTACATGTTTTCAAACCTTAGGACTAAACCTTTAATTTTTCAATCCCAGGAACGAAAAGTGAAATTTGAGCAAACTTTAGGGACGGTCCACGTAATTTACTCATTATATTTTGTTGTGTTCTAATTCTATTTGGTGTTTTAGGTTATGCACTCTTCAAATAGGAATCCATTTTATGATAGATCCTGGCTTTTGTGTGTGCGTGCATATGCGTGTATGGGTGGATGATGGGGTTGTGTGTGTGGGGGGGGGGGTGCTGTTAGGTGTGGGTGTGTGTGTCCATGGGTGGGTGTGCGTGTGCGTGTGTGTATGGGGGTGGGTGTGCGTGTGTGCGTGTGCGTGCGTATACATCTAGAATTATTTACACATTTGATTTGGTGTGTGTGTGTATATACATCTAGACTTATATTTATACTCTCGTCCGTATATTTTATTAACTTACCAAACACACATTTTGATCTGGTTTAGTATACATCTAGAATTATTAACCGCATATATATGTATCTGACAGGCAAATGATTTTGTCTACGGAAATGAAAGGTGCATAAATCCCTAAGTCATGACCCGTACTCTTACCTGGGAATCCTCTTTACCGGAGGTCGTGCTTTTGGTTGATCTAAGAATCTAGGATACGACAGCCAGACTTGAGTTATTTACAATAACATCCCCTTAACTATCTACAAATGTAATGAACTACCTTAATTAACATAAGAAAATACTCATATCAATTTACTACGAAGTACAAGATCAACTTGCCTATTTTGCAAAGTAAGGTCATAGCCTCTTTTCCATTTGTATATTGGAGTGAAAACTAGTTTTTTTTAAACTCAATAACAAACTTTTTAATACTAGTAAAACTAAATTGTTTATATATGTTATATTCTATAACACTTTTTCTAGAAAGTCCTTCTATTTTATAAAATCTACATAATTGTTAGCTTCGTGGAAGCCGATTTATTGGCCTTACTAGCTCACTTGGTACTCAGGTTAATGCATGCCAATCTATCTGACGTGTCATTTTACTTAAAGTATTCTTTTTGTCTTGAAAGAAGCTGAATGTTTAGGAGCTCCATAAAGGACTACATACTATTAGTATGATCTCTTGTATCAGGGGGTTAGACGACAGGGCATTCGATCATTAGGGTTAATTGTGAACTCATGTATGATAGTTTAATTACTTACATTTGGAAATTGTTTGTTGATTTGCACATCATTATCTATAATATGTATACTTCTAAACCTATATTCTCACTAACATTTTAGTTGATATGCTTTATCATATTTTTAGATAATGACAATTAAAAGTATGCATGCTAAGAAAGATTAATGCTAGAATTGGATAAAGACCTAGTTTAAATAAAACGAAGACTTCGCGTTTTATTTTGATTTGGTTGAACAAATATTATAACATTATTCGGTTTAATATCCAAGTGTTACCTTAGAAATCTTTATACCTTGTGTTCGATTGAATTTTGTTGCACCCTTGGTGTTTCCGCTCTAGCCGAAGGTATGACATTAACGAAGTCCTTGCTTATGATGCAATGTGACAACCGGCAATTTCAGGTCAATACCCGACTTAGTCATAATTATGTATATTTTACATAAGTTTCAATTGAGTACTAATTATTTGAAGTCATTTCATGCATTGCAAAATTTAATGCATCGGTGATTTGGCGTAATTACCATTTTTACACGCGATACATCCAGCACACATGAACGTTGGTGATAATTAATATATACATACTAATAAATAGTTTAAAGTGTTTCAAAGCATTTTAGATTCCAAATTAAATACATTGGAAAAGTTTAAATTTATAATAAACCTAATCGCGTAAGTTGATATTTTACCCGGAACGGATCCTTTTAACACGATTAATAGATACACGATGCATCATTAACATACCATCAATATTAAAATATATGATATTATACAAGTTTTTATAATATTTTAATGTATTTTAAAAACTAAAGTAAAAATATAAAAATATGTAAAAATACCAATAGTGCAACAAATACCATCCAAATACCCAATACTACTCAAAAATAAAACAAAAACCCCCACCCCTCTCCTTGGTCGTCTCCCCCCCCCCCCCCCCCCACCTCCTTTCTTCTTTTCTTGTCAAATCCTTACAAGACCACTTTTGCTTTTTGTAAATTTTAAGACTTACCATTTGGTGATAAGGAAAAGTTTATGAACAAAGTGACTTGATTCCCTTCCGCATTTGCAAATCTCTTCCATCCATGTTGACTAAGCCCCACAAGATAGTAATTTCCAAGAACATGTAATGGTTACAAATACAAGTAACCTCCACAATTCACCAACCCCACCCAACACACTCTCATTCCTCTTTCTACCTTCAAAATTTTGTCCAAGGCACCCTCACCACCAATTCATTTGATTTCCAACTCATTTTCTACAAATCTTAGGTGATTCAAATGCCATTATTGAAGACCAAACAATTTTTGAAGCTTCCAAACATCCTACAACAACTCTTCCATATGTTCTTGCTTGATTTTAGTGAGAAAATTCTCTTCTTATTTATATATACTCTTTCCTTCATATTATCTATCTCCTAGTTCATGTGTAACTATCTTCATCCACAAAAGTCTTTCATGTTAAAAATGGTGTTTTTACCGACAACGAGTTTCAAGAAGAACATTTCACACAAGACATTTTAACATGAGTTAAATAATGATTCTTGTTCTTAAAAAGTAAACTGTTAGATCATATGATGCTGGTGCAACCAAAACAACACTTAGAAGATTTTAGAGTACAATTGAAGAGGTCTTCCGAAGACAAAGCTGCTCTTCCGAAGACAAGTTAAAGATCTTCCGAAGCTCAAGTATGAAGAACTTCTGAAGGTAGATCTCAGTCTTCCGAGACTGAGTAGTTCTCCTTCCAAAGTATAAATACTTAGAAGATCCAATGCAAAGTCTTCCAGAGAATAAAGTCTTAAAGACTTGCAGAAGTATTCGGAAGAAGTTGATTCTTCCGAAGCATAAATGGCTTTGAAAGAACTTATTCTTCTGAAGCCATTTAAGCTTCGGAAGAACTAAGTATGAACTAGTGGACATAAGTATGGTATGATTGACACTCGCTGCCATATCTGATATACTGTATGGCGCTTTATTACGCCAATGTAGTTGACCATACTTTAATCCATTGTTTATTCTTTATCAGTTAATACAGTTACCAACTTTAGTTGGTGACAAAAAAGTAAGTCATGGACATGTCATGACTACTTAGTCTAGGATGGTATTTTATCTTAGATACTTTACTTCTAGCAATGAAGTATATTTATAGTTGTAAATTTCACCTGGTTATCCAAGTATAATCGGCTGTAGATAGTAGTATATATAGTTTCTCATTGTAACTCATTAAGTAATGCTTGTAAGAGTCTTATAACACTGAGTTGAGAAGTAATATATACAAGTATCTTGAAAAACTATTCTTGTGTTTATTAACTTATTTTATTATTATCAACTTAGTTAGAGATTCTGCTTCATCAACTGAGTGAGTTTAAGTGAGTTTGCGAGATAAACTTGTGTCGAGAGACCAACACCGATCCTACAATTGGTATCAGATATTTTTAGACTCTTGATTATGAGATCTAACCATCCCAAATCATCCTTGTTTCATCACACTTACTCACTTCACTCAAATGGCTCTTAACCAGAAATCTTCTTAATCTGAGATGGGAACCATAACCAAGGCTCCAATTATCACTCTTGATAATTTTAGAGCATGATGCAAATGTAGTAAAGGCTTTATCAAGTATCAAGACAGCCGGATGTGGAGATCAGTAACTCATGGTACTTACAAGCCAAATGTGGAATCCCAGTTGGTAATGGTGCCATGATGAAGAAGGTTGTTGAAGATTACTCTGATGAAGACTTTAAGAAGATGGACATTGATTGTAAAGCCATGACTATGCTGCTTACATCCATACCAAACTCCATAACGGTAGGCTTTCAGCACTATGAGACTGCCAAAGATCTATTTGATGCTTTAACGTTGATGTACTCTGGTTCTACTGATTCCAAAGAGTCCAAGAAAGATGTACTAAAGCAGCAATTTGAAAACTTCACATACATTGCTAGTGAGACCCTGAGTCAACAATACTTCGGGTACATGGACTTGATATCCCCTCTTCAGTCTATGGGAGTGACTTTAGAGAAAAAAGACATAATAATAAAATTCATGAGTGTACTTCCTCATGAATGGACTTTTTACTGTGTTTCAATCAAGAGAACTGAGAATCTCAACACTCTTACCATGACTAAACTATAGACTGAGTTTAAAAATCAAGTTCTTGACTCATTCTGTAACTCAAAAGGGATTGCTAGACAATATAGTGCTCCTAGAACTCCTCAACAAAATGGTGTTGCAGAGAGGAGGAACGGGACACTTATTGAGGCTGCAAGAACTATGTTAGCTGACTCAAAGCTGCCTCTAACTTTCTGGGCAGAGGCAGTCAACACTGCATGTTATGTGCATAACAGAGTTCTCATTGTTAAGCCCCATGGAAACACTCCTTATGAGCTATGGAATAAGAGGCCAAAGTTCATTGGCTTTCTTAGATTATATGGCAGCAGATACTTAACACAAAAGACAATTTGGCAAAATTTGCTGAAAAGTCGAAATGATGCTATCTTTGTTGGATATTCCTCAAACTCTATTGCTTATAGAGTGTATAACATCAAAAATTAACAATTTAAGGAATCATCCAACATTGTTGTCAATGAGCACATTCCTTATGTTAAAGGGAATGGTCTTGACCACATCTTTGACTTAGAATTGTTTTAAAATATTCTAAACCATCTTATGAGAATGTTTCTGCTGGAACATGTACTCAAAATGACTCATGTGATGATCAACTGTTTGAGTTACCCATACCTATTTCAATTTCTCCAGAAAGTAATGAAGATCAAGCTTCCACTACTGGAAGTCCTGAAAGCTTGAACATCTCAAGAAACAGTAGAGCTTCAACAAGTTGTTAGCAAACTGAGCCTCTAAACTCATCAGCTCATAACTCTAGCATTTAACACCAAGCTGATGAAGACAATGATCTCGAGGAACATACAACTTTTGATGCTACTTCATAGCAAAACTGTAGAACCATTTAAGGGATGGTCAATACACTTAGTGTCACGATGAGAAGAGTGTTTAGAACACTTAACAGATCAAACAGGGAACTAGGACTAGATTATGATACTATGAACACAAGTAAACAAGAGACAGAAACTTAAAAACAACAAAGCTATTTGGTTCTCAAGATTGCAGTATATTGCTTCTCAAGTTCTATTACAAGTGATACAAAGCATAATGGAAAAGATACAAGGACTTTAGATACTTTATACTACATCCTACAACCAACTATACTTAGAAAGCCAGCCGAAAACATTAATCTAGACAACAAAATCAATGTGGAGTAAAAAGGAAAATCTGCCTTTTGACTAGTGACTATGACATGCCATAGCTCACATCCTAATATATTACAAAAAGGATAAAAGTACATAAAGTAGAAATAAGACTCAAGACCTCAATGTACAGTTACAAAAAGCATGGACCATTCACCAACTTGTATAAGTTGGTCGGTCTTCAGAGTTACAGCAGGAAATTGGTCAGCTTTATGAAAAGTACATCAGAGAAAGCATGTTCTTCAATGTCTTTGGAAGAAATCTATCTTCACTTCATTGGCTTCAGAAGACTTTGTCTTTGAAGCTTCGGAAGACTTCACTTTTAGCTTCAGAAGATATTGGTCTTGGCTTCGGAAGATTTTACACTAGGATATTTCTGATGCAGGATGTAAAACTTCTGAAGCAACTTCTACTTTGCACTAAGTGCATGCATGTAGGTAAGACTAGGGCGCTGTTTGTTTTCGGCTGATCGGGCTGACCTGGTTGACCGGATGACTCGGTTAGCGGGTCAGCCCGTTTGATTTCGGCTCGGGGCTAGCTGACCGGGTCTCCATTGCTGACTCAAACCTAGAAACAAAATAAGCTACCCACTCGCAGGCACCGCCTTCGCCTGCACCTTCGGCCTTCGGCCTTCGCTTGCACCTTCGACCTTCACCTGTGGTGGTATGACTCCATTGGTGTGAATCGATTTGGTGGTTCGGCGGTGTGAATCGATTTGGTGGTGTGAATTGATTTGGTGGTATGAATCGATTTGGTGGTGGTTCGGCGAACGATGGTGGCGAAGGGCGGTGGATTGCGGTGGTGGTCGGAATGTGAATCGATTTGGTGGTGTGACTCCGGTGGTGTGAATCAATTTGGTGAATTGATTTGGTGGTGTGAATTGATTTGGTGGTGTGAATCGATTTGGTGGTGTGAATCTATTTGGTGGTGGTTCGGCGGATGATGGTGGCGAAGGGCGGTGGATTGCAGTGGTGGTCGGAATGTGTACGGTGACAGTGGTGGTTTTGGTTGTTGGTGTGGTGGTTCTGACCGGTGGTGTGACTCCGGTGGTGTGAATCGATTTGGTTCTAGTCAAGTACTGAATCAAACAGCCAAGTTTCAGTCAGACGCATACCCAGTCAGAACTTCAAACTAGGTCAGCTTCTGACTCGGTCAGATCTTGCTGAGTCA
The DNA here is from genome assembly GCA_025215565.1 of Flaveria ramosissima. Taxonomy (NCBI): domain Eukaryota; kingdom Viridiplantae; phylum Streptophyta; class Magnoliopsida; order Asterales; family Asteraceae; genus Flaveria; species Flaveria ramosissima. The sequence goes on along the minus strand of CM046038.1, from coordinate 14,479,093 downwards.
GTATAATCAAACAACCCCTTGGTCTGTTTTGGGTGCATCAGCCTTTCAATAAGCCTTACAAACTCCCCCTAGGCTGATGCTACCAATACAAAGAAGTGTCTTCAGATATTGATAGTCCTCATCATGATCATGACCATTTCTTTCTTCATCAACTAGTCAGGATCACTCAGACTCTCAAAATACATTCTCATGTCAAAGAGATCATGCAAAGGTAAGTTAAGCATGTCTTGCCAGAAGTAGACATCTTGACCACCTTGATCTCTTATGACATACCATCTGTCTGGATTAGCAGCAAAAGTGCAACACAAGATAGGTTTTTCTGATGCAAGAGGCTCTACTTGAGTTGGAGTGGGTTAAGCCGCCTCTTCTTGCACATCCTTAGGATGCTCTGACTCATCCTGAGGTTTGGAAGTGGATGCCTTTGATGTAACCTTTCGTATTTTTTGTTAATTAAAAGTTAACTTTGTTATGACTATTGTAAGGACTTTTTATGCCATTTATGAAGCTTTGAGGGCTTGATATGCTTGTGTGATTAATTTGTAGTTGATAAGTTAATTTATTAAAATAATAATAATATTAATGATATAATAATACTAATAATAACAATAATACAAGTATTTACAACTTTTGCTTATTATAATCAATTTCATTTAAGCCATAATAATAAAGAGTATACTAAAAACAAAATAAAAATAACTATAATAATAAAAATAAAAATTTATGAAAGTTAAACAATTAATAAGTTATGAATGAACATAATTTGGGTTATTCTATTCATCCTGGCTCCGATAAGATGTATATGGATCTGTGTGGTCAATATTGGTGGCCTGGAACGCAGAATGACATAGCAACGTACGCAGCTAAGTGTCTTGCGTGCACGAAGGTTAAAGCCGAACATCAACATCCAAGTGGATTACTTGAACAACCCGAGATTCCTATATGGAAATGGGAACACATATCCATGGACTTCATAACTAAACTACCCCGTACCTCTCGTGGTCATGATAGCATATGGGTGATAGTTGACCGATTGACCAAGTCGGCGCATTTCATACCCATACGTGACACTTACAAAACATCAAGGTTGGCTCGTATATACATTGATGAAATTGTGAGTCGTCATGGTGTACCTTTGCACATCATATCCGACCGAAACGCTCGTTTCACTTCGCACTTTTGGTCGTCTATGCAAGAACTATTGGGTACTCAACTGGATCTAAGCACGACTTACTATCCTCAAACGGACGGTCAAACCGAGCGAACCATCCAACCTTGGAGGATTTGTTACGTCTTTGTGTCCTTGACTTTGGTGGTGACTGGGATACGCATTTACCACTCGTGGAATTTTCGTATAACAATAGTTATCACTCGAGTATCAAGATGGCGCCTTTCCAATCTGTTGGACCGACATTGGTAAAGACTAGAACCACTAGTACCCCAATTGTCAAGGTTCGTTGGGAGAATAAGCATGGACCTGAGTTTACTTGGGAGCGTGAGGAGCATATGAAGAAGAAATACCCGTATTTGTTCGTATAGTTTCATTCTTAATTTCGGGACGAAATTTTTATAAGTTGAAGAGATTGTAACCTTTTGTATTTTTTGTTAATTAAAAGTTAACGTTGTTATGACTCTTGGAAGGACTTTTTATGCCATTTATGAAGCTTTGAGGGCTTGATATGCTTGTTGATTAATTTGTAGTTGATAAGTTAATTTATTAAAATAATAATGATAATAATAATCATAATAATAATACTAACAATAACAATAATACAAGAATTTACAACTTTTGCTTATTATAATCAATTTCATTTAAGCCATCATAATAAAAATTATACTAAAAATATAATAAAAATAACTATAATAATAAAAATAAAAATTTATGAAAGTTAAACAATCAATAAGTTATGAAAATAAATGAAACTTAAAGTTTAATTAAGTTGAGGGGGTCTTTATGTCAAAATTTAAACTTTAAATGAAAGTTTTTAGCATAAAATAATAAGAATACAAAGTCGAGAGACCAAAGTGTAACTTCTAAATTTACAAACCCAACCCCCCGGCCCGTTTTTTCTTTCCCGCATTTCCGGCAGGAGTTCTGGCCGAGCTCCGGCCACCCCTAAAACCACTTAAACCCATCAAATTCTTAATCCCAAATCATTCTAGAACATGTTTCGAAATTGAATGCACCTATTAATCGCGTTTAAACACCGGTTACAAAGCTTAATCGAAAGAATAACCGACGCCTTTAATCATAGAGTCGTTTGAACATTAAAGCTCAATAATAATCAAATTAATTCAACCTAATCGAACGTCTATCTATCCTAATCGATTGCCACATTCAATTTCACTTGACAAACTGTAACACCCGGTTATTTTAAAAAGTGAGGAAAGAAAGAATAAAGTGAAGGAAAAGAAAGAAAAACTATAAAACCCAAGTCGAAGGGTTAAAAGTGTCAAAAAGGACAAAAGTTTCAAAAGTTGATGTAAAAGTGGGCATGACCGCCCATAATGTCTACACATATCACTTCATTCAGGTTTTAGAGAGAGAAGCAGAGCTTTCAGGTTTTTAGAGAGAAGATCAAGAAGAAGGCTGAATTCAAGGTAAGAATTCGTTGTTTTAAGTTGTTCTTGACCAGCCTATGCCTCGGTTGTATGCTTATGTGTGTTTGTGTGTGTTCGGTTGTGTGTTTTGGTGGGTTTCTAGGTGGTAGAACTTAATTTGCAAACGGGTTTTGAAGAAGTCATAACCAAGAGCTGCTAAGGTGAGTTCTAGAACCCCCTTTTTACTTGTTTTGACTGATTTGGGGATGGAAACGCATGTTTAAACGTTTTTATAAAATATGGGTGTGTACCCGTATGTATGTGTGTGTATGAATGCGGGTGGGTTTTGGATTTGGGCGATGTATGTGTTGTGATGATGCTATGATTGTGTTTCTAAGGCTTAGAATGTATGATTTAAGCTTAGAACATGTTAGTTTGATGATTGGGACAAATTATGATGGTTGGTTGTAGGGTTGGCTGCCCATGCGCCTGAAATAGGCCTATGCGCCCAACGGTCTAAAATGCCTAAGTGTCCCATGCGCCCAAAAGTTCATGTGCCCAAATAGTGTCCATGCGCCTAGAATTAGGCTGAAATTGACTAAGTGTCCAGACGCCTAGAAAGCCCATGCGCCAAGGCACTCATGCGCCTGCATAGTGCCCATACGCCTAGAATTTGCCCAGAATGACTAAGTGTTGCCCATGCGCCCCAATAATGTCCATGTGCCTGAAAGTTTCCCATGCGCCTAAGTGTTCCCCATGTGCCTGAAAGGCCATGCGCCTAAGACTTAGAAAATATTCTGAAATTTTGGGGAAAATGTAAAGTGTAGGCTTTGACTTGGGATGTTCCCGGGATTGAAGTAGGTTGACTTTTGATGATGTATGGGGTATGTTATGGCATGTATGATGATTGTTATGTCATGTATGATGATGCCTTGTATGGTGATGCTTTGTATGGTAATGTTTGTGTTCCATGTTATGTATGTTTATGAAAGTCATTTATGATCTTCGGCCCAGTACCCGCTTTGTGCATACGTTTGGGGTGTAGTATACAGTTGGGATCTTTGTCGCTTGCCCCGGTGCTGGTGCCAAGCTATGTGCGTTATGGAAGTCATTTATGATCTTCGGCCCAGTACCCGCTTTGTGCATACGTTTGGGGTATAGCTGAAGGCACTGATCCGGAAAGAGATAAAGAAAGAAAGTGATGAACAGTAAAGGAAGATAATAATGATATTATCTATGCGTATGTATGATGTGTGATCATATGCGAAAGTATAGAATGGTTTTGAAAGAAAGTAAAGTATATTTTATTTTATAACTAGAACTCACTCAGCAACGTTGATTTTTATGTGTTTCCAGTTGGCAGGTAATGGTTGCTGAGGATGGCACGGAGCGGCTACTTGGCTCACTTTGGATAGCATCCATTTTGTATAATGTTTTTGTGATGTAATGCAACGATTTATTTTGTAATCCGCCAACGATGTATTATTTTGCAAAAGCAATTATAATGAAATAAAATGGTTGTTTAAATGTTTTCGCTGGAATGTTTTATTAAGTTAATATAAATATATGTTTTATGTGCGATGATTGGCCAGCTGTGAGCGTCTCGGGAACGGGGCCTTACAAGTTGGTATCAGAGCCAAGTTTAAGTGAAACGGGTAAATTTTCAAAAGAAACCTAAACTTAAACTGAAAATGGGACAAAGGGAAGGGATGCCAGACCGAGTAGCTGCGTGCCATCAGGTATTTTCGTAATGATTAACCGGCATTATGTGCGCATGTTATGTGATTTATGTGCCTTTAGTAGATTTAGATACTAATGTAGTCAGGATAGGAAATGCTTGGGGTATGAAGAGTAAAGTAAGTGGCTAATCACAATTGGCCACTATAATTAGGGACTTATTATAGTTGACATAAACTGAGCTATTTCCTGGAATGACCGTGTTAGTGTTTAAATCTTATAGTGTGTTTAGAGGATGGCAGGTGGTAGATCATCAAAGGCTTCGTGTGGTGGAGGTCGTAGTGGACGTGGTGCGGGACCACGGGCCACGAGAGGAAGGCCTAGAGCTGAAGAGGTGGTTCATGAAGAGCCTGAGACTTCTCATCCGGAGGCTGGGGATGAGAGTGCTAACTTAAGAGCCTTAGTAAGGAGGCTGTTATGGAGGAGGTGCATCAGGTCATGCAGATGATTTTACCGTCTGTGGTGACTGAAGTGATAAAAGTTGTACGAGAAGGGGAGAGGAAGAAAAGGAGAAGGCCCACAGGGGAGAGGGAGCAACCAGAGACTGAGACGGTTGTCTCTACTGATGAAGAGGAAGAGGAAGAGCCTGTGCCTGAGACAACATGAGGCTGTAACTATGGGGCATTTCAAAGATGCAGGCCCCCGAGTTTTGACGGTAATGGCACTGCTGCTGCTGCTCACCGATGGGTGAGAGAGATGGAGGTTGTACTGGATATCAGCGAGTGTCGAGAGGACCAGAAGGTGAAGTTTGCTGCCCACTCGTTTGTGGACTCGGCTTTGTGCTGGTGGGACAATGTTGTTCAAGCCGAGGGTAGCAGGGCTATCGGGAGAATGAGGTGGCCAGAGTTGAAGAAGCTGGTGATCGAAGAGTTTTGTCCACACCGAGAGGTGGACAAGGTAGAAAGGGAGTTCATGCAACTAGAAGCGGGGACGTTGACACACCAGTAGTACACCACCAAATTCAACAAGATGGCACGGTTGGTGCCAGATCAAGTGACGCCTCTATCATGAAAGATCAAGAGGTATATTCAAGGCTTGCCGGCAGACATTCGCAGGCACATGATTGCTGCCCGGCCGAGCACGTTTAGGTCGGCAGTGGATTTGGCGGGAAGATTGTACGATGAATGGACTGTGGTGGCGGCTGAAGTCAGCAAGAAAGGTGGTGGTGATCGAAATTGGAACGGGAAGCGATTTGGACGTAGCGGGGCTGCTCCAAACAACAAAGGTACACGGGTGGATGACCGACGAGTGGTCACATCTGGTGCGGGGACAAAGAGGTGTGGCAAGTGTGGAAGGGAGCACACCGGGGATTGTAAAGTGGGATCCAATGTTTGTTTCCGGTGTGGGAGGACCGGACATGTGGCGAAGAACTGCGGGGTAAGGAGGTGTTATACTTGTGGCGAGGAGGGTCACATGAGCAGGGACTGCAAGAAGCCAAGGGCTGAAAGTTCCGGTGCGGGGAAGAAGACGACCGGGACCGAAGGGCAGAGGGCGAGCGCTAGAGATTTCACGATGACTCGGGAGGAGGCTAGGACGGACCCCGATGTTGTGTCAGGTACGTTTCTAGTAAACCAAACTCTAGCTTCTGTGTTATTTGATTCTGGTGCTAGTAAAAGTTTTATTTCTGTTGCTTTCTGTGCTAAATTGCCTGTTAGTAGTAGGAGTGTAGATAAGCCCTTTGACGTAGAAACTGCCATAGGTAAGTCCACCAGAATTTCAGAGATGATAGAAGGTTACGACGTGGAACTAGAAGGTCATAAGTTTCTGGTTAGACCATTCGTGATGACCTTAGGCGGCTTCGATGTAGTCCTAGGAATGGATTGGTTGGCAGACTACGAGGCGAACATTGTGTGCCGTAAGAAGATGATTCGATTGACAGCGTCTGACGGGAGTTCAGTGATGGTTCATGGTGACCGGGTCACTACGATTCTGAAAGTGATTTCGATGGCGGTGGCGGGAAAGTGCATGAGGCGTGGATGTAGTGCCTACTTGGCCTACGTAAAGGATGTGGATATGCCAACACCACAACTGTCCGATGTATCGGTGGTGTGTGACTTTCCGGACGTGTTTCCAGAGGGCTTACCAGGAGTGCCACCAGACCGTGAGATCGAGTTCCAGATCGACTTGATATCGGGTTCTTAACCAGTAGCTAAGGCACCGTATCGGTTGGCTCCGACTGAGATGAAGGAGTTGATGGAGCAACTACAGGAGTTGCTTGATAAAGGGTTCATTAGACCGGGTATCTCTCCTTGGGGTGCTCCGGTCCTATTTGTGAAGAAGAAAGACGGTAGCATGAGGATGTGTATAGACTACCGTGAGCTAATAAGTTGACAGTGAAGAATCGGTATCCCTTACCGAGAATTGATGACTTGTTTGACCAGCTCCAGGGTGCCAGCTGGTGCTCAAGGATAGACCTTCGATCTAGTTACCATCAGTTGAAGGTGAAGGAGCAGGATATTCCTAAAACAGCTTTTCGCACGCGTTATGGACACTACGAGTTCCTCGTTATGTCTTTTGGTTTAACCAACGCACCAGCTGCTTTCATGGACTTGATGAATTGAGTGCGCCGGCCGATGTTGGATAAATCAGTGATTGTGTTTATTGATGATATCCTGATTTATTCGAAGAGCGAGGAGGAGCATGCCGGTCACATTCGGGAAGTGTTGGAGACGTTGAGGAAGGAGAAGTTGTATTCCAATTTCTCCAAGTGTGCATTCTGGTTGCGCGAGGTTCAGTTCTTGGGTCATGTAGTTATCCCGAAGGGATTATGGTGGATTCGGCAAAGATGGAGGCGGTGATGCAATGGACGTCACCAAAGACGCCATCCGAGATTCGTAGCTTCTTGGGTTTGGCGGGCTATTATAGGAGATTTATTCAAGACTTCTCCAAGATAGCTTCTCTATTGACTAATTTGACTCGTAAGGATGTAAAGTTTGTATGGGGTCAAGCTCAGGAGAAGGCGTTTGAGGAGTCAAAGGCGAGGTTGACTCGAGCTCCTGTTTTGTCGTTACCCGATGAAAGTGAAGATTTGGTGGTTTATTTTGATGATTCCTACTCGGGGATGGGATGTGTGTTGATGAAGCAAGGGAAGGTTATAGCCTATGCATCCCGACAGCTGAAAGTTCATGAGGTTAATTATCCTACTCATGACGTGGAGCTAGTAGCTGTGGTCTTTGCGTTAAAGATTTGGAGGCACTATCTATACGGGACGAAGTGCACCATATTCACTGACCACAAGAGCTTGAAGTACTTCTTCGAGCAAAAGAATTTGAACATGAGGCAAAGGAGATGGTTAGAGCTCATAAAAGATTGTGATTGCAAGATCCATTACCTCAGGGCAAGGTCAACGTGGTGGCGGACGCCCTTAGTCGTAAAGAAAGACCCGAGCCGATTCGGGTGAAAGCTTATCAGTTGATTATGACCTGTGATGTTATGAAGCAGGTCAAGGAGTTTCAAGATGAGGCGTTGAGAGAAGATCATCTTAACTCTGAAAGAATGAGAGGTCTAGTCGCGGAGTTGGGTGAAAACACACTCGGTGTTAGAACCCGATTCGGACGAATGTGGATTCCTCGTTTTGGGGATCTACGTGGGAAGATTATGGATGAAGCTTATAAGAGTCGATACTCCATTCATCCCGGTGCTATGAAGATGTATCAAGATATGAAGAAAGATTAGTGGTGGCCGGGTATGAAACGCGATGTGGCGGAGTATGTGAGTAAGTGCCTTACTTGTTTACAATTGAAGGCCGAGCATCAAAAGTAGTACGGGAAGATTCAACCATTGGATATACTGGAGTGGAAGTGGGAGCATATCACCATGGACTTTATTACGAAGTTACCGCGTACCGTGAGAGGGTATGATGCTATATGGGTGATAGTTGATCGCCTGACGAAGAGTGTTCACTTCTTACCGATCCGTGAGACGTATTCTTCTGAAAGATTAGCGGATCTGTTCATCAAAGAGATTGTAAGTCGCCATGGTGTACCGGTGTCTATCATGTCGGATCGTGACACTCTGTTTACATCTAAGTTTTAGAAGAAATTCCATGATGCTATGGGGACGAGGTTGCATATTAGCACGGCTTATCATCCATAGACGGATGGTCAGTCGGAGAGGACAATTCAGACGCTTGAAGATATGCTTCGGGCATGAGTTATTGATTTTGGAAGAAGTTGGGATGACCACTTACCGTTAGCTGAGTTCTCATATAACAATAGTTATCATGCCAGCATTGGTATGCCCCCTTATGAGATGCTATACGGTAGGAGATGAAGAACGCCCGTGTGTTGGTGTGATATTGGTCAGAAGGAATCGGGGAGTATTGAGTTAATTGAGGCTACGACTGAGAAACTTGAAAAGATCAAAGCCTTTATGAAAGAAGCCAAAGATAGACAGAAGTCGTATGCCGATAAGAGACGTAGACCGATTGAGTTCCAGGTGGGTGATAGAGTTATGTTGAAGGTCTCACATTGGAAGGGTATCATTCAGTTTCAAAAGCGGGGAAAGTTGAGCGCAAGGTACATAGGGCATTTCCGAATCATTGCTCGAGTAGGGGAGGTGGTCTATAGATTGGAGCTACCAGATGAGTTAAGTGGAATTCACCCGACGTTCCATGTATCTCATCTAAGAAAGTGTCTGGCAGACGAGGATATGATTGTACCATTGGAAGATATCGAGGTAGATGAGCGGCTCAATTATGTGGAGCAACCAATGGCAATCATTGATCGTAAGGAGAAGAGGTTAAGGAATAAAGTAGTTCCTCTTGTGCGTATACAGTGGAAGCATAGGAAGGGATCTGAGTCTACGTGGGAGACTGAAGGAGAGATGATGCAGCATTCCCTCATCTGTTTGAGGAATAACAGGTTTCGGGGACGTAAACTATATAAGGGGGTGGACTTGTAACACCCGATTATTTTAAAAAGTGAGGAAAGAAAGAATAAAAGTGAAGAAAAAGAAAGAAAAGCTATAAAACCCAAGTCGAAGGGTTAAAAGTGTCAAAAAGGATAAAAGTTTCAAAAGTTGGTGTAAAAGTGGGCATGACCGCCCATAATGTCTACACATATCACTTCATTCGGGTTTTAGAGAGAGAAAGCAGAGCTTTCGGGTTTTTAGAGAGAAGATCAAGAAGAAGACTGAATTCAAGGTAAGAATTATTTGTTTTAAGTTGTTCTTGACCGGCCTATGCCTCGGTTGTATGCTTATGTGTGTTTGTGTGTGTTCGGTTGTGTGTTTTGGTGGGTTTCTAGGTGGTAGAACTCAATTTGCAAACGGGTTTTGAAGAAGTCATAACCAAGAGCTGCTAAGGTGAGTTCTAGAACCCCTTTTTTACTTGTTTTGACTGATTTGGGGCTGGAAACGCATGTTTAAATGTTTTTATAAATATGGGTGTGTACCCGTATGTATGTGTGTGTATGAATGTGGGTGGGTTTTGGATTTGGGCGATGTATGTGTTGTGATGATGCTATGATTGTGTTTCTAAGGCTTAGAATGTATGATTTAAGCTTAGAACATGTTAGTTTGATGATTGGGACAAATTATGATGGTTGGTTGTAGGGTTGGCTGCCCATGCGCCCAACGGTCTAAAATGCCTAAGTGTCCCATGCGCCCAAAAGTTAATGCACACAAATAGTGTCCATGCGCCTAGAATTAGGCTGAAATTGACTGTGTCCAGATGCCTAGAAAGCCCATGCGCCCAAGCACTCATGCGCCTGCATAGTGCCCATGCGCCTAGAATTTGCCCAGAATGACTAAGTGTTGCCCATGCGCCCCAATAGTGTCCATGCGCCTTAAAGTTTCCCATGCGCTTAAGTGTTCCCCATGCGCCTGGAAGGCCATGCGCCTGCATAGTGCCCATGCACCTAAGACTTAGAAAATATTCTTAAATTTTTGGGAAAATGTAAAGTGTAGGCTTCGACTTGGGATGTTCCCGGGATTGAAGTAGGTTGACTTTTGATGATGTATGGGGTATGTTATGGCATGTATGATGATTGTTATGTCATGTATGATGATGCCTTGTATGGTGATGCTTTGTATGGTAATGTTTGTGTTTCATGTTATGTATGTTTGTTTTCTATGGCTTTAAATGTTATAGTTGTGAAAGAAATGATAAAGTATAATGTAACGTAAAGTGGAAGATAATGAAAAGAGGAACATAATGATAGAATGCATGCATTAATGAAAGTGAAAGTAAAGAAAGGCTTGCAAGCAAAATGTACGGAGGTGCACGACTCTAAAATGTCGTAAGCTCAACTGTGTGTGGCTTAGCTAACCCATAAGGATACACACAAGGGTCTAGTCTTCGTGACTGACCAGTTGTATAGTACATGGATTATAGTGGATACTCACCTCGGTGCTGGTGTCAGGCTATGTGCGTTATGGAAGTCATTTATGATCTTCGGCCTAGTACCCGCTTTGTGCATACGTTTGGGGTGTAGTATACAGTTGGGATCTTTGTCGCTTGCCCCGGTGCTGGTTCCAGGCTATGTGCATTATGGAAGTCATTTATGATCTTCGGCCCAGTACCCGCTTTGTGCATACGTTTGGAGTATAGCTGAAGGCACTGATCCGGAAAGAGATAAAGAAAGAAAGTGATGAACAGTAAAGGAAGATAATAATGATATTATCTATGTGTACGTATGATGTGTGATCATATGCGAAAGTATAGAATGGTTTTGAAAGAAAGTAAAGTATATTTCATTTTAAAACTAGAACTCACTCAGCAACGCTGACTTTTATGTGTTTCCAGTTGGCAGGTAATAGTTGCTGAGGATGGCACGGGGTGGCTACTTGGCTCATTTTGGATGGCATCCATTTTGTATAATGTTTTTGTGATGTAATGCAACGAGTTATTTTGTAATCCGCCAACGATGTACTATTTTTCAAAAGCAATTATAATGAAATAAAATGGTTGTTTAAATGTTTCCGCTGTAATGTTTTATTAAGTTAATATGAATATATGTTTTATGTGTGATGATTGGCCAGCTGTGAGCGTCCCGGGAGTTGGGGCCTTACAAGTTGGTATCAGAGCCAAAGTTTAAGTGAAACGGGTACATTTTCAAAAGAAACCTAAACTTAAACTGAAAATGGGACAAAGGGAAGGGATGCCAGTCCGAGTAGCTGCATGCCATCAAGTATTTTCCTAATGATTAACCGGCATTATGTGCGCATGTTATGTGATTTATGTGCCTTTAGTAAATTTAATTCTTTTGACAAAGCCCCAAACTCCACTTGAAACCCTAGTTCTCGTTAAATCGTTAAACTTATTATTAAACTTAAATCTTGTAAATATATACGTTTAGGTACCTTGTAAAGGAATTCGTTGGAACATCATCTATTATTCTCATTATCATCTTATACACATATACGTCATGTGAGTTTTCATGCCCCTCTTTATATTATTTCACACCTTTTAGGGTGAAACATGTTAACTATTTGTAACATCCGGTCGTTTTTCAAGTTAGAACCCAAACCCGAACCCATTTTGAATTTCTATTATTAAATTATTTTAATGGATGAAATGCATTGAATGCGCAATTTATATTGTGAATTATTCATTTATAAAACATCTAAACAACTTGTAAAAATTTATGGATTATAAATAATTCTTTTTCATAAAGTTATAAAGTTTTATTAATCATTTTACAATAAATAACTAAATCGAAGTCTTATTAAAATTTATAAAGTTATAAAATGAAATTTTAATAAACTTATAAAGCGTTACTAGTAATCATGAATTTAAATTATTAAGTGAAAATAAATACTCAAATTATAAAGTTTAAAAGTTTTATTAAAAGTTATGAAGATTAATAAATAATTAATTTGATATATTATTCAAATTAGTTTTTTTAAGTCTAGGGTTTATTTTGTAATTTCTAAAATTTAATCTAAAAGCTTTTACATAAAATGATAACCTCTTAAATTACAGGGACCAAAAGTGTAAATATGAATTAAAATCAAACTTTCCCCCAACATCGGCCTCCCTGTTCTCCGGCGACTCCTCCGGCGACCACCTTGCACCCGAGATGCTCATTTTAGACAATTAAATCGTTTGTTAACTCACGGGCATCGGTTTCGAACCTATGATCCGTCTAAATTGAAGTTTAATCGGTCCATTCATGTCTTTGTATTCGAACCGAACCTTCAATTGAAACCCAAATTAGTTTCGTCGCTATAACCAATCAATTGTCTAATTAATACATCCATAAACATATTCTTAATCAATTAGAATGAATGCACAAAGTTAATTTCAGTTGAAATCGTAAGTTAAACACTGAATCATACTCGAAACAACCGAATCAAACTCATAACCCATTCATAGTGAAATCGATCAAATTGCCAATTAACAGAGGGCTTTTGCTTATCATCGACTTTAGAATCTACCTGCAAAGCTAATTTGATTAACAACAACGTTTACACCTTGAATCAACATCCACGTAGTCGCGACGGTTCTTGCTATCATCTTCATCGAACTCAATCACGTAAGTTTCACACACCTATATACTCGGTTTCACTTAGGGATCAAAAGCCCTAAGTTGGACTCCGTTAACAACTTCGAATTCGTGTTCAATTGGGATCAAATCAAGTTAGGGTTTATAGGAAATTGGGGGATTTTGCAACTACTGTTTTTAAACATTTAAAGGAGTATCTAACTAGATCTGGGCTTCTAGCCTAACCGGCTAACACCCTACCCTTACCCAACCGAGGTCGGGGGTTCGAACCCCACCCTCGACATTTATTTTTTTAAGTCATTTTTATATATTTTAAACTCCAGAAATTATACTGATATGTTATTAAATCAAAGTAAAAATTAATTTGTAAATTAAAACTTTTAAAATTAATTTAATAATTTCTGAAATGTTTTAGTTAACAAATTATTTTTTACTTTGATTTAATAACATATCAGTATAATTTCTGGAGTTTAATATATATAAAAATGACTTTAAAAAAATAAATGTCGAGGGTGGGGTTCGAACCCCCGACCTCGGTTGCGTAAGGGTAGGGTGTTAACCGGTTGGGCTAGAAGCCTTGATCTAGTTATATACTTCTTTAGATGTTTAAAAACAATAGTTGCAAAATCCCCCAATTTCCTATAAACCCTATCTTGATTTGATCCCAATTGAACACGAATTTGAAGTTGTTAACGGAATCCAACTTAGGGCTTTTGATCGCTAAGTGAAACCGAGTATATAGGTGTGTGAAACCTACATGATTGAGTTTGGATTTGATGAAGATGATAACAAGAACCGTCGTGACTACGTGGATGTTGTTTTAAGGTGTAAACGTTGTTGTTAATCAAATTAGCTTTGCAGGTAGATTCTAAAGTCGATGATAAGCAAAATCCCTCTGTTACTTAGCAATGATTTGATCGATTTCACTATGAACGGGTGATGAGTTTGATTCGGTTGTTTCGAGTATGATTCGATGTTTAACTTACGGTTTCAACTGATATTAACTTTTTGCATTCATTCTAATTGATTAAGAATACGTTTATGGATGTATTAATTAGACAATTGATTGGTTATTGCGACGAAACTGATTTGGGTTTCAATTGAAGGTTCGGTTCGAATACACAGAATGAATGGACCGATTAAACATCAATTTAGACGGATCATAAGTTCGAAACCGATGCATGTGAGTTAACAAACAATTTAATTGTCTAAAATGAGCATCTCGGGTGCAAGGTGGTCGCCGGAGGAGTCGTCGAAGGACAGGGAGGCCGACGGTGGGGGAAAGTTTGATTTTAATTCATATTTACACTTTTGGTCCCTATAGTTTAAGAGGTTATCATTTTATGTAAAAGCTTTTAGATTAAATTTTAGAAATTACAAAATAAATCCTAGACTTAAAAGAAACTAATTTGAATAATACATCAAATTAATTATTTATTAATCTTCATGACTTTTAATAAAACTTGTAAACTTTATAATTTGATTATTTATTTTCACTTAATAATTTAAATTCATGATTACTAATAACGGTTTATAAGTTTATTAAAATTTCATTTTATAACTTTATAAATTTTAATAAGACTTTTCCATTTAGTTATTTATTGTAAAATGATTAATAAAACTTTATAACTTTATGAAAAAGAATTGTTTATAATCCATAAATTATTACAAGTTGTTTAGATGTTTTATAAATGAATAATTCACAATATAAATTGAATATTTAATGCATTTCATCCATTAAAATTATTAAAATAATTTAATAATAGAAATTCAAAATGGGTTCGGGTTTGGGTTTTAACTTGAAAAACAGGGGATGTTACAGTCTCCCCTACTTTAAGAAATTTCGTCCCGAAATTTAATCACGAGGAAGTTTATTTCAAAGTTATGAGGAGACTTGGATTTCATTTCACGTTCGCAAGTGAACTCTTGGAGGCGTTTAGATTCAACAAGTTTAATTATGATGTTTTGCTATGCTTAAGTTTGTTAAATTTCATAATTCATGATTTCATGTGTTTTTTGGCAAAGGTAGAAGATTGTTAATTTAGAATTTTAATTGATAAGCTTTTGTATTTCAAACGGTTCAAAACGGTTAAGAATGTTTTGTCATGAGGAAAGCACCAAGCATTAGTTCGATACGAGACTTGGGTTAACGAATAGGAAAAATATTTTTAAGACACTTTTGGATGAGATACGAATTCATAGGAGCTTCTCAAGTAAAAGACTTCGACATGGTTCTTAGATGATCAATTCATGTTTACTATATCATTGAGGTTTCACAGTTGCATTAGTGTAACGTTGATATGAGAATCGTGTTTGTTAAGATTAAAGATTCAATTTGGAATGAGAGTATCATTGTAATGGGTTTTCCGAATAAGTGCGGTTTTGAGGGGAAGACATTCAAAAAGATTATTAAGGGTCGTTAAGAGAATCGGGTAGTGAGTTTTAAGATCCTAAAAGACAAGATCAATGATAAGACGATTCAAAATTACAAGATGTTTCGAGTGTAACGTTCGGCTTACAAACCAAGCATTACGTTGACTTATCAAAGTATTAGGTCAACTACAACCTTGATGAAGACATGCGTACCTATAAGCGGACACTCACCCCAAGGGTTCCCAAGTAAGGTAAACGGATCCATCGGTTGATTTGGATTTATATGAATACCTTGCCTAGACAGAACACACGCTCTTCCATTATTACATGTTTCAAGTTGTATGACATAGACTTTGACGAGACTTGAAAACCACGATTAACGATTCAAAGCTCATTTTGAAAAACATTTGGTTTAGGCACACAATGCCTTAGAATATGATTTAAGATTCGTGTGTGCATTGATAAGGTTTAAAGTATAGAAAGGATCACATAAGGCATATAATCACATAATCAAGTGTCAAGTATAAACATATAAGGCACATATAATCCTATCTAAGCGTATAAGATATATGAGAGGACTCATGTGTAGGGGTACTTAGTTATAGTCTAGGTCATTTCATTTCTAATAACCTAATTCCCTATAACCATTGCTCTGTACCAATCTGTGACACCCCGACCGACGGCGGAATCATCGGGGCAGACGAATGTGAAACGATTGTTCATAACACATGGAACTAAATAAGTTGGAATTTATTAAATACCATTTTCATTGAACAATACAAGACAATTAAGTCAATACAATACAACAAATATATAATCAACAACATAAGATGTTTAATTAAACTAAGTCCAAGTCCTATATGAGCAAGAAGAGTCCTCAAGTAGGAATCCTAAAATATGTTAAAGATAAAGGATCAACTTTGAAAGTTGGTGAGTTTCCATGGGTTAAACACACACACACACACACACACACACACACACACACACATATATATATATATATATATAAGGATTCCTATAAGTCTGATGCAACCAAAACATCCAAAGTCTCTCTGCAAGCATGCACTAAAGAACTGAAGTAGAAATGCTTCGGAAGTTTTACACCATGCACTAGAAATATTCTAAGTGTAAAATCTTCCAAAGCCAAGACCAATATCTTCCGAAGCCAAAAGTGAAGTCTTCTGAAGCTTCAAAGACAAAGTCTTCCGAAGCCAAATAGTGACGACAGATTTCTTCCGAAGACTTTTAGAGATATGCCTTTATCTGATGTACTTTACCATAAAGTTGGACCACCTTTCCGCTGCAACTCTGTAAAGTCACCAACTTACATGAGTTGGTGAAAGGTCCATGCTTTTGGTAACTGTACATTGAGGTCTTGAGTCCATGCTTTCTACTTTATGTACTTTTATCCTTTTTGTAATATATTAGGATGTGAGCTATGGCGTGTCATAGTCACAAGTCAAAAGGCAGATATGCCTTTTGACTCTACAATTGATTTTGTTTGTGTCTAGTCAATTGTATCCATCTAGCTTTCAAGGTATAGCCGGCTGTAGGTTGTAGTATAAGTATTCCATGTTCTTGTATTTTTCTTCATGCTTTGTAACACTTGTAATAGAACTTGAGAAAGCAATATACTGTATCCTTGAAACCCATTCTCTTGTGTTCTCTTCTTCTGTCTCTTACTTATTACTTGTGTTCTTAGTATCATTCTTGTGGTTAATCCAGTTTATTGTTTGATTAAGTTTGGTTAATCTCCTCTTTGTGTTGTTGTGTTGTAAGTGACCACCCTTCACCGGTCCTGCAATTGGTATTAGAGCATTTCAAGCTCTTGATATAAGATCTCACCATCTTAAGATCCCTCACACACACAAATACTAAACTTTTCAAATGGCAGCCATTTCTAAGACTGATATGGAAACTGGAACCATGAACAAGTCCCCACTGATCACTCTTGATGACTTTGATACCTGGTGCATGAGAATGGAAGGTTTCATCAGGTCTCTAGACTCAAGAATGTGGGAGTCTGTTGAAAATGGACCTTTCATACCAAGCACTCCTTCTTCTACTGGTGCTGGTATGAACCCCAAAGATGTGGCTAACTACTCTGATGAATATTGGAAGAGAGTAGAGATTGACAGAAAAGCCATGACAGCCCTTCAAACTGCTCTTCCAAACTCTGTGTACTGAGGTTTCAAGAAGTGCAAAACAGCTAAACAGCTATGGGATGCACTAAAACTGATGTATGAAGGCTCCTCTGAAGCCAAGGAGAACAAGAAGGATCTCCTGAAGTAGCAGTTTGAAAACTTCACCTTCAAAACAGGTGAAACCATGACTCAACAATACTTCAGGTATGTTGAGATAGTGGATATTTTGTGCATGGAGGAGTTCCTCTTGAAAATAGAGACATTGTAAGGAAGTTCATGTCCTCACTTCCTAGGCAATGGACACACTATTGTATGGTGATCAAGAGGACTGATAATCTCAAAACTCTTACTCTGACAGAGTTATATGGGATTCTCAATGGCTACCAGATGGAGATGAACATGCAAGGTTCATCTGGCAACTCCAACAATCAATTGGGTTCAGCCCTGCATGTGGTTGAAAGGGATAGCATAGAACCCCAACATCATCTCATATGCCACCCTGACAATTCACCAAAAGGTCCTTTCATCACCTTCCTAGAGACACCCAGGGAGAACTATACTCAAGGAAGCCCATTCCAAGAGACAAGCTCTTCTCAAGCTTTTGTGTCTTCTGATGAAAGCTGTGGCAACTCTCTTTTCACTCTTGAAGACCTGGATTGTATCCATCCAGATGATCTAGAATACATGGAAATAGTCCAGCAAATGGCTCTTCTCACTCACAGAGCCAAGAAGTTCTACAAGAGAACTGGAAGGAAGTTTCCAAGCAATGCAACCAGTGGAAAGTTTGGCTTGGACAAAGGCGAAGTCAAGTGTTACAACTGTAACTTAATGGGCCACTTTGCCAGAGAGTGTAAGGCACCCAGAACAAATGGTGGCCAAGCATAAACCAGACCAAACTACACTGAGAAAGCCCCCCAGAATGAGAAGCCAAAGCAACAAGCTGTTGTTGCTGTTGAAGAAGGAGGCTTTGACTGAAGCTTTCAGGTGGAAGATGCTTCTCCAAACCAAGCACTAATGGCAGATCATGATGAAGCCAAGGTGTTGGAACATCTCTGTACTCCTGAATGCATTGCTAAAGTTAATAGATACAGGACCTATAACTTGGAGATGAGATCTGATCTTGAGTCCTTAAACATTTTAAAATCTGATTTTAGAAAGTTTGAAAATGATTATAAACTAAAGATAGAGGACTTAGAGAAAACCATTTCAGTTCTAAAACATGAGCATACAGATTTTAGGACTCAAATCAAAGATCTCATAACCAAGCTGAGTGAGTGCCAGGCTGAGCTTGTGATCAGCAAAGCCAGGGCAGAAAAGAGTGTTCTTGAAAAGGAGACCTTCAAGAACATGATATCCTCATCCCTGCACAACAAGGTGTGTTATCAAAATAGGCAGGGGCTGGGATCAAATGAGATAGCTCCTCCACACACAATCTTGTCTGTAAGATCTCCTAGGTGTGGAACTTGTAAAGATGAGCTTCCTCTCATAGATCCTATAAGTGAAGAGGATGAAGAAGAGATAGTGAAGAATTCCTCAGAGAAGAGTGAAGAGGAGGATTATAAGAAGGGCCACTATCCTTCTTAGGAGAAGAAGATTACTGTGATGACCAAGACAATGAGAAAGAACTTGATTAGGAAGAGCAAAAGAAAAGCAAGAAAGGCTCAAGAGATCAAGGCTACTTTTGACTCTAAGCAGAAACAAGTTTTTATATCTGCAGGGTTTGAAGTAGTAAAGACTGAAGACATCAACCAAAACTCTTCAGCTAAGAGTTCTGGTTCTTGTTCAAATCATCTCAGTACCAAGAAGAAGACTGATCTGCTGTGTACCATTGTTGCACAGCCTGGACCATCAAACTCCAAGAACAGTTCCCAGACCATAAGGACTGTCTCAGCATCTCCAAAGATGAAGGTGGAGAAGGGATGTAACCAAAGACAGTCTTGTTCTCATAAGAAGACTCTTGTGAAGAAGAAAATGGTATGTGTCATGTGTGAAAGTACCTCTCACATTGCTAAGGATTGTCCATACAATCCTAAAAGTACTGTCCATATGACCAAGACAAAGACTTCAAAGAGTTCCAAGAACAAGCTTCGGAAGGAAAATCTGTTTCCTTCGGAAGCTCCAAATCTAAGAAGAAGGCAAATGGAAAATTACCTTCGGAAGAGAAGTTGGTCTCGAAAGAAAGGAATTCTTCCGAAGCACTGAAGTCTGCTGCAGTGACTGCAAAATCTTCCGGAGGTTCAGTCATCAAAACTTCCGAAGTCCCAAAAGCATCCGAAGTTTCGAAGGTCAAGTCCAAGACTCCAAAGGTGGTGTGGAAGTCTAAGAAATCCCAAGTGACTAAAAATTCTCCATTAACAACAACTCAAGATCCTTCTAGCACAACCATAGGATCTATTACTGTTGCATTACCTTCTATTATACTTAGTGAGCCCAAGACAAATAAGGCTTGGGTTTCCAAATGTAACTAATAATTTTCTTTGTGTAGGAATAGCTCAAGACAAACAAGAATGTCTGGATCATTGATAGTGGTTGTTCCAGGCACATGACAAGCAATAGGTCACTACTCTATAACTTTGAGAGGATTGATGGAGGACCAGTTGCTTTTGGAGGAGATGAAGGTGGTTACATTTCTGGAAGGGGCAAGGTCACAAATGGTAAGCTCAGCATTGAAAAGGTAAACTTTGTCAAGGAGCTTGGGTACAATCTTTTAAGTGTGTCCCAATTTTGTGATCAGAGTCATAACGTGCTCTTTACTGAGCATGAGTGCATTGTTCTCAAGCCTGGAGTGGTCATTCCTCATGAGCACATCCTGCTTAGAGCCCCCAGAAAAGGAAACATGTACAAGATGGACTTGCAAGAAACATCTCCCTCTGGAGAAGCTTCATGTTTTCTGTCTAAAGCCAATAGTGATGAGTCTTTCCTATGGCATAAAGGAATGTGCCATGTAAACTTTAAAAACATGAATAAACTAATTATACATGATTTGGTAACTGGAATGCCAAAGAAAGAGTTTACAAGTGATGATCATTGTG
Source organism: Flaveria ramosissima (assembly GCA_025215565.1). Lineage (NCBI taxonomy): Eukaryota > Viridiplantae > Streptophyta > Magnoliopsida > Asterales > Asteraceae > Flaveria > Flaveria ramosissima. Next base: position 14,458,822 of record CM046038.1, on the reverse strand, counting down.
TTGCATGCCTGAAAGGGAAGCAACATAAGGTATCTCACAAGCCTAAGGAAAGGAACTCTATCACTACTCCCCTACACTCATTACATATGGATCTCTTTGGCCCCACTAATGTAATGAGTCTAGGTAGGACCTCTTATTGTTTGGTGATCACAGATGATTTTACAAGATTCACTTGGGTTTTGTTTCTTAGAACTAAGGATGAGACCCCTGAGATTCTGAAGAATTTCATCTTAAAAATTGAGAATCAAAGTGATCACAAGGTCAAAACGATAAGATATGATCAAGGGACTGAATTCAAGAATCAAACCCTTGACACATTTTGTGATGAAAAAGGTATTACAAGACAATATAGTGCTCCCAGGACTCCTTAGCAAAATGGTGTTGCTAAGAGGAGAAACAGGACACTAATTGAAGCTGCAAGAACTATGTTGTCTGACTCTAAACTACCCATCACCTTCTGGGCAGAGGCAGTAAACACTGCTTGCTATGTGCAAAACAGACTTTTAGTGGTTAAGACACATGGTAAGACTCCTTATGAACTGGCACAAGAGAAAACCTTTCATTGGCTTTCTCAGGTCATTTGGATGTCCTTGCACCATCTTGAATACCAAAGATCAAATTGCCAAATTTGCTGAGAAATCAGATGATGGACACTTCATTGGATACTCTTCCCAGGCTAAGGCTTATAGAGTATAGAATCTCAGAACTAGACTTGTTGAGGAGTCAGCCAATGTGACTTTCAATGAACACACACCCTTTGTGGTTGGTTCTGGTCCTGATTGGCTATTTGATCTTGATTTAGTTACCAACTGTTTTAACAAATCTTGTGAGAATGTTTGAAAATCTGCAGAAAATTTAAATACAGGTGATCCTGATCCAAGATTTGAGCTAAGAAGACCTTCAACTCATACATCTTCAGCTACAGTTAGAACTACTTCAGCAAATGAAGTTTCTATCAGCACTACAATGACAAACTCAGTTGATACATCTGGGGTGCCTTCAAATTCCAACTCAGAGGCTCCACAACCAGATAAGGATACCTCAATTATGGAAGACAACAATGGTGGTGGTGAAAGTGATCAAGAATTCCTTGATGCTAATAACCACACCATAGATGACAACATCAATGATATCACACACTCATTGGATCAAGTAAATCTTGATAACTGTGGTGATTTGGAGGGTGAAATATCTATGCCAGATCTAAATTTCTCAAATTTAGATATTTCTCAGCAACTTGCTGTGATCCCTCAGCTTAGGATCCACAAGTCTCACCCCACCACAAACATCATTGGAGATGTTGTCACAGGGGCAAGGGTAAGAACAAGAGGACAAACCCATGAAGCAAATGTTTGTTCACTCTTGTTTCTTATCCCAGATAGAGCCAAAGAAAGTTGATGAGGCTCTAAAGGATGGAAGTTGGGTTGAAGCTATGCAACAAGAGTTGCTTCAATTCAAAAGGCAAAAAGTTTGGAACCTTTGTCCTCTTCCTCATGGGAAGACTTCCATTAAAACCAAATGGGTGTTTAGGAATAAGAAGGATGATAGAGGCATTATCATCAAGAACAAGGCTAGACTAGTTGTTCAAGGATACACACAAGAAGAAGGGATTGACTACACTGATTTTTTACTCCAGTAGCAAGACTAGAAGCTGTTAGGATATTCCTGGCATTTGATGCATCCAAGAACTTCAAGGTCTTTCAGCTTGATGTGAAGTGTGCTTTTCTGTATGGAGTGATTGATGAAGAGGTGTATGTCAAACAGCCACATGGTTTTGTAGACCCTGATCATCCTGATTATGTCTACAAGCTTGACAAAGCTCTTTATGGGTTGCATCAGGCACCCAGGAAGTGGTATGAGACATTGTCTGAGTATCTTTGCAAACATGGATACAGGAGAGGTACTATAGATGGAACTCTCTTCATTAAAGGACAGGGAAATGACATATTGCTAGTACAAGTTTATATGGATGACATCATCTTTGGTTCAACTAATCCAAAGCTCTGCAAAGACTTTGAGAGGCTGATGAAAGACAGATTTGAAATGAGTGCAATGGGAGAACTCAATTTCTTTCTAGGAATTCAAATGAAGCAAGTTGAAGATAGTATCTTCATAAGTCAGTCAAAGTATGTTCAGGACATACTCAAGAGGTTCAACATGACTGATTGTAAGATTGCTAAGACACCCATAGCCAAAAACCACTCCCTTGGACCTGATCTTGAGGGGGAGTGTATAGATGAACACTTATACAGGGCTATGATTGGGTCTCTTATGTATCTTACTGCTAGCAAGCCTGATATCATGTTTGCTACATGTATTTGTGCAAGATATCAAGCCAAACCTAAGATGTCTCACCTCATCATTGTCAAGAGGATTCTAAGATAACTCAAAGGTGCTTCAACACTTGGTTTATGGTATCCAAAGAATCCTGACTTCAATCTGTATGCTTATACAGATAGTGATTATGGTGGTTGCAACATGACTGCAAAGTCTACATCTGGAGGATGTCAATTCCTTGGTAGAAGGGTTGTCTCATGGCAATGCAAGAAACAATCCTGTGTGTCTGCATCAACTGTTGCGGCTGAATACATTGCTGCTGCAAGTTGCTGTGCTCAAGTGCTTTGGATTCAAAATCAGATGCTGGACTATGGATTTAACTTCAAGGAGACTCCCATCCACATAGACAACAATAGTGCTATCTCTATCACAGAGAACTCTATGCAGCACTCAAGGACCAAACACATCAATATCAGGTATCACTTAATAAGAGATAACTATGAAAAGGGATTAATTAAACTAATCAAAGTTCACATAGATGAACAATATGCTGATCTTTTTACAAAAGCTTTTGATGAACAGAGATTTAAATATCCAATATCAGCTATTCGGATGATTAACTTTGAGTAGATCTTTTCTTAAAACTAATTCTAGTTATTTCTTAAAATATGTATGTCCTAAGTTGTCTAGTTCATCACTTTCATAAGCTCATGTTTTCTTTGAATAAAAAATCCCTTTTGAAGATTTTCCTTTGATTCTTGAAAATTTTCTGATCCTTCGGAAGATATATTTTTACCTTCGGAAGCAAATCATGTCTTCAAAAATAAATAACTGTCTAAGAAATTTTACCATCGGAAGAGGTTTCAATCTATCTTCCGAAGCTTAAATACTTGTCTCAGACACTTATTTGTTTTCAAGGACTTTTTCCTTCCGAAGCAAAATTAACTCTCGGAAGCTTTGTTGTTTTATATACAAGGCATTCAAGCTTTTATTTCTCTTCCGAAGCAAAATTTTCAAAACTCTCAGGAAATTCTTCCGAAGTCATTTTAGCTTCGGAAGCTTTTTCATTAAAACTTCCGAAGATAATTAACCTTCGGAAGCTTTTCGAATTCCAAGAAAACTACTTTTTGAGCAAAAGTAAACTACTTTTTTAGAGGTGGGACCGACATTCGGATTTCAAAGTTTATCCTCTTTCATTAACTTTGGTTCAAATCCTTTTCACATAAATACCCAACGGTTCCCCCTCTCCCTCACTATCTTCTTCAATTCTACTATTCCTCAAACCTAATTCCCAAACCGCCTTTGCTTTTCATCTTTTTTCATCCTTAAGCTTATAAAATGGCCAACCTTAACCGCAGAAACAACCCAGATTTCTCCATGCAACTTCACAGGCAACACAACCAGGTTGCTCTGTTAAGCTCTGAGAAAGATGATAGTTTCTCAGAGATTTGCCGTTTCTTAGCTTTATCAAACTACTTCACCTCCCTAACCATTGATCATACTCTCTATGAGGATCATCTGCTTGAATTTTGGAAGACCTGCCAAGAGGTCATCATGGATGGGGAGAAGGCACGGTCTGCCACAGTGCAAGGGAGGACAATCTTCATCACTCCGGCCATCATCAACACTCACTTGCAGTTGGATGATGAAAAAGGTGAGTTGTCCTTCCCAAAGGAAGCTGTCAATCATTCCTTTAAGCAGATGGGCTATGAGGGAGATTTCTCTGTAAAGACCTTCAGGAAAGGGAAGGTCTCATCCTAGTGGAAATACATGCTTCATGTGGTTATCCACAGCTTGTCAAACAAGCATGGAGGGTGGGACCAGATTTCCTGAGGATCTCTCCTTCATAGTGCATGGAATGGTTCAAGGGGTCAAATTCAGGTACTCTCAATTTTTCTATACAAATTTGCTTGCTAACTTGGACTCCTTAGAGTATTATATGTTTCCTAGATATGTTCAACACATTCTCAACTGTGAACTGGGCTCACAGTTGAGGGAAACAGATAATATTCTTAAATTGGGACAGATGAAGCCCGACATCTTTAAAATCATGAAGAAGCCAACTGTAGGCTTCTCAGGGGTTGAAACAGCCCTTGTCCCCAAAATATTAGAGCTCATTGCTCAAGGTGACAACCTAGCAACACAAGCTAGTGTTGAACCCACACCTTCTACCTCTCTACCACCAAAAAGGCCACAAGTAACCCTCACCTACCAAAGAAAATCCAAACGAACCCCTGCTCAAGCAATTGAGTCTGTGCAGGTCCCCATATACTCACCAACACAGGAGGAAGTGGACACTAGAGCTCCCACTTCCCCTGAGGAGCAAACCACTCCCATCTCTTCAACAATCAGGGCTGAGGTTCCTCATGCTCACCCTGATGAGCTCACAAGCCCAACTGCCTTAAGCCTTTACTCTGAGTCTCAACACTCAAGTGAACAACCTTCAGGGGACAGTTACCATCCCCAGCCTTTAGATTTAAATAAACCCATTCCCAACCTCTCATTCTATACTGATGAGGACTTAGGTTTCAGTGAGTACCATGAGTCTCTCTTCTCTTCCCCTACTCAAAGAGAGAGTACTCCTGAATCTCCTCAGTCTAGCCCACATCAGTCACCTACAACTGAGGTGGATACTTCTGAATCTGTTCAGGATATCCATATGGAAGAGGCTCTCACTTTTGCAAGTGATTACATTATTAAGACCTCAACCATAGAAACTCAACCCATTGACATCTCCACTGAGAATGTCAATGAGCAAAGGAAATCCAGCAGCCAAGAACCTGAAGCTAGTGGTGAGAGAGAGGACTTTGGTCCAATCATCTCATCCCCCAATGATTCTTCTGATGAAGAAGAGGGGAATCTGAGACTAAAGGTGCAAAAACTGTGAATGTGGTTGACCTACCCTCTAGCTCACCTATGCAAGAGAGTGATGCTACCAAAAAGGGGGAGAAAGTCATTACAGACACAAAACCCGGGAGTTCTTCAGAGAGTATGGACATTGAGGACTCACCATCCTCACTTGCAATTGTGCATACTCAGCAACTTCCTCAAGTTCATATTAATGTGGACTCTGTAGACTCTATCATCAGGAGTCTCTTTGAGGAAGGTAATCCAAGGGCTATGTCATCCCCACCTCAAGGAACTTCAAACTACATTATTGGGTGGAGGTATGATGCTGATAGAAAAGCCCTTATTCTTCACAGAGTTCAAGGGCAACAAGAAGTATTTGATTTTCAGACCTTGAACTACTATGAAGGTCTTGATCTGGTCAACATGCCACTTGTCAATCCAAGCAAATCAAGACAAGCTGACAGGTTAGCACTCAGAATTCAAGATAGAACTACTGAAGAGTTAAGCCTAAGAAGGAGACAAAGGCAATCAGGTAATGTCATTGGTCAACTGGATGCTGAGGTAGACCCTGAGATTAGCTTCAAAGGGAAAACCTTGGCTGAAGGCCTAGTGATAGAGCCTGAGAGCCCTGTCACACCAACAACTGCTTCAGAAATTCATTCCCTCGGTGAAACACCTGCTAGTGAAGGTGTCTCACAACCTCTCTCTGGCCAGAGCTTGGATGCTACACCAAGCAATAAAGGCCAAACCTCTATCCACCCCGAGTCAAAAAGGATTGTGGGTGACAAGGGAAAAGGATTTTGACTCCTGAGGAGATTGAGGAGGAGGAGAGAGAGAGGAAGAGGAAGCTAAGGGGAGAAAGTTCCTCTGGGTCTTCAGGTTTTATGCAAGCTGCAATCAGGGTTGCCCCCAGACCAAACACTCAAGATGATGAGTTGAGGGCAGTCAGGATTACTTACCTGTAGACCAGGAACTATGACATAGATGAGATTATATATCTCCCCTTAGAGAAATTAAATGAACTGGCTGACATGGAAGTGTCAAGAGAGATGAAAGAAAAAGAGGATGCAAGGTTACTTCTCCAATTCAAAGAGGAGAAGAGACAGAAAAGACTATACAAGCATGCTCCTACTCTCTCCCCAGTTCAAAAAAGCCATGTGCAAGAGACTATGGCATCTACACAAGAACCTCAGGTAGACAAATAAACAGACAGACAAAACATGATCAAAAACCTGAGTGCCACAGGTCTCTACCAGGCATCTGCACTTCTTCCCTTGTCCTTTGAGTACATTGAGTTTGAGTATCTCAAACAGCTTGAACTTCAAGTGCTCAAAGAACAAAAAGCCACAAAGAAAAGATGAGTGAAAAGGCTGCAAAGTCAAGAGCCATTATCCAAAAGAGTATGAAGAAGTCTGCTGACAGACAAAGGATGATAAGCTTCTTGAAGCTGTATGGATTCTCCAAAAGGAGACTTGGCCCTATGTCTCTATCCACAATGGATGAGCATATCAGGGTAATCAAGCAGAAGATCAAGTGTGGAGAACTGATTGACTTATACTCTTCTCCAAGTCAAATCCCTCCTGAAGTGGAGGTTAACGTTGAACAACCTGAGACAACACAACCCGGACCTCCTGCTGAGCCTTAACAAGCTTCATCTTCTGATCCACAGCAGGGTCAAACTCCCTCTCCTTCTGAACCTGTGAGGGAGGAACACCCAACTGAGAAAGACAAGGATGGTCAACAAGGTGCTGCAGACCAGTCTTCTCAGTTAAAGTCCTCTAAGAGGAAGAAGAGGATGGCTTCTAAACCAATGTCTAAGAAGAAGAAGCCAGAATCATCTACCTCTACACCTCAGGCTGAGTCAGATCAACTTAAGGAAGTGCATGAAGAGGCAGCCCAATCAACTCCAATTCAAGTGGCTCCTCTTGCAGCTGAGACACCCATCTTATCCTGGACCTTCACTACTAATCCAGAGAGATGGCATGTGATCAGAGATCAAGGTGTTGAGAATGTCTATACATGGCAAGACATAATCAACTTACCTCTGCATGATCTCTTTGAGATGAGAAGATATTATGAGAGTCTGAATGATCCTGACCATCTAATGAAGAAGGGTATGGTCATCATTGTGCTGAAGACTACAAACATCTGAAGATCTTTTAAATGTTTTGGTACCATCAGCCTAGGGGGAGTTTGTAAGGATTCCTATAAGTCTGATGTAGCCAAAACATCCAAAGTCTCTCTGCAAGCAAGAACTAAAGAACTGAAGTAGAAATTCTTCGGAAGTTTTACACCATGCACTAGAAATATTCTAAGTGTAAAATCTTCCGAAGCCAAGACCAATATCTTCCGAAGCCAAAAGTGAAGTCTTCCGAAGCTTCAAAGACAAAGTCTTCCGAAGCCAAATAGTGAAGACAGATTTCTTCCGAAGACTTTTAGAGATATGCCTTTATCTGATGTACTTTACCATAAAGCTGGACCACCTTTCCGCTGCAACTCTGTAAAGTCACCAACTTACATGAGTTGGTGAAAGGTCCATGCTTTTGGTAACTGTACATTGAGGTCTTGAGTCCATGCTTTCTACTTTATGTACTTTTATCCTTTTTGTAATATATTAGGATGTGAGCTATGGCGTGTCATAGTCACAAGTCAAAAGGCAGATATGCCTTTTGACTCTACAATTGATTTTGTTTGTGTTTAGACAATTGTATCCAGCTGGCTTTCAAAGTATAGCCGGCTGTAGGTTGTAGTATAAGTATTCCATGTTCTTGTATCTTTCTTCATGCTTTGTAACACTTGTAATAGAACTTGAGAAAGCAATATACTGCATCCTTGAAACCCATTCTCTTGTGTTCTCTTGTTCTGTCTCTTACTTATTACTTGTGTTCTTAGTATCATTCTTGTGGTTAATCCAGTTTACTGTTTGATTAAGTTTGGTTATCTCCTCTTTATATATATATATATATATATATATATATATATATATATATATATATATATATATATATATATATATATATATAATATATATAAGATTTACAAGTAGCAATTCATGTCAATGATTATGAATTATGTAAGTTTATAGAACACATATAGCTACAATCAAACCTCGACCAAGATTAAGATTACAAGTTTATAACGATTGGCTAAGTGTACTTGGTTCCCATGATGAACAAGTCAAACGTCATCAGGAGCCGGCAATACATCGGCTTTAGCACCAAATAGGCTTGTCAGGCCCATAGATCTATGACGTCACCAGGCTAGTAATAGTTAATGATTGTCAACATATATTGTATCTCATATAACACTCATAATAATACCAATAACCATGACAAAAAGTAAAGATGAATTGCATGTGCATTTACAAGTATCAAGATGTTTACAAGTGTAAGTTTATAAGGTTAACACGTTTCACCCTAAAAGGTGTGAAATAAAGTAAAAAGGGGCATGGAGAAACTCACAAGATGTATATAAGGTGATGATAAGAATTTAAACTGTAGATACATGTGTACCTAGTTTAGGAACTTAATTTAAATGTCTTTCATGTCTTACATATATGTAATTGAATGGGTATGAATGAAATACAATGTGTGGTTGATGCATATAATGTTTAATATTTCATTGTTTATTGTGTGATAACACATATTGAACTAACTATATAGGTTTGTGGTTGTTTACATAGTTCTTAGTCAAGAATTTTGAGAAATATGTTTAAACTTAATCGTATGAAGTATTCATGCGAATTGACCATGCTAATGGACCATACGCATGAACACTTCATGCTAATGGACCAATCGCACGACTGAACCAGGAGACTGGATCAGTCGCACGATTGTGACAGGAAATTGACTCAGTCGCACGACTGAACATTCAGTCGTGCGGATGGATCAACCGCATGCTTCTGTCGCACGACTGAACCATGCTAATGGTTCAGTCATACGAATGGAAAACCCTAACCTATAAATACCACTTATTTCGTGGAAAAACGTAACAATTCGAATACCTACGCACCTGATCATACCCTAGCCGTCCAGAGACTCAAGAACACCTGTTCCAAGTTCATAGATCGCAGTTAATCATCTTGTAATTGTTCTTAACGTTTTGATTCATTCTTAGATCGATTATACTTGCATTCTCACTGATTGGATCTCCAATCAAATAGGATTCCGCACTATGTGGTTTGGTATACACGTAAATCAGTTAGTACTCAGTACCTAAACGGTCCTAACAAGTGGTATCAGAGCTTTGGCTCTTGATTTGCGTGTGATTCAATTGATTTTGATATAAAAATCGCGTTTTTCACTCAAAAACTCAATCTTTTGTGTCAAACAGTGATTTCGACGTCTCAAGGTCAAAAAGTTAATGTTTTTCGGTATACGACAATTAGGGTTCGTGAGAAATTCGTGTTTTTGCGTCTAAGTGTTCAAAACATTTGTTTTTGCGAAAACAGCAGCCTTCAGTCGCACGATTGACTCAATCGCACGACTGAACCATTCGCTTCTCCCATACGCACGATTGAACTCTGTCGCCTTGTTCGTTTGACGACTGACCAGCTTCATTCGCATAGACTCCAACTGCACTCTCCTTACCCAAGACTGAATCCAATCGCACGATTGAATTCATCCGCACTCTTCATTCGCACGATTGACTCATTCGCATAAGTTCAATCGCACGAGTGGTCCATTCGCACAAGTGAAGTACTTGATCTCAAAAGTTTAAAGTTAACGAGATAGAAGAACAATACTCAGCGTTTACTGCAGGTAGAGACACACGAATCCAGAACCTCTTACTTCTGGAGAATGAGACTGGGAATCATAATAAACCACCTAAGCTTATAACGTTAGACGATTACCCATAGTGGAAGCAACGTTTCGAGATCTACCTCAATGGAGTTGATCCCAACCTTTGGGAATCAATTGAAACAGGATATGACAGCCGGTTGGTGCAGATGGGGTAAAATTGACCTTGGGAGGGATGACTGATAGCCAGAAGACGAAATATAATACAGAGAAGAAGGTTTATGCCCTATTAACTCAGTGTATTCCAAAGGATATATTCCATCAATTTTCGAAGAATAAACAGGCAAAGAAACTTTGGATAGCCGTGGAAAAACGCTATGATGGAAATGCTTTGTTAAAAGCTTCTAAAGGCAAAATCTTTAAAGAAGGAGTTTGACAACTTCTCTTCAATGGGTAAAGAAAGTCTGGATGATGTAATCGACAGGTTCTATCATCTCATGAGTGAGCTGCATATTCATGGAGTTACAACGTTAATGGAAGACAAGGTATCAAGCCTGGCGGATGGCTTACCAGAGAAGTGGGATTCGTTTGTATCTAATTTGAGACAAAATAGTATATTGGGAAAATTAGATATAAAGGACTTCATCCTGAAATTGAGAGAGGAGGAACTTAGGATGAAATACAGGTCGCAGAAAGGAACATATGAACAAAATCCTTCACTTTACAACGCCTCTTCCACAATAGCCAGTTCAGGAGCACCCCTTCAGACTGCATTTGTTTCAAGTTCATCTGCTCCTTCACCAACCATAGCTTCCGGGTCTGACACGTCTGGATCATCAAGTACCCATTATATTGCACCTGAGGCTAATGCTACCAAGTTAAAGACCGAGAATCTCGGGAATATCACTGTGGAGGTGGCTAAAGAACATATGGATCTATTGGCAGCTGTTGTTCACTCGTATGACGGTTTGATTGCAGGAAAGATTGGTAACTGCCATCTAGCAGATGAAGATTACCAACAGATAGACGAGAACGAGCTTGAAAGAATAGACATAATGTGGGCATTGGCAAGTGCTGTGAGGAGAGCTAAAAAGTTTGTTAAGAAGACAGGACAAAATTTGATAGCTACTAAAGACACTACTTTTGGTTTCGATAAGTCCAAAGTTACCTGTTTCAACTGTGGAGAGAAGGGGCACTTTAAACGTGAGTGTGTAAAGCCCAAGAAGACAGGCAACGGCAACCCGTTCTCGACTTTTAACCGTCAGGACAAACCAACAGGTGGAGCTACCTCGTTAGTACAGAGACAAAAGCTTTGACTGCTCAAGGTGACGAAGGACAAGATTGGACCTTCAAATTTGTATCTCCGGGAGAATCTAACATTGTAAATGTCGAGGTGTTGGATGACGATACTGAAAGTGAAGCTGATATCGCGGTCGAACTAGCAATGTCAGAAACTGAAGATACTGCACAAGTGGTCAAACCCCTGATTGAAGAAGATGCCAAAACGCCATGTTCAGAATCTCCAGCAGCTGAAGAGTCAACCTCTGCACTGATGGCGGATTCAACTGAATCTTCACAGGTAAGTACTAAAGACCAACTATTTGACAATCATGTTTGTTATGAATGTAATAAATTTAGGGAAAGCATAGATTTAAAATTTGCTAGGCTATTAGATCACAACGATAGCTTAGTAAAGGACTTGCAACTATGCACAGAAGCAAATCGCATTTTAAAACTAAATGAGCACAGTTACAAAGAGAAAAATAGAACGATTAAATAAACAACTTAGGGAAACCGAAGTTGTGGCTTTTAACCAAGAAAATGACATTAAGTTCTATTTGAACTCCCTTGAAGAAACTAAAAAGGAAAAAGCAGTTTTGGAAGTCGAAGTAAATTCATTAAAACAAATACTGCACACTTGAACTAGTTCTTCTCACATAGTTAAAAACTTAGTGAAAGAACGAAATAACAGGGAGGGATTAGGTTACAAAGTGGTTCCACCACCACATGAGATCTTGTTAAATACTAAATGTTGACCAGTAAATAACAATCCTATTAAGGATCATGTGGTGACCACTCCTCTAGTTAGTGATCTAGATTCCACGTGTCAAACGATGGAATCCGTCACTAAACAGAAGGAGGACACTTTGAAATCTAAGGGTAAAATGCCTATCGTTAATTTGGATGAGCAATTTGAGAAGGTTAAGGTAAAGTCAGGTTCAACAACGTCTAATAATGAACCCAAAAAGACCAAAAAAGTTAACCACGCATGTGCTTCATGTCTAAGTCCAAATAACCAAAAAGGTAAAGATGTTAAAAAGGTTCAAACAATTAATCTTGTTAAAGAAGATAAAACATCTAAACAAGAAGTGACAAAACCCAACAAGCCCAAAGTCACACCGGTCTCACACACTTCCCCACATAGACGTCTTTCCCAACATGTTAAAGGTCGATCGTGCTACAATTGTGGAAAGAGAGGACACATTGCTTCTAATTGTCCTCAGTATCAGACACCAAGAAAGAAAGTTGAACTTCATGATACTAAATAGATTTCTTCTAAAAGGAGTTCTATTACTCCACCTAAAAGAAATAATGAAACTAAAGTTCAAACTATAAGCCAGTCATCTATTTATCACAAACAGGCCTTGCACAAAACCAGCATATGGAAAGAAAAATCAAATCAAATGTCTGATATTGAGAACACTAAGAAGAATGATATGCCCTCACCTTCAAATGGACAATGGGTAGAATTTATGATGTGTGATGCCTCTGGGTCACCCAAGCCAGTTAAGGCTTGGGTACCTAACCTAAACTAATCATTTTCTTTAAATGTGCAGGGTGTTCGCTATAGTGCTTCTACAAATACCTGGATCGTTGATAGTGGGGCATCAAGGCATATGACTGGGAACCTGTCACTCCTCTCAAACGTCAAACAGATTAAGGGAGGACATGTTTCCTTTGCTGGAAATAAAGGAGGTTACATCACCGCACAGGGAGAAGTGGGAAATCAGAAAGTTAAGTTTGACAAGGTCAACTATGTTCAGCAACTACAAAGTAACTTACTTTTGGTATCACAGATTTGTGACAAAGGTTTCAAGGTTGTTTTTGACAACAAGAAGAGCTACGTGTTGAAGAAGGAGTACATCATTCCGAAGGACCAAATTTTAATGTCAGCTTCAAGGTATAATGACTCTTACGTTTTGGATCTATCAAAGGTCTCCACAACCGATCATCAAGTCCAATGCTTCTTGCCAAAGGCAACTGAGAAGGAATCCATCTCCTGGCATAGGAGAATGGGACACATAAATCCAAGGAAGATGAATCATCTCATTCAGAATGATTTGGTCAATGGAGTTAATATCAAAAACTTTCAACTTCCGGATTTCTATGTGGCGTGTAAGAAAGGGAAACAGACCAAGAAGTCTCACAAGGCAAAGAACGTCAACTCTAATGAATTGCCTCTCGAACTTCTACATATGGATCTGTTTGGTCCTGTGAGCAAAGAGCATCGCTGGAGATCTGTATTGTTATGCAGTCACCGATGACTATTCCAGATTCTCTTGGGTAATGTTTCTGAAATCCAAATCAGAAACATTTGATTCGTTCAAACAATGGGTGACCACATTGGAATCTCTATACAAGTTAAAGGTACGTTAGATTCGCTCAAACAACGGTACAGAATTCAAGAATCAGTGGATGGGGGCATTCTACAAAGAAAAGGGAATTGTACAGCAGTTCACATCTGCCTACACTCCACAGATGAACAGAGTTGCTGAACGGAAGAACAGAAGCTTGATAGAGATAGCAAGGACGATGCTAGCAGACTCGAAACTGCCTATCCAATTCTGGAATGAGGCAGTTGCAAATGCATGTTACACTCTGAATCGAGTCCTGATGGTTAAAAGACATGGTAAAACGTGTTACGAGTTACTCCAACGACGTAAACCTAATCTAGAGTATCTTGAACCGTTTGGCGCACCATGTACACTACTGAAGAAACATCAGTCAGGAAAGTTTAGTGAAAAGGCTGAAGAAGGTATTTTTCTAGGATACAACATACCGAATAAAAGGGTTTACAACAACTCATCGGGTCAAGTAGTCGATGTTCAGAGATTCACCACCCCCCTACAGGAAAAGGACCCGCCTTCTTTTTCGATTATGATGGATTCTTCAAGTCCTTCAACATTACTCTCACTCCTTCTGATGATGAGCTTTCGACAAAGATGATGTATGATGTCTTAAACACACCGCCCGTAGACTCGACAATATCCGGGTCATAAGGTTAGTCTTCTAGTAACTCAGGGGGAGCACTGGAGGTAAGTGACTCCTCTTCTGACGATGAAGAAATGGAAAACGTTTAGGTGGATCAGGAGACACAGGTTCCTAATACTATAAGTACACAAGCATCAGATGTAGATGCCTCTGACACTTTGGAACCCCATACTCCTATTGCCTCAGATACTGAACCTGCGGTTCACAATCTGGATAATGAGGAAGTTGTACCCACCACTCCTGGATCTCGACTAAATGTTTATCATCCTCTGTACAAAGTCATAGGGGATGTACAATCGGGAGTACAGACAAGAAATCAGCTCTACTCAGCTGATTATGCCTCAGTCATGGAAAAAGGCTACCTTCACGACGGTGCTTATCGATGTTTTGTGTCTCAATTTGAGCCAAAATATGTAAGTGACGCCTTAAATGATGAGGCTTGGGTGAGTGCCATGCAAGAACAACTTCTTCAATTCAAGAAGTTAGGAGTGTGGACCTGGTGGATTTCCTAAAGGTGCTAAGGTCGTTGGCACTAAATCGGTTTTGAAATGCAAGAAGGATGACCAAGGGGTCATTATCAGAAACAAGGCTCGACTAGTAGTTTAAGGATTTCGACAAGTCGATGGAATTTATTACAACGAAGTGTTTGCACCTGTGGCAAGAATGGAAGCCATCCGTATCTTCCTAGCCTATGCATCGTATATGAAGATTAAAGTATATCAGCTTGATGTGAATAGTGCAATCCTTCATGGTGAAATCCGAGAGACAGTGTATGTCAGTCAACCCGAGGGATTTGAGGATCCGTATCATCAGGACAGAGTGTACAAGCTAGACAAGGCTCTATATGGGCTTCATCAAGCCCCCAGAGCATGGTATGAAAAACTCTCGACTCATCTTGTGAAACACGGATTTCGCAGAGGAGAGATTGGCTGTATACTGTTCATCAAAGAAAAGGATGGTGACTTACTGCTCGTACAGATTTATGTTGATGACATAATCTTCGGTTCCAAAAACGAAGATCTATGTAAAGAATTTGAAGCAGTAATGAAAGTTGAGTTTGAGATGAGTGCAATGGGAGAAATGAAGTTCTTTCTCGGGTTACAGGTGGATCAGACACCAAAGGGAATATTTCTACATCAGACCAAGTATGTAGGTGATTTCCTAAGTCGGTTTGATATGGAGAACGCCTCGGCAGCTGGAACTCCACTTGCTACAAACCACGATGTGGCACCCAATGAAAATGGTGATTTGGTGGATGCCACCATGTACCGAGGAATGATCGGATCACTCATGTACCTCACTTCCTCACGACCTGATATCATGTACGCGACGTGTCTCTGATCCAGATATCAGGCGAAACCAAAGGTCAACCATCTCATAAGCGTCAAAAGGATATTTCGTTATCTGAAGGGTACTCCAACACTTGGGTTGTGTATCCTCATGACGATGACTTTGAGCTTACCGCGTATAGCGATTCGGATTATGGCGGCTGCAAAATGAACTACAAGTCAACTTCAGCGGGATGTCAATTCTTTGGGAGAAGATTAGTCACATGGCAGTGTAAGAAGCAGACATCGGTTGCTCTGTCAACTTGTGAAGCTGAATACGTTGCTGCTGCAAGCTGCTGTTCACAAATCATCTGGATTCAACAGCAAATGCGGGACTACGGTTTAAAATTCTCTAACACTCCTATATTTGTTGATAATTCTGCTGCTATAGCCGTAACTAAAAATCCGGTCCAATATCCTAAGACCAAACACATCGAAATTAAATATCACTTTATACGTGATTGTTTTGAAAAGAATTTAATCGATGTTGTTAAAATTAATACGGACTTTCAACGTGATGACCTCTACACAAAAGCCTTTGATAAACCAAGATTTTTATATCTGTTAGAGGTCAACAGGATGAAAAAGAAAAGTGAAGTGATCACAGAGGATGAAAATGCTTAGTCCGACTACGTTTTCTTTTTATTTTCTTTTACTTTTCTTATTTTAATTCCCTGTCTCGTTAAAATCCAAAAATACAAAAACAAAATATTTTCGGTTTTAGAATTTTAGGGGGAGAATAGGTTAAAGTAGTATTAAATTAGTTGTTTTAATTTCAGTACTTAAAAAAAACGAGGGAGAAGGACAGTCTAGCTAATAGAAATGAGATCGTATCTGTGATACTGATTCAAGGTTTATGGAAAATGATAGTACATAGGAACAAAGAGTTTGGGACTTTAAAAGAACTTAACTGATTAAGATGCAAAATTCGAAGTATAAGTTTGAGAAGTCTAAGCAAAATAAAAGGAAAAATGATAGTAAAACTAGTATGCTAATAAGGTAACATAAAGAAAGTAGACCTAGAGGTTGCAAGTTCATTATATGATGTGTCGGTAGATTCAACACAATAGATGAGTAGACCTCATTGGTCACTTAAATTCAAACTAAATTGTTCAACTTGCTGTGGGTTCCCATCTTATCCCTGGTTAACACAATCAACGTAGTTCCAATAAGGGGTGACGAGCAAATAAACGCCACAAATGTGTGCGGATGACCATAAAAAAAGCAAAGCACGAAAAGACAAAATCTGTAAGCGCTATCCAGCTGATAACAAATGTTGTTGGTGCATTACGTGCAAAAAGAAAAGATTAATGCTCTCACAAGAAGATAGGTTGTGTGCCTCTCTGCTGTACGATGGCACTGACCTGAGGATAAGCATAACCTAAATATTCTAGAATTCATCGTTGTTTGCGCCTCTCTGTTGTGCGATGGCACTGACCTGAGGCTTGGCATCTCTTTGAAAGCTCTTAGAATAGTTTCTTCTTATCAAAACACCCGTAGACCGCTCAAAAATCTCCTGAGGAATGTTGATTACCATATAAGCGTGGGATCCACAAATGTTTGTTGAAATAACTAAACCTTAATTCATCACCAATGAGTGTCAAAAATCTGTGTATGGATTTAAGAGGACAAGTATACTGACAATCATCGTGAGCAGCAACTCTTGAAAGTCCAAATCAGTGTATGCATCTTATAGCTCTAGTATGATTTCCTAAACTTGCTAATGACTCTCGATAAAAACAAGAATCTAGCATCAAAAGACTTTGGTAAACTGTCCCAAATGATTTGATAAACCTGTATGATTCCATAATGAATTGTTCCAGTTATGATCAATGTAACTTGATGCTATACTGTCTAGAAAGAAAATTCTTGTAGATACTTATCTTAGGATTTCAACCTCACAAAAAAATACAAAATTGTGTTTTTAGTTTTTTTTATTTCTAGTCAGTTAAGTTAGTTAATTTAGTTAATTTAGTAGTTAAAAGTCGGACTACGCATCGGAAGTCAATCTGGGATTCACTCACTAAAAAGGTCACGTCTGAGGTGACCAATGGGGTTTTCAAATGTAAAAGGATCACGTCTGAGGTGATCAAAAGTTCTCTAAGTTAAAATGGTCATATCTGAGATGATCGAATGCTCGAAATGTTTTATAAACTGTTAAAAGGGCTAAGTGTCAAATGGTCATAAAGTCAAAATCATAAGTTGAGCCATTCGCACGACTGGACCATGAGTATGGACCAGCCGTACGATTGGACCATACGTATGAGCCCATTCGCACGACTGGACGATGAGTATGGACCAGCCGTACGATTGGACCATACGTATGAGCCTATTTGCACGACTGGACCATGAGTATGGACCAGCCGTACGATTGGACCATAAGCATGAGTAAATTCACACGATTGGATCACAAGAATGAACCAATCGCATGAAGGGAGGTGACCGAATGGGACAGTCGCACGACTGAAACCTAGTCGCATGACTGAAGGTGACCGACTGGCACAGTCGCACGACTGAGCCTCAGTCGCACGAATTAAGAGTGCGACTAGGTTCAATCACACGACTGTAGGAAACACTAGTATAAATAGAGGGGAAGTCGGTCGCAGTCACTCATCACTCCCGAATCGCCCCCAAATCGCACGATTACATTGTTACTCTGCCAAAATCTTGACTTACTGCTATAGACTGATTACCATTGCTCCTAACGATCGCGCTTGATTATACAGGTAATGTGTGGCGTCATTTAATCAAAGAATCATCGAATCCTGCCCCAATTCGACGCAATTAAGCCCTAAAAAGAACCGAAAACTCAGTTCATTAAATAACCTTTCAAACTAAGTAAAATGAACACTTAAAAATGTGTTAGAGGTTAATGGGAACGATTGCGAGTCTAATGAGCCAAACCATAACATCTAAAATAAAGTTTTGCTCAAGATTCAAATTTGAATGGACACACAGACTGTCATGCGAATGGCGTACTGATGAACTTCAATCGCATGATTGAGCTAGGCGACTGGCATAATCGCACGACTGACATACGCGATTGGCACAATCGCACGACTATACCATGAGGTTGAGTTCAGTCGCACGAATGTGTGAACTGCATGGGAAAGCATACGACTAAGCCCAGTCGCAAGCTTAATCGCACGATAGAGGTCAATCGCACGACATAGACTCAGTCACATTGTCCATTCGCACGACAGAACAGAAAGATTCAAGTCCAATAAATTCATCTGTCATTCAGTAATACACACTCTAATGTTTATCTATCTTTTGTAACAGCAGCATGGCAAGTCAGTGGACGATGAGCACAAAGCACAGCATATGTGCTCATCTTGATTTGACATTCCGGAACGCACCCGAGTTCGTGGGCATTACTTCATTTCTGAGGAGATCAAGGATATTCAGAGTGATCTCTACCTCGTGCACGCCATACAGGTCGATACAGCAGGCTTTCTAGGAAAGCGCTATTGTATATAGGTCTTCAGAGCCTCACCAGATTTGGAGTTCTATCTTTGGTCAGGCCATTGACATTAGTGAGGAGGACCTAAGGACAGTCTTAGAGTTGGGAGACGATATCGATTGCCCCACCAGACTACATCCGCTGACAGTTCGTGGATGCTTTCTACGGGCTAAGTACTCGGGGGATATCAATGCAGGTGTGCTCAACAAGAGCAACATGTGCCCCCAGTTCAAATACTTGGCCCATGTGCTGCTGAGATGTATAGCCTCAAGGAAGGGAGGTTTTGATGAGCTCTCTGATCAGATTCAGAATGCCTATGTGGCTCTGATTCTGAATCATCCTTTCAGCTTTTCGAGGATGATTTTCACCTATTTGGTGGAGAACATAGAGGCCAAAGGCAAGGAAGGTTTCTGCATGTACCCTCGTTTCATACAGATGATTATCGACCAGAAGCTTCCATCACTGCCTAAAGAGAGAGAGAGGACGCAGTTACCCTAGAGGTGATGGATGATACCACCCTAGGAAGGATGAGGGTATACCGGGGGAAGCAGGCAAAGCCCCTGGTAAGGAGACTGTTTGGGCATCTGGCCTGTGAGGATTATGTGGCTCCAGCTCGGAGGAAGTGGCGCCACGATGACAGTGACTCAGACGTTGAGCAGATTGCTCTACCCTCCGATGACTCCGACGGTGATGATCATGATGCTGATCAGGGAGGGGATGTTCAGGGTGGACCCGAACCAGCTCCTATTCACCCTGACTTCCAGATGGAGGAGGAGGAGGAGTCAGATGAAGAACCTCTGGTGCGAACAGTGGGGAGCCGGGTCGTTGCCACCGAGAGGGGGATTAGGGCGGTAGGTGGACGCCAAGGTGAGTCTGGGGAGGCTACTACTGATCCATCTTATACCCCAGACCCGCCCAGTAGCCAAGGGGGAGCCTCTGCATCCAAGGGCTCGAGGAGAAAGAGAATGGCCCAACCCTACAGCAAGAATGGGAAGAGGCCAAGGTTCACATTGACCACCACCACCACCACAGCTACCACCACTACTACCACACCATCCACCAGTCCTACCACACCACCAACCACTACTACCACACCAACCACCACTACAACCTACCCGTCACCACCCACTCATACACCACCACCCATATTCACCATTGCCACCACAACCACCACCAGCCACCAAGCCGGACCATCATCCCACCTAACATTCACCACAGGGACATCTCTACCTCCCATTAGAGTAGAGGAACATTTGTCAGCACTTAACCGTATGGTGCTGAAGCTGTTGGCTGCTGATGAAGAGAAGGCTGCCTAACTACGTCAGCTTGCGGAGCTTAATGCTACCCAAGCACAGCAGATCTCACAGCAAGCTCAGCAAATTGCCCAACTCCAGGAGCAAAACGACCAATCAGCAAAAAGGATTGGGGAGTTGGAGGCTACAAACAAGACCATCATGCTCAAGCTCTAGGGATCAAAGGATGAGCCACTCAAGATAAGAGAAGGAGATGATGATGATGATGATGATGATGATGATGATGATGATGATGATGATGATGATGATGATGAAGATGATGATAGTGATGATGATGAGGCTTGTGATGATGAAGAGACAAGGGAAGGGCAGAATGATGATGATGATGATGAAGGAGATGCAGCTGCATCTGCCTCAGTTCAGGGTCAAGAGAGACGTACAAAGAGAAATCAAACCAAGGAGCCTCATTTTTTGCCTCACCTACTGACGAGCCCACGATTCAGGGCAAAAGTAATGATTAGATATTTATGTATTTGAAAGCTTTTGTACTTGAATCATGTATTAAACTTTTGTACTTAATGTTTATATATATTTAATGTTTAACTGTCTTGATTATTGACTAATGATTGATGTGTTACATGTTTAAATCAAGCAGATCAAGCATATCAGCAAGATGAATACGATGTTGCTCCCTTTCAGCAAATCAAGTCTCAACTTACAATGATTCTTGATTTGCAAGGGATAGTTAGAAGGTCTGTAAGCTATACTCCTGAAGAAGGAGAAATCATTCATGACCTTACTGATGACCAGCTTGCTAAGATGTTCCGGCTCAACCCGGACGAGATTGTCAAGGACGCTCCTACTGTTGAAGTTACATATGATGATGAGCTCAATGACATAGATGAAATCGAGATCGAGGACGTCACTGCTGATCATTATCCAGAGTATACTGATCGAGAGGGAAATGTGGTTCCTAACTTTGGAGATACTCTTGACAGTGGTACATATGACAGTCTGGATACGATGGAGAAGGTGGCAGAGAAGTCAAAAAGCCAAGCCCAAGCCTCAGACGCCGATGTTGACATCAAAAAGGCTGAATGGGTGGCTTGTTTTGCAAAGATCCGAGCCCAACACACTGCTCCAAAGCCCAAGTGCCTACACCAAGCTCTACAAAGTGAAGAAGCATCTAAAGGTGTCAGGAAAGATTATAGCGTGGACATATTTTGAGGATCTTAATGTATATACCGTGAAGAGAGAATAGGGCATAGAGTACTTTAGATTCCCACACGATTTAAAGACTCTACCTTGTTTTGAGCTCAACCAGCTGGCACGTCTAAAGTTGTTATATGCTAATCCCAAGAAAATGTCAGGCTGGTTTGAGGCTGCATTGAGGAAAGAGTACCACACCAGGTGGGTTAACTTCAAACCTCAACAACCAACGAGGTACATCAGACGATCTGAAGTTGATCCTATTACTGGAAAGCCAAAGATAGTGCTGAAGTGGAGTCCTCCGCGTATAATGTCAAGAATCCCTCTAAGGGAAATGCCCCATGACTTCACTCCACACTTCAAGTGGTGGTACTACGACTGGAGAACAGGTGAAGCTGTTATAGTCTTGCAAAAAGAGAGCAAAATGGATACTATTCAGGTATTTGACCCAATGTGGCTGACTAACTTGTCTGCTGATGATGTATATACATTGTACAAGTGGCTACTGTTTTATGATTCGCAAGACATTGTACAAGCCCTCCAGTTCCAAAATGTTATAAGACTCTGTTTCGCGTTTGAGATAAACGCCAGAGTTACAAGAGAGGAGAAGTACACGAAGTTTGATGAGCTGATGAAGAATGTTAGACAATGATGTAAACTAGGTCCAAGGGGGAGTTTGTAGATACATGTGTACCTAGTTTAGGAACTTAATGTAAATGTCTTTCATGTCTTACATATATGTAATTGAATGGGTATGAATAAAATACAATGTGTGGTTGATGCATATAATGTTTAATATTTCATTGTTTATTATGTTATAACACATATTAAACTAACTATATAGGTCTGTGGTTGTTTACATAGTTCTTAGTCAAGAATGGTTGAGAAATGTGTTTAAACTTAATTGTATGAAGTATTCATGTGAATGGACCATGCTAATGGACCATACGCATGAACACTTCATGCTAATGGACCAATCGCACGATTGAACCAGGAGACTGGATCAGTCGCACGATTATGACAGGAGATTGACTCAGTCGCACGACTGAACATTCAGTCGTGCGGATGGATCAACCGCATGCTTCCGTCGCACGACTGAACCATGCTAATGGTTCAGTCGTACGAATGGAAAACCCTAACCTATAAATACCACTTAATTCGTGGAAAAACGTAACAATTAGAATACCTACGCACCTGATCGTACCCTAGCCGTCCAGAGACTCAAGAACACATGTTCCAAGTTCATATATCGCAGTTAATCATCTTGCAATCGTTCTTAACGTTTTGATTCATTCTTAGATCGATTATACTTGCGTTCTGTTGATACATATGTACCTAGATCCTGAGATGAATGTAATATGTCTTGTTTGTCTTACACTTATGTAATGATTGGGTTATTAATGAAATGCGAATGTTTGATTGTGATTTATAATGTTTAATATTTCATTAATGGGTTGATAGTGAATTGGTTATATAGGTTTGTGATTTTTGAATTGATACACATAATGTTATATTAATGAATACATTCAAACTTAGCAATATGAAAATCTCATGCGAATGGCCCATGCGAATGGACCATACGCATGAACAACTTCAGGCGAATGACTCAGTCGCACGACTGAACCAGGAGACTGGATCAGTCGTATGATTGTAACATGAGATTGGCTCAGTCGCACGACAGAACACTCAGTCGTGCGAATGGATCAACCGCATGGCTCAATCGCACGACTGAACCATGCTAATGGTTCAGTCGCCCGAATGAGAAACCCTAACCTATAAATACCACTTAATTCGTGGAAAAACGTAAGCATTCATTCCAATTCGACTCCAGACATACCCTAGCCGTCCAGAAGCCTCCAAGTTCATACTCCAAGTTCATAGAACGCTGTAGATCGATTCTTAATCGATTCTTGACGTTAGATTCAATACGTTATTGTTTCTATATGCGTTCTCACCGATTGGATCGCCAATCAAATAGGATTCCGCACTATTTGGTTTGGTTAATACGTTAGTTAGTTGGTGTTTAGTTCAAATACCAGATCCTAACAAGTGGTATCAGAGCTTTGGCTCTTGATTACGTGTGATTCAATCAATTTTGATACAAAGGTTGTGTTTTTTCACTAAAAATGCAATCTTTTTGTGTCAAACGTTGTCTTGGACGTCCCCTGCTCATCAAGTTTTGGTTTCTCCGGCATAAGGCGATTAGGGTTGGTGAAAATTCGGGTTTTTACGGCCAAAACACGTTAAACCTAGAAATTTTCGAAATACAGCAGCTTCAGTCGCACGATTGACCCAATCGCACGACTGGACTTCATTCGCATCCCTCAGACATACGATTGAACTCAGTCGCATCTTCATTCGTACGACTAAGTAGACCATTCGCATTGTTCATCCGCATCAGTTTCATTCGCACGACTGGACCAATCGCTTAGTTCAACCGCACGATTGAACCAGTAGCATAGTTCATTCGCACGGGTAACCCAATCGCACCACCCCATTTGCACCAGTTAAACAGGTTGTTTAAGAGACTTAAAGTTAATCAAGATGGAGGATCAGTTTACAGCGTTTACAGCCGGGAAGGACTCACGTATTCAGAACTTACTGCTACTGGAGAGTGAGGTGGGGAATCACAATAAACCCCCGAAGCTTATAACGTTAGATGAGTTTCCCCACTGGAAACAACGTTTTGAGATCTACTTAAATGGAGTAGATCCTAATATGTGGGAAGCTATTGAGACGGGGTACAGTATGCCGGTAGGAGCTGATGGGGTGAAACTTACTTTAGGAGGAATGACTGATGCACAGAAAGTCAAATATAATGCTGAAAAGAGAGTATATGCATTGCTAACACAGTCTATCCCTAAGGATATTTTTCATCAATTCTCAGAGAATAAGCAAGCCAAGAAGTTATGGGATGAGCTGGAGAAAAGATATGACGGGAATGCTTCATTCAAGGCCATTAAAGCTAAGGAGTTGAAGAAAGAATTTGACAACTTCTCATCGATGGGAAATGAGAGTTTAGACGATGTCATTGATAGATTTTACCATTTGATGACCGAGCTGCACACACATGGTGTCACAACTACCATGGAAGATAAAGTGTCAAATTTTGCAGACAGGTTGCCAGGAAGTTGGGCTTCTTTTGTTTCAAATCTGAGACAGAATGGATTGCTAGCAAGGTTGGACATCAATGATTTCATTCTAAAGCTGCGAGAAGAAGCACTAAGGATGAAGTACCGAGCTCAGAAGTCTTCGTACACTCAGAATCCAGCTTTGTACAATGCAACTCCACAAGTTAAGACGTCTGGAGCACCTCTTCAGACTGCCTTTGTGTCAAGCTCATTTGGTCCTTCACAAGCCTCTCCTTCAGGATCAGAAACGTCAGGGTCCTCTAGTACCCAATACATTGGATCTGAAGCAAATGCTACAAGACTGAAGACCGAGAATCTCGGAAACGTGACGGTAGAAGTAGCAAGAGAGCACATGGATCTCTTAGCAGCAGTGGTCCATTCTTATGATGGACTTGTTGCTGGGAAAATTGGAAACTGCCATCTGGCAGACGAGGACTACGAGCAGGTAGATGAGACTAAACTGGAGAGGATGGATATTATGTGGGCCTTAGCAAGTGCTGTCCGAAGAGCGAAGAAGTTTGTGAAGAAGACCGGACAAAACTTGGTTGCTACTAAGGACACTACTTTTGGTTTTGACAAGAGCAAGGTGACCTGCTTTCAACTGTGGAGAAAAGGGGCACTTCAAAAGAGAGTGTGTGAAGCCAAAGAAGACTGGAAACGGGAATCCATTCTCGTCCTTCACTCGTCAAGACAAGCAAGCTAGCAGTTCTACTTCACCAAGCAAGGATTCAAAAGCCTTGACTGCCCATGATGATGAAGGACAGGACTGGAGCTTTCGGTTTGTCTCTCCGCGAGAATCCAATATTGCGAGCGTGGAAGACTTAGATGATGATTCCGCGAGTGAAGGAGATATTGCAGTTGAGCTAGCGATGTCAAACAGTGAAGAGACTGCAACTGAGGTCAGCTACAAACCTGAAGAAGGTACGTCTACAACTAAGATAGAATCACCAGAACCAGAGACATCAGATGCTGCGTTGATGGCTGATTCATCAGAACCCCCTCAGGTAAGTACTACTGACAAACTTTTCAAAAATCATGCTTGTTCTGATTGTAATAAATTTAGAGAAAGCATAGATCAAAAATTTGCTAGGTTATTAGATCATAATGATAGCTTAGTAAAGGATTTGCAACTGTGCACTGAGGCAAATAGAGTGTTAAAACAAAATGAGCATAGTTACAAAGAAAAGATAGACCTTTTGAATAAACAGCTTAGGGAAACTGAAGTAGTAGCCTTTAACCAAGCTAATGACATTAGGTACTATCTTAACTCCCTAGAAGACACTAAGAAACAAAAAGCAGTTTTAGAAGTAGAAGTCAACTCATTAAGCAAAAACTGCACAGTTGGACAAGTTCATCTCATATTGTCCAACACTTAGTGAGAGAGCGTAATAATGGGGAGGGGTTAGGTTATAAAGTGGTTCCACCACCACCTGAGACCTTGATGAACACAAAGAGTAAACCAATAAATAACAATCCCATCAAGGATCATGTGGTGTCTACTCCTCTTGTAAGTGATCCAGATTCCTCATGTTCTACAATTGAATCTGGAACAAAACAAAAGGAGGCCACTTCAAAGGCAAAGGGAAAAATGCCTTGTGTTAATCTGGAAAAAGAATTTGAAAAGGTTAATATACAGTCAGGGTCAAACAAAGTCAAATCTGAACCAAAAAAGACTATTAATATTAACCTATCACGAGTCTCATGTCACAGTCCAGTTAACCAAAATGGAAAAGATGTTAAGAATGTTAAAACAATTAAGTTTGTTAAACAAGAGAAAACATCAAAAGAAGTAGAGTCAAAACCCAAACATAATAATGTCACTAGAGTGTCACACACATCTCCACATAGACAGTTTAACCATAAAGTTGATAGCAGGTCATGCTACAACTGTGGAGAGTGTGGACACATTGCTTCTTATTATCCTTACTATCAGAAACCTAGGAAGAAAATTGAACTTCAGGATTCAAAACCTAGGTCTTCTAAGAGGAGTTCTTTGACTCCACCTAGAGAACTAGTGAACCCAAAGTTCAACCCATTAGCCAGTCGTCTGTTTATCACAAACAGGCCTTACACAAATCTGGCTTATGGAAAAAAAAGTCACCCTCTGTGTCTGATAATGATGACAAGAAGTCACCTAAGCTACCCTCACCTTCTAAGGATCAATGGGTTGAATTCATGATCTGTGATGCCTCTGGGAAACCCAAGCCAGTAAAGGCTTGGGTTCCTAACCTAAACTAATGTTTTAAATTGTATGTGCAGGGTGTTCGCTACAGTGCTGAAACCAACACGTGGATTGTAGATAGCGGCGCATCCAGGCACATGACAGGAAACAGGGCTCTCTTATCAAACGTCAAACAAATAAAAGGAGGGCATGTTTCTTTTGCTGGTAACAAAGGAGGATACATCACAGCTCAGGGAGAGGTTGGGAATCAGAAAGTTAAGTTTGATAAAGTGAACTACGTTCAACAACTTCAAAACAACTTACTTTCTGTTTCCCAAATATGTGACAAAGGATTGAAAGTCATATTCGAAAACAAGAAGTGTTATGCTAAAGAAAGACTATTCGATTCCAGAGGATCAAGTTTTGATGATAGCTTCAAGATACAAAGACCTTTATGTTTTGGATCTCTCAACGGCTTCTACAACGGATCATGAAGTTCAGTGCTTCTTATCAAAAGCTACTGAGAAGGACTCCATTTCCTGGCATAGGAGAATGGGACACATTAATCAACAGAAGATGAATCACTTGATCCAGAAGGATCTCGTGAGAGGAGTTAACGTCAAAAATTTCCAACTTCCAGATTTTTGTGTAGCATGCAAGAAAGGCAAACAGACGAAGAAGTCTCATAAGGAAAAGAAAGTCCATTCTATCGAGCTTCCTGTTGAACTACTTCACATGGATTTGTTTGTTCCAGTTAGTACAAAAAGCATTGCAGGTGACTTGTTCTGTTATGTGGTTACTGATGACTACTCAAGATTCTCTTGGGTAATGTTTCTGAAGTCCAAATCAGAAACATTTGAGTCATTCAAGGAATTAGTAACCACACTGGAATCTCTTTACAAGCTGAAGGTAAGACAGGTACGCTCAAACAACGGGACCGAATTCAAGAATCAGTGGGTGGAGGCTTACTGCAAGGAAAAGGGAATTGTGCACCAGTTCACTTCTGCCTACACGCCTCAGATGAATGGCGTTGCTGAGAGAAAGAATCGAAGCTTGATAGAGACAGCACGGACAATGCTAGCAGACTCGAAACTGCCTATCCAATTCTGGAATGAGGCAGTGGCAAATGCATGTTACACATTAAATCGAGTTCTTGCAGTCAAGCGCCATGGCAAGACATGTTACGAGTTACTACAACGACGTAAACCTAATCTGGAGTATCTCGAACCATTTGGTGCGCCGTGCACACTTCTGAAGAAGACTCAAGAAGGAAAATTCAGCGAGAAGGCTGATGAAGGTATCTTCCTAGGATACAACATAACGAACAAGAGAGTTTACAACAACTCAACGGGTTTAGTAGAAGTATGGTGTAATGTTGATGTTCAGAGATATACCACACCACCTACTGGAAAAGGACCCGCTTACTTTTTGGACTATGATGGATTCTTCAAGTCCTTCAACATACCTATCTCTTCTTCTGATGACGAGTTAGCTACACGGATGGTGTGTTGGATCATAAGAGGCTGTTGCAACCAAATCCATATCACTTAGAAGATTTTGAGTACTACATACAAAGGACTTCCGAAGCCAAGTGTGGGATTTCCGAAGGAAGAAAGAGTTCTTCCAAAGTCTAAGTGTAAAATACACTTCCGAAGGAGAACTCCAACTTCCGAAGGTAAAGAAGCTACTTCCGAAGGTTCAAGACTTGAAGACAAAGTTCTGAAGTCAACTTCCGAAGTATAAAGAAGTCCTTAAAGCCTCGGAAGCATAGAAGCATCTTCCGAAGTATAAGTGGCTTCGGAAGAACTCGTTCTTCCGAAGCCAGTTAACCTTCGGAAGACACTTCTATTATCCAGTAGACATAAGTATGGTCTGTCTAACAGTCTGCTGCAAATCTCTGAGATACTGCATGGCGTTTTCTCAAAAGCCATGTAGTTGACCATACTTTAATCTACTGTTTACCTTTTTATGTTAAGTATAGTTGCCATCTTTAGTTGGTGACAAAAGGTAAGTCATGGACATGTCATGACTACCATATCTTAGATAATACTTTATCTAAGATACCTTAACTATAGCATTGTAGTATATGCTTTAGTCTTAGGTTTCCAGCTGGTATCAAGTATAACCGGCTGTAGGATCTAGTATATATAGTTTCTCATTGTAACTCATGTTCTATGCTTGTAAGTGTCTTGTAATCTTGAGTTGAGAAGTAATATATACAAGTACCTTGAAAATATTTCTGCTTGTTGCTTTGATTACTTATTATATTATTATCAACTCTTGTCAAAGACATTGCTTCATCTTGTTTGAGTGACTATTATAAGTGAGTTTGAGAGAAATACAAGTGTTAAGTGACAAAACCCGATCCTGCAATTGGTATCAGAGCTTTTTAGGCTCTTGATTGTGAGATCTTACCATCCTAATCAACCAGTTTTTCACTCCTCCTTATACCTCACTCAAAAATGGCCCTCATCAAATCTGAAGTTGAAATGGGAACGATGACCAAAGCTCCCATCATCGATCCTGAAAACTTCAGGTCTTGGAGCAGAAGAATGGAAGGCTTCATCAGATACCAGGATAGCAAGATGTGGCAGTCCATCGTGAATGGCCCGTACAAACCAAAAGTTGCTGGTGGAAACGGTGCCATGATCGAGAAGGCTGTTGAAGACTACTCCGATGAAGACAGGAAGAAGCTCGACATTGACAGCAATGCTATGACTGTTCTCATGACTGCAATCCCAAACTCCATCATGGTGGGGTTTGAGCATTGCAAGTCAGCCAAAGAACTCTTTGATGCACTTGCTCAAATGTACTCGAGCTCTAATGATTCAAAGAAGGACTCACTGAAGCAGCAGTTCGAGAACTTCACCTATGTTGCTGGAGAAAGTTTTAGCCAGCAATACTTCAGGTATATGGATCTTATCTCCTCCCTCCAATCTGTGGGAATCACTCAAGAACTTAGAGACCTTACCAGAAAGTTCATGAGTGCTCTACCCAATGAGTGGACTTTCTACTGTGTCTCCATTAAGAGAACAGAGAATTTAAACACTCTCACCATGACCGAACTCTATGGGATCCTTGATGGATACCGTTTGGAAATGGAAAGCAAGAAGGGTCACCAAGCAAGCAGACCCTTGAGCCTTCCTGCTAGCAACGCTTTAATGGTTGCTGAAGGCTCAGGTATCTCTCAGTCTCAGCAGTACCTGTCATACACCCAGCAGCCATCTTGTTCATCTGGGCCTTACATCACATTCCCTGAGACTCCAAGGTCTCATCAAGCTCAGCAAAGCTCCTTTCAGGAGGGCTGTGCGTTTGTCTCAGGGAGTGGACACTCCAATGATCATCAGTTTTGCTTTGATGATCTTGAGTGCTTCAGTCCAGATGACATAGAGTATGTGGACATTGTCCAGCAAATGGCTCTCCTTACCTACAGAGCGAAGAAGTTCTTTAAGAGAACTGGAAGGCAATTCCCTCAAAACCCAATCACTAGCAAGTTTGGGTTTGACAAGAGCAAGGCTAAGTGTTACAACTGTAACCAGCTTGGCCACTTTGCAAGGGAATGCAAGGCTCCCAAGTCCAACCCGGGAACCTCACAGGCCTCCACACATCCTTCTACACCAAAGCCCAATGGGAAGTCAACTGAAACTGCAGCTATGGCTCAAGAAGTTGACTGGAGCTTTATGGTTCAAGATGTGACTCCTGCTCAAGCACTCATGGCAGGAACAGATGAAAATAAGGTATATGAACATCTCTGTACCCCTGCTTGTATTGCTAAGGTTAAGTTGTACCAGGACTACAATATGGAAATTAAATCCGATATTGAGTCTTTAAACGTGCTAAAATCTGACTTTAAGAGAGCTGAATCTGACTACCAAAAGAAAATTGAGGAGTTAGAGAAAACTGTATCTCTTTTAAAACATGAACACACCAACTACAAGACTCAAATCAAGGATTTAATATCCAAATTGACTGAGGCTCAAGCCCAGCTTGTCACAGCTGAGGCTCAAGCCAGGAAGTATGCTATTGCTGAGCAAAACTTCCAAGCCATACTTGCATCATCCTCTCACTCCAAACTTTGTTATCAAAACAAAAGTGGGTTGGGAACCAATGAAATTGCTCCACCACACTCTTATGAGTCTGTAAGACAACCAAGATGTGGTACTGAAGAGCAAGAGGTTCCATCTGTTGACCCACCTTGTAAAGAGTCAAAGAGTGATGCAACTGTGGAGACCATGACCATCACAGGGAAGGAACAGGTAATTGAACCCTCCCAGACCAATGATGATCAATCCCTGACCACCAAAGCCAGAAGAAGCAGGGCTAAAGCAGCCAGAAAAACTGCCAAGAAGGTGGCTGAATCCAAGCTGAAGATAGACCCAAAGCAAAAGGGTGTATTCATATCAGCAGGATTCCAGGTGGTTGGACCTTCTGATTCAGGAAAGGAGTATAATACCAGTACTCCTGTCCTACCAAAGGATCAGAAGTTAAAGGGAAAGGTTGCTGATGAGGAGAAAAAGAACAAGAAACAGCAACCCTCCAATTCCCAGAAAATTAACATTGCATGCATAATGTGTGGTTTGCAAAATCACATGGCTAAAGATTGTTACTACAATCCTGCTAGCACACATTATGCAAATAATGTTAAAAGAGAAGGAGTCAGGGAAGGTTTCACATTTGGACCATATCAGATGGTTCAAGTGTTGAAAAAGGGAAAGCTTGTTTCCGAAGCAAGGCTTGTCTCGGAAGAAAACTCTTCTTCCGAGAGGAAAAAGGCTTCGGAAGTGAAAGCTGCAAAGACTCACAAAAGAGTCCCCTTGAAACCATCCCAGAAGAAGACTGCTTCGGAAGAAAAGGTGGTGAAGGTCTCTTCCGAAAAGAAAGAAGCTTCGGAAGAATGCCAAGCTACAAAAGCTTCATCAAGCTCATCTTCTATGATCAACCAAGGGATGGAATGGAAGATCAAGGAAGATGCTGTAGCCCAAACCTCTTCTTCAAAGACATCCATTGAACCCCCATGCATAAACTTTGGTTCAATCATGTCACTTTCATTGGAAGAACCCAAGACCAAAAAGGCTTGGGTTTCCAATCAAAACTAATTATCTCACCTTATGTGCAGGGACATCCATATGACAAGAATAACAACATTTGGATAGTAGATAGTGGATGCTCCAGGCACATGACAGGGAACAGATCTCTCCTTCAACAATTTCAACATTATGATGGAGGTCCTGTCCAGTTTGGAGGTGAGGCCGGAGGATATATTTCTGGCAGAGGAAGTATATCCAACGGAAAATTAAAAGTTGACAAAGTTAACTTTGTCAAACAGCTTGAACACAACCTGTTAAGTGTTTCTCAGTTTTGTGATCAAAAGCATCAAATGCTTTTCACAGAACATGAGTGCATCATCCTCAAACCTGGGATGACAATTCCTCAGGAATTGGTGCTTCTTAGATCTCCCAGGAGAGGGGATATGTACAAGCTTGATATGAACAATGCTTCCCCAATGGGAGAAGTATCATGCTTTCTTTCCAAAGCTGATAG
This sequence comes from Flaveria ramosissima, assembly GCA_025215565.1. Taxonomy (NCBI): domain Eukaryota; kingdom Viridiplantae; phylum Streptophyta; class Magnoliopsida; order Asterales; family Asteraceae; genus Flaveria; species Flaveria ramosissima. Next base: position 14,426,598 of record CM046038.1, on the reverse strand, counting down.
TGATGAGTCAACACTGTGGCATAAACGAATGTGTCATGTCAATTTTAAGACAATGAATAAATTGGCTAAAAATAACTTGGTACATGGTTTGCCTAAAAAGGAATTTTTCTGCAAAGATAACTGTGTTGCTTGCCTGAAAGGGAAACAACACAGGTCTTCTCATAAATCCAAAGTTGTTAACTCTATCACTACTCCATTACACTTATTGCACATGGATCTATTTGGTCCCACAAGTATAATGAGCATTGGAAGGAAATCATATTGCCTTGTGATAGTTGATGATTTTACTAGATTTACATGGGTATTCTTTTTAAGAACTAAAGATGAAACTGCTGAAACTTTAAAATCTTTTATTTTAAAATAGAAAATCAAGTTGATCACAAGGTTAAAATAATTAGAAGTGATCAAGGGACTGAGTTTAAGAACTTTGTTCTTGACTCATTCTGTAACTCAAAAGGGATTGCCAGACAATACAGTGCTCCTAGAACTCCTCAACAAAATGGTGTTGCTGAGAGGAGAAATAGGACACTTATTGAGGCTGCTCGGACTATGTTAGCTGATTCAAAGCTGCCTCTAACATTCTGGGCAGAGGCAGTCAGCACTGCATGCTATGTGCAGAACAGAGTTCTTGTAGTAAAGCCACATGGAAAGACCCCTTATGAGCTATGGAACAAGAGGCCACCGTTCATTGGCTTTCTAAGGTCCTTTGGCAGCAGGTGTACCATACTTAACACAAAAGACAATTTAGCAAAATTTGCTGAAAAGTCAGATGATGCCATCTTTGTTGGATATTCCTCCCATTCTAAAGCTTACAGGGTTTATAACATTAAAAACCAACAATTTGAGGAATCCTCCAACATTGTAGTTAATGAGCACACTCCTTGTGTTAGGGGGAATGGACCTGATCATATTTTTGATTTAGAATTGTTTCCAAACTATTCTAAACCATCTTGTGAGAATGTTTCAGCTGGAACAGGTGCTCAAGGCTATTCTGATGAAGATCAACTATTTGAGCTTCCCAGACCTGCTCCAAGTTCTCCAAGAACAACAAATCAAGTTCCTACTATTGAAAGATCTGACAGTATAACCATTTCAAGAAATAGTGGAACTTCAACAAGGGACTCACCTGATGATCTTCAAGTCTCCTCAGGTGATCCTACACAACACCAAGCTGATGAAAGCAGCATTTTGAAGGAACAGGCAACTGTTAATGATGCTTCACAGCAAAGAAATGATGATGTTTCTCTTTCATTCAATCAGTCCTCATTGAATGAGATTGAAACAACAGCTGGACCAAGTATTCAAGCTCCAGAGCAAAATATGTCCAACTTGGACCTATCTTTGCAGCTGGAGGTAATTCCAAGACTTAGAATTCACAATACTCATCCAGCTGAAAACATCATAGGGGAAGTCTCTGAGGGTGTGAGAACAAGGGGACAAACTCACAATGGGAATGTCTGCCTGTACTCATGCTTCTTATCCCAAATGGAACCCAAGAAGGTGGAAGATGCCTTAAAGGATAGTAGCTGGGTTGAATCAATGCAAGAGGAGCTGCTTCAATTCAAAAGACAGAAGGTTTGGAACCTATGTCCGCTACCATCTGGTCAAGTACCTATAGGCACCAAGTGGGTTTTCAGAAACAAAAGAGATGACAGAGGCTTGATTATCAAGAACAAGGCAAGACTGGTGGTTCAAGGATACACTCAAGAGGAAGGAATTGATTATACTGATGTCTTTGCACCTGTTGCAAGACTTGAGGCAGTTAGGATCTTCCTTGCTTATGCTGCATCCAAGAATTTCACTGTCTACCAGCTTGATGTCAAGTGTGCCTTTCTATATGGGGATATAGATAGGGAAGTCTATGTATGCCAGCCTCCAGGATTTGAAGACCCACAGCATCCAAACTATGTGTGCAAATTGGATAAAGCTCTATATGGGCTGCACCAAGCACCTAGGCTGTGGTATGAGACATTGTCTCAATTTCTTCTGAAGAATGGCTATACTAGAGGAACCATTGACAAGACTCTCTTTATCAGAAAGTCTGGGAAAGACATTTTGCTAGTTCAAGTCTATGTCGATGACATCATATTTGGTTCTTCAAATGACCAAATGTGCAAAGACTTTGAGAGCATTATGAAGAAGAAGTTCGAAATGAGTTCTATGGGAAAAATGGACTTTTTCCTTGGAATTCAGGTAAAGCAACTGAAGGAAGGGTTTTTCATCAATCAATCTAAGTATGTCAATGATATCTTAGAGAGATTTGATATGAAGGATTGTAAAGCAGCAAAGACACCCATACCCAGAAACCATGATTTATGCCCTGACTCTGAGGGGGAGGATACTGATCAACATCAGTATAGAGCAATCATTGGTTCTCTGATGTATCTTACAGCAAGTAGACCTGATATCATGTTTGCAACCTGCATTTGTGCAAGATATCAGGCTGCTCCAAAGGTGTCTCACCTAATTGCTGTCAAGAGAATCCTCAGATACCTCAAAGGAGCACCTAAGTTAGGTCTCTGGTATCCAAGAAATAGTGATTTTAATCTCTATGGCTACTCTGACAGTGATTATGGTGGCTGCAACATCAACAAGAAATCAACATCAGGTGGATGTCAATTTCTTGGTGGAAGGATCATCTCATGGCAATGCAAAAAGCAATCCTGTGTCTCTACATCAACTGCTGAAGCTGAATACATTGCTGCTGCAAGTTGCTGTGCTCAGCTGCTGTGGATTCAAAACCAGATGATTGACTATGGATTCAACTTCATGAGCACTCCTATCCACATTGACAACAACAGTGCTATATCCATCACTGAAAATCCAGTAAAGCACTCAAAGACAAAGCACATTGACATCAGGTATCATTTCATTAGAGATATTCATGAGAAAAATCTTATCAAACTAATCAAAGTTGATTCAAATGAACAATATGCTGATTTGTTCACCAAAGCATTTGATGAACAAAGATTTAAGTATCTTATTACAGCTATTGGGATGATAAACATTGACTAGTCAATCTCAATTGAAAACCTTTTCAATATGTAAAGTCTTATGTCAATACAATCTAAGCCCTGTTACAAAAGATCCTTTCTTATTTAACTAAGTATAAGTTCTTCCGAAGAGAAACTTGCCTTCGGAAGATATCTAGTATAACTTCCGAAGCAAATTTCTCATAGGATAATTTTCTTCTCGGAAGTGTACTAAGTCTCGGAAGAAGCGATTGAGGTAATCTCAGATCTACTTCCGAAGCACTTAATACTCTCCACTTGAAAGCAACATGTATCTTCGGAAGCAATTTATTTACCTTCGGAAGTACATTTGCCTTCGGAAGAACTTTACCTTCGGAAATACCTTATACTCGGAAGAAGGATTTTACTGTGTAACGGAAATCTTTTGGGCCCCACTCTGTAAAAAGTAAAGATTTTGTTAATGATGTCGGATTATTTAAATGGCTTAACCTTACCGCCCCTGTCACATCATCCTCTGAACCCTCACATCATCTTATCCAAACCACCCTTTAAACCGCCATTTCACCCATTTAAATACTTCCGGTTAATCACTTACACTCTTTTTACCAAATTCACTGCCCTAAAAGCTTTCTTCTTCTCCAATTTACCTCTCTCTCAAGAACTTTTCCTCTGCTATCTTTCTAAATGGCTCTAAACCCTCAGCACAACCAAGTCGCACTCCTTGACTCTTCAAGGGATGCTGACTTCTCTGATATTATCTCTTTCTTAGCCCAATCTTCATACTACACAGCACTGACTGTAAACCCTACCATTTACACCAACCAAATGTCCGAATTCTGGGCAAATAGTCGGGTTGAAACCCTAAATGGGGTTCGTGCTATCAGGTCAAGTGTATGTGGCCAAGAGTTGGTCGTTACTGAACAAATCATCAGGGAGCATCTTGAGCTCCATGATGAAGGCGCACCGACGGAATTCCCCAAGTCTGAGTTAGATAACTCTTATCTCCAAATGGGATACGGTGGAGATGTAAGCAGGTCTACAGTCTACAAATTCAACTTCTCCTACAAGTGGAAGTTCCTGCTACATGTGGTTCTTCACTGCTTATCTAACAAATCCGGGGGATGGGATCAAATTCCCTATGAACTCGGGTGCCTAGTTCATGGGTTGGTACAAGGCTTGCGCTTCAACTACTCCAGGTTTGTGCTGACTAACCTCATGGGAAATCTGCAAAGGGACACATTCTTTATGTATCCCAGATTTCTACAGCACATAATCAACTGCGAGCTAGATCAGAGTAAGCTTGTCTGTGCAGCTGCTCTGTCTGCTCCTCAAATGAGGCCGACCATCTTCAAAGTTTTGAAGAGAGTGTCTACCAACTACACTGGAAGGGATACCGCACTACTTCCAGGTATGATTGAGCCAATGGCTCCTGGTGACATCCCTGTTATCCCCACAGGTGATGAACCCACACCAGCAACTACCCTCACCATTCCAAATCTACCTTCTCCTCCAATAAAAGTCACCTATCAGAGACGTACCAAACGAACCCTTGTTCAATCTACTCTGATTGAACAAGCCCCCCTCTTCAAACCAAAAAGGCTAGAGTGGAACAAGGGGCTCCCACTCAGCCAGAGGTCCCCCAATCCTTCACTATTGACCTCAATATGGGTCTTGAGTCTCCTCAGTCTCAGACCCATGAGCCCATAACCCCAGCTGATAGCCCTCAGGGTGAGTCTCTATACTCCCCTGAGCAGCCACCAAGGGACAGCTCAATGCCTTTTGACATTGATCAAAGTCCCGGGTCTTTAGGTCTTCATTCCTTCTCTTTTACTGACCTATTGACCGGAGCTGGTGAAGAGACTATGTCTCTCCAAGGCAATGAAGTTGATCCACAACACCTCATTAAGGATCAACAGAGCCTAGAGAAACCTCTTGTCTCTAGCCCACACCAGCAAAGCCCTACTGAGGTGAGTCCCACTGATGTGGAGGGGACTCATGTAGATTCAGCTGCCACTACTGAAGGAGCCTCATTGGATCCTCAGGACAGTGGTAACGATAGTCAGACTGAATCTACGGCAACCATGCCCTATGATGCCTCTGAAAGAGACATCATTGTGCAAGGGAAACCAGGGTGCCAAGAAACCACATCTGGTGGTGAGGATGAACATACTAGGTATGTTACCTCATCTCCCCGTGATTCTTCCAAAGAAGATGAGGGAAGAATGCAACTCACAATAAGAGACCTACTTTCTAAAGTCTCAAACCTTGAATCAAAGGTTAAGACTTTAGAGGATAGGTCTGCCACTCAACAACTTGAGATTGAAAGTCTCAAGGTCAAACTAGCTGAGAAACAGATTGAGAGATCTGTTAGGCATGTACCAGTTCAAGTCTCCTTGACCTCTTCCTCTAGCTCATCTACCTCTCAAGATGATGCTACCAAAAAGGGGGAGAAAGTTGAGGAACAAAGTCAAAGACAGGATTCCATCAGTCAAGCTCTCACTTCTTTGAGCTCAAGACAACAAGCTGCCATCTTCCCTGAGCCTCCTCCAGTTGTGATTCAAGTGGATCAAAGGATGCTTCAGGATCTAAATAGGATCTTCAACAAGTTCCTTTTAGAGTCCCTCATTGATCAACCTAGTCCGGATATGTCTGTGATATACTTTGGAGCTCAAGAGCTTCAGAGGTTGAATGCACCTCCTACCACTGTTGAGGAAGTTGGTCAACCTAAGGCCCAAGTGGAACCTAAGATTGATTTCGAAGGGGAAACTAGGACTGATGGCCCAGCAACTGAAACAGTTGGGACAGAAGGTGTGTTTTCACAGGCTTCCGAAGCACAATTCGAAGCCTCGGAAGAACCAACTCAAACTTCCGAAGCTGAAATTGCTGCTGCGGAAGGACTGTTCTCTCTTTCCGATGATCTAATAGTCACAGATGCAATTCTGGAACTTGCATCTGAGGTTAATAGGGAGGACTTTCTCAGCCAACCACTAGCCATTACATCTGCATTGACCTCAGCTCCTACCTCCACCATCCAACCTGAATCTTCTACCCAAGAACCACCAAAGTCTAGCACTTCCGAAGACATTAAAGGCAAAAGGAAGATGACTTCGAAAGAGCTTCAGGAAGAAGAAAGGCTGGAGAAACTTAAAAGGAAAGGAAGACTGCCAACTAGGAAACTGTTAGCTGCAAGTTCAAAAGCAGCTGCAGCCAACCAAGAGGCAATCAACAATAGAAGAAGGGTGGAGGTAATTGATAGACTTGTCAGTCTAGGGGCTGCCTCGGAAGATGTACTCCTGCTACCACTAGAGGAGCTGATAGAGCTTGAAAAGGCAACCTTGCTGCAAAAACAGCAAAAAGAAGAAGCTGCAAGGTTGGCCTTGGAAGAAGAAAGGCTGAGAAAAGAAAGAGAAGCTGATCTGCAGCTCAGGAGAGAAAGGATCACTTTCCTACTCTCCAGAGGATTCTCTCAAGAGGAGTTGTCTCCACACAACAGTGACACGATCTTGTGGCTCTTTAACAAAGAGCAAGATCAAATGGAGAAGGAAGAAAGAGAGCTGCAAGGGAGAAGCTGGTAGAGAAGAAGAAGAAGGAAGAAGAGGCTGGACTGTCTGCCGCCAAGAAGATAGGTGACAAAGCTTGGATGAAGAACTATCTTAAAGCTCACGGCTTCTCTGGCAGGCAAGTGGGTCCAATGTCTGAGAAGACTCTCCAACGACATGTCAGTGACATCAAGGCTGACATTCGTGCAGGGAGAAGAAAGGAGATGTATAGAAGGGGACAGGGGATGACCTTCAAAGCCACCCCTCAGCCAAATATCCAAACCCAACATCAACCTGAACAAATACCCTTTCCCTTCCCAATCAAAACTGAACCTGAACCTTTCACCCCTGAACCTACACCTTCACATCTACCAACTCCCTCACCTCAACCACCTAAACTACCCATCATCCAACCTAAAACCTTACCCAGAACCCAACCTCCTAAACCTACCCAACAACCAATCAAACCATCCCCTCAGCCTTCCAAACATCTCTCAATGGAGGAATTCAAGGAGATCAAAACCAAGCTCATCAACTGCACTACTCTGAGCGACATCTCATGTGAGGAGGATGCAGTCAACCTGACTTATGTTGATGGATCCTCAAGTTCCCTCACAAGAGATGAGTTTCTTGATCTGCCAAGAGGAACTTTGGACCAAGCCACAAGACTCTTTGGCCTCAATTCAGATACATTGAATGAGGAAGAAAAGAAGCTGAGGAGAAGGCTGGTGACTCTGCTGGACACAAAGAAAGGAGATAGGGTACCAAGACAATCTCTTGTACCCAGAAAGAAGATAGTCCAGTGGAGGTTCGAAGACTCTTCTCACAACTTTGTTGTTGAGAGAGAGAATGGTGAGATTAACAGGCTGAATGCCTCATCTCTGCTACACTTAAGCAGATTTGATATTGCTGAGTTAGCAGAGAAACCATTCTCCAACCCCTCAAACTCCGAAGTAGCTGCTCACATCAGAAATCATCTAGGCAGCCTTCACATGGCCGAGCTCACTGCAAGAAGCAAGGTCGAAGAGGAGTCAAAACGGAGAGAGGAGGAGGAAAGGAAAGGATCAGCAACCAAAGGCAAAGCCTTTCTTCAAATGGTTGAAGGTCCTGAACTTGAATCCATAGTTAGATGGGAGTATGACTACAACTCCCGTCAACTAACTCTCTTCAGGGGGTCACAACAAAGGGTGCATGTCATTCAAAGTGATAGACTGGATCTCCTATCCACGAATGACTTGTACAAGCTTCTCAGCACTACTTCCGGGAAGAACAGAGAGACAGACAAATATCTTTTGTCCCTGGTGCTGAAAACTTTGAGAAGTAGAGATAAGTGAAGTTTTGGTAGCATCAGCCTAGGGGGAGTTTGTTGGATCATAAGAGGCTGTTGCAACCAAATCCATATCACTTAGAAGATTTTGAGTACTACATACAAAGGACTTCCAAAGCCAAGTGTGGGACTTCCGAAGGAAGAAAGAGTTCTTCCAAAGTCTAAGTGTAAAATACACTTCCAAAGGAGAACTCCAACTTCCGAAGGTAAAGAAGCTACTTCCGAAGGTTCAAGACTTGAAGACAAAGTTCTGAAGTCAACTTCCGAAGTATAAAGAAGTCCTTAAAGCCTCGGAAGCATAGAAGCATCTTCCGAAGTATAAGTGGCTTCGGAAGAACTCGTTCTTCCGAAGCCAGTTAACCTTCGGAAGACAATTCTATTATCCAGTAGACATAAGTATGGTCTGTCTGACAGTCCGCTGCAAATCTCTGAGATACTGCATGGCGTTTTCTCAAAAGCCATGTAGTTGACCATACTTTAATCTACTGTTTACCTTTTTATGTTAAGTACAGTTGCCATCTTTAGTTGGTGACAAAAGGTAAGTCATGGACATGTCATGACTACCATATCTTAGATAATACTTTATCTAAGATACCTTAACTATAGCATTGTAGTATATGCTTTAGTCTTAGGTTTCCAGCTGGTATCAAGTATAACCGGCTGTAGGATCTAGTATATATAGTTTCTCATTGTAACTCATGTTCTATGCTTGTAAGTGTCTTGTAATCTTGAGTTGAGAAGTAATATATACAAGTACCTTGAAAATATTTCTGCTTGTTGCTTTGATTACTTATTATATTATTATCAACTCTTGTCAAAGACATTGCTTCATCTTGTTTGAGTGACTATTATAAGTGAGTTTGAGAGAAATACAAGTGTTAAGTGACAAAACCCGATCCTGCATGGTGTATGATATCTTGAACTCGCCGTCACAAGATTCAACATCATCGAGTTCACAACGAGAATCATCTCACCACTCAGGGGGAGCACTCGTAGAAAGTGACTCCTCCTCAGAAGATGAAGCTGAAGAAAATGACCAGAACAATCAGGAGGGACAGGTTCCAATTCCTGCAAGTCCACAAGCATCTAACAGTGATTCCTCTTCGACTTCGGAACCTTAAACTCCTACCACCTCATATGCAGAACCTAATGTTCACAATCTTGACTCTGAGGTAGTTGTCCCTACCACTCCAGGATCACGTCTAAATGTCTATCATCCCCTAGACAATGTCATTGGGGATGTCAGATCAGGAGTGCAGACCAGAAATCAGCTGTACTCAGCTGGTTATGCCTCGGTAATGGAAAAAGGATACATTCGCGACGGTGCTTATCGTTGTTTTGTCTCGCAGTTTGAGCCAAAATACGTCAGTGAAGCACTGAATGATGAGGCATGGGTGAGTGCCATGCAAGAAGAACTTCTTCAGTTCAAGAAGTTAGGTGTATGGACTCTGGTAGATAGACCTAAAGGTGCTAAGGTCATTGGCACCAAATGGGTCTTGAAATGCAAGAAGGATGACCAAGGCGTCATTATCAGGAACAAGGCTCGACTGGTAGTTCAGGGATTTCGACAAGTCGAGGGCATTGATTACAATGAAGTGTTTGCACCCGTGGCAAGGATGGAAGCCATCCGCATCTTCCTTGCCTATGCATCGTATATGAAGATCAAAGTCTATCAATTAGGTGTGAAGAGTGCATTCCTTCATGGTGAAATCCGAGAGATAGTTTATGTCAGTCAACCCGAGGGATTTGAAGATCCTTATCATCGGGACAGAGTTTACAAACTCGACAAGGCTTTATACGGGCTTCATCAAGCTCCAAGGGCCTGGTATGAGAAACTCTCGACTCATCTTGTGAAACACGGCTTTCGCAGGGGAGTCATTGACTGCACACTGTTTATCAAAGAAAAAGATGGAGACTTACTGCTCGTACAGATCTATGTAGATGACATAATCTTCGGTTCAAAGAACGAAGAATCATGCAGAGAATTTGAAGCATTAATGAAGGCGGAGTTTGAGATGAGTGCTATGGGAGAGATGAAATTCTTTCTCGGGTTACAGGTGGATCAGACACCCAAAGGAATTTTCCTACATCAGACCAAGTATGTGGGAGAAATTCTCAGTTGGTTTGACATGGAGAATGCTTCTGCAGCTGGGACTCCACTTGCTACAAACCATGATATAGCACCCGATGAAAATGGAGATCTGGTCGATGCAACCATGTACCGAGGAATGATAGGATCCCTCATGTACCTCACTGCCTCAAGACCTGACATCATGTATGCTACATGTCTATGTTCTGGTTATCAGGCTAAGCCAAAGGTGAACCATCTGATTGGGGTCAAAAGGATATTTCGTTATCTGAAGGGCACACCCACACTTGGGTTGTGGTATCCTCATGATGATGACTTTGAGCTCACGGCGTATAGTGACTCGGATTACGGGGGCTGCAAGATGAATTACAAGTCTACATCAGCAGGGTGTCAATTCTTTAGGAGGAGATTAGTGACCTGGCAGTGTAAGAAGCAGACCTCGGTTGCATTGTCAACCTGTGAAGCCGAATACGTTGCTGCTGCAAGTTGCTGTTCACAAATCATTTGGATTCAACAGCAAATGCGGGACTACGGTTTAAATTTCTCTTCTACTCCTATTTTTGTTGATAACTCTGCTGCAATTGCAGTAACTAAAAATCCAGTACAACATCCTAAGACCAAACACATCGGTATAAAATATCATTTTATACGGGACTGTTTTGAAAAGAATATAATCAATGTGGTAAAGATAAATACTGATTTTCAATGCGCTGACCTCTATACAAAGGCTTTTGACAAACCGTGTTTTCTATATCTGTTAGAGGTCAACGGCGTTAAAAAGAAAAGTTATATCATTCCCACACTGCATCGGACTACACATGGTCATCAGACTGTGGGCTCCCATCTTATCACTGGTTAACACAATCAACAATATTCCAATAAGGAGTAACGAGCAAATAAACGCCACAAATATGAGCGGATGACCATAAATAGAGCAAAGCACGAAAAAAATGAAAAGCAAATGCTATCAAGCTAATAACTTATGTTGTTGGTGCGTTATGTGCAAAAGAAAATTAAAGATGCTCTAACAAGAAGATAGGTTGTGTGCCTCTCTTCTGTGTGATGGCACTGACCTGAGGATAAGCATAACCTAGATATTCTAGAATTCATTGTTGTTTGCCGCCTCTCTGCTATGCGATGGAACTAACCTGAGGATTGGCTTCTCTTTGAAAGCTCTAAGAATAGTCTCTTCTTGTCAAAATACCCGTAGACCGCTCAAAAGCTCCTGAGGAATGTTGATTACCATATAAGTGTGGGATCCACAAATGTTGGTTGAAATAATTAAACCTTAAACTATCACCAATCTGTGTCAAAAGTCTGTGTATGGATTTAAGAGGACAAATATACTGACAATCATCGTGGCAACAATTCTTGAAAGTCCAAATCAATGTGGAAATCTAATAGTACCAGTATGATTTCCTAAATTTGCTAACGACTCTGGATGAACACCAAGAAGTGAGCATCAAAAGGTTTTGATAACATGTCCTAAATGATTTGACTTGCCTGTATGATTCCAAAATTGAATTGGTCCAGTTATGGTCAAACTAAATTGAAGCTGCTTATTCCGGAACCGAATCCAGTAGATTTCTATCTTAGGATTTACACCTCACAAAAAGTCAAAACAAGTTAAATTTTTGTATTTCAGTTTAATTTTCTATTTATTTAGTCAATTTAGTTGTTTGATATCGGACTACGTCATGGAATTTAGTAAGGGAGCAAATCACCTAAAAGGGTCATGTCTGAGGTGACCACATGTGTTTTCAAAAGATACATGGGTCACGTCTGAGGTGACCACATGTGTTTTCAAAAGATAAATGGGTCACGTCTGAGGTGACAAAGTGTTTAAAAGGATCACATCAGAGGTGATCAAAAGTTTTTCAAGTTAAAAGGATCATGTTTGAGATGATCAAATGTTCATAATGTTATTTCAACAGTTAAAAAGGTTTAAATGTTAAATGGTCATAAAGGCAGAAAATTTCATAAGTATGACCCATTCGCACGACTGGACCATGAGTATGGACCAATCATGCGAATGGGACCCATTCGCACGACTGGACATGAGTATGAACCATTCACCCGAATGGCTTATCAGACTGATCCATTCGACCGAATGAGAGTGTGCGAATGAGTCAGTTGACCGACTGAGCTTTAGTCGGCCAACTAAAGGTGCGAATGAGAGTGTGCGAATGAGTCAGTCGACCGACTAAGCTTCAGTCGGCCAACTGAAGGTGCGAATGAGAGTGTGCGAATGAGTCAGTCGACCGACTGAGCCTCAGTCGGCCAACTGAATGTGATCGACTGAGCCAGTCGCCCGACTAAGCTTCAGTCGCCCAAATGAACTGAGCGAATGAGGCCAGTCGGCTGATTGAACTCAGTTTTAGTATTTAAAGGGCCATAGTCGATCGTATTCTCCTCATCACTCTCAATCACCCCTATTTCACACATAGTACCGTTACGCTGCCCAAATTTCTTTAGACCTTGTTTGTACACTCTTATTGATCTTCTGACGTGCGTTTACATTTATACAGGTATATTAAAGTGAAATCTCATAGAAATCAGAAGAAATCGTGCCCTAATTTGTGATGTTTGATTGAAACAAGAACCGGACCTTAAATGACCTAATAACCTACTGAAACTAAGTAATATGTTAAAATAAGTCTAATAGGTTATTAGTTATGAGATTGTGAGTCTAAAGAATCATTAAACCACGATTAATTACTTGATTTGGTCAAGATTCGAACCTCAGTTGACCAAACAGTAGGTCAAGCGACTGGTCGTCCGGATGAACTCCAATCGCACGATTGAATCTTGCGATTGGGTCAATCGACCGAATGCACTATGCAAATGAGCTCAGTCGGCCGACTGAACCAATCGCAGGCTCAGCCAACAGATTGAACTCAGTCGCATGTTTCATTCACCCGAATGAGTTCAGTCGCATGATAGGACAACCGACTGACCTCAGTCGCATGATTCATTCGCATGAATGAATCAGAATGAATTCAAACAAGATACTTAGAACTGAATTGTGATGTGTGACTTTCTAATGGTTTTGTGTCTTGTGTTTCAGATCAATGGCTGATAGATGGTCTATCAACCCTAAGCACAATATATGTGCTCATCTAAACCATACTACTCGGAATGGTGCCGAGTTTACAGAGATCATTGCTTTTCTTCGGCGTTTAAGGATCCACAAGGCCATCTCTACTCCATGTACTCCCTACAGGTCTTTACATCAGGCCTTCTGGGAGAATGCTTCTGTTGATCGTTCACATGAACCATACAGCATATGGAGCTCCATTTGTGGTATGGATATTGAGATTACGGCTGCTGACATTCAGAGAGTACTTGATCTGGGGGACAATACTGATCACCCCACCAGACTTCATCCGCTTATGGTGAGAGGATGTTTCCTGAGGATTAAGTACGCTGGGGACATCAACTCAGGTGTGCTCAACAAGAGCAACCTGTGTCCCTAGTATAAGTGCACATGTTATTCTGAAGTGCATTGCTTCCAGGAGGGGTGGGTTTGATGATCTTTCAGACCAGATTCAGAATGCCTATGTGGCACTGGTGCTGAACCACCCGTTCAGCTTCTCGAGCATGATCTTCTCTTATCTTGTGGAGAATCTGGAGGCAAAGGGTAAGGAGGGTTTTTGCATGTACCCCAGATTCTTGCAGCTGATCTGCAATGAGAAGCTGCCATCACTTTCTAAGGAGCGCCACGATGCTGTGGCTTTAGAGATCATGGACGCTACGACTCTGGGTCGTATGAGAGTGTACCGGGGTAAGCAGGTAAAGCCCCAGGTAAAGAGACTGATAGGCCATCTGGCCAATAAGAGATATGTGGCACCGGGTAGACATCAGTGGCGTCATGATGACAGCGACTCAGATGATGAGCGGCTACTGCTCCCAGAGCATGACTCTGATGATGATGATAGCGGGGATGCTGGAGATACCATGCCCACTCAACCAAGGGGCACCACTACTGATAGTACATCTCTGGTATCTGCCCCTACTAGAGATATAGCAGAGTCGGCTGGGCTCCACCATGATTTTATACCTGGTGAGGAAGAGGAAGAGTCGGATGAGGAGCCACTAACACGGACTGTGGGAAGTAAAGTCGTTCCCACAGAACATGGGCTCCGGGCGGTTGGTGAACGCCCAGGTGGATCGGGAGAGATTGCTGCTGACCCTACATATGCTCCAGATCCGTCAAGCCGTGTTCTAGGGGGAGCATCCTCCTCGACAGGATCGAGGAAGAAGAGGATGGCTTAGCCCCACGGCATGAAGAAGAAGAAGCGCACACTCACCTTCATCACCACCACAGCCACCACCACCACCACTACCACCTCTACAGCCACACCATCTGTTACCACAGCCACCACCACAGCTACCATCCCTACCACTATTCCTCCTAACACCACCACCACCTTTCCATCCACCACCATATCATTCACACCTACATCACCACCACTATCATCTAGACCTAACCCAATCTTCACCACTACCACCACCACCACCACTAGCCACCAAGCCGGGCCATCATCACATCCCACCCATCTATCTGGATCACCTCTACCTCCCATTGGGGTAGAGGAACAACTATTTGCGCTGAACCGTATGGTGATGCGTCTGTTAGCAGCCGATGACGAGAAGACAGCACAGATTCGTCAGTTGGCAGATCTTACAGCTGCACAATCCCAGCAGATCTCTCAGCAGGCTCAGCTGATTGAGCAACAGGCACAGCAAATGGCGGCTCAGAGCCAAGAGATTGCCCAACTCCAGGAACATAAAGTCATATCAGCAAAGAAGATTGAGGAGTTGGAGGATGCCAAAAAGACTATCATGCTCAAGCTCAAAGGAACTAAAGATGAGCCTCTAAAGATAAAGGAAGAGATGGTGATGATGATGGTGATGACGATGATGAGGATGAGGATGAGGATGAAGATGAAGATAGTGATAATGATGAAGGGAATGATGAAGACAAGACAGAGGAAAGGCAGAATGATGATGATAATGAAGGAGGAGATACAGTTGCATCTGCCTCAGCTCAGGGTCAAGAAAGACGATCGAAGAGGAATCAAGACCAACGAGCTTCTTCTTTTGCCTCACCTAGTGATGATCCAGCTATTCGGGACAAAAGTAATGATTAGACGTTTATGTATTTGATAGATTTTGTACTTGAATCATGTATTAAACTTATGTACTTAATGTTTATATAATGTTAATGTGTTACTGTTTTGATTATTAACTAATGTTTATTGTGTTACATGTTTAAACAAGCAGATCCAAACTTTCAAAGGGACGAATATGATGTTGCTCCCCTTCAGCAGGTCAAGACTCAACTGACTATGATTCTTGATCTGCAAGGGATCATCAGGAGATCAGTGAGTTATACCCCTGAAGAGGGGGAAATAATTCATGATCTTACAAATGAGCAACTGGCTGAGATGTTCAAGCTAAATCCAGATGAGATCATTAAGGATGCTCCAACGTTTGAGTCTACCAGTGACGAAGAGCTGAACGACGTTGATGAGATAGAAATCGAAGACGTCACAGCAGAGCATTATCCTGAGTACGCTGACAACAAGGGAAATGTGGTTCCCAATCTGGGTGAATCCCTAGTCAGTGATACATTTGAGGTATTGGATCAGATGGAGCAAGAGTCTGAGAAGACTGAAGGACAAGCCCAAGCCTCAAATGCCGATTTTGATATCAGAAAGGCAGAATGGGCTGCATGTTTCGAGAAAATCCGAGCCCAACGCGCCGCTCCTAAACAGAATATCTACACCAAACTCTACAAAGTGAAGAAACATCACAAGGTGTCAGGCAAGATTATTGCGTGGGCACATTTTGAGGACCTTAATGTTTATGCCATAAAGAGGGAGAAGGGCATAGAGTACTTTAGATTCCCACATGATCTAAAGACTCTACCTGGTTTTGAGCTCAACCAGCTGGCTAAATTGAAACTACTATATGCTGACCCGAGGAAAATGTCAGGATGGTTTGAGGCTGCCCTGAAGAAAGAGTATCACACCAGGTGGGTCAACTTCAAACCTCAACAACCTACGAGGTATATTAGACGTTCTGAAGTTGATCCCATAACTGGTAAGCCCAAGATAGTGCTGAAGTGGAGTCCCCCAAGAACAATGTCAAGAATCCCTCTCAGGGAAATGCCACAGGACTTCACTCCACACTTTAAATGGTGGTACTATGATTGGAGAACTGGGGAGGCGGTCATAGTTCTGAATAAAGAGGGAAAAATGGATACCATCAGGGTGTTTGACCCGATGTGGCTCACTAACTTGTCTGCTAATGATGTATACACATTATACAAGTGGCCACTATTCTATGACACGCAAGATATTGTACAAGCCCTCCAATTCCAAAATGTCATAAGACTCTGCTTTGCGTTTGAAATACACACAGGAGTCACAAGAGAGGAGAAGTACAAGAAGTATGAAGAGGTGATGCAGAAGGTAAGACATTAGATAGATCTAGGTTTAAGGGGGAGTTTGTTGATACATATGTACCTAGATCCTGAGATGAATGTAATATGTCTTGTTTGTCTTACACTTATGTAATGGTTGGGTTATTAATGAAATGAGAATGTTTGATTGTGATTTATAATGTTTAATATTTCATTAATGGGTTGATATTGAATTGGTTATATAGGTTTGTGATTGTTTGAATTGATACACATAATGTTATATTAATGAATACATTCAAACCTAGCAATATGAAGTTCTCATGCGAATGGCCCATGCGAATGGACCATACGCATGAACAACTTCAGGCGAATGACTCAGTCGCATGACTGAACCAGGAGACTGGATCAGTCGTATGATTGTAACATGAGATTGGCTCAGTCGCACGACAGAACACTCAGTCGTGCGAATGGATCAACCGCATGGCTCAATCGCATGACTGAACCATGCTAATGGTTTAGTCGCCCGAATGAGAAACCCTAACCTATAAATACCACTTAATTCGTGGAAAAACATAAGCATTCATTCCAATTCGACTCCAGACATACCCTAGCCGTCCAGAAGCCTCCAAGTTCATACTCCAAGTTCATAGAACGCTGTAGATCGATACCTAACCGATTCTTGACGTTAGATTCAATACGTTATTGTTTCTACGTGCGTTCTCACTGATTGGATCGCCAATCAAATAGGATTCCGCACTATTTGGTTTGGTTAACACGTTAGTCAGTTGGTGTTTAGTTCAAATACCAGATCCTAACACGTTCTCACTGATTGGATCGCCAATCAAATAGGATTCCGCACTATTTGGTTTGGTATACACGTAAATCAGTTAGTACTCCATACCTAAATGGTCCTAACATAAACGAGGCTCCAACGATTTCTTTTACAAGTTACCTAAACGTATTGATTCCAAGATTAAGTTCAATAATAAGATTAACAATTAAACGTGAACTAGGATTTCAATTGGAATTTGGGGGTTTTTAATAACTAAATCAAATAAAATAAAATAAAACAATCGATTATGTTTTGGTTAAATAAAGTTGGAATAAATCAATTAAAAATAAGAATTCAATAATTTAATTTATCGAATTAATAAAGATTAAATATGAGGTGTGAAAATAAATAATTAATTTAATAATTAATTATTTAAAATTTGATAAAGGTAATTAATTGAATATTTATTTTAAATGACCTTAAAATTATCTAAAATTATTTTATAAAGTGTTGAGCTTTTATATGATTCATTATAAAGGTCTTACAATATCAAGCCATAAAAATAAAAATAAAGTATAATAGAAAGTTATATTATTTTATAAGTTTCAAGAACTTAAATAGAATTTTAAGGAATAACTTTATTAACTAATTATATATAAGATGGTTAAATGAATAGATGAATATTTAATTATATTTAAATAATTATATTCCGCCGTCGATCGGGGTGTGACGCTATTAAACTTACACTTGTAAACCTTCTTATACTTGTAACGCACATGCAATTCATTTTTATTTTTGTCATGTTTATTTGTATTATTGTGAGATTTATATGAGATACATTATATGTTGACAATCATTAACTATTGCTAGCCTGGCGACGTCATAGATCTATGGGCCTGACAAGCCTATTTGGTGCTAAAGCCGATGTTATTGCCGGCTCCTGATGATGTATGCTTGTTCATCATGGGAACCAAGTACACTTAGCTAATCTTATATACTTGTAAACTTATTCTTGGTCAAGGTTTGATTGTAGCTATATGTGTTCTATAAACTTGCATAATTCGTAACCATTGACATGAATTGCTACTTGTAAATCTTTTTATATATTTATGTATATTTAACCCATGGAAACTCACCAACTTTCATAGTTGACCATTTATTTTTAACATGTTTCAGGAAATGCTCAAGTTTGATGATCTTTTTGAAGCATGCTCACACCTAGGATTTGGACCTAGGAAAAATGAATAATTTATTTTGGATGTTTATATTATGTTATGTTTTATTCTTATTTGAGACTTATGGATGTAATTTACATTTTAAAACTTATGATAATATTATTTTTACTAAATGATAGCGTTATGTGGCTGTGGACAATCTTAACACTCACATCTCGACGATTCCGCCATTAAGGTTGGGGTGTGACATTTGATTTCCTCTTTGATATAGACTTGGTGGCCATCCTTTTCTTTCTCTTTAACTAAGTAGACTAGCCTTCAGTGCTAGATTGTTCTGTTTTGTCCTTCTCAGTTGGATCCTCCTCCCTTAAAGGTTCAGAAGGAGAGGGAGTTGGACCATGATTTGGATCAGAAGATGAAGCTTGCTAAGGTTCAGCAGGAGGTCCAGGTTGTGTTGTCTTAAAGTTTTTAACCTTAACCTTCACTTCCGGAGGAGCTTGACTTGGTGGAGAGTGCAAGTCAACAAGCTCTCCTCTCTTGATCTTCTGCTTGATCACACCAATGTGCTCATCCATGTTGGATAGAGACATTGGACCAAGTCTCCTTCTAGAGAATCCATACAGCTTTAAGAAGCTCATCGTCCTTTGCCTGTCAGCAGATTTCTTTTGACTCTTTTGGATGATGGCCCTTGACTTTACTGCTTCTTCCCTCATTTTCCTTTTAGCAGCCTTTTGTTTTTTGAGAACTTGTAGCTCAAGTTGCTTGAGGTATTCAAACTCAATATACTCATATGACAAGGGAACAAGTACAACTGCCTGATAGAGACCTGTGACACTCAGGTAGTTAATCATGTTTTGTCTGTCAGCCTCCTTATCTACCTGAGGTTGTTCAGTTGCCACAACCTCTTTTTCAAGATTTTCTTGAACTGGGGAAAGGGTAGGAGCATGTTGTATAGTCTTTTCTGCCTTCTTTCTTCCTTGGTTTTGAGGAGCAGCTTTGCATCCTCTACTTCCTTCCTCTCCTTAGACAACTCTTTGTCTGCTAGTTTATTCAATTCCTCTAAGGGGAGAGAAATTATCTCATCAATATCGTAGTTCTTGGTCCCCAAATGTGTATCCTGGTTGCTCTCAACTCATCATTTTGAGTGTTTGATCTGTGAGCAGCTTTGATAGCAGCTTCCATAAATCTTGAGGACCCACCAGAACTTTATCCCTTTAGCTTCCTCTTCCTCTCTCTCTCTCCTCCTCCTCAATCTCCTTAGGAGTCATTATACTTTTTTCTTTGTCACCCACAGACCTTTGTGACTCAGGGTGGAGTGAGCTTTGGCCTTCATTGTCTGATGTAGCAGTCAGACTCTGGCTAGAGAGAGGCTGTGAGACACCTTCACCAGCAGGTGTTTCACTGAGGGAATGGGATGCTGAAGTTGTTGGTTCTGTGACAGTGCTCACAGGTTCTATCATTGGGCCTTCAGTCAAGGTTTTCCTTTTGAAGCAAATCTTAGGGTCCACCTCAACATCCAGTTGACCAATGACATTGCCTGCTCGCGTTTGTCTCCTTGCTTTGAACACTTCAACAATCCTGTCTTGTATCCTTGTAGCCATTCTTTCAGCTTGCCTATGATGAGTTAGATTGGCAAAAGGCATGTTGACAAGATCAAGACCTTCATAGTAGTGCAAGGTCTGAAAGTTGAAGATCTCTTGCTGCTCTTGAAGTCTATAAAGTATGAGGGCTCTTCTCTCAGCATCATACCTCCACCCTAGTATGTAATTTGAAGCTCCTTGGGGTGGGGATGACGTTTCCTTTGGAATTCCCTCCTTAAATAAACTCTAAATGAGTGAGTCCATATCAATGTGAACTTGAAGAGGTTGTTGAGTATGGACAATTGCAAGTGAGGATGGTGAGTCCTCTATGTCCATACTTTGTGAAGAACTCCTAGGTTCTGTGATTGCTGAGACTTTCTCCTCCTTTTTGGTAGCATCACCCACTTGCATAGGTGAGCTAGGAGTTAGGTCTATCACATCCATAGGTTCTTGTGTTCCTGGATGAGCTCTCCTTAAAGGTCTCCCAGCTAGTTTCTCCTTATCTTAAGTTACTGATCATTGACCCTATTTTGTAAGGTAGTCACCTGAGATTCCAAGTGACTAACCTTAGAGACTAAGTAGGTGCATTTTTTTATAGTACGCATCTTTAGTCTCATGTTCCCCTCATCTTCATCAGAAGAATCAAAGGGGGATGAGAGAATTGGACTAAAGTCTTCTCTCTCACCGCCAGCATAGTGTTCTTGGCTGCTGGATTTCTCTTGCTCAATGACAACTTCAGGTGAAATGTCAATGGGCTGAGTTGCCATGGTTGAGGTCTTAATGATGTAATCACTTTCAAAAGTGAGAGCCTCTTCCATATGGACCTCCTGAACAGGTTCAGGGAGATCCACCTGTGTGATAGGTGAATGATGTGGGGTAGACGAGCGAGAGGCGGGAGTACTCATCTCTCTTTGAGTAGGGGGGAGTAGGGAGACTCATGGTACTCACCGAATCCTATGTCCTCATTATCATAGAATTCTAGGTTGGGTATTGGTTGATTAAGATCAAAAGGCTGGGGATGGTAACTGTCCCTAAAGGTTGTTCAGTAGAGTTTTGAGACTCTGAGTGAAGTAATGCTTGTAAGAGTCTTGTAACAGTGAGTTGAGAAGTAATATATACAAGCATTTTGAAAAACCATTGTTGTGTTCATTTACTTATTATATTATTATCAACTTAATTAGAGATTTTGTTTCATAAACCGAGTGAGTTTAAGTGAGTTTGAGAGATAAACTTGTGTTGAGAGACCAACACCGATCCTGCATAAATGTTCATAGATTCATGTTGACCAAGTTACTAGTTGGTGATTTTATAAAAAGTCATAATGTTAGGACCTGGTATTTGAACGAAAACCTAGTGATTACCGTGTAAACCAGACCAAATAGTGCGGAATCCTATTTGATTGGCGATCCAATCAGTGAGAACACACGAAGAATCAATCAAGAATTGAATCTAACGTTAGAAGTCGATTAGGAATCGATCTAATGTGTTCTGTGAACTTGGACAACGATTTGGGAGGCTTCTGGACGGCTAGGGTACGTCTGGAGTCGTAATGGTATAAATGCTTACGTTTTTCCACGAATTGGGTCTATTTATAGGTTAGTATTGTTCAATCGTGCGACTGGACCATATGTATGGTTCAGTCGTGCGATTGAACCATGCGGTTGATCCATCCGCACGACTGAGTGTTCAGTCGTGCGACTGAGCCAATCTTATGTGTCAATCATACGACTGATCCAGTCTCCTGGTTCAGTCGTGCGACTGAGTCAATCGTATGAAGTTATTCATGCGTGTGGTCCATTCGCATGGGCCATTCGTATGAGAACTTCATTAAGTTAAGTTTGAATGTTTTAGTTAATACAACTTGATGTGTAACCATTCAAACAATCATAAACCCAATTTAATCAATTCAATATCGACTCATTAATGAAATATTAGACATTACAAATCACAAACAATCCATATCATTTCATTAATCAATTCATATTACATCATAGTCAGACAAACAAGATCTATTACATTACAAATCATGATCTAGGGACATACATGCATCAACAAACTCCCCCTTGGACCTAGATCTCTCTAATCTCTTGTTTTCTGCATAACCTCCTTGTATTTCATGTACTTCTCCTCTTTGGTGACTCCCGCGTGAATCTCAAACGCGAAGCAGAGTCGTATAACGTTTTGGAACTGGAGGGCTTGTACAATGTCCTGCGTGTCATAGAACAGTGGCCACTTGTATAGCGTATAGACATCATTTGCCGACAAGTTAGTAAGCCACATCGGGTCGAATACCCTGATCGTATCCATTTGTCCCTCTTTGCTTAGGACTATGACCGCTTCAGCTGTTCTCCAATCATAGTACCACCACTTAAAGTGTGGAGTGAAGTCCTGTGGTATTTCCCTGAGTGGGATTCTCGACATTGTGCGCGGAGGACTCCACTTCAACACTATCTTGGGTTTGCCAGTAATGGAATCAACCTCAGACCTTCTGATATACCTAGTAGGCTGTTGGGGTCTGAAGTTAACCCATCTGGTGTGGTACTCCTTCTTAAGGGCAGCCTCAAACCAGCCTGACATCTTCCTCGGGTCAGCATACAAAAGCTTTAGCTTAGCTAGCTGGTTGAGCTCAAAACCTGGTAGAGTCTTCAGATCATTTAGGAATCTGAAGTACTCTATGCCCTGTTCCCTCTTAACTGCATAAACATTAAGATCATCAAAATACGCCCATGCTATAATCCTGCCTGACACCTTGTGATGTTTCTTGACTCTGTAGAGCTTGGTGTAGGCATCCTTCTTTGGTGCAGCACGTTGGGCTCTAACTTCTTCAAAACATGCAGCCCACTCAGCCTTTCGAATGTCGACATCATCATTTGAGGCTTGGGCTGTTCCTTCTGCCTTCTCTGTTTCTTGCTCCATCTTGTTCAAAACCTCAAAAGTATCACTGACGAGGGATTCACCCAGATTAGGGACCACATTTCCCTCATTGTCAGCGTACTGAGGGTACTCCTCTGCAGTGATATCTTCGATCTCGACTTCATCAACATCGTTGAGCTCTTCATCACTAGTCGAATTGCATGTTGGAGCATCTTTAACTATTTCATCCGGATTGAGCTTGAAAATCTCTGCGAGTTGCTCGTTAGATAGGTCATGAATTATTTCCCCTTCTTCAGGGGTATAACTCACAGACCTTTTTACAATCCCTTGCAGATCAAGAATCATGGTTAGTTGAGTCTTGACGAGTTGAAGGGGAGCAACATCAAACTCATCTCTTTGATAATTTGGATCTCTTTGATTTAAACATTCAACACTTAAATAATTAGTAATTAATCAAACAGACATGCATTAACTTAATATAAACATTCAATACATTGTTTTCAATACAGGATTCAAACACAAAAGTAAGTAAATACATAAACATCTAGTCTTTACTTTTATCCTGAATCATAGTCTCATCACTTGGAGGAGCAGAGGTGGTAGCTGATTGGTCCTGTCTATTCTTTGACCTCCTCTCTTGACCTGAAGCAGAGGCCGATGCAGTTGCATCCCCTCCTTCTGCTTCATCATCATCATCCTTCCCCTCTGTCCTATCTCTGTCAGTTTCCTCCTCATCCTCTGTATCATCCTCTTCATCCTCATCATCATCTTCATCATCATCATCACCATCATCTCCATCCCCTTCCTTTATCTTTAAGGGCTCATCCTTTGATCCCTTGAGCCTCAGCATGATGGTCTTGTTGGTGGTCTCCAACTCCTCTATCCTTTTAGCTGATTGGGCATGCTGCTCCTGGAGTTGGGACATCTCTACACGCTGTGCATCCATCAGCTGAGCCTGCTGCTCTATAACTCGAGCCTGCTCTGCCATCTGGTGAGATTGTGCAGCAGTCAGTTCGGTAAGCTGGCGTATCTGGGCAGCTTTCTCCTCGTCTGCAGCTAGTAAGCGCATCACCATCCGGTTGAGCGCTGACAGCTGTTCCTCTACCCCGATTGGAGGTAGAGGTGATCCATAAGTGTGTGAGGTATGGGCTGACGGTCCTGCCTGGTGTGAGGTGGTGGTAGTGGTGGCTGTAGTGAAGATAGGTCGGTGAAATGGTGGGGGTGATGTGGTATAAAGGATATGGTGGTGGATGGAATCTGTACTGTGGTGGTAGGTATGGTGGTGGCTGTGGTAGCTGTGGTGGATGTGGTGGCTGTGGTGGTGGATGGTATAGCTGTAGAGGTGGTAGTGGTGGCTGTGGTGGTGGAAGTAGAGGCTATGGAGGTAACGAAGGTCAGTCGACGCTTCTTCTTCTTCAGACCATGGGGCTGAGCCATCCTCTTCCTCCTCGTCCCTGTGGAGGTGGATGCTCCCCCTACAACCCTGCCTGCAGAACCCGGTGCATAACTCGGGTCAGTATCCGTCTCTCTAGAGTATCTCGGGTGTTCACCGACCACCCGTAGCCCATGTTCTGTGGGAACAACTTTGCTTCCCACAGTTCGCGTTAGGGGCTCCTCATCAGACTCTTCCTCCTCCTCAGCACCATGAACAAAATCCTGATGAAATCCAGCTGACTCAGCAACATCTCCAGCTGGGGCGGACACTGGGGGTATAACATCGGACATAGTGCCTCTCGGTGGAGCAGGCATATCGTCCCCAGCGTCCCCACTATCATCATCGTCAGAGTCAAGCTCTGAGAGCAGCAGCCTCTCATCATCAGAGTCATTATCCTCATGACGCCATTTGCGTCTGCCTGGTGCCACATACCTCTCGTTGGCCAGGTGGCCAATCAATCTCTTAACTTGGGGCTTCACCTGCTTCCCCCTATAAACCCTCATCCGACCCAGAGTCGTATCATCCATGATCTCCAGTGCCACTGCATCATGACTCTCTTTGGGCAGATGTGGCAGCTTCTCGTTAAAGATGAGCTGTAAAAACCTGGGGTACATACAAAACCCCTCCTTTCCCTTTGCCTCCAAGTTCTCCACCAGATAGGAGAAAATCATACTAGAAAAACTGAAGGGGTGGTTCAGCACCAGTGCCACGTAGGCATTTTGGATCTGGTCTGAGAGGTCGTCAAACCCACCCCTCCTCGAAGCCACGCACTTAAGGATCACATGGGCTAAGTACTTGTACTGGGGGCACAGGTTGCTCTTGTTGAGCACACCTGAGTTTATGTCCCCAGCGTACATGATCCTCAGAAAGCATCCTCTCACGGTCAGTGGATGTAATCTGGTAGGATGATCAGTATCATCTCCAAACTCTAGGACCCTCTGGATGTCAGCAGCAGTGATCTCGATATCATGACCCAGTATAGAGCTCCGAATGCTGTAGGGCTCACGAGAGCGATCCATAGAGGCATTCTCCCAGAATGCCTGATGTAGTGATCTGTAGGGCGTGCAGGGAGTAGAGATAGCCTTATGGATCCGGGAACGTCTGAGGAAGGCTATAATATCGGTGAACTCGGCCCCGTTCCTAGTAGTGTGATCCAAATGAGCACAGATGTTGTGCTTTGGATTTATGGACCATCTCTCAGCCATTATCCTGAAAACACATGACATAGAACCATTAGTACATAATACATTAAAATTTTGTTCTAAGTGTAATGTTGAAATTTATTCTGATTCATTCGTGCGAATGAATCATGCGACTGAAGTCAGTCGGCTGTCCTTTCATGCGACTGAGCTCATTCTGGTCAATGAGACATGCGATTGGGTTCAGTCTGCTGACTGAGTCTGCGAATGGTTCAGTCAGCCGACTGAGCTCAAACGCATGGTTCATTCGGGCGATTGACCCAATCGCAAGTTTCAATCGTGCGATTGGAGTTCATCCGAGCGACTAGTCGCCTGTCCTATAGTTCAGTCGCCTACCGTTCGAATCTTTAACAAAACAGGTGTTTTAACATGGATAACCGGTTCAATAGACTCGCATTCTTGTTACTAATAACCTATTAAACTTAATTTTAACGTTTTGCATAGTTTTGGTAGGTTATTAGGTCATTTAAGTCTCGGTTCTTGTTTTACAGTCGAATACCCCAAATTAGGGTTTAAATCCTTCAGATTTCGGGAAGATGGAACTTCAAACTACCTGTATAATCAATAACGAGAGTCAGTGAATCAGAATCAAGATGAATACAGGGTCTAATGAAATTTTGGCAGAGTAACGGTAGGGTGTGCGATTTGAGAGCGATTGGAGTGTGATGAATGAGATGCGATCGACTGTGCCCTTTAAATACTGAAGCTAAGTTCAATCGGCCGACAGGCCTCATTCGCTCAGTTCATTTGGGCGACTGAGGCTCAATCGTGCAGTTGGCCCAGTCAGTCGCATGCTGTTGACCGACTAAGGTTCAGTCGGTCGACTGACTCAATCGTGCCTTTCATTCGCATGTTCAGTTGACCGAATGAGTCTCAGTCGGTCGACTGACTCATTCGCCCCCTTCCAATCGGTCGAATGGGTCATTCTGATAAGCCATTCGTGTGAAGGGCTCAATCTCATGTCCATTCGTGCGAATGGGAGCCATTCGCATGGTTGGTCCATTCTCATGGTCCAATCGTGTGAATGGGTCACACTTAGTTAATTTTCTGCCATTTTTACCAATTTACATTTAAATCTCTTTTAACTTTTGAAAGTTACGTTATGAGCTTTCGATCATCTCAGACATGATCATTTTACCTTGAAAACTTTTTGATCACCTCAGACGTGATCCTTTTAAGCAATTTAGTCACCTCAGACGTGACCCTTTTAAACAATTTAGTCACCTCAGACGTGACCCTTTTAAACATTTAAAGCACATGTGGTCATCTCAGACATGACCCTTTTAGTGAGTTGATTCCTTACTGATTTTCCTGATGTAGTCCAATAAACTAACAAACTAAAACGACTAACTAACTTAGAGAATTTAAACTAAATACTCAAAACAAGACTTGTTTTTGGCTTTTTGTGAGAGATAAATCTTAAGATGGACATCTACGGGATTTGGTTCCGGAATAGACAGCTTCAACTTGAATTGACCACACCTGGACCAATTCAATTTTGGAATCATACAGGCAAGTCAAATCATTTGGGACTTGTTATCAAAATCTTTTAATGTCCAATTCTTGGTGTTCATCCAGAGTCATTAGCAACTTTAGGGAATCATACTGGAACTCTTAGATTACCACATTGATTTGAACTTTCAAACATTGCAGCCACAATGATTGTCAATATGTTTGTCCACTTAAATCCATACACAGACTTTTGACACAGACTGGTGATTGTTTTAGGTTTGATTCTTTCAAACTAACAATTGTGAATCCCACACTTATATGGTAATCAACATTCCTCAGGAGCTTTTGAGCGGTCTACGGGTATTATTACAAGAAGAGACTATTCTTAGAGCTTTCAAAGAGAAGCCAGTCCTCAGGTCAGTGCCATCGCACAGCAGAGAGGCGGCAAACAACAATGAATTCTAGAATATCTAGGTTATGCTTATCCTCAGGTCAGTGCCATCGCATAGCAGAGAGGCACACAACCTATCTCCTTGTTAGAGCAGCTTATTTTATTTTGCACAAAATGCACCAACAACATAAGTCATTAGCTTTATAGCATTTGTCTTACATTTTTTTCTTTGCTTTGCTCTAGTTATGGTCATCCGCACACATTTGTGGCGTTTACATGCTCATTACCCCTTATTGGATTATTGTTGATTGTGTTAACCAGTGATAAGATGGAAGCCCACAGTCAGTTGAACAACTTAGTTTGATCTTGAGATCACCAGTCAGGTCTAATCATGTATCGTGTTGAATCTACCGGCATATCATTGTGGTCTAGCAACCTCTAGGTCTACTTTCTTTGTGTTACCTTAGGAGTTACCAGTGTTTCTATCATCTTCCCTTTTATATTGCTTAGGCTACACAGACTTATACTTTGAATTTGTGCATCTTTTCTAAAATTAAATTTTAAAGTCCCTCTTGATTTGTTCCTGTGTACTATCATTTTCCAAAGGTTTTGAATTGGTATCACAGATACGATCTACCTTATATCAGCTATCCACTCCTTCTCCCTCGTTTTTTTTAATGTTACTTGCTGACATATTCTCCCCCTAAAATACTAAAATCATTACTGGTTTAATTATTTTAGGATTTTAATAAACAGCAAAATAACATGAGTTTAAATTAAACAGACTAAAATAAACAAATAAAATAAAATAAAACAGAAAAACTGAACTAAACTACATCAGACTACACATGATCATCATCAGGAATAACCTCACTTTTCTTTCAGATAACGAAAAATCCTCTTGACCCCAATCAGATGGTTGACCTTAGGTTTAGCCTGATATCTAGAACATAAACATGTAGCATACATGATATCAGGTCTTGAGGCAGTGAGATACATGAGGGATCCAATCATTCCTCGGTACATCGTGGCATCTACAAGATCTCCATTTTCATCAGGTGCTATATCGTGATTCGTAGCAAGTGGAGTCCCAGCAGCAGAAGCATTCTCCATGTCAAAGCGACTGAGAATGTCTCCCACATACTTGGTCTGATGTAGAAAGATCCCATTTGGAGTCTGATCCACCTGTAACCGAAGAAAGAACTTCATCTAACCCATAGCACTCATCTCAAACTCTTTCTTCATAACTGCTTCAAACTCTTTGCATAACTCTTCGTTCTTTGAACCGAAGATTATGTCATCAACATAGATCTGTACGAGCAGTAGGTCGCCATCTTTTTCTTTAATAAACAACGTGCAGTCAATGACTCCCCTGAGAAAGCCGTGTTTCACAAGATGAGTCGAGAGTTTCTCATACCAAGCTCTTGGAGCTTGATGAAGCCCGTATAAAGCCTTGTCGAGCTTGTAAACTCTATCCCGATGATAAGGATCTTCAAATCCCTCGGGTTGACTGACATAGACTGTTTCTCTGATTTCCCCATGAAGGAATGCACTCTTCACATCTAATTGGTAGACTTTAATCTTCATGTACGATGCATAGGCAAGAAAGATACGAATGGCTTCCATCCTTGCCACGGGTGCAAACACCTCATTGTAGTCAATCCCCTCGACTTGGCGAAAACCCTGAACCACCAATCGAGCTTTGTTCCTGATAATGACCCCTTGGTCATCCTTCTTACATTTCAGTACCCATTTGGTGCCAATGACTTTAGCACCTTTAGGTCTATCAACCAGAGTCCACACTCCTAACTTCATGAACTGAAGAAGTTCTTCTTGCATGGCACTCACCCACGCCTCATCATTTAGTGCATCACTGACATATTTTGGCTCAAACTGCGAGACAAAACACCGATAAGCACCATCATGAATGTAACCCTTCTCCATAACCGAGGCGTCATCCGCTGAGTATAGCTGATTTCGGGTTTGTACTCCTGATCTGACATCCCCAATGACATTGTCTAGGGGATGATAGACGTTTAGTCATGATCCTGGAGTAGTAGGAACAGCTACCTCAGAGCCAAGATTATGAACATTTGGTTCTGCATCTGAGTTTGGAGTTTGAGGTTCCGAAGTCGAAGGTGCATCACTGGTAGATGCTTGTGGACTTTCAGGAACTGGAACCTGTTCCTCCTGACTGTTCTGGTCATTTGCTTCAGCTTCATCTTCAGAGGAGGAGTCACTGTCATCGACTACTCCCCCTGACTGAGTAGATGATTCTCCCTGTGAGCTAGATGGTGTATTCAAGATATCATACATCATTCTAGTAGCTAACTCGTCATCCGAGGGAGAGAGAGGGATGTTGAAGGACTTGAAGAATCCATCATAGTCGAAGAAGTAGGCGGGTCCTTTGCCAGTAGGTGGTGTGGTATATCTCTGAACATCAACATTACACCACACTTCTACAAGACCCGTTGAGTTGTTGTAAACTCGCTTGTTCGGTATGTTGTATCCTAGAAAGATTCCTTCATCCGCCTACTCACTGAATTTTCCTTCTTGTGTCTTCTTCAGAAGTGTGCACGGCGCTCCAAAAGGTTCAAGATACTCCAAATTTGGTTTGCGTCTTTGTAGTAGCTCGTAACATGTCTTTCCGTGGTGCTTAACTATTAGGACTCGATTCAGTGTATAACATGCATTTGCCACTGCCTCATTCCAGAATTGGATAGGCAGTTTCGAGTCTGCCAGCATAGTCCGTGCTGTCTCTATCAAGATTATGTTCTTTCTCTCAGCAACGCCATTCATCTGAGGGTGTAGGCAGAAGTGAATTGATGCACAATTCCCTTTTCCTTGCAGTATGCCTCCATCCACTGGTTCTTGAATTCTGTCCCGTTGTCTGAGCGTACTTGTCTAACCTTCAGCTTGTAGAGAGATTCCAGTGTGGTTACTAACTCCTTGAATGACTCAAATGTTTCTGATTTGGATTTCAGAAACATTACCCAAGTGAACCTTGAGTAGTCATCAGTGACCACAAAATAGTACAAGTCGCCTACAATGCTCTTTGTACTGACTGGACCAAACAGATCCATGTGAAGAAGTTCAAGAGGAAGTTCTATTGAATGAACTTTCTTTTCCTTATGAGACTTCTTCGTCTGTTTGCCTTTCTTGCAAGCTACACAAAAGTCAGGAAGTTGGAAGTTCTTGACATTAACTCCTCTCACCAAATCCTTCTGAATCAAATGATTCATCTTCCTTTGACTAATGTGTCCCATTCTCCTATGCCAGGAGATGGAATCCTTCTCAGTAGCTTTAGATAGAAAGCACTGAACCTCATGATCCGTTGTAGCAGCTGTTGACAGATCCAAGACATAAAGGTCTTTATTTCTTGATGCAGTCATCAGAACTTGGTCCTCTGGGATCACGTAGTCTTTCTTCAGCACGTAACACTTCTTGTTGTCGAAGATGACCTTAAATCCTTTATCACAGATTTGGGAAACAGAAAGTAAGTTATTTTGAAGTTGTTGAACGTAGTTCACCCTATCAAACTTAACTTTCTGATTTCCCACTTCTCCCTGAGCTGTGATATAGCCTCCCTTGTTTCCAGCAAACGAAACATGCCCTCCTTTTATTAGCTTGACGTTTGATAAAAGGGCCCTATTTCCTGTCATGTGCCTGGATGCTCCGCTGTCTACAATCCACGTGTTAGTCTCAGCACTGTATCGAACACCCTGCACATACAAAGTAAAGAATTAGTTTAGGTTAGGAACCCAAGCCTTTACTGGCTTGGGTTTCCCAAAGGCATCACACATCATAAATTCCACCCATTGACCCTTAGAGGGTGAGGGTAGCTCAGGTTCCTTCTTGTCATCAGTATCAGACACGCAGGCTGACTTCTCTTTCCATAAGCCAGATTTGTGCAAGGCCTGTTTATGATAAATAGTCGACTGGCTTACAGGTTGAACTTTAGGTTCACTAGTTCTTCTAGGTGGAGTCAGAGAACTCCTCTTAGAAGACCTAGGCTTTGAATCCTGAAGTTCAATCTTCTTCCTAGGTGTCTGATAGAAAGGACAATAGGAAGCAATGTGTCCACATTCTCCACAGTTGTAGCATGACCTGCTATCAACTTTATGATTAAACTTTCTTTGTGGAGAAGTGTGTGACACTCTTGTAACATCAATCACTTTAGGTTTTGACTCTGGTTCTTTTGATGTTTTCTCTGGTTTAACAAAGTTAACTGTTTTAACCTGTTTAACATCCTTTTCCTTTTGGTTAACTGGTTTTTGACTTGAAGCATGTGAAAAATTAACATTAGAAGTCTTTTTAGGTTCTGATTTGACTCTGTTTGACCCTGACTTTAAGTTAACTTTTTCAAATTCCTTTTCCAGATTAACACAAGGCAATTTACCCTTTGCCTTTGAAGTGGCCTCCTTTTGCTTGTTTCCAGATTCACTAGATGAACATGAAGAATCTGGATCACTAACAAGAGGAGTAGACACCACGTGATCCTTGATGGGGTTATTGTTTACTGGTCTAGTCTTAGTGTTCATCAAGGTCTCAGGTGGTGTTGGAACCACTTTGTAACCCAATCCCTCCCCGTTATTCCTTTCTCTCACTAAGTGTTGAACTATGTGTGAAGAACTAGTCCAACTATGCAGTTTCTGTTTTAATGAGTTTACTTCTACTTCTAGAACTGCCTTTTGCTTCTTAGTGTCTTCTAGGGAGTTTAGATAGTACCTAATGTCATTAGCTTGGTTAAAGGCAACTACTTCGGTTTCCCTAAGCTGTTTAGTCAATAGGTCTATCTTTTCTTTATAACTATGCTCATTTTGTTTTAATACTCTATTAGCTTCAGTGCACAGTTGAAAATCTTTTACTAAGTTATCATTATGATCTAATAACCTAGCAAATTTTTCATCTATGTTATTCCTAAAAATATCATAATCAGAACAAGCATGATTATCAAACATTTGGTCAGTAGTACTTACCTGAGTTGGTTCAGAAGAGTTAGCCATCAACGCAGCATTAGATGTCTCTGGTTCTGGTGATTCTGTCTTTTCTGACTCTGATGTGGAAGTCTCCTCTTTAGGCTTGTAACTGACCTCGGCTGCAGTTGCTTCTTCACTATGTGACATCACTATCTCAACTGCTAGATCACCTTCACTCGCAGAATCATCATCAATATCTTCTACACTTGCAATGTTTGATTCCCCAAGTGAGACAAACCTAAAACTCCAATCCTGTCCTTCATCATCATGAGCAGTCAAGGCTTTTGGATCCTTGCTTGATGAAGTAGAACTAGAAGCTTGCTTGTCTTGGCGAGTGAAGGACGAGAACGGGTTCCCGTTACCCGTCTTCTTTGGCTTGACACATTCTCTTTTGAAGTGCCCCTTCTCTCCACAGTTGAAGCAGGTCACTTTGCTTTTGTCAAAGCCAAATGTGGTATCCTTAGTAGCTACCAAGTTCTATCCGGTCTTTTCAAACAAACTTCTTCGCCCTCCGGACAGCACTAGCTAAGGCCCACATTATGTCCATCCTCTCAAGCTCCATTTCGTCCACCTGCTTGTAGTCCTCGTCTGCCAGATGGCAGTTTCCAATCTTCCCGGCCACAAGTCCATCATATGAATGAACCACTGCAGCCAAAAGATCCATATGCTCTCGAGCTACTTCCACAGTCACATTGCCGAGGTTCTCGGTCTTTAGTTTAGTAGCACTTGCTTCAGATCCAATATAGTGGGTACAAGAAGACCCCGACGTGTCTGATCCTGAAGGAGAAGCATGTGAAGGACCCGACTAGCTAGACAAAAATACAGTCTGGAGAGGTGCTCCAGATGTCTTAGCTTGCGGCGTGGCGTTGTACAAAGCTGGATTTTGAGTGTACGAAGACTTCTGAGCTCTGTACTTCATCCTAAGTGCTTCTTCTCACAACTTAAGAATAAAGTCATTAATATCCAGCTTTGTAAGCATTCCATTCTGTCTCAGGTTAGACACGAATGAAGCCTACTTTTCAGGCAATCCGTCTGCAAAGTTACTAACTTTCTCTTCCATGGTAGTTTCCACCCCATGTGTATGCAGTTCGCTCATCAAATGGTAGAATCTATCTATGACGTCGTCTAAACTCTCGTTACCAATCGATGAGAAGTTATCGAATTCCTTCTTTAACTCCTTGGCTTTAATTGCCTTCAACGAAGCATTCCCGTCGTACCTCTTCTCTAGCTCATCCCACAGTTTCTTGGACTGCTTATTCTCTGAGTACTGGTGGAATATGTCTTTGGGGATAGAGTGTGTAATCAATGCATAAACTCTTTTCTCTGCATTGTACTTAACTTTCTGCGCGTCCGTCATCCCTCCTAACGTTAGCTTAACTCCATCAGCTCCCACCGGCGTACTATATCCAATCTCGATGGCTTCCCACAGATTCGGATCCACTCCATTGAGGTAGATCTCAAAATGTTGTTTCCAGTGGGGAAACTCATCCAACGTCAAGAGCTTTGGTGGTTTATTATGATTACCCACCTCACTCTCAAGCAACGGCAGGTTCTGTATCCTAGAGTCCTTCCCAGCAGTAAAGGCTGACATCTGATCTTCCATGGCGAATAACTTTAAGTCTAATCAAACAAACTTTCACTGATGCGACTGAAGGATGCGAATGGTCTAGTCGTGCGTATGAACTCTGCGACTGGTTCAATCGTGCAGCTGAACTGAGCGATTGGTTCAGTCGTGCGAATGAATCTGATGCGTATGAGCTATGCGAACGAACGGTTCAGTCGGCCGAATGAAGGTGCGACTAGGTCCAATCGTGCGAATGAGCAGTGCGAATGGAGTCCAGTCGTGCGAATGGGTCACTCGTGCGACTGAAGCTGCTGTTTTGCGAAATTTTCTAGGTTTGACGTGTTTCAGCCGTAAAAATTCGAACTTTCGCAGTGTCTAATCGCCTAAGTCCGTAGAAACCAAACTTTGATGAGCAGGGAACGTCCAAGATCACTTTTGACAGCAAAAATTGCGTTTTTTAGTGCAAAAACACAAACTTTTATGCAATCTTGATTGAATCACACGTAATCAAGAGCCAATGCTCTGATACCACTTGTTAGGACCTGGTATTTGAACGAAATACCTAGTGATTACCGTGTAAATCAGATCAAATAGTGCGGAATCCTATTTGATTGGCGATCCAATCAGTGAGAACACACGAAGAATCAATCAAGAATTGAATCTAACGTTAGAAGTCGATTAGGAATCGATCTAATGTGTTCTGTGAACTTGGACAACGATTTGGGAGGCTTCTGGAGTGCTAGGGTACGTCTGGAGTCGTAATGGTATAAATGCTTACGTTTTTCCACGAATTGGGTATATTTATAGGTTAGTATTGTTCAATCGTGCGACTGGACCATAAGTATGGTTCAGTCGTGCGATTGAACCATGCGGTTGATCCAT
The DNA here is from genome assembly GCA_025215565.1 of Flaveria ramosissima. Taxonomy (NCBI): domain Eukaryota; kingdom Viridiplantae; phylum Streptophyta; class Magnoliopsida; order Asterales; family Asteraceae; genus Flaveria; species Flaveria ramosissima. The sequence goes on along the minus strand of CM046038.1, from coordinate 14,391,938 downwards.
CCGCACGACTGAGTGTTCAGTCGTGCGACTGAGCCAATCTTATGTGTCAATCATACGACTGATCCAGTCTCCTGGTTCAGTCGTGCGACTGAGTCAATCGTATGAAGTTATTCATGCGTGTGGTCCATTCGCATGGGCCATTCGTATGAGAACTTCATTAAGTTAAGTTTGAATGTTTTAATTAATACAACTTGATGTGTAACCATTCAAACAATCATAAACCCAATTTAATCAATTCAATATCGACTCATTAATGAAATATTAGACACTCAAATCACAAACAATCCATATCATTTCATTAATCAATTCATATTACATCATAGTCAGACAAACAAGATCTATTACATTACAAATCATGATCTAGGGACATACATGCATCAACACATAAAAGTTTGTTAAAATCAAGAAAAGCTCCAAAATGGGTTATATTATGGTTATGAAATTTTAGATGTTTTGCAACTATTATTATGGACATTTCTATATATCTTACAAGCTATAGTTAATTAGTAAGTTGTAATACGTTATTATAAAAGTTGGGTTATGACTAGATGGTAAGTTGACAAAGTTTATAAGTGTGGTTATATATATAAACATAGGATTTTAAATGAGAAAGTATGAACTTCATAACTAAATATTATGTTAGTTTAATGAGTGTGTTAAAAGGGCTAGTAGATGTCTTTTAATAAAGATGGCATGTGATTAAATTATTTGGCATGAGAATTAAAATATAAATTTATGGACCTTATAATACTAGTTACTAGGTCACTTAAAAAGATGGGTTAAGACAAATTAGTATTATTGACTAAAATGACTAAGTTTTTTATTAAAGGGATTTTACTTTCTAATATAATAAAAATTACTTAATAATTTGGTGATACCCTAATTTAATATATGTTAAGGTTAATAAGAACACGATAAAATAAAAGATTAATTCTACTGAGAAAATAATTAAATAATTATTTTATGTGTAAATATATATATATTTATTTATACATGGATTGTAAAACATGAAAGTTAGTGATTTTCAAATTGTATTCCAATTAAGATTATTTCAAAACCCTAAATTCTATAATTTCATATGTAAATTACATAATTAATTTCTGAATACTCGCGTCATGTCTTGGGTCGAGTCAAAATGACATTTAATTACCCAAATAGTATGTCAACTTTAAGATACAAAGGTTTTCTTAACACTTTCAAGCGAAATTTAATATATTAATACTTTCTAACTAATATATATATATATATATATATATATATATACACATATACACATATATACATATATATATATATCACAAATATCCATTTTGTATCACCAACAGGTTGTCGAGGCAAACACTTTGTTACCAAGTGTGTGGATGAAATAGTTACATGCTCATATTATACGTAGGAGCAATTATTTAGACATAAGTTACCTTGATTGTTATAGGACGAACTTAGTTTGGATTTCCCGAGCACGTTGGATACTTACAGATTTTCACACCCGACTCACTTCACAGGTGAGTTTCATGGACTCATTTTTACTTAGTTTCCTTTTTGGGGGAGATTACATGCAATTTACTATTTTTGTGGATACACTTACTTGTCAATGATTTCACATGTTATATAAGTTGTAACTTACGTATGAAGTCCCATGTTATCGGACCTTAATTTATTTTAAGCGAGGAAATCATGGATAGTACTATTGGGTTTGACTACCCCTACCTGGTTTAATTACCCTAACCTTGACTGGAGGTCTAAACAGGTGCATTATTAGCATGTTCACCCCGTGCTTACGGTAGACATGGGTATACGGTAGACATGGGTAGGGGCAATCTATTACATTACAGTCTAGCTTTGTGTGTGATGCTTATATAATGTTGTATTATTTTATGATCGACAATCAAATCATGGAAAGATTTGTGGTCCATTATATTGTTTGCTATTATTTTAAAACTTGTGAACTTACCAATTTTATATTTACATATTTTCATGCATGTTTTCTCAAGTATTTGACATTCTATCAAGTTAAGCTAGCATGAACCACATTGCATTTAGGGTCATTCATGCTGTTGGATCATTTATTTATGTATTAGTTGGGTTTTCAATACAATTTACAATAGCCCTACTACTTTCGTAATTCAACTCTAAAAATAATTATTGTTTTTAAAGTTATTTACAACGTATGTTTACTAAACCATGTGGTGGTCGATTAATGACTGTAATTCTATGACGTTCATGCCCCGTGGAAAACCACCATGGTTGGGGTGTGACGTGCAATGTGTCTGTTAAAAGTGTTCTTGCATACGTGATGTATAAGACAATGAAGACAAATAATAACATAAAAATATGTTGCTTTATAAAATAGTGTTTGATACTAGAAGCTGAATTTTATTATTGTAAAACAATAAAAATAAATGAAAATAAACTATATGTTGTTTAAAGTTGTTTTTTTATATTTAATGAAAACTTTTTTTTGTTCTATTCGGGTGGATACCGATTTCTAGACCCTACTTTACCCGGACTTGATCCTACCAGGTTCTACACGGGTAGGGTTATTTTTACTGGATCTGGCTCTGGTTCCTACCCATGTCCACCCAAGAACCTATTAAAAAGACTAATATCTATCGGTTTTAGTTCCCGCCCAAGACCAAGTTTGTGCACTCTAGTAGTTGGTACGAATGGTTTTTGTCGTATGGGCTGAAAAAACAAATTTTATCATGTTTAACATGTTAAAGATGACACAGGTAACATAAGTATCAAGCATGAAAGTGATTTTGTTTAAAAATCTATGTCTAAATATGTAATTTTTGTATATGTTTCTACGAATTAAGAATGATAAATATTGAATTTTCTCCTCTTAATTTTAATTATTCTTAAAAATATAAGAAATAAATATTATAATTTTTATTAAACCGGTTTAATAGTGTAATAGAAGGATAATAAATTAACAATCAGCAGTCCGTCTCATATGAAGGAGAAAGGCCTGGGCCCAATACGCTTCCACAGATCCACTCTCGTGGTCGAAATTCCCAAAACGAAGGGAAGGGGCAGAGCAGACTTGCAGAGTTGTAAATGTTGTTCAACCACAAAACCCCTCTTTCTAATTCCAACCCTATTCGATCTTCATCCTGAAAGTTTCTTTCACCGAAGCAACGGAATCGTAAGCTACGTGATCCTACTTCCTCAAAGGAATAACAACAAGATGAGCGTCGTAGAGAAAGAAAGCATTGAAGTGATCGCACAGAGCATCGGCGTTGCCAATTTATCCCCCGATGTCTTGCCTTCTCTAGCTGCCGATATCGAATACCGTGTTCGCGAGATCATGCAGGTTCAATTTTCAGTTTCTTTTCAAATTTTCATGCTTAATGTTGTAATCAATGATGATTTCGAATGCGTATTTGAATTTGTGTTTGTTCAGGAGGCTATCAAATGTATGCATCATGCAAAGCGAACTGCTATGACAGCTGAGGATGTTGATAGTGCCCTTGAATTAAGAAAAATGGAGGTATTGTTATGCCCTAGGTTAAATGTCTCGTTCATTCATGATTTCATGCCATTGGTTGATTTATGTCACTGAAAGGAGTTTACTTGAAAATGTGATGGGATTCCATCATGTGTTTCATTAATAGGAACTATTTTCAACTATTGTTCTATAAATTGCGCTAAAATTTACAATTTCCTATCAAGTGGCATTCAATTTTAGTCTATTAATCATCTCAGCCGATATATGTTGCATCTGGGAATTCTTTGCGGTTCAAAAGAGCTGCCAGGAGTAAGGATTTGTTTTATGTTGAGGACAAGGATGTTGAATTTAGAGAGGTAATAAAGTGTTTGGCTATTTTCAACTGTTGTTATGATGTTTTGTAAGATTGGGTCATATGTTTTGATTAGGTGATTGACGCCCCTCTTCCCAAAGCACCTCTTGATACTGCAGTTGTCAGTCACTGGCTGGCTATTGAAGGGGTACAGCCTGCTATTCCTGAAAATGCTCCACTTGAAGGTATCTTAAACCTTATCATATTGTATGATTCTTTATTAAGCAACTATAGAAGTTTTCTAAATCAATTCTCACTTTTTCTGCAGTGCTCTTAGCCCCTTATGATAATAGGAAACCTGATTGTAAAGAAGACGGGGTTCCTGTTGACATTAAAACTCCTGTGAAACATGTGCTCTCAATAGAGCTTCAGGTATTTTTGTTGTTACAATAGGCCATCGGCAGATGGTCCTGCCCTAAATGTATTATAACTTGCAGTTTTTTGGTCATGGTGCAGCTTTATTTTGAAATGATAACAGACCTCACTGTAGGTCGATCAAACTCAACTATTTTCAACAAAGCATTGTTGAGCTTGGCTACTGATGCAGGGCTCCATCCTTTGGTTCCTTATTTTATATATTTTGTGGCTGAAGAGGTACTTGTTTTGCCCTTTTTAGATAGGTGTATTAAGATTTCTCTGTAAGTTATTCTTAACCATGATTGCTCATGACATATAATGATTTCAGGTCACTCGTAATTTAAACAACTTCCAGCTTCTATTTGCTTTAATGCGCCTTGTGAGGAGTCTTCTACAGAATCCATTCCTGCAAATTGAACCATATGTAAGCATAGTATTTGTGTTTTAGTGCTTGATCGTGTTATCTTTTTGGAATAATTTGTGGTTATGTGCAGTAAACTAGAATAACTTCACGACTAACTGTATACTCTGACGCCGACATGTAGAATTGTTTGGAAGTGTTAATTGTCGCTGACTGGCTTTCAAATTGTGTTCAAACTTCAAAGGCCTTGCTTGCAGTATCTAATTGCTTTCTTGTTTTCAGCTGCACCAACTGATGCCATCTGTAATGACATGCCTTGTTGCAAAAAGCTTGGGGAACAAGTTAACTGATAACCACTGGGAACTCAGAAATTTTACAGCTAATCTGGTGGCTTTAATATGCAGAAGGTATGTATAATATTAATTGAAGAGATGACTTTTGAGATGTGTATGTGATTTCTCTGTTTTCTCCAAAAGATCTTTGTTGCTGAATCCTGGAAAACATAAACCAACTTAACACATGCTCTATACTAATTATAAGGGTTTCAACTTGTGAATTGGTAATAATGTTGATGCATGGTTATTTTGTTGACATCTGGATGCCATAAACTGACTTAAATTTCTACACATTTTATAGGTTTGGGTATGGGTATCATAATCTCCAATTACGTGTGACTAGGACGCTTCTTCATTCGTTCTTGGATCCAGCAAAAGCATTTCCCCAGCATTATGGTGCTATAAAAGGGATTACTGCCCTTGGATCAAGCGTGGTACACTTTTCCTCTTCTTTGTATGCCTCTTTTCATAGTCATACCCCACATAGTGAATTTTATTTCTTTGTTAAGGGATAATAACAGTTTTTTTCGGAGCTACTTTACACTAGTATATTATAGGTCACGATATGTATCACTTTATTTCATTATCATGTATTAGTCATTCTGATGTCAGAAAATTCATATGATTTAAGGTGATATAGTTGTAGTCAATTTAACTTTTCAGCTTTATGGTTCCTTTCTTCCAACATTAAGTCCCTCCATTTTCCTACAAATCATGCACACACGCACACACACGCCATACTTGGTTTTAGCTCATTTTTAGTCATTATTTCCGATTTACTCTGTTTGCAACTTTTATCTTAGGTGCGTTTGCTTTTGCTACCAAATCTTGACGCATACCTACAATATATAGAACCAGAAATGCAACTTGAGACGCAAAAGAATGAGAGCAGGAGACACGAGGCATGGCGAGTGCATGGGGCCTTAGTGGTAAATTTTCTTTACTTCAGGTGTGGTATCGTATTCTCTGCTTATATTGGTGAAAATACAATTTGCAGTGTTCAGCCGGTCTGTGCATTTACAATCAACTTAAGATGATTCCCAGTATATTATCCCCACCCCCACATAGCATCTGGAAAAGGAACGGGAAATTAGGGATAACTAACCCAAGTATAGCTTCTTTCTCTTGTGGTGTTTGACCTTTCCTTACTTTGTGATATGAAACCTATAATTATAAAGTTTTTGAATAATTTTTTTTGTGATTACCATATTTTATCAAAGACAAACGGAAAATGGCGAGCATGAACAACTTGATGGATCAGCCACTTAAAAAAGTTGCAACATCTGATGGCTCACACTTAGTTAAGGTAGAGATGCAAGGAGCCAGCAGTGGGTTTTCAATAACTCGTGGGGGCTCAGATACCGGCCTTCACGTGCTACCTAGGTTTTTGCCAAGTGACAACATGCCAGGTGGCAGTGGGAGGAGGGATAAGTTTGGTGGTGTGGCTCAAACATCTTCAGTGGCCGTCTCCCGAGCTTGGAAAAAAGAGATAAATGCTGGACACTTGCTTCCAAAACTCTATGATCTTTTTGGTCAAAGCATGTTTCCTTTTGTACCCTCTCCAGAATTGTGCAACTTCCACCTATAGTAATATTTGGATAGGATATGTGAGATGTAATGTGTCACAATTTGAAACATATTCTTAAGGCAGGCTTTTTAGGGTGTAATTGATTAGAATGTTAGTAAAATTAGAATCTGAATTGTACTTAGAATCTATTTACTTTGCACATTACAGTAAAATTGTAATCTAAATTCGAGAATGTTTGGTCTAAGAAATAAAGAATTGAAATCGGAAGGTATTCTCTCATCTGTGACATGCTGCAACCACTAACCCCAAGCAAGATCTCATGAAATAGATATAATAGTTTTCAGATTTCTGCAACAATACCAAAAGAAAGCTATTAGACGTCTCCAGTATGATAATCACCGAAATAATAACATTCAAAAAATTGTTTAAAACAATAGTTTCTGATGCAACTCCAATTAAAGTATACACCGGTAGAAAACCTAAAGAGATTAATGGAGCAACTTGAATGGGTTTTTGGATCCCGTCTTGACCCACTCGTTCAAAGCATCTGAATTAGTGGAAGAGTTGGCAGTTGTAACTTCCCAAGTTACGGGATTATTTGTTTGATGTTTTCTGCATTATCTGTAACTTCCCAAGTTAAGGGATTATTTGCTTGTTCAGCTCGGGTTTTGCTAGAGTAAACTCTGACACCAAGCATTGCGGTTCTGAGTGTTTCATCACTGCTTTACCATGTTTAAAGTCCAAATCATAGTTCCTGAGCCAATCAATACCACCTACAACTTTCACATTAAGGATGTTATGCCTGAAATATACATCTCAACTTCCTTAAACACCTTGGCAGGGTAAGATGAAAAGCATCTTGAAGATGAAAAGCGCGTCAACGATCTTTTGCAGTTTCTCAATAGCCTCCAAAGCCCAGAAAGGTTCACAGAATACTCAATATCATTATGTGGATGTTTATGATGCTTAAGGAAACATTTATCGTCACCTGATCTTTTATAGTTTAAAGTAGAAGGGGAAGGTTATCACACCTACAATTCGATATCCTACTTCCTTTGTTATCTGATACAAGCGCCCCATATCATTATTACTTTAGCAACGATAATGTTCATGTTGGGTCAAACCAGCCTACAATAATCATGCCCATTAGAGTCTTTTTTCTTTTTTTTTTAAATAGAGGTCACCCCTTCAATCGATCCTATTTTGCCATGAACAAATCCCACACATGACATGTTATCTCTCTTCTCATCTAGAGAACTTGTTTCTCCTTCTCATCCTTCGCTCTTGCTAATGAAGCAGCTGTTTGCTGATGAAGCTTCTTCCCATCTAGCTTGTAGTTGTTAAACCACCTCCCACTTTATCCTTTTTTATTTATTATGTTTATCAATAAATTCATATATTACCCATTACTTAGATATATACATATACTTGTGTTTGATAAATCACTAACTTAACTGTCAGAGTGTCCTCGGGACTAGTACCCCCAGCCCTCTAATGTTTTGCTGCAGTTTTGATCCAAGCTCGAGTTATCTGAACATGGGTCGACCAACATTAGACTCAATCTAGATTTATTTGTAGCGACATCTACATACATCAATATCCAAGCAATGCATCACAACAATGCCACTGACCTCTGCATGGTGTTAAATTAACAAGTACATAGTTTAAAGAAAGCTTATAAATGATTATGTTATGGAAAGAACCAGACTACGTCTAGGAGTTAAAACTTTCCAATTTGAATTGGTTTTGTGCAACAGATTGTAATAGAGCTTGAGAATCTTTGTTTATGGCATTGAAGTCAACACCTTGTTGTTCGTTGAATCACACCAAAGAATTCAACATCACGCACATCACTCTAATCAACAAGATATATTTGTGATGAACAAAATTCCTTATGGAGAGTGTATGCATACGAGCATGCCTTGTGATGGAAAGCTATCAGAGGATATATTTATATATATTTTTTATGTATAATTGTTAGTTAGGGAAGTCAATATTGTGTCCATAGTTATAGGAGATGCTATCCCTACATATAGAGGGATTGGTTATAATTTTTTTACCAATTAATCAAGATACCAACATCAACCTTAATATTTTCTTTTCATTTATCTAATAAAACGATTACCTTTTGTTGATTCACATTCGTTTACCGTTGCTCCATTTGACATCATTCATTGTGACTTATCTTTAAAAGAGTTTTCTAAATATATTATTTTCACTGTCTAAGTAGCATAAATGGTCCTTTTACGTTAAAAAGATCAAATTGACTTCACATGAATGTCACGAATTATCATAAAGATTAACGGCGGTAGTCCAAATGATGAAATATGTTACAAATGGTTTACAATGTCCAACATGCTTTTAAAATATAACGAATGAAACTTATAATTTTACATAGATATAATAATATAAATGATATTTTATGTAATTTTGTCTATTTTCTTATGTATAAATTTCCATTAGTAATGATGATACATAATATGTAATCAATTAAAAAGAGATTGTTGTTGTAGCACCAATATCACCTTTGTGCACTAGCAACAAAGTTGCTGTCGGAAAAAGCCACCACCCTTCTATTCCTCAATCGCCAATAAAAAATGCTGCAATTTGCCTTAAATTATTGGATGCTCATTGATCTTTTGTAATCAACATCTGTGTATCATGTGTGTAGTCCTTCTCAATTGTTATATAAATACATCAGTCTCCTTTTCACATGCATACATATGAATATGTATGCACGTACATGTGCATATCCGTATGTAATTGTCTTTCTTTTGTAAATATAATTACAAGCATATTGTGTATTTGAAATTTGCATTGTAAGTTTTTGTTTGATTTATATAGGCATTATAAATTTGACCCAAAAAATTGTGACTTACATTCCGAGAGATTAAGAGAATAGAAGAAAGACGGATGAAAAAAGAGAACTGTGAAAGAAACAAATAGGAACATCCATTTTGATCGTTTGAAACTGGATTTAACCGAATTCAGTTTGAATTTGACGAGTTCACAGTATAGGCTTATAAACTGATTTCAATCTTACGATTCTGTTCAGGTCCAAACTGGTTTCAATCAGACCGCTTCAAAATCTGGTTAGGTTTAGGTTTAAAACCAGGTTTTGTTCCCAACCCTGCTTTTTAGTGCACCTCTATTTGGAGTAGGAAAGTTCACCACAACATATTTCCTTTAACTTTTATGAGATGTAACAACTAAAGCATTTGCATATGTGTCAACTTAACAAACATACATCAAACCTACCTCTGTTCCTTATTTCTTTTCTTCTTTTTTTAATAAAACCATAAACGGAATTCATACGACTACATCGTCAAACATAAATTACATATTTATTACTACATTTCACTCACCCAAACCCGATTACATAACAGATACAACTCCGCCATCAGCAGCAAATGTAGATCTTTTTACAAGTAGTCATCATCAAGAATTGTCGACAGCAACATTCCTTGCACAAATTCAGATCTTCTACTCCTCTCTTCCTTGTCTTCATTTGACAATGGGGGTGATTCAGGTTTTCTGCAACACATAATTCATGTTTACTTGATATCAGATATAAAAAGTTCCCATAACACGATCAGGCAGCCAAGCATTACACCAATAAGAAAACGACAAGCATATACAAATCTGTCTTTAATAATAGAAAATAGACCCATTATATCAAAGTCTTAGGATCCAATCAATGTCATTTGTGTTACTTGGCATACTATATCAACTAATGAGCAAAACAAAATCACAAATCATTCCAAATAACTTGCCAGACATTATTACTTATTAATTCATTCTTGATAATAAATTGAAATAACTAACTAGATTAACACGTATAAACCAAAAAACATTTTAGTGTTCCACACTTAATAGAACTACAATAGTGTTCCTGCTACTGCATGATTCCTAATTCGTTAACTTTCTAGCCATGCAAAGTAGATCGTTTCTAAATGAAGTATAATTTTGATAAAATTAGTGGTATTCAAGGCACAAGGCATACACTGAGTTATATAAATACATAAACACACACGTGTGTATGTAAATAGATACATATGCACACATGTATGTGAATTGTAAATTGTGGATTGTGAATCAGCGTGTATGCATGAGTATGTAATGTATTTATATATACACATACGTGTATATGAATGTTAATAAGGTAAACATATGAAATAGTCTAACATAGATACCTATTGACAAAACAGTATAATTAATTGCTGGGAAAAACTGAAATGATAGGCAACAGGGTATCCAAAAGACCAAAATGCCAACAACTAGAAACAGAAAGGTGCAAAATTCGACAATATTCGTTGATCAGTGAAAGCACAGCTCTGTTGTCGAAAGCTCAGAAGATGCATGCCTACGCTTGGCCCAGCAAAGCCTAGTCACCTTGCTTCGAAGTCCCATTTTCAAAATCTCAGGCGCATTTTCAGACCAAGCTCTGGCCAAAAATTATCTGAAGATGTCTAAATCCCCATAAAAATAATAGATGTCTAAATAACCTAAAAGATGTCTAGATCCCCCTAAAAATAATACTTTCATATTATGCTTTCTCACTTAGAAAAACCCTTGCTTGTTAAGTGCATCGCGTCTAGACTCAAGGCTCACCCTATGTGTCTTGACTGCCCCTTGTGCCTTTCGACAACTATGAACAACAACGATGACCTTGTAGAATAACTTTACTCATAATTGATTAAGCTAGTTCTAATTATGAAACAAAAAGAGCTAAACTTAATACATATTAATTCTATTCAGGGGTACGCACTTGATTTTTGAGAATGCACATAATAGAATAGCCATTAACCAACAAACTTACTTTTAACATGTAACATATAGATTCATGAAATCGTCATGGATTAAAGTGTAAAAATATTGAAGCAAAGCAGAATATCATTTTTCAAATCGATCTATTAAAAATTTTCATATGAATTGGATTAGCTACAAATGTAGAGCAAACGCAGTAACTAAAAAAATGAACCAGCTAGCATAGTAGTTAAAAGCACCAAGGGCTCGCCGACGCAGCAAGCGCCTTTAGTTCAGAAAAGCAAAAAGACGCACTGAACCGGCAGAATACTTGTCCAAAGCAGTCAATAGTAGTTTTCTAAAACAGCTGAAAACAAGTCCAAAACAGCTAGAGATGGCCTCGACCAGGCACGCCCTTGCTTATCTCGAGCATGCGCTTTTAAAGCGACTTGCACCTAGGCAACAAGCTCACCCTTTGCGCCTTGAGTGCACATTGAGCCTTTAACTACTTAGCTTTCAACACACAATTTGACTTCCATCATTGATTATAGTGTCATAATTTAAGACAGCAAACAAAATATGATGGATTTTCTACATGCAAAGCAACATGTATACACAAAATATGATGGATTTTCTACATGCAAACCACAAGAAACTAGAGAAATATACAAACAGTTTCTTCGGTGTAAAATATCCCATTTTGCATCACAATAAAAATACAGTATCATGGTTATGTGATATGTTAAGATATAGAGGGAAACCAAAAGTAACCCAGAAAGGGACATCTGACAAACACCCATCTCGTTAACTTATATTTGTTTCTTAAATTCAAAGATCTTGGCTTTTTCGTGTAACTTACAGTTCTAATCAATGTAGCACGTAATACAGGTAATTGTATTATCTATAAGGCCAGCACAAACTTATATAGCAATCATGGAAACATATTCAATATCATACCTTTCAGATGCTTTTTCACTTGTACTTTTGGTGACAGCAACTGCTTCAGCTGATGGGTTGGATTGTGTGCCCCCCAAATCATCACCAATTGGCAAAATAAATGATGACAACAAAGGGTCAGGTGCTACATTGGCTGACTGAGGTAGGTAAGAGGATCCCCCAAATAGAGACTGCAAATTTCCTTCTCTTAGTTCCCTCCTCAAAAACGAAAGTGTTGAGATAGAGCCACCTTTGCGAGTTTTTCGCTTTTGTTGCATGTATGTTTAGTTAAGGAGTACACAAGTTAACTTCCGCATAAAAAATCATAGAAATATGAAAAAAGACAACTGTACATTCAAATGTTAACTCCAGAAATCAAGAAAACACATAGAATGCTACACAATATTTATGATCGAGCTTAGCCAACACAGCTAGTTTAAATAGTAGCTTTTTATAGTTGGTATGTGCTTACACGCGTGTTTAGAGAAGATGAGAATCATATAAATGATTTAACACTACTGAAAGATTTCAAAATCTCAACACAACAACTTGAAACAGCATAACCAATCACAAATCTCGACTAACAAGTAAAACTAATCACATACTAACATCATGTAGAAAAAAAGGATATCTTAAATATGTTTCCATGTTGTAAGGTTATATGCGCTACCATGTCTACCCCCACCCTCACAGCACAAACCGGACACACCTGCAAAAAGGAAGGATTTTGATATGTTATTCCCAACAATCATCAGTATCAGAGCTACTGATACAGAATCACAAAAGCATATGCCTGTGATCATGACTAGCACAATCTTCGGATTGTGGATCATCAATAAAACTACAATTAAGCATCCAAAAGAGCATCTGGAAGCTGGATACAATTGAAACTAAATATAGGTACGAACAAAAAAATTAGGGCAAAAGTGAAATAGAAAGAAAAAGCAATGAATACCCCATTCTTGGACTCGAGATGATGCTCATCGTCAATATGACAACACAAGCCCACTATATCGAAATAACCAGTGCAAAAGGGGCATGGGAATTCCTCCCTCATATCATCATCCACCTCAATGTCCTCGAAGCCCATGAACATCTCTGCATCAAAATCATCCGATTCCGATCAATCCCACACAATCAAAAAAGAAAAGAAAAGAAAAAAAAACGAGAAGAAGAAGAAACCCTAAATGAAATCTAGACGCTTACCAGATGATCGGGATTGAAGAGCATACTGATAACGCTTGGCTGTAGAAGAAAGACGAGCAGCCCAGGAGTCGGCGTCCATATTATGAGAGAGTGGAAGATGTTGGATCGAAATTGAAATCGAAGTGATTTAGGGTTTACGAGTTGAGGAATTGAAATTGAAATTGAAATTGGGGGATGGGATGTGATGTGAATGAGGAGGAGAGAGATTGGGGGCGTTTTGGTTGGGTTCGATGAAAGAGGAGCTGAAATGCTTTGATTTGCTGCCTTTTTACAATTACAGCTGATTTGATTTCACCCCAAAAGAAAGACTAAAGTCGGCCACCACTCCTCCTTTATATCTTTCCTCTATTATTTTCGGACAATAATTTAGTTTATGGACCAATTACCAAATCTTTTATCCAACCTCTTGCATTTGCTCTTCTAAAGGGGTGTTTGTTGTTTTAGAAACATTTCCTGACCTCTTTTATTTACGCAGACCATACGCAAACGTTAAGGTCTACAGATTGTTTGTTTTTTGGAAAATTTTTCATTATAAAAAGGTTTTTCTAAGGTCTGCGTGGAGAAGACATTACACATACATTTTTAACCTTTTCTAACATTTTATTCAAATACTAAACAAAACTCTTCTCATCCTTCCCCATAACTATCAACCTACTCATCTCCTTCCCCTCACCACTGCCGGCCCACCCGCCACCGCCTGCAGCCACCTGTTGAGGGTGATGGGGGTGCGATTGAAGGCTTGGATTTGGGCGAATTTGTGGAATTTGTAAATGGGTTTCTATGAAAATGGGAAGTTGTGGCAGATTTGGAGGAAGAACTCATGGGTCTGATCGAAATTGCAGTGGGAGAGGGAGGTGTGGAGTCTTGATTCAAGGGATTGTTGTTGTTGGTAGAGGATGGTGCAGACGCAAAGGAGATGTGATGAGTTGACTAGTGCTATAGGGTTCGGGGTGGTGGTGGGTGACAGAGGATAGGATGCATTGGTGGCGATGGCGGTTGAGGGTGGAAATGCTTGTGAAAGGGGTTTGATAGTGGATTCGCTTGATCATTGTTTGGGGCTTCTTTGAGCCATAATCTTTGTTTATGAACTTACGATCGGTTGTATTGCGACAGTTTTCACTTTTTTAGTTATTTTTTAAGATAAAAAATATTTTTTACACTTTAATTACAGAATATTTTAGTAATCTGCAAAAGTTAAAAAACAAACAGTCTTCTTCTTGTAAACTGCAGACGTTTGGTCCACCTCTTTTGCTGCAGATGTCTGCAGATTTGGTTCACAGACTGCAGATATTTTCTGCAGAAAAAACAAACAACACTTAAGAGAATTTATAGTTTGCTCCTTATTTTTATGTGACTTGGTGTCCTATATTATAAATGTGATAGTTGTGAGTGAAAAATGTTACAAACTTATAGAGATTGTATCGTGTTTTCTTATATTTGAGGAAACATGGTACAACCCCCATAAACTTTTTTTATATTTTTGAATGTGGTTGTTAGTAGAGAGAGAGAAAAGATAATGATAAAGGTATGAAAAAAATATTATTTAATTTAAAAGAATAAAGAAAAATACTGATTTTTAGTGTAATTATAAAAATGAAGATGGAAGATGATTGTGAAAGCTCTAACATCAAGCTCAATCACTCCCACTAACCATCTTTTTTTTGGTAAATTTATTTACAAGTCTTATTATGTATCTCTATGAATTCTAGAGTACAAAGAGTTTTTGAGATGTTATCTATGGAAGAACAACTCACATTCTGTTCTTGTTGTCTGATTAGATTATAGTAAGAAATATGTGTAGGTAGTGGAATCTACTTTGATATAAACCAATATTATATATGTATAATCAATGTTTGATATTCTCTACCCATAAAGAAAATACGTATAAGTAATGTTTGATATTATTCGGACAGGCCTAGGTATACACATTGGTTATATGGCCTGGTTTCGTAATTATTTCCTTATAAGTACTCTTTTTCAAGGTGTTATCTTTTCAAGACCCCAAAAGTCCATTATGTGCAATATAAGGTTTTGGCATCATATTATGGACTTATCAAATACATGTATATATTATCTTATTGTTCTTTTAATGTTTTTTGTGTTAAAGATGTTACTCACTTATAGATACTCATGGGGTATTGCCCTGTGAAGGGACACCTTAAAAACTTCTTAACACTTGGTGAGCATTCATTTGTTTTGAGGCTTTCGTGAAAACTTCAGGATTAATTGTTTCAACCTATTTGCAAGACCGGTTATGGTTATGCAACAATTTCACAGTTGGAGAATGTCATACTTACTAGATCAAATAAGAAACCAGGCAAAAAAACATAGAATTAACAAGTAAAGAACTTAAGAACACAAGTATTGATTTTCAATGATGATGTATATTGCTCTCAAGCAATTTTACAAGTGTTACAATTGCTTAGTTTAAAGACTGCTTACATGAGATACTTTATACTACAACCTACAACCAGCCATACTTTAAAGGCCAGCTGGACACTAATCTAGACAACAAGATCAATGTAGAGTCAAAAGGCAGATTACCTTTTAACATGTGACTATGATATGCTATAGCTAACATCCTAATATATTACAAAAAGGATAAAAGTACAAGAGTGGAAAGTTATAGACACAGACACCATAATGTATAGTTGACAAAAGTTTAGAGATAATCACCAACTTGTATCAGTTGGCGAGTATTCAGAGCTGGCAGCACAAAGTTATTCAGCTGTTGTCAAAAGTGTGTCAGGGACACATGTTTTCAAAGTCTTGAGAATAAATCAGTCTTCATGCTTCAGAAGACTTTATCTTTGGCTTCAGAAATTTCTGTCTTTGGCTTCAGAAGATTTGACACTTAGTAAATTTTTATTATGCATGGTCAATCTTCTAAAGTAACTTCCTTATACTTCAGTTGCATGCTGAAAGATCTTTGGTTAGCATCAACCTATAAGATAACTCTTACAAACTCCTACTAGGCTGATGCTACCAAGACTTGAAGATTACTATAAGTGTTGATCTTCTACTTGTGTATATCCAGCATCAGAATCAGAGCCATTCCTCTTTGCAGAACCATGTGTAAGGATTCTTTAAGTCTGATGCAACCCAAAACATCCAAAGTGTCTCTGCAACATGCACTAAGTACTGAAGTGAAGAATGCTTCGGAAGTTTTACATAATGCATTAGAAAATACACTAAGTGTAAAATCTTCCGAAGCCAAGACCAATATCTTCCGAAGCCAAACATGAAGTCTTCCGAAGCCTCAGAGACAAAGTCTTCCGAAGCTTCAACTTATGAAGACAGATTTCTTCCGAAGACTTTTAGTACACATGCTTTATCTGATGTACTGTTCCATAAAGCACCTTTTCCGCTGCATCTCTGTAAAGTCACCAACTGCAGGACCGTTTAAGGGCTTTAACACAATTACAACACAACAACACAATGAGGAGATTAACTAAACTTTAATCAAACAGTGAACTGGATTAACCAAGGTGATACAAAGAACACAAGTAAAGTAAAGAGACAGAACAAGAGAGTATGGGTTTCAAGGAGGCAGTATATTGCTTTCTCAAGTTCTTTTACAAGTGTTACAAAGCATAAAGAAAGATACAAGAACTTGAAATACTTATACTACAACCTACAGCCGGCTATACTTTGAAAGTCAGCTGGATACAATTGACTAGACACTAACAAAATCAATTGTAGGATCAAAAGGCATATCTGCCTTTTGACCTTGTGACTATGACATGCCATAGCTTACATCCTTATACAATACAAAAAGGATAAAGTACATAAAGTGGAAAGTTACAGACTCAAGACCTCAATGTACAGTTACCAAAAGCATGGACCTTTTCACCAACTCATGTAAGTTGGTGACTTTACAGAGATGCAGCGGAAAAGGTGCTTTATGGAACAGTGCATCAGATAAAGCATGTGTACTAAAAGTCTTCGGAAGAAATCTGTCTTCATAGGTTGAAGCTTCGGAAGACTTTGTCTCTGAGGCTTTGGAAGACTTCATGTTTGGCTTCGAAAGATATTGGTCTTGGCTTCGGAAGATTTTACACCTAGAGTATTTTCTAATGCATTGTGTAAAACTTCCGAAGCATTCTTCACTTCAATACTTAGTGCATGTTGCAGAGACACTTTGGATGTTTTGGGTTGCATCAGACTTAAGGAATCCTTACAAACTCCCCCTAGGCTGATGCTACCAAAACACTTAGAAGATCTTCAGATGTTGGTAGTCTTCAGTACAATCAAGACCATTCCTTTCTTCATTAGATGGTCAGGATCATCAAGACTCTCATAGTATCTTCTCATCTCAAAGAGATCATGCAGAGGTAAGTTGATTATGTCTTGCCAGGAGTAGACATTCTCAACACCTTGATCTCTGATAACATGCCATCTTTCTGGATTAGTAGAGTAAGTCCAGGACAAGATGGGTGTCTCAGTTGTTAGAGGAGCCACTTGCATAGGAGTTGATTGGGCTGCCTCATCATGCACTTCCTCAGGTTGATCTGATTCAGCTTGAGGTGTAGAGGTAGATGACTTTGGCTTCTTCTTCTTAGTCTTTGGTTTAGAAGCCATTCTCTTCTTCCTCTTAGATGACTTTAACTGTGAAGACTAGTCTGCAGCACCATGTTGATCATCAGTGTCTTTCTCAGTTGGGTGTTCCTCCCTCACAGGTTCAAAAGAAGAGGGAGTTTGACCCTGCCTTGGATCAGAAGATGAAGCTTGCTGAGGCTCAGCTGGAGGTTCTGGTTGAGGTGTCTCTGGTTGTTCCAACTTGACCTCCACTTCAGGTGGGACTTGACTTGGAAGAGAGTGCAAGTCAATCAGTTCTCCACTTTTAATCTTTGCTTGATCACCCTTATATGCTCATCCATTGTGGATAGAGACATGGGGCCAAGTCTCCTTCCGGAGAATCCATATAGCTTCAAGAAGCTCATCATTCTTTGTCTGTCAGCAGACTTCTTTGCATTCTTTTGAATGATGGCTCTTGACTTTGCAGCTTCTTCCCTTAGCTTCCTTTTGGTTGTCTTTCTTTCTTTGACTAGCTCAAGCTCAAGTTGCTTTAGGTACTCAAACTCAATGAAGTCATAGGACAAGGGAAGAAGTGCATCTGCCTGATAGAAGCTTGTGGCACTCAGGTAGTTGATCATCTTGATCCTATCTTCTTCTTTATCTACCTGAGGTTCTTGTGGAGCCACATCTTCTTGTGCAGGACTTTCTTGAACTGGAGAGAGAGTGGGAGCATGCTTGTAGAGTCTTTTCTGTCTCTTCTCTTCTTTGAATTGGAGAAGTAGCCTTGCATCCTCTTTCTCCTTCATCTCTCTTGACACTTCCATGTCAGCCAGTTCATTTAACTCTTCTAAGGGGAGGGAGATGATTTCATCAATATCATAGTTCCTGGTCTGTAAATAGGTAATCCTGACTGCCCTTAACTCATCATCTGAGTATTTGGTCTGGGAGCAGCCTGATTGCAGCTTGCATGAAGCTAGATGACCCAGAAGAACTTTCTCCCCTTAGTCTCCTTTTCCTCTCTCTCTCTTCCTCCTCAATTTCCTCAGGAGTCATTATCCTTTCCCTTTGTCACCAACAGACCTTTGTGACTCAGGGTGGATTGAGGCTTGGCCTTCATTGCTTGGTGTAGCTTCCATGCTCTGGCCAGAGAGAGGCTGAGAAACACCTTCACCAGCAGGTGTCTCAGAGGGAGTTTGGACCTCTGCAGCAGTTGTTGATGATGAGACAGGGGTCTCAGGTTCTGCCACTGGGCCTTCAGTCAAGGTTTCCCCTATGAAACTAATCTTAGGGTCCACCTCAACATCCAGTTGACCGATGACATTGCCTGAGCCAGCCTGTCAGCTTGTCTTGAATTGCTTGGATTGACAAGTGGCATGTTGACTAAATCCAAACTTTCATAGAAGTTCAGGCTTTGGAAATTAAAACTTCTTGTTGACCTTGAACTCTGTGAAGTATAAGGGCTCTTCTGTCATCATCATACCTCCACCTTATGATGTAGTTGCCAGTTCCTTGTGGTGGAGATGAGACAGCCCTTGGTATACCTTCCTCAAAGAGACTCCTGATGATTGAGTCTATAGAGTCCACATTAATGTGAACTTGAGGAAGTTCTGAGAATGCACAACAGCAAGTGAGGATGGTGAGTCCTCTATGTCCATTCTCTGTGAAGAACTCCCAGGTTCTGTGGTTGTAATAACTTTCTCCCCCTTTTTGGTAGCATCACCCACTTGCATAGGTGAGCTGGAGGATAAGTCAATCACTTCCACAGGTTCTTGTGTTCCTGGTTGAGCTCTCCTTAAAGGTCTCCCAGCTAGTTTTTCCTTTAGATATGAAATCTGAAGTTGCTGATCATTGACCCTGTTATGTAAGGTAGTCACCTGAGATTCCAAGTGACTAACCTTAGAGACTAAATAGGAGCATGTTTTTGACAATTTATGCACCTTTAGTCTCAAATTCCCCTCATCTTCATCAGAAGAATCATTGGGGGATGAGATGATTGGACCAAAGTCCTCTCTCTCACCACCAGCTTGAGGTTCTTGGCTGCTGGTTTTCCTCTGCTCACTGGCAGCCTCAGTTGAGATGCCAGTGGGCTGAGTTGCCATGGTTGAGGTCTTAATGATGTAATCACTTTCAAAAGTGAGAGCCTCTTCCATATGGACATCCTGAACAGGTTCAGAAGTGTCCACCTCAGTAATAGGTGACTGATGTGGGATAGACTGAGGAGAGTCAGAGGTACTCATCTCTCTTTGAGTAGGGGAGGAGAAGAGAGACTCATGGTACTCACTGAATCCTAAGTCTTCATCAGTATAGAAGGATAGGTTGGGAATTGGTTGGTTGAGATCTAAAGGCTGGGGATGGTAGCTGTCCCCTGAAGGTTGTTCACTTGAGTGTTGAGACTCAGGTGAAGGCTTAAGGCTGTTGGGCTAGTGAGCTCATCAGGGTGAGCATGAGGAACCTCAGCCCTGATAGGTGAAGAAATGGGAGTGGTTTGCTCCTCAGGAGAAGTGGGAGCTCTAGTGTCCACTTCTTCCTGTAAGGTTGAGTATATGGGGGCCTGCACAGACTCAATAGCCTGAGCAGGGGTTCGTTTGGATTTTCTTTGGTAGGTGAGGGTGATTTCTGGTCTTTTTAGTGGTAAGGATAAAAGAGGTGTGGGTTCAACACTAGCTTGTGTTGCTAGGTTGTCACCTTGAGCAATGAGCTCTAACATTTTTGGGACTAGGGCTGTTTCTACCCCTGAGAAGCCTACAGTTGGCTTCTTCATTATTTTAAAGATGCCGGGCTTCATCTGTCCCAATTTAAGAATATTACTTGTTTCCCTCAACTGTGAGCCCAGTTCACAGTTGAGAATGTGTTGAACATATCTAGGAAACATGTAATACTCTAAGGAGTCTAAGTTTGCAAGTAAATTAGTATAAACAAATTGTGAATACCTGAACTTGACCCCCTGAACCATTCCATGAACTATAAAGGAGATCCTCAGGAATCTGGTCCCATCCACCATGCTTGTTTGATAAGCTGTGGATAACCACATGGAGCAGGTATTTCCACTGGGATGAGACCTTCCCTTTCTGAAGGTCTTTACAGAGAAATCTCCCTCATAGCCCATCTGCTCAAAGGAATGATTTACAGCTTCCTTTGGGAAGGACACTCACCTTCTTCATCATCCAGCTGCAAGTGTTGGTTAATGATGGCCGGAGTGATGAAGATTGTCCTCCCTTGCACTGTGGCAGACAGTGCCTTCTCCCCATCCATAATGACCTCTTGGCAGGTCTTCCAGAATTCAAGCAAGTGATCCTCATATAGAGTAGGATCAATGGTCAGGGAGGTGAAATAGTTGGATAGAGTCAAGAATTGGCAAATCTCTGAGAAACTTGCATCTTTCTCAGAGCTTAACAGAGCAACTTGATTATGTTGCCTGTGAAGTTGCATGGAGAAATCTGGGTTGTTTCTGCGGTTTAGGTTGGCCATTTCAGAAGCTTAAGGGTGAAGAAAGGTAGAAAGCAAAGGCGGTTTAGAGAATTAGGTTAGAGGAATAGTAGAATTGAGGAAGATAGTGGGAAAGAGGGGGAACCGTTGGGTATTTATGTGAAAAGGGATTTGAACCAAAGTTAATGAAAGAGGATAAACTTTGAAATCCGGAAGTCGGTCCCACCTCTGAAAAAGTAGTTTACTTTTGCTCAAAAAGTAGTTTTCTTGGAATTCGAAAAGCTTCCGAAGGTAATTTGTCTTCGGAAGTTTTGATTGAAAAAGCTTCCGAAGCTAAAATGGCTTCGGAAGATTTTCCTGAGAGTCTTGAAGATTTATGCTTCGGAAGAGAAATAAACCCTTGGATGCTTTGTATAGGAATAAACAAAGCTTCCGAAGGTTAATTTTGCTTCGGAAGGAAAAGGTCCTTAAAAATGAATAAGTGTCTGAGATAAGAATTTTAAGCTTCGGAAGATGAATTTTGACTTCTTCCGAAGGTAAAATCTCTTAGACAGTTATTTATTTTGAAGACATGTTTTTCTTCCGAAGATAAAACTTTATCTTCCGAAGTATCAGAAAATTTTCAAGAATCTAAGGAAAGTCTTCAAAAAGAATTTTACATCCAAAGAAAACATGAGCTTATGAAAGTGATGAACTAGACAACTTAGGACACACATATTTTAAGAAGAAATAATTAGAATTAGTTTTAAGAAAAAGTCTACTCAAAGTTAATCATCCCAATAGCTGATATCAGATACTTAAATCTCTGTTCATCAAAAGCTTTTGTGAACAGATCAGCATATTGTTCATCTGTATGAACTTTGACTAGTTTAATTAATCCCTTTTCATAGTTATCTCTTATTAAATGATACCTGATGTTGATGTGTTTGGTCCTTGAGTGCTGCACAGGGTTCTCAGTGATAGAGATAGCACTATTGTTGTCTATGTGGATAGGAGTCTCTTTGAAGTTAAATCCATAGTCCAGCATCTGATTTTGAATCCAAAGCACTTGAGCACAGCAGCTTGCAGCAGCAATGTATTCAGCCTCAGCAGTTGATGCAGACACACAGGATTGTTTCTTGCATTGCCATGAGACACCCTTCCACCAAGGAATTGACATCCCCCAGATGTAGACTTTGCAGTCATGTTGCAACCACCATAATCACTATCTGTATAGGCATACAGATTGAAATTAGGATTCTTTGGATACCATAGACCAAGTGTTGAAGCACCTTTGAGGTATCTTAAAATCCTTTTCACAGTGATTAAGTGAGACATCTTAGGGTTGGCTTGATATCTTGCACAAATACATGTAGCAAACATGATATCAGGCCTGCTAGCTGTAAGATACATAAGAGACCCAATCATAGCCCTGTATAAGTGTTCATCTACACACTCCCCCTCAAGATCAGGTCCAAGGGAGTGGTTTCTGGCTATGGGTGTCTTAGCAATCTTACAATCAGTCATATTGAACCTCTTGAGTATGTCTTGAACATACTTTGACTGACTTATGAAGATGCCATCTTCAACCTGCTTCACTTGAATTCCCAGAAAGAAATTGAGTTCTCCCATTGAACTCATTTCAAATCTGTCTTTCATCAGCTTCTCAAAGTCTTTGCAGAGCTTTGGATTAGTTGAACCAAAGATGATGTCATCTACATATACTTGAACTAGCAATAAGTCATTTCCCTGTCCTTTGATGAAGAGAGTTCCATCTATAGTACCTCTTCTGTATCCATGTTTACAAAGATACTCAGATAGTGTCTCATACCACTTCCTGGGTGCCTGATGCAGCCCATAAAGAGCTTTGTCAAGCTTGCAGACATAATCAGGATGATCAGGGTCTACAAAACCAGGTGGCTGTTTGACATAAACCTCTTCATCAATCACTCCATATAAGAAAGCACACTTTACATCAAGTTGATAGACCTTGAAGTTCTTGGATGCAGCAAATGCCAGGAATATCCTAACAGCTTCTAGTCTTGCTACAGGAGCAAAGACATCAGTGTAGTCAATCCCTTCTTCTTGTGTGTATCCTTGAACAACTAGTCTTGCCTTGTTCTTGATGATGATTCCTCTATCATCCTTCTTATTCCTAAAAACCCATTTGGTTCCAATGGTAGTCTTCCCATGAGGAAGAGGACAAAGGTTCCAAACTTTCTGCCTTTTGAATTGAAGCAGCTCTTGTTGCATAGCTTCAACCCAACTTCCATCCTTTAGAGCTTCATCAACTTTCTTTGGCTCTATCTGAGATAAGAAACAAGAGTGAAGACAAACATTTGCTTCATGGGTTTGTCCTCTTGTTCTTACCCCTGTGACAACATCTCCAATGATGTTTGTGGTGGGGTGAGACTTGTGGATCCTTAGCTGAGGGATCACAGCAAGTTGTTGAGAAAGATCCAAATTTGAGAAATTTAGATCTGGCCTGGAAGATTCACCCTCCACATTATCACACTTATCAAGATTAACTTGATCCAATGAGTGTGTGACATCATTGATGTTGTCATCTATGGTATGGTTATTAGCATCAAGAAATTCCTGATCACTATCACCATCACCATTGTTGTCTTCTACAATTGAGGTATCTTTATCTGGTTGAGAAGCCTCTGAGCTGGAATTTGAAGGCATACCAGATGTATCAGCTGAATTTGTCATTGTTGTGCTGATAGAAACCTCATTTGCTGAAGTAGTTCCAACTGGAGCTGAAGATGTATGAGTTGAGGGTCTTCCTAGCTCAAATCTTGGATCAGGATCACCTGTATTTAAATTTTCTGCAGATCCTGAAACATGCTCACAAGATTTGTTAAAACAGTTGGTAACTAAATCAAGATCAAATAGCCAATCCGGACCAGAACCAGCCACACAGGGTGTGTGCTCATTGAAAGTCACATTGGCTGACTCCTCAACAATTCTAGTTCTGAGATTGTATACTCTATAAGCTTTAGCTTGGGAAGAGTATCCAATGAAGTGTCCATCATCTGATTTCTCAGCAAACTTGGCAATTTGATCTTTGGTATTCAAGATGGTGCAGGGACATCCAAATGACCTGAGAAAACCAATGAAAGGTTTCCTCTTGTGCCAAAGTTCATAAGGAGTCTTACCATGTGTCTTAACTACTAAAACTCTGTTTTGCACATAGCAAGCAGTATTAACTGCCTCTGCCCAGAAGGTGATAGGCAGTTTAGAGTCAGACAACATAGTTCTTGCAGCTTCAATAAGTGTCCTGTTTCTCCTCTCAGCAACTCCGTTTTGCTGAGGAGTCCTGGGAGCACTATATTGTCTTGTAATACCTTTTTCATCACAAAATGTATCAAGGATTTGGTTCTTGAATTCAGTTCCTTGATCACATCTTATGGTTTTGACCTTGTGATCACATTGATTCTCAACTTTTAAGATGAAATTCTTCAGAATCTCAGGGGTTTCATCCTTAGTTCTAAGGAAGAAGACCCAAGTGAATCTTGTAAAATCATCTGTGATCACTAAACAGTAAGAGGTCCTTCCTAAACTCATTACACTGGTGGGGCCAAAGAGATCCATATGTAACAAGTGTAGGGGAGTAGTGATGGAGTTCTTTTCCTTAGGCTTGTGAGATACCTTGTGTTGCTTCCCTTTCAGGCATGCAACACAATGATCATCACTTGTAAACTCTTTCTTTGGCATTCCAGTTACCAGATCATGTTTAATTAATTTATTCATGTTCTTAAAGTTTACATGGCACATTCTTTTATGCCATAGGAAAGACTCATCACTATTTGCTTTAGATAGAAAGCATGAAACTTCTCCAGAGGGAGATGTTTCTTGCAAATCCATCTTGTACATGTTTCCTTTCCTGGGGGCTCTGAGCAGGATATGCTCATGAGGAATGACCACTCCAGGCTTGAGAACAATGCACTCATGCTCAGTAAAGAGCATGTTATGACTCTGATCACAAAATTGGGATACACTCAGAAGATTGTACCCAAGCTCCTTGACAAAGTTTACCTTCTCAATGCTGAGCTTACCATTTGTGACCTTGCCCCTTCCAGAAATGTAACCACCTTCATCTCCTCCAAAAGCAACTGGTCCTCCATCAATTCTCTCAAAATTATGGAGTAGAGACCTATTGCCTGTCATGTGCCTGGAACAGCCACTGTCAATTATCCAGACATTCTGTTTGTCTTGAGCTGTTCCTGCACAAAGAAGATGATTAGTTACATTTGGAAACCCAAGCCTTACTTGTCTTGGGCTCACTAAGTGTAATAGAAGGTAATGCAACAGTAATAGATCCTATGGTTGTACTATGGGGATCTTCAGCTGTTGTTGATGGAGAAACTTCAGTCATTTGGTCTTTCTTAGACTTCCACACCACCTTTGGAGTCTTGGACTTGACCTTCAAAACCTTAGAAGCTTTTGGGACTTCACAAGTTTTGATGACTGAACCTTCGGAAGAGTCTACAGTCACTGCAGCAGACTTCAGTGCTTCGGAAGAACTCCTTTCTTCCGAGACCAATTTTACTTCCGAAGGTAATTTTCCATTTACCTTCTTCTTTGATTTGGAGCTTCCGAAGGAAACAGACTTTCCTTCCGAAGCTTGAGACTTCTTGAAATTCTTTGAAGTCTTTGTATTGGTCATGTGGACAGTACTTTTAGGATTGTATGGGCAATCCTTAGCAATGTGAGAAGTACTTTCACACATGACACATAACATTTTCTTCTTCAAAGAAGTCTCCTTTTGAGATAAGACGGGCTTTGGTCACATCCCTTCTCCACCTTCATCTTGGTAGATGCTGAGACAGTTCTTTTGGGCTGTGAACTGTTCTTGGAGTTTGATGGTCCAGGCTGTGCAGCAGTGGTACACAGCAGCTCAGTCTTCTTCTTTGCACTGAGATGATTTGAACAAGAACCAGGACTCTTAGCTGAGGAGTCTTGGTTGATGTCTTCAGTCCTTACTACTTTGAAACCTGCAGAGATAAAACTTGTTTCTGCTTAGCATCAAAAGTAGCATTGATTTCTTGAGCCTTCTTTGCTTTCCTCTTGCTCTTCCTGATCAAGTTCTTTCTCTTGGACTTGGTCATCATAGTTGATTTCTTCTCCTCAGAAGGATAGTGGCCCTTGGAAGAATCCTCTTCTTCACTCTTCTCAGAGGAATTCTTCACTATCACTTCTTCATCATCCTCACTTATAGGATCTATGAGAGGAAGCTCATCTTCACAAGTTCCACACCTAGGAGATCTTACAGACAAGATTGTGTGTGGAGGAGCTATCTCATTTGATCCTAGTCCCTGTCTATTTTGATAACAGACTTTGTTGTGCAGGGATGAGGATATCATGTTCTTGAAGGTCTCTTCTTCAAGAACACTCTTTTATGCCTTGGCTTTGCTGATCACAAGCTCAGCCTGGCACTCAGTCAACTTAGTTATGAGATCTTGATCTGAGTTCTAAAATCTGTATGTTCATGTTTTAGTACTGAAATGGTTTTCTCCAAGTCCTCTATCTTTAACTTGTAATCATTTTCAGACTTTCTAAAATCAGATTTTAATATGTTTAATGACTCAAGATCAGATCTCATCTCTAAGTTGTAGGACCTGTATCTATTAACTTTAGCAATGCATTCAGGAGTACAAAGATGTTCCAATACCTTGGCTTCATCATGGTCAGCCATCAGTGCTTGGTTTGGAGAAGCATCTTCCACCTGAAAGCTCCAGTCAAAGCCTCCCTCTTCAACAACAACAGCAGCATGTTGCTTTGGCTTCTCAGTCTGAGGGGCTTTGTCAGTGTAGTTTGGTCTGGGTTGTGTTTGGCCCCCATTTGCTTTAGGTGCCTTACACTCCCTAGCAAAGTATCCCATAAGGTTACAGTTGTAACACTTAACTTTACTTTTATCCAGCCCAAACTTACCACTGGTAGCATTGCTTGGAAATCTTCTTCCTGTTCTCTTGTAGAACTTCTTGGCTCTGTGAGTGAGGAGAGCCATCTGCTGAACTATCTCCATGTATTCCAGGTCATCAGGATGGATACAGTCCAGGTCTTCAAGAGTGAAGAGATAATTCCCACAGCTTTCATCAGTAGACACAAAGGCTTGAGAAGAACTTGTCTCTTGGAATGGGCTTCCTTGAGTGAAGTTCTCCCTTGGAATCTCCGGGAAGGTGATGAAAGGACCCTTTTGTGAGTTGTCAGGGTAGCATATGAGATGATGTTGGGGTTCTATGCTGTCCCTTTCAACCACATGAAGGGCTGAACCCATTTGATTGTTGGAGTTGCCAGATGAACCTTGCATGTTCATCTCCATCTGGTATCCACTGAGAATCCCATACAACTCTGTCAGAGTAAGAGTTTTAAGGTTCTCAGTCCTCTTGATCACCACACAGTAGTGTGTCCATTGCCTAGGAAGTGAGGACATGAACTTCCTTACAATGTCCCTGTTCTCAATAGGAACTCCTCCATCCACTAGGGTATCCACAATCTCAACATACCTGAAGTATTGTTGAGTCATGGTTTCACCTGCTTTAAAGGTGAAGTTTTCAAACTGCTGCTTCAGAAGATCTTTCTTGTTCTCCTTGGCTTCAGAGGAGCCTTCATACATCAGCTTCAGTGCATCCCACAACTGTTTAGCTATTTTGCACTTCTTAAAACCTCTGTATACAGAGTTTGGGAGAGCAGTCTGAAGAGCAGTCATGGCCTTCCTATCAATCTCTACTCTTTTTCTATCTTCATCTGAGTAGTTGGCCACATCTTTTGAAATCATACCAGCACCAGTAGCAGAGGGGGTGCTGGGTATGAAAGGTCCATTCTCAACAGATTCCCACATTCTTGAATCAAGAGACCTGATGAAACCTTCCATTCTCATGCACCAGGTGTCAAAATCATCAAGAGTGATCAGTGGGGATTTGTTCATGGTTCCAGTCTCCATATCAGTCTTTGAGATGGAAGCCATTTGAAAAGTTTAGTTTTTATGTGTGTGATGGATCTTAAGATGGTTAGATCTTATATCAAGAGCCTGGAATGCTCTGATACCAATTGCAGGACCGTTTAAGGGCTTTAACACAATTGCAACACAACAACACAATGAGGAGATTAACTAAACTTTAATCAAACAGTGAACTGGATTAACCAAGGTGATACAAAGAACACAAGTAAAGTAAAGAGACAGAACAAGAGAGTATGGGTTTCAAGGAGGTAGTATATTGCTTTCTCAAGTTCTTTTACAAGTGTTACAAAGCATAAAGAAAGATACAAGAACTTGAAAGATACAAGAGACTGATATGGGTTTCAAGGAGGTAGTAGGTTGTAGTATAAGTATTTCAAGTTCTTGTATCTTTCCTTATGCTTTGTAACACTTGTAAAAGAACTTGAGAAAGCAATATGCTGCCTCCTTGAAACCCATACTCTCTTGTTCTGTCTCTTTACTTTACTTGTGTTCTTTGTATCACCTTGGTTAATCCAGTTCACTGTTGATTAAATTTAGTTAATCTCCTCATTGTGTTGTTGTGTTGTAATTGTGTTAAAGCCTTTAAACGGTCCTGCAATTGGTATCAGAGCTTTCCAGGCTCTTGATATAAGATCTAACCATCTTAAGATCCCTCACACACACAAAAACTAAACTTTTCAAATGGCTTCCATCTCAAAGACTGATATGGAGACTGGAACCATGAACAAATCCCCACTGATCACTCTTGATGATTTTGACACCTGGTGCATGAGGATGGAAGGCTTCATCAGGTCTCTTGATTCAAGAATGTGGGAATCTGTTGAGAATGGACCTTTCATACCCAGCACCCCCTCTGCTACTGGTGCTGGTATGATTCCAAAAGATGTGGCCAACTACTCAGATGAAGATAGAAAAAGAGTAGAGATTGATAGGAAGGCCATGACTGCTCTTCAGACTGCTCTCCCAAACTCTGTATACAGAGGTTTTAAGAAGTGCAAAACAGCTAAACAGCTGTGGGATGCACTGAAGCTGATGTATGAAGGCTCCTCTGAAGCCAAGGAGAACAAGAAAGATCTTCTGAAGCAGCAGTTTGAAAACTTCACCTTCAAAGCAGGTGAAACCATGACCCAACAATACTTCAGGTATGTTGAGATTGTGGATACCCTAGTGGATGGAGGAGTTCCTCTTGAGAACAGGGACATTGTAAGGAAGTTCATGTCCTCACTTCCTAGGCAATGGACACACTATTGTGTGGTGATCAAGAGGACTGAGAACCTTAAAACTCTTACTCTGACAGAGTTGTATGGGATTCTCAGTGGATACCAGATGGAGATGAACATGCAAGGTTCATCTGGCAACTCCAACAATCAAATGGGTTCAGCCCTTCATGTGGTTGAAAGGGACAGCATAGAACCCCAACATCATCTCATATGCTACCCTGACAACTCACAAAAGGGTCCTTTCATCACCTTCCCGGAGACACCAAGGGAGAACTTTACTCAAGGAAGCCCATTCCAAGAGACAAGTTCTTCTCAAGCCTTTGTGTCTACTGATGAAAGCTGTGGGAATTATCTTTTCACTCTTGAAGACCTGGACTGTATCCATCCAGATGACCTGGAATACATGGAGATAGTTCAGCAGATGGCTCTCCTCACTCACAGAGCCAAGAAGTTCTACAAGAGAACAGGAAGAAGATTTCCAAGCAATGCTACCAGTGGTAAGTTTGGGCTGGATAAAAGCAAAGTTAAGTGTTACAACTGTAACCTTATGGGCCACTTTGCTAGGGAGTGTAAGGCACCTAAAGCAAATGGGGGCCAAACACAACCCAGACCAAACTACACTGACAAAGCCCCTCAGACTGAGAAGCCAAAGCAACATGCTGCTGTTGCTGTTGAAGAGGGAGGCTTTGACTGGAGCTTTCAGGTGGAAGATGCTTCTCCAAACCAAGCACTGATGGCTGACCATGATGAAGCCAAGGTATTGGAACATCTCTGTACTCCTGAATGCATTGCTAAAGTAATAGATACAGGTCCTACAACTTAGAGATGAGATCTGATCTTGAGTCATTAAACATATTAAAATCTGATTTTAGAAAGTCTGAAAATGATTACAAGTTAAAGATAGAGGACTTGGAGAAAACCATTTCAGTACTAAAACATGAACATACAGATTTTAGAACTCAGATCCAAGATCTCATAACTAAGTTGACTGAGTGCCAGGCTGAGCTTGTGATCAGCAAAGCCAAGGCAGAGAAGAGTGTTCTTGAAGAAGAGACCTTCAAGAACATGATATCCTCATCCCTGCACAACAAAGTCTGTTATCAAAATAGACAGGGACTGGGATCAAATGAGATAGCTCCTCCACACACAATCTTGTCTGTAAGATCTCCTAGGTGTGGAACTTGTGAAGATGAGCTTCCTCTCATAGATCCTATAAGTGAGGATGATGAAGAAGTGATAGTGAAGAATTCCTCTGAGAAGAGTGAAGAAGAGGATTCTTCCAAGGGCCACTATCCTTCTGAGGAGAAGAAATCTACTGTGATGACCAAGTCCAAGAGAAAGAACTTGATCAGGAAGAGCAAGAGAAAAGCAAAGAAGGCTCAAGAAATCAAGGCTACTTTTGATGCTAAGCAGAAACAAGTTTTTATCTCTGCAGGTTTCAAAGTAGTAAGGACTGAAGACATCAACCAAGACTCCTCAGCTAAGAGTCCTGGTTCTTGTTCAAATCATCTCAGTGCAAAGAAGAAGACTGAGCTGCTGTGTACCACTGCTGCACAGCCTGGACCATCAAACTCCAAGAACAGTTCACAGCCCAAAAGAACTGTCTCAGCATCTACCAAGATGAAGGTGGAGAAGGGATGTGACCAAAGCCAGTCTTTTCTCAAAAGGAGACTCCTTTGAAGAAGAAAATGTTATGTGTCATGTGTGAAAGTACTTCTCACATTGCTAAGGATTGCCCATACAATCCTAAAAGTACTATCCACATGACCAATACAAAGACTTCAAAGAGTTTCAAGAAGTCTCAAGCTTCGGAAGGAAAGTCTGTTTCCTTCGGAAGCTCCAAATCAAAGAAGAAGGTAAATGGAAAATTACCTTCGGAAGTAAAATTGGTCTCGGAAGAAAGGAGTTCTTCCGAAGCACTGAAGTCTGCTGCAGTGACTGTAGACTCTTCCGAAGGTTCAGTCATCAAAACTTGTGAAGTCCCAAAAGCTTCTAAGGTTTTGAAGGTCAAGTCCAAGACTCCAAAGGTGGTGTGGAAGTCTAAGAAAGACCAAATGACTGAAGTTTCTCCATCAA
Source organism: Flaveria ramosissima (assembly GCA_025215565.1). Lineage (NCBI taxonomy): Eukaryota > Viridiplantae > Streptophyta > Magnoliopsida > Asterales > Asteraceae > Flaveria > Flaveria ramosissima. The sequence goes on along the minus strand of CM046038.1, from coordinate 14,360,483 downwards.
CAACAGCTGAAGATCCCCATAGTACAACCATAGGATCTATTACTGTTGCATTACCTTCTATTACACTTAGTGAGCCCAAGACAAGTAAGGCTTGGGTTTCCAAATGTAACTAATCATCTTCTTTGTGCAGGAACAGCTCAAGACAAACAGAAATGTCTGGATAATTGACAGTGGCTGTTCCAGGCACATGACAGGCAATAGGTCTCTACTCCATAATTTTGAGAGAATTGATGGAGGACCAGTTGCTTTTGGAGGAGATGAAGGTGGTTACATTTCTGGAAGGGGCAAGGTCACAAATGGTAAGCTCAGCATTGAGAAGGTAAACTTTGTCAAGGAGCTTGGGTACAATCTTCTGAGTGTATCCCAATTTTGTGATCAGAGTCATAACATGCTCTTTACTGAGCATGAGTGCATTGTTCTCAACCTGGAGTGGTCATTCCTCATGAGCATATCCTGCTCAGAGCCCCCAGGAAAGGGAACATGTACAAGATGGATTTGCAAGAAACATCTCCCTCTGGAGAAGTTTCATGCTTTCTATCTAAAGCAAATAGTGATGAGTCTTTCCTATGGCATAAAAGAATGTGCCATGTAAACTTTAAGAACATGAATAAATTAATTAAACATGATCTGGTAACTGGAATGCCAAAGAAAGAGTTTACAAGTGATCTCACAAGCCTGAAAGGGAAGCAACACAAGGTATCTCACAAGCCTAAGGAAAAAAACTCCATCACTACTCCCCTACACTTGTTACATATGGATCTCTTTGGCCCCACCAGTGTAATGAGTCTTGGAAGGACCTCTTACTGTTTGGTGATCACAGATGATTTTACAAGATTCACTTGGGTCTTCTTCCTTAGAACTAAGGATGAAACCCCTGAGATTCTGAAGAATTTCATCTTAAAAGTTGAGAATCAATGTGATCACAAGGTCAAAACCATAAGATGTGATCAAGGAACTGAATTCAAGAACCAAATCCTTGATACATTTTGTGATGAAAAAGGTATTACAAGACAATATAGTGCTCCCAGGACTCCTCAGCAAAACGGAGTTGCTGAGAGGAGAAACAGGACACTTATTGAAGCTGCAAGAACTATGTTGTCTGACTCTAAACTGCCTATCACCTTCTGGGCAGAGGCAGTTAATACTGCTTGCTATGTGCAAAACAGAGTTTTAGTAGTTAAGACACATGGTAAGACTCCTTATGAACTTTGGCACAAGAGGAAACCTTTCATTGGTTTTCTCAGGTCATTTGGATGTCCCTGCACCATCTTGAATACCAAAGATCAAATTGCCAAGTTTGCTGAGAAATCAGATGATGGACACTTCATTGGATACTCTTCCCAAGCTAAAGCTTATAGAGTATACAATCTCAGAACTAGAATTGTTGAGGAGTCAGCCAATGTGACTTTCAATGAGCACACACCCTGTGTGGCTGGTTCTGGTCCGGATTGGCTGTTTGATCTTGATTTAGTTACCAACTGTTTTAACAAATCTTGTGAGCATGTTTCAGGATCTGCAGAAAATTTAAATACAGGTGATCCTGATCCAAGATTTGAGCTAGGAAGACCCTCAACTCATACATCTTCAGCTCCAGTTGGAACTACTTCAGCAAATGAGGTTTCTATCAGCACAACAATGACAAATTCAGCTGATACATCTGGTATGCCTTCAAATTCCAGCTCAGAGGCCTCTCAACCAGATAAAGACACCTCAATTGTAGAAGACAACAATGGTGATGGTGATAGTGATCAGGAATTTCTTGATGCTAATAACCATACCATAGATGACAACATCAATGATGTCACACACTCATTGGATCAAGTTAATCTTGATAAGTGTGATAATGTGGAGGGTGAATCTTCCAGGCCAGATCTAAATTTCTCAAATTTGGATCTTTCTCAGCAACTTGCTGTGATCCCTCAGCTAAGGATCCACAAGTCTCACCCCACCACAAACATCATTGGAGATGTTGTCACAGGGGTAAGAACAAGAGGACAAACCCATGAAGCAAATGTTTGTCTTCACTCTTGTTTCTTATCTCAGATAGAGCCAAAGAAAGTTGATGAAGCTCTAAAGGATGGAAGTTGGGTTGAAGCTATGCAACAAGAGCTGCTTCAATTCAAAAGGCAGAAAGTTTGGAACCTTTGTCCTCTTCCTCATGGGAAGACTACCATTGGAACCAAATGGGTTTTTAGGAATAAGAAGGATGATAGAGGAATCATCATCAAGAACAAGGCAAGACTAGTTGTTCAAGGATACACACAAGAAGAAGGGATTGACTACACTGATGTCTTTGCTCCTGTAGCAAGACTAGAAGCTGTTAGGATATTCCTGGCATTTGCTGCATCCAAGAACTTCAAGGTCTATCAACTTGATGTAAAGTGTGCTTTCTTATATGGAGTGATTGATGAAGAGGTTTATGTCAAACAGCCACCTGGTTTTGTAGATCCTGATCATCCTGATTATGTCTGCAAGCTTGACAAAGCTCTTTATGGGCTGCATCAGGCACCCAGGAAGTGGTATGAGACACTATCTGAGTATCTTTGTAAACATGGATACAGAAGAGGTACTATAGATGGAACTCTCTTCATCAAAGGACAGGGAAATGACTTATTGCTAGTTCAAGTATATGTAGATGACATCATCTTTGGTTCAACTAATCCAAAGCTCTGCAAAGACTTTGAGAAGCTGATGAAAGACAGATTTGAAATGAGTTCAATGGGAGAACTCAATTTCTTTCTGGGAATTCAAGTGAAGCAGGTTGAAGATGGCATCTTCATAAGTCAGTCAAAGTATGTTCAAGACATACTCAAGAGGTTCAATATGACTGATTGTAAGATTGCTAAGACACCCATAGCCAGAAACCACTCCCTTGGACCTGATCTTGAGGGGGAGTGTGTAGATGAACACTTATACAGGGCTATGATTGGGTCTCTTATGTATCTTACAGCTAGCAGGCCTGATATCATGTTTGCTACATGTATTTGTGCAAGATATCAAGCCAACCCTAAGATGTCTCACTTAATCACTGTGAAAAGGATTTAAGATACCTCAAAGGTGCTTCAACACTTGGTCTATGGTATCCAAAGAATCCTAATTTCAATCTGTATGCCTATACAGATAGTGATTATGGTGGTTGCAACATGACTGCAAAGTCTACATCTGGGGGATGTCAATTCCTTGGTGGAAGGGTTGTCTCATGGCAATGCAAGAAACAATCCTGTGTGTCTGCATCAACTGCTGAGGCTGAATACATTGCTGCTGCAAGCTGCTGTGCTCAAGTGCTTTGGATTCAAAATCAGATGCTGGACTATGGATTTAACTTCAAAGAGACTCCTATCCACATAGACAACAATAGTGCTATCTCTATCACTGAGAACCCTGTGCAGCACTCAAGGACCAAACACATCAACATCAGGTATCATTTAATAAGAGATAACTATGAAAAGGGATTAATTAAACTAGTCAAAGTTCATACAGATGAACAATATGCTGATCTGTTCACAAAAGCTTTTGATGAACAGAGATTTAAGTATCTGATATCAGCTATTGGGATGATTAACTTTGAGTAGACTTTTCTTAAAACTAATTCTAATTATTTCTTCTTAAAATATGGTGTCCTAAGTTGTCTAGTTCATCACTTTCATAAGCTCATGTTTTCTTTGGATGTAAAATTCTTTTTGAAGACTTTCCTTAGATTCTTGAAAATTTTCTGATACTTCGAAAGATAAAGTTTTATCTTCGAAGAAAATCATGTCTTCAAAATAAATAACTATCTAAGAGATTTTACCTTCGGAAGAAGTCACAATTCATCTTCCGAAGCTTAAAATTCTTATCTCAGACACTTATTCATTTTTAAGGACTTTTTCCTTCCGAAGCAAAATTAACCTTCAGAAGCTTTGTTTATCCCTATACAAAGCATCCAAGGGTTTATTTCTCTTCCGAAGCATAAATTTTCAAGACTCTCAGGAAATCTTCCGAAGCCATTTTAGCTTCGGAAGCTTTTTCAATCAAAACTTCCGAAGACAAATTACCTTCGGAAGCTTTTCGAACTTTTTGAGCAAAAGCAAACTACTTTTTCAGAGGTGGGACCGACTTCCGGATTTCAAAGTTTATCCTCTTTCATTAACTTTGGTTCAAATCCCTTTTCACATAAATACCCAACGGTTCCCCCTCTTTCCCACTATCTTCCTCAATTCCACTATTCCTATAACCTAATTCTCTAAACCGCCTTTGCTTTCTACCTTTCTTCACCCTTAAGCTTCTGAAATGGCCAACCTTAACCGCAGAAACAACCCAGATTTCTCCATGCAACTTCACAGGCAACATAATCAAGTTGTTTTGTTAAGCTCTGAGAAAGATGCAAGTTTCTCAAAGATTTGCCAATTTTTGACTCTGTCCAACTATTTCACCTCCCTGACCATTGATCCTACTCTATATGAGGATCACTTGCTTGAATTCTGGAAGACCTGCCAAGAGGTCATTATGGATGGGGAGAAGGCACTGTCTGCCACAGTGCAAGGGAGGACAATCTTCATCACTCCGGCCATCATTAACCAACACTTGCAGCTGGATGATGAAGAAGGTGAGGTTTCCTTCCCAAAGGAAGCTGTAAATCATTCCTTTGAGCAGATGGGCTATGAAGGAGATTTCTCTGTAAAGACCTTCAGGAAAGGGAAGGTCTCATCCCAGTGGAAATACCTGCTCCATGTGGTTATCCACAGCTTATCAAACAAGCATGGTGGATGGGACCAGATTCCTGAGGATCTCTCCTTTATAGTTCATGGGATGGTTCAGGGGGTCAAGTTCAGGTATTCACAATTTGTTTATACTAATTTACTTGCAAACTTAGACTCCTTAGAGTATTACATGTTTCCTAGATATGTTCAACACATTCTCAACTGTGAACTGGGCTCACAGTTGAGGGAAACAAGTAATATTCTTAAATTGGGACAGATGAAGCCCGGCATCTTTAAAATAATGAAGAAGCCAACTGTAGGCTTCTCAAGGGTAGAAACAGCCCTAGTCCAAAAATGTTAGAGCTCATTGCTCAAGGTGACAACCTAGCAACACAAGCTAGTGTTGAACCCACACCTCTTTTATCCTTACCTCTAAAAAGATCAGAAATCACCCTCACCTACCAAAGAAAATCCAAACGAACCCCTGCTCAGGCTATTGAGTCTGTGCAGGCCCCCATATACTCAACCTTACAGGAAGAAGTGGACACTAGAGCTCCCACTTCTCCTGAGGAGCAAACCACTCCCATCTCTTCACCTATCAGGGCTGAGGTTCCTCATGCTCACCCTGATGAGCTCACTAGCCCAACAGCCTTAAGCCTTCACTCTGAGTCTCAACACTCAAATGAACAACCTTCAGGGGACAGCTACCATCCCCAGCCTTTAGATCTCAACCAACCAATTCCCAACCTATCCTTCTATACTGATGAAGACTAGGATTCAGTGAGTACCATGAATCTCTCTTCTCCTCCCCTACTCAAAGAGAGATGAGTACCTCTGACTCTCCTCAGTCTATCCCACATCAGTCACCTATTACTGAGGTGGACACTTCTGAACCTGTTCAGGATGTCCATATGGAAGAGGCTCTCACTTTTGAAAGTGATTACATCATTAAGACCTCAACCATGGCAACTCAGCCCACTGGTATCTCAACTGAGGCTGCCAGTGAGCAGAGGAAAACCAGCAGCCAAGAACCTCAAGTTGGTGGTGAGAGAGAGGACTTTGGACCAATCATCTCATCCCCCAATGATTCTTCTGATGAAGATGAGGGGAATTTGAGACTAAAGGTGCAGAAATTGTCAAAAACATGCTCCTATTTAGTCTCTAAGGTTAGTCACTTGAAATCTCAGGTGACTACCTTACATAACAGGGTCAATGATCAGCAACTTCAGATTTCATATCTAAAGGAAAAACTAGCTGGGAGACCTTTAAGGAGAGCTCAACCAGGAACACAAGAACCTATGGAAGTGATTGACTTATCCTCTAGCTCACCTATGCAAGTGGGTGATGCTACCAAAAAGGGGGAGAAAGTTATTACAACCACAGAACCTGGGAGTTCTTCACAGATAATGGACATAGAGGACTCACCATCCTCACTTGCTGTTGTGCATTCTCAGCAACTTCCTCAAGTTCACATTAATGTGGACTCTATAGACTCAATCATCAGGAGTCTCTTTGAGGAAGGTATACCAAGGGCTGTCTCATCTCCACCACAAGGAACTGGCAATTACATCATAAGGTGGAGGTATGATGATGACAGAAGAGCCCTTATTCTTTACAGAGTTCAAGGTCAACAAGAAGTGTTTAATTTCCAAATCCTGAACTTCTATGAAAGTTTGGATTTAGTCAACATACCACTTGTCAATCCAAGCAATTCAAGACAAGCTGACAGGCTGGCTCAAAGAATCCAAGATAGGATCCTTGCAGAGTTCTCTCTAAGAAGGAGACTTAGGCAATCAGGCAATGTCATCGGTCAACTGGATGTTGAGGTGGACCCTAAGATTAGTTTCATAGTGGAAGCCTTGACTGAAGGCCCAGTGGCAGAACCTGAGACCCCTGTCTCATCATCAACAACTGCTGCAGAGGTCCAAACTCCCTCTGAGACACCTGCTAGTGAAGGTGTTTCTCAGCCTCTCTCTGGCCTGAGCATGGAAGCTACACCAAGCAATGAAGGCCAAGCCTCAATCTACCCTGAGTCACAAAGGTCTGTTGGTGACAAAGGGGAAAGGATAATGACTCCTAAGGAAATTGAGGAGGAAGAGAGAGAGAGGAAAAGGAGACTAAGGGGAGAAAGTTCTTCTGGGTCATCTAACTTCATGCAAGCTGCAATCAGGGCTGCCCCCAGACCAAATACTCAGGATGATGAGTTAAGGGGAGTCAGGATTACCTATTTACAGACCAGGAACTATGATATTGATGAAATCATCTCCCTCCCCTTAGAAGAGTTAAATGAACTGGCTGACATGGAAGTGTCAAGAGAGATGAAGGAGAAAGAGGATGCAAGGCTACTTCTCCAATTCAAAGAGGAGAAGAGACAGAAAAGACTCTACAAGCATGCTCCTACTCTCTCTCCAGTTCAAGAAAGTCCTGCACAAGAATATGTGGCTCCACAAGAACCTCAGGTAGATAAAGAAGAAGATAGGATCAAGATGATCAACTACCTGAGTGCCACAGGCTTCTATCAGGTAGATGCACTTCTTCCCTTGTCCTATGACTTCATTGAGGTTGAATACCTAAAGCAACTTGAGCTTGAGCTAGTCAAAGTAAGAAAGACAACCAAAAGGAAGCTAAGGGAAGAAGCTGCAAAGTCAAGAGCCATCATTCAAAAGAATGCAAAGAAGTCTGCTGACAGACAAAGAATGATGAGCTTCTTGAAGCTATATGGATTCTCCGGAAGGAGACTTGGCCCCATGTCTCTATTCACAATGGATGAGCATATAAGGGTGATCAAGTAGAAGATTAAAAGTGGAGAACTGATTGACTTGCACTCTCTTCCAAGTCAAGTCCCACCTGAAGTGGAGGTGAAGTTTGAACAACCAGAGACACCTCAACCAAAACCTCCAGCTGAGCCTCAGCAAGCTTCATCTTCTGATCCAAGGCAGGGTCAAACTCCCTCTCCTTCTGAACCTATGAGGGAGGCACACCCAACTGAGAAAGACACTGATGATCAACATGGTGCTGCAGACCAGTCTTCTCAGTTAAAGTCATCTAAGAGGAAGAAGAGAATGGCTTCTAAACCAAAGACTAAGAAGAAGAAGCCAAAGTCATCTACCTCTACACCTCAGGCTGAATCAGATCAACCTGAGGAAGTGCATGATGAGGCAGCCCAATCAACTCCTATGCAAGTGGCTCCTCTAACAACTGAGACACCCATCTTGTCCTGGACTTATTCTACTAATCCAGAAAGATGGCATGTTATTAGAGATCAAGGTGTTGAGAATGTCTACTCCTGGCAAGACATAATCAACTTACCTCTGTATGATCTCTTTGAGATGAGAAGATACTGTGAGAGTCTTGATGATCCTGACCATCTAATGAAGAAAGGAATGGTCTTGATTGTACTAAAGACTACCAACATCTGAAGATCTTCTAAGTATTTTGGTAGCATCAGCCTAGGGGGAGTTTGTAAGGATTCCTTAAGTCTGATGCAACCCAAAACATCCAAAGTGTCTCTGCAACATGCACTAAGTACTGAAGTGAAGAATGCTTCGGAAGTTTTACATAATGCATTAGAAAATACACTAAGTGTAAAATCTTCCGAAGCCAAGACCAATATCTTTCGAAGCCAAACATGAAGTCTTCCGAAGCCTCAGAGACAAATTCTTCCGAAGCTTCAACTTATGAAGACAAATTTCTTCCGAAGACTTTTAGTACACATGCTTTATCTGATGTACTGTTCCATAAAGCACCTTTTCCGCTGCATCTCTGTAAAGTCACCAACTTACATGAGTTGGTGAAAAGGTCCATGCTTTTGGTAACTGTACATTGAGGTCTTGAGTCTGTAACTTTCCACTTTATGTACTTTATCATTTTTGTAATGTATAAGGATGTGAGCTATGGCATGTCATAGTCACAAGGTCAAAAGGCAGATATGCCTTTTGATCCTACAATTGATTTTGTTAGTGTCTAGTCAATTGTATCCAGCTGGCTTTCAAAGTATGGCCGGCTGTAGGTTGTAGTATAAGTATTTCAAGTTCTTGTATCTTTCTTTATGCTTTGTAACACTTGTAAAAGAACTTGAGAAAGCAATATACTGCCTCCTTGAAACCCATACTCTCTTGTTCTGTCTCTTTACTTTACTTGTGTTCTTTGTATCACCTTGGTTAATCCAGTTCACTGTTTGATTAAAGTTTAGTTAATCTCCTCATTGTGTTGTTGTGTTGTAATTGTGTTAAAGCCTTTAAACGGTCCTGCACCATGTGAGGGTGTTCAATACAATCAGTTTTACAATGAGAATAGACTTTAGAACACTTAAGAGATCAAATAGAAAACCAGGTTTAAGTTGATGATACTATGAACACAAGTAAGTATGAGACTAAACAAAGAACAAGAATAAGATAAGTATGGTTTTTCAAGAATGTTGTATATTGCTCTCAAGTTCTATTACAAGTGTTAAAAAACATAAAGATAAATACAAGAACTTGAGATACTTTATACTACATCCTACAGCCGGTTATACTTTAAAAGCCAGCCAAAAACACTGATCTATACAACAAGGTCAATGTATAGTCAAAATGCAGATTGCCTTTTGACTTGTGACTATGACATGCCATAGCTCACATCCTGATATCTTACAAAAAGGATAAAATGTATAAAAGTAAAAAGTCATAGACCAATGACCATAATCTATAGTTGACAAAAGTAAAAGGTCTTTACCAATGACCATAATCTACAGTTGACAAAAGCATGGACCTTTTCACCAACTATTTAAGTTGGTGAGCCTTTAGAGTGGCAGTAGGAAGTTGTCCAGCTTTTTGTCAAAAGGTGATTAGAGAAAGCATATCTTCTTTGTTTTCAGAAGAAATCAGTCTTTGGCTTCGGAAGACTTTATCTTTGGGTTCGAAAGATTTGGTCTTTGGCTTCGAAGATTTTACACTTAACTTATTTTCTCTGAGTTGTGTAAAACTTTCGAAGTAACTTTACTATGTACATCATGCATGCATGCTGAGAGTTTTTTGGTTGCTTTGGTTGCATCAACCTTAAGTATAAACCTTACAAACTCTCCCCAGGCTAATGCTACCAAAACAGAGAAGATTACTCAGATATTGACAGTGCTCATTAGGATCAAACCATTCCTTTCTTCATCATTTGGTCAGGATCCCTCAGAGTCTCATAGTATCTCCTCATATCATAGAGATCATACAGAGGAAGATCAAGCATGTCTTGCCAGAAGTAGACATCTTGACCTCTTTGATCTCTAATGACATACCATATGTCTGGATTTGTAGTAAAAGTCTAGGACAAGATGGGACTCCCAGCTGCAAGAGGCTCTACATGTGTTGGACTTGGTTGAGCAGGCTCTTCTTGAGCTACCTTAGGATGTTCTGACTCATCCTGAGGTGTAGAGGTGGATGTATTGGACTTCTTCTTCTTCTTTGTTTCCCTTCTCATGGCCATCCTTTTCTTCCTCTTTCCAGACTTTAACTAAGGAGACTGGCCTTCAGCACGAGGTTGTTCTTGAATGTCTTCCTCAATTGGGTCCTTTTCATTCACATGTTAAGATGGAGAGCGATCAAGACCCTCTTGTGGATTAAAAGATGAAGTTGGCTATGGTTTAGCACTAGGTTCAGGTTGTGTTGTCTCTTGTGGTTCAACCTTGACCTCAACTTCAGGTGTTGCCTGACTTTAAGGAGAATGCAAGACAAAAAGCTCACCTTTTTTAATCTTCTGCTTGATCACCTTAATGTGCTCATCCATGGTGGATAGAAACATTGGAATGGACCAAGCCTCCTTCCGGAGAATTGATACATCTTCAAGAAGCTCATCATCCTCTGCCTATCAGCAAACTTCTTTTGACACTTTTGGATGATAGCTCTTGACTTTGCAGCTTCTTCCCTCATCTTCCTCTTAGCAGCTTTTTGTTCTTTTATTACTTGTTGCTTAAGCTGCTTGAGGTATTCAAACTCTATGTATTCATATGATAAGGGTCCTGATAAATACCTGTGGCACTCAGGTAGTTGATCATATTTTGTCTATCTACTTTCTTGTCTACCAGAGGTTGTTGCTCAGTTACCACAACATATGTCTTAGGACTTTCTTGAACTAGGGGAGAGGGTAGGAGCATGTCTGTAGTGTAACATCTGCTCATTTTCAAATTATAATTTACTACCATGTGCTATGAGCAATCGATTCATATTTCGTCCGCCCTGATGATTCCGCCGTCGGTCGGGGTGTGACATGTAGAGTCTTTTCTTCCTCCTTTCTTCCTTGATCTTGAGGAGCAGTTTTGCATCCTCTGCCTCCTTCCTCTCCTTTGAAAACTTAGTGTCAGCCAGTTCATTTAGCTCTTCTAAGAGAAGAGAGATAAGTTCATCAATGTTGTAGTTACTGATCCCAAAGTAGTTCAATCTGGCTGCCTGTAACTCATCATCTTGAGTGTTTGGCCTAGGGGCAGCCCTGATTGCAACTTCCATGAAGCCTAGGGACCCACTTGAACTATCTCCCCTTAGTTTCCTCTTTCTCTTTCTTTCCTCTTTCTCAATCTCCTCAGGAGTTAGTTTCCTTTTCCATTTGTCACTCACAGGCCTTGGTGACTCAGGGTGGAGAGAGCTTTGGCCTTCATTGCTTGGTTCAACACTTGAGCTCTAGCACCTTCACCAGCTAGTGTCTCACTAAGGGTAGAGGATGTTGAAGTAGTTCATGTAACAAGGTTCACAGGTTCTATCACTGGGCCTTCAGTCAAAGTTTCCTCTTTAAAGCTAATCTTAGGGTCCACCTCAACATCCAGTTGACCAATAACATTGCCTATTAGTCTTTGTCTTCTTTTTAATCTGAACTCTTCAACATCCTGTCTTGTATCCTCTCAGATAGTCTATCAGCTTGCCTGTTTTGACTGGGGTTGACAAGTGACATGTGCACTAGAGAGATACTATCATAGTATTTCAGGGTTTAAAAATTAAAAACTTTCTGCTGCCCCTGAAGTCTAGTAGTATCAGGGCTCTCCTGTCAGCATCATACCTCCACCCTATTATTTCATTCTCAGCATCATGGGGTGGGGTAGACATAACCCTTGGAATACCTTCCTCAAACAGACTTTGTATGAGTGAGTCTACATTAATGTGAATTTGAGGAGGTTGCTGAGTATGGATAATTGCAAGTGGGAGTGATTAATCCTCTATGTCCATAATCTGAGAAGAACTCCCAGGTTCTGTGATTACAGGTAGGACTTTCTCCTTCTTTTTGGTAGCATCAACCTCTTGCATAGATGAGCTAGAGGTTAGGTCCACCACATCCACAGGTTCTTGTAGACCTGGTTGAGTCCTTCTAAGTGATCTCTCAGCTAACTTGCTCTTGAGATCAGTGATCTCAAGTTGCTGGTCATTGGCCCTCTTTTGTAAGGTAGTCACCTGAGATTCCATGTGACTAACCTTTGAGACTAAATAGGTACAGGTTTTAGTCAGTTTTTGCACCTTTATTTTCAGACTTCCCTCATCTTTATCAGAAGAATCACGGCGGGATGAGAGAGTAGGACCAAAGTCTTCTTCATAATCACTAGCACTAAGTTCTTGCCTGCTGGATTTCCTATGCACCATGACAACTTCAGTTGAAGTGTTAATGGGTTGAGTTGCCATGATTGAGGTCTTAAGGATGTAATCGCTTGCAGAAGTGAGAGCATCTTCCATATGGACCTCCTTAACTTGTTCAAGGAGATCCACCTTAGTTGTGGGTCAATGATGTGGGCTAGACATGGGTGAGAGGAGCACTTATTTCTCCTTGAGTAAGGGTGAAGAAAAGAGACTCATGGTACTCACTGAAACCCATGTCTTTATCATCATGGAATTTAAGGTTGGGTATGCGTTGGTTGAGGTCTAAATGTTAGGGATGGTAGTTTTTCCGTGAAGGTTGTTCACTAGAGTTTTGAGACTCTGAGTGAAGGCTTAAGGCTGTTGGGGTTGTGAGCTCATCAGGCTGAGCATGAAGAACCTCAGCAATGATCTTTGAAGAGATGGGAGTGTTTGCTCCTCTAGGAAAGTGGGAGCTCCAGTGTCCACTTCCTCCTGCATGGGTGAGGAAGTAGAAGATGTGGGCAAAGCTGATAAAGACTTCCGTAGGCAAAGCTGCACTTTCGAAGGTTAAAGTAGAAGAACTTCCGAAGAAGGAACTCTATCTTCCGAAGACAAAGTAAATCCATCTTCCAAAGACAAAGACAAAGACTTTCGAAGTATAAAGACTTGAAGATCAGCAGAAGTCTCGGAAGAAGTAGACTCTTTCGAAGTATAAGTGGTTATTCTTCGGAAGAACCTACTATGAACCAGTGGATATTAGTATGGTCCTTCTGACAAGCTGCTGCAACCTCTGAAATATTGCATAGCGTTTTATCACGCCTATGTAGTTGACCATACTTTATTCAATGTTCATTGTTTATCAGTTAGTACAGTTACTAACTTTAGTTGGTGATAAAAAGGTAAGTCATGGACCTGTCATGACTACCTTATCTAGGATAGTATTTTATCTTAGATACCTTACTACTAGCAATGTAGTATTTGTTTAGTAGTAATTTCCAGCTGGTAATCTAAGTATAACCAACCGGCTGTAGATAGTAGTATATATAGTTATCATTGTAAACTCATTTGCATGCTTGTAAGAGTCTTGTAAACTTTGAGTTAAGAAGTAATATATACAAGTATCTTGAAAACCATTTCTTGTGTCTTGCTTACGTAGTATGTTATTATCAACTCTTAAAGGAATCTGCTTCATCATTCGAGTGTGACTTAGTGAGTTCAAGAGAGAATACTTGTGTTGATTGACCAAAGCCGATCCTGCACTTATTTTTTTATGTACGCTTTGAGTTGTCCTACATTTCGACGTAAGTTTTGTTTTAAAACACACCGGGTCAAATATAATATGTTTTAATTCAACTGTAAAAACTCCGAGTTACTTTACGTTTCGACGTAAATTAGTTCGGAAATGAGTCGGTGCGATTGTAACTTATATATTATCACGTTGCATAAGGGCCCACTACAGGTGACTTTTTTGTATTTTTTTAGTTAAAAAGAAATGAGTCAAATATAATACGTGTTCATTAAACAATATAAAATCGAGTTACTATACGTTCGACTTAAATTTAGTTTTAAAACGAGTCTGATCGATTGTACTCGATATTTTATCACGCTGTGTATGATGCCGCTGCAACGCAGGGCGAGTTAAAAAACTAGTTAAATATTAAAAACCATAAACCTAAAGAAAGCAAAAAAAAGTTACAAATATGCATTGTTGTTGGATTGTGTTTAAGTTTTCTAATGGAGGAAAGGTAATTAATGCTTAAATGATAAAAACTTGTACAACAATGAGAAGTTGTACTTTATGTATATATACATGTAAATTACTATCGATGCAGTTGCTTTTTGTTATATTATATAACTAGAAATTCAGCCCGCGTGATGCGACACGTTTAATAACTTCGTTAAGTGTGTTTTGACGGTTAACTGTGTTACGTGTGCTATGACGGTGACATTAATGCGATTAAGTACCTAGAAAAATGTATGAAGTTATAACGGTTCGATATTGATAGAGAAGCGTATTATACCTCTCACGTTGGGACGTAAAGGAACGTGTGAAGTTGTAGTCATTCGATATAGATAGAAAGAATATTACGTCTAGCACGTTACAGTATAAATAGTACGTAACATTGAAATAAAAAAAATACTCAACTAAAAACATTTTATAAAGATTATGAAAAAGTAAAAGAATTCGAAAAATAAGAAAAAAACAAAAAAACCTTAAAAAGCACCTGATGGGATTCGAACCCAAGACGGTTGTTATAAACGCAACAGCTGTAACCACTCGCACTACCTCAAACCTTTTCTCTAGATATAGAAAACAACATATTTAACGTGACAAAGATCGGTGGCTTCTTATTGGCCACCGACCTTTGTTTTTTTAGTATAAAAATAATGTTTGAGCAACGGTTACGTATCAAATATCATAGGGGTCTTTTGTAATTGTAAAATAGTTTAAGGGTTGTAGTTGTAAACTGTATCAATGGTTTGTTTAAATATACAAACCAGTTAATAGAATGAACATCGATGAAATGAATTGGATTTTCTCTTCTTCTTCTTAAGTGTTCTTCTTCTTCTTTTATCGATTCTATAGCTTGATTACCAATTTGTTTCGTAATAATGCTATCAGAGCTTCCTTTCCTCTTGACTGTGGGTTAGGGCTACAATCAGTCCTTTCACCGACCAAGATCTACAGCAGCGGGGATCAACCAGTTGAGGGCAACAATCAAGAAGTCATTAATTCAATCAATCAAGAAGTTAACATTTAAGTTTTGATCCAACACAAAGTCAACAACAATTAAGGGTTGGAATCGTCAAAGAAGCAACAACAATTAATTATCCGAATGCACAGCGACAACATCGAGGTTCAAGGATTAGGCGACTAAAAATCAAATTCAATTGAGCGACTATTATGGAAATCGCTATGGAGAAGATGATGTCAATTAGGCAAGAAGGTACCGACTATGACTATTGCTATGAATTTGAAAATTTGTTTAATCAGGGCAAAATTAATGAATATTATGCAATATATCTCTTTATGGATGGTCTTGAATTAGAAATTAGGGATGTTTTTATACAATTGCATCAGGAGGCCATTGCCTTAGCCTTGAAATTGGATGCAAATAAGTTGAAGGATTCGTTTTCTCCTTATGATCCAAATTCTTCTCTATATGAGCCCCACAAGGTGTTTAATGTTATTTCCAAGAATGATAATGACGAAATAAGTGAAGGTATAGGTGATGATTTAGGAAAAGACTCAAAGGAAAATAACCTGAAATGGGTTCTTCATGTCAAGATAAGGTTACTGAGAATCAAGAAAATGATAGTGATGTTAAAAGCAACCAGATTAATACTAAATTTTGTAAAGATGTATATGAAACAAATGTTTCAAAACACAATATGAGTTTAGAAATTGAAATGGGTGGTGTGGATATCTGCAACAAGAAATCAGTTTTTGTGCATTTACTTGATGCATGCCATACAATTCAAGTAAACGTGGAAGTTAAGTCAAAAATAATCAGTAGAGGGGTAAAATTGCTTCTTTTGCTAGATCACCATGTCAAACTGGATGAATATTTTAGTTTATTTAGTTCAAAATATAAAGAGTTCTACTCATGGAAGAATAAACTATTAAGGTGGGTGGATGCATGTTGCTTAGTTAATGAACTAAAGATAGGGGTGTATATGTGGCATAGATGGAAATCCAAACAGTTATTTGTATGAAGGAAGGTTGTTTGAAAAGGAAAGCAAGGGAATACATATGGCATAAATGGAGATCTAAACTTGAGATGTTTGTTGTTTCAGAGCAGTTCAGCTGTCAAGATGAATGTATAGAGGTTGTTGTAACTAGTACTAAGAAACTTGTTCATGATTGGTTACCTTCCAAGAAAATGGGTAGATCTTGTTACATGTTCCGCACTCATACTTACCAACGCTGTTAGGGGTATGTCGAATGGTTATGGACCATGGAATCTTAATGATGTTATCCGACTTGGTGACTTTTTACACACTTCAGGCCAATCAGATTTGTTTATATGACTGTAAAGGTGTTTTTCACTCGAGATCATTTTGTAATGGGTGAGTCTAAGTTGTAAATTTCTGAAAATACAACTTTTATTGGGTGATTACATAGTTGGGTAGTGTTGTTGTGTTGTTTGATAGTTGGTTGTGGTTTAGACTTAGTTTAAGTAGTGATCAGTTTTTTTGAACTAGTGTTTTCATGGCTTATGATAGATTGGTCACCATATAAGTTTGAATTGATAAGGGTTGAACTTTTGAGTGGTAACCAGGTTGGCCACATTATGCTTTGTTGAGCAAATGCAAAGTCCAAATATTTGAGTTGGTATAAAGTTTTGTTGTCCTTTCCATTCGATGAACTTGGTATAAAGATGCACATGATGTTAACTTGGGTATTGGAAATGCAATTACAAGAATCTCAAACTAGGCTACAATCTAATCATGATTCCAACAATTATGGTAAAACTGCTGATTGGTTCACCAGTCAAATGGAACTTGAAGATTTCAGTAATCATGTACACTAGTATGATACTCAAAGATTAGTCCAACTGATGTTCAAATACATAAAAAGAGTCTCAAAACAGTCACAAGTTTTTAATACTAGGACCATTTGATAATTCAAAAAAGAGCCAATATGTTTTTGTGAGCTGTGGTCAATAGGAGTGCAAACCTAATGTAAGGATTCCTATAAGTCTGATGCAAACCAAAACATCCAAAGTCTCTCTGCAAGCAATGCACTAAAGAACTGAAGTAGAATTGCTTTGGAAGTTTTACACCATGCACTAGAAATATTCTAAGTGTAAAATCTTCCGAAGCCAAGACCAATATCTTCCGAAGCCAAGACCAATATCTTCCGAAGCCAAAAATGAAGTCTTCAGAAACTTCAGAGACAAAGTCTTCCGAAGCCAAATAGTGAAGACAGATTTCTTCCGAAGACTTTTAGAGATATGCCTTTATCCGATGTACTTTACCATAAAGCTGGACCATCTTTCCGCTGCAACTCTGTAAAGTCACCAACTTACATGAGTTGGTGAAAGGTCCATGCTTTTGGTAACTGTACATTGAGGTCTTGAGTCCATGCTTTCTACTTTATGTACTTTTATCCTTTTTGTTATATATTAGGATGTGAGCTATGGCATGTCATAGTCACAAGTCAAAAGGCAGATATGCCTTTGATTCTACAATTGATTTTGTTTGTGTCTAATCAATTGTATCCAGCTGGCTTTTAAAGTATAGCCGGCTGTAGGTTGTAGTATAAGTATTCCATGTTCTAGTATCTTTCTCTATGCTTTGTAACACTTGTAATAGAACTTGAGAAAGCAATATACTGCATCCTTGAAACCCAATCTATTGTGTTCTCTTGTTCTGTATCTTACTCATTACTTGTGTTCTTAGTATCATTATTGTGGTTAATCCAGTTTACTGTTCGAGTAAGTTTGGTTAATCTCCTCTTTGTGTTGTTGTGTTGTAAGTGACCACCCTTCACCGGTCCTGCAATTGGTATCAGAGCATTTCAGGCTCTTGATATAAGATCTCACCATCTTAAGATCCCTCACACAAACAAATACTAAAATTTCAAATGGCAGCCATTTCAAAGACTGATATGGAAACTGGAACCATGAATAAGTCCCCACTGATCACTGTTGATGACTTTGATACCTGGTGTATGAGAATGGAAGGTTTCATCATGTCTCTAGACTCAAGAATGTGGGAGTCTGTTGAAAATGGACCTTTCATACACAGCACTCCTTCTGCTACTGGAGCTGGTATGATCCCCAAAGATGTGGCTAACTACTCTGATGAAGATAGCAAGAGAGTAGAGATTGATAGAAAAGCTATGACAGCTCTTCAAACTGCCCTTCCAAACTCTGTGTACAGAGGTTTCAAGAAGTGCAAAACAGCTAAACAGCTGTGGGATGCACTAAAACTGATGTATGAAGGCTCCTATGAAGCCAAGGAGAACAAGAAGGATCTCCTGAAGCAGCAGTTTGAAAACTTCACCTTCAAAACAGGTGAAACCATGACTCAGCAATACTTCAGGTATGCTGCAGTGACTGTAGAATCTTTCGAAGGTTCGTCATCAAAACTTCCAAAGTCCCAAAAGTTTTTGAAGTTTTGAAGGTCAAGTCCAAGACTCCAAAGGTGGTGTGGAAGTCTAAGAAAGACCAAGTGACTGAAGTTTCTCCATCAACAACAGCTCAAGATCTTTCTAGCACAACCATAGGATCTATTACTATTGCATTACCTTCTATTATACTTAGTGAGCCTAAGACAAGTAAGTCTTGGGTTTCCAAATGTAACTAATCATTTTCTTTGTGCAGGAACAGCTCAAGACAAACAAGAATGTCTAGATCATTGATAGTGGCTGTTCCAAGCACATGACATGCAATAGGTCACTACTCCATAACTTTGAGAGGATTGATGGAGGACCAGTTGCTTTTGGAGGAGATGAAGGTGGTTACATTTCTGGAAGGGGCAAGGTCACAAATGTTAAGCTCAGCATTGAAAAGGTAAACTTTGTCAAGGAGCTTGGGTACAATCTTCTGAGTGTATCCCAATTTTGTGGTCAGAGTCATAACATACTCTTTACTGAGCATGAGTGCATTATTCTCAAGCCTGGAGTGGTCATTCCTCATGAGCACATCCTGCTTAGAGCCCCCAGGAAAAGGAACATGTACAAGATGGACTTGCAAGAAACATCTCCCTCCAGAGAAGTTTCATGCTTTCTGTCTAAAGCAAATAGTGATGAGTCTTTCCTATGGCATAAAAGAATATGCCATGTAAACTTTAAGAACATGAATAAGCTAATTAAACATGATTTGGTAACTAGAATGCCAAAAATAGAGTTTACAAGTGATGATCATTGTGTTGCATGCCTGAAAAGGAAGCAACATAAGGTATCTCACAAGCCTAAGGAAAGGAACTCCATCACTACTCCCCTACACTTATTACATATGGATCTCTTTGTCCCCACCAGTGTAATGAGTCTAGGAAGGACCTCTTATTGTTTGGTGATCACAGATGATTTTACAAGATTCACTTGGGGTTTCTTTCTTAGAACTAAGGATGAGACCCCTGAGATTCTAAAGAATTTCATCTTAAAAATTGAGAATCAAAGTGATCACAATGTCAAAACCATAAGATGTGATCAAGGGACTGAATTCAAGAATCAAATCCTTGATACATTTTGTGATGAAAAAGGTATTACAAGACGATATAGTGCTCCCAGGACTCCTCAACAAAATGGTGTTGTTGAGAGGAGAAACAGGACACTAATTGAAACTGCAAGAACTATGGTGTCTGATTCTAAACTGCCCATCACCTTCTGGGCAGAGGCAGTAAACACTGCTTGCTATGTGCAAAACAAAGTTTTAGTAGTTAAGACACATGGTAAGACTCCTTATGAACTTTTGCACAAGAGAAAACCTTTCATTGGTTTTCTCAGGTCATTTGGATGTCCTTGTACCATCTTAAATACCAAAGATCAAATTGCCAAGTTTGCAGAGAAATCAGATGATGGACATTTCATTGGATACTCTTCCCAAGCTAAGGCTTATAGAGTATAGAATCTCATAACTAGAATTGTTGAGCAGTCAGCCAATGTGACTTTGAATGAACACATACCCTGTGTGGCTGGTTCTGGTCCTGATTGGCTATTTGATCTTGATTTAGTTACCAACTGTTTTAACAAATCTTGTGAGAATGTTTCAGGATCTGCAGAAAATTTAAATACAAGTGATCCTGATCCAAGATTTGAGCTGAGAAGACCTTCAACTCATACATCTTCAGCTCCAGTTGGAACTACTTTAGCAAATGAAGTTTCTATCAGCACTACAATGACAAATTCAGCTGATACATCTAGGGTGCCTTCAAATTCCAGCTCAGAGGCTCCACAGCCAGATAAAGATACCTCAATTGTGGAAGACAACAATGGTGATGGTGAAAGTGATCAGAAATTTCTTGATGCTAATAACCACACCATAGATGAGAACATCAATGATGTCACACACTCATTGGATCAAGTCAATCTTGATAAGTGTGGTGCTGTGGAGGGTGAATCATTTATGCCAGATCTAAATTTCTCAAATTTGGATCTTTCTCAGTAACTTGCTGTGATCCCTCAGCTTAGGATCCACAAGTCTCACCCCACCACAAACATTATTGGAGATGTTGTCACATGGGTAAGAACAAGAGGACAAACCCATGAAGCAAATGTTTGTCTTCACTCTTGTTTCTTATCCTAGATAGAGCCAAAGAAAGTTGATGAGGCTCTAAAGGATGGAAGTTGGGTTGAAGCTATGCAACAAGAGTTGCTTCAATTCAAAAGGCAAAAAGTTTGAAACCTTTGTCCTCTTCCTCATGGGAAGACTACCATTAGAACCAAATGGGTGTTTAGGAATAAGAAGGATGATAAAGGCATTATCATCAAGAACAAGGCTAGACTAGTTGTTCAAGGATACACACAAGAAGAAGGGATTGACTACACTGATGTCTTTGCTCCTGTAGCAAGATTAGAAGCTGTTAGGATATTCCTGGCATTTGTTGCATCCAAGAACTTCAAGGTCTTTCAACTCGATGTGAAGTGTGCTTTTCTGTATGGAGTGATTGATGAAGAGGTGTATGTCAAACAGCCACCTGGTTTTGTAGACCCTGATCGTCCTGATTATGTCTGCAAGCTTGACAAAGCTCTTTATGGGCTGCATCAGGCACCCAGGAAGTGGTATGAGACATTGTCTGAGTATCTTTGCAAACATGGATACAGGAGAGGTACTATAGATGGAACTCTCTTCATCAAAGGACAGGGAAATGACATATTGCTAGTTCAAGTGTATAGATTACATCATCTTTAGTTCAACTAATTCAAAGCTCTGCAAAGACTTTAAGAAGCTGATTAAAGACAGATTTGAAATGAGTGCAATGGGAGAACTCAATTTCTTTCTGGGAATTCAAGTTAAGCAAGTTGAAGATGGCATCTTCATAAGTCAGTCAAAGTATGTTCAGGACATACTCAAGAGGTTCAACATGAGTGATTGTAAAATTGCTAAGACACCCATAGCCAGAAACCACTCCCTTGGACCTGATCTTGAGGGGGAGTGTGTAGATGAACACTTATACAGGGCTATGATTGGGTCTCTTATGTATCTTACAGCTAGCAGGCCTGATATCATGTTTGCTACATGTATTTATGCAAGATATCAAGCCAACCCTAAGATGTCTCATCTTATCACTGTCAAAAGGATTTTAAGATACCTCAAAGATGCTTCAACACTTGGTTTATGGTATCCAAAGAATCTTGACTTCAATCTGTATGCTTATACAGATAATGATTATGGTGGTTGCAACATGACTGTAAAGTTTACATCTGGGGGATGACAATTCCTTGGTGGAAGGGTTGTCTCATGGCAATGCAAGAAACAATCTTGTGTGTCTGCATCAACTGCTGAGGCTGAATACATTGCTGCTGCAAGTTGCTATGCTCAAGTGCTTTGGATTCAAAATCAGATGCTGGACTATGGATTTAACTTCAAGGAGACTCCTATCCACATAGACAACAATAGTGCTATCTCTATCACTGAGAACCCTGTGCAGCACTCAAGGATCAAACACATCAATATCAGGTATCATTTAATAAGAGATAACTATGAAAAGGGATTAATTAAACTAGTCAAAGTTCATACAGATGAACAATATGCTGATCTGTTTACAAAAGCTTTTGATGAACAGAGATTTAAATATCTAATATCAGCTATTGGGATGATTAACTTTGAGTAGATCTTTTCTTAAAACAAATTCTAATTATTTCTTAAAATTATGTGTGTCCTAAGTTGTGTAGTTCATCACTTTCATAAGCTCATGTTTTCTTTGGATATAAAATCCTTTTTGAAGACTTTCCTTAGATTCTTGAAAATTTTCTAATCCTTCGGAAGATATATTTTTTACCTTCGGAAGTAAATCATGTCTTCAAAAAAATAACTGTCTAAGAAATTTTACCTTCGGAAGAAGTTTCAATCTATCTTCCGAAGCTTAAATACTTATCTCAGACACTTATTTGTTTTTAAGGACTTTTTCCTTCCGAAGAAAATTAACTCTCGAAAGCTTTGTTGTTTTATATACAAAGCATTCAAGTGTTTATTTCTCTTCCGAAGCAAAATTTTCAAGATTCTCAGGAAAATCTTCCGAAGTCATTTTAGCTTCGGAAGCTTTTTCATTAAAACTTCTGAAGATAATTTACCTTCGGAAGCTTTTCGAATTCCAAGAAAACTACTTTTTGAGCAAAAGTAAACTACTTTTTCAGAGGTGGGACTGACATTCGGATTTCAAAGTTTATCCTCTTTCATTAACTTTGGTTCAAATTCTTTTCACATAAATACCCAGCGGTTCCCCCTCTCCCTCACTATCTTCTTCAATGCTACTATTCCTCAAACCTAATTCCCAAACCGCCTTTGTTTTTTACCTTTCTTCATCCTTAAGCTTCTCAAATGGCGAACCTTAACCGCAGAAACAACCCAGATTTCTCCATGCAACTTCACAGTCAACACAACCAGGTTGCTCTGTTAAGCTCTGAGAAAGATGATAGTTTCTCAGAGATTTGCCAATTCTTAGCTTTATCAAATTACTTCACCTCCCTAACCATTGATCCTACTCTCTATGAGGATCATCTGCTTGAATTTTGGAAGACCTGCCAAGAGGTCATCATGGATGGGGAGAAGGCACTGTTTGCCATAGTGCAAGGGAGGACAATCTTCATCACTCCGACCATCATCAACACTCATTTGCAGCTGGATGATGAAGAAGGTGAGTTGTCCTTCCCAAAGGAAAGTGTCAATCATTCCTTTGAGCAGATGGGCTGTGAGGGAGATTTCTCTGTAAAGACCTTCAGGAAAGGAAAGGTCTCATCCCAGTGGAAATACCTACTCCATGTGGTTATCCACAGCTTGTCAAACAAGCATGGAGGGTGGGACCAGATTCCTGAGGATCTCTCCTTCATAGTGCATGGAATGGTTCAAGGGGTCAAGTTCAGGTACTCTCAATTTGTCTATACCAATTTGCTTGCTAACTTGAACTCCTTAGAGTATTATATGTTTCCTAGATATGTTCAACACATTCTCAACTATGAACTGGGCTCACAGTTGAGGGAAACATATAATATTCTTAAATTGGGACAGATGAAGCCCGGCATCTTTAAAATCATGAAGAAGCCAACTGTAGGCTTCTCAGGGATAGAAACAGCCATTGTCCCCAAAATGTTAGAGCTCATTGCTCAAGGTGACAACCTAGCAACACAAGCTAGTGTTGAACCCACACCTTCTACCTCTCTACCACTAAAAAGACCTCAAGTAACCCTCACCTACCAAAGAAAATCCAAACGAACCCCTGCTCAACCTATTGAGTCTGTGCAGGTCCCCATATACTCACCTTTACAGGAGTAAGTGGACACTAGAGCTCCCACTTCCCCTGAGGAGCAAACCACTCCCATCTCTTCAACTATCAGGGCTGAGGTTCCTCATGCTCACCCTGATGAGCTCACAAGCCCAACTGCCTTAAGCCTTCACTCTGAGTCTCAACACTCAAGTGAACAACCTTCAGGGGACAGTTACCATCCCCAGCTTTTAGATCTAAATCAACCCATTCCCAACCTTTCCTTCTATACTGATGAAGACTTAGGTTTCAGTGAGTACCATGAGTCTCTC
Source organism: Flaveria ramosissima (assembly GCA_025215565.1). Lineage (NCBI taxonomy): Eukaryota > Viridiplantae > Streptophyta > Magnoliopsida > Asterales > Asteraceae > Flaveria > Flaveria ramosissima. Next base: position 14,336,540 of record CM046038.1, on the reverse strand, counting down.
TTCTCTTCCCCTACTGAAAGAGAGATGAGTACTCCTGAGTCTCCTCAGTCTAGCCCACATCAGTCACCTATAACTAAGGTGGATACTTCTGAACCTGTTCAGGATATCCATATGGAAGAGGCTCTCACTTTTGCAAGTGATTAAATTATTAAGACCTCAACCATAGCAACTCAGCTCATTGACATCTCAACTGAGAATGTCAATGAGCAGAGGAAATCCAGCAGCCAAGAACCTGAAGTTGGTGGTGAGAGAGAGGACTTTGGTCTAATCATCTCATCCCCCAATGATTCTTCTGATGAAGAAGAGGGGAATCTGAGACCAAAGGTGCAAAAACTGTCAAAAACATGCTCTTATTTAGTCTCTAAGGTTAGTCACCTTGAATCTCAGGTGACTAGCCTTCAAAACAAGGTCAATGATTAGCAACTTGAGATATCTTATCTCAGGGAAAAACTAGCTGGGAGACTTTTAAGAAGAGTTCAACCAGGAACACAAGAACCTATGAATGTGGTTGACCTAACCTCTAGCTCACCTATGCAAGAGGGTGATGCTACCAAAAAGGGGGAGAAAGTCATCACAGACACGAAACCTGGGAGCTCTTCAGAGAGTATAAATATTGAGGACTCACCATCCTCACTTGCAATTGTGCATACTCAGCAACTTCCTCAAGTTCACATTAATGTGGATTCTATAAACTCTATCATCAGGAGTCTCTTTGAGGAAGGTATACCAAGGGCTATGTCATCCCCACCTCAAGGAACTTCAAACTACATCATTGGATGGAGGTATGATGCTGATAGAAGAGCCCTTATTCTTCACAGAGTTCAAGGGCAACAAGAAGTATTTGATTTTTAAACCTTGAACTAATATGAAGGTCTTGATCTGGTCAACATGCCACTTGTCAATCCAAGCAAATCAAGATAAGCTGACAGGTTGGCACTCAGAATTCAAGACAGAATTACTGGAGAGTTCATCCTAAGAAGGAGACAAAGGCAATCAAGTAATGTCATTGGTCAACTGGATGTTGAGACAAACCCTAAGAATAGCTTCAAAGGGAAAACCTTGGCTGAAGGCCCAGTGATAGAGCCTGAGAGCCCTGTCACACCAACAACTGCTTCAGAAATTCATTCCCTCAGTGAAACACCTGCTGGTGAAGGTGTCTCACAACCTCTCTCTGGCCAGAGCATGGATGCTACACCAAGCAATGAAAGCCAAACCTCTATCCACCCTGAGTCACAAATGTCTGTGGGTGACAAAAAGAAAAGGATTTTGACTCCTGAGGAAATTGAGGAGGAGGAGAGAGAGAGGAAGAGGAAGCTAAGGGGAGAAAGTTCCTCTGGGTCTTCAGGTTTTATGCAAGCTGCAATCAGGGCTGCCCCCAGACCAAATACTCAAGATGATGAGTTGAGGGCAGTCAGGATTACTTACCTGCAGACCAGGAACTATGACATAGATGAGATTATATCTCTCCCCTTAGAGCAACTAAATGAACTGGCTGACATGGAAGTGTCAAGAGAGATGAAAGAAAAAGAGGATGCAAGGTTACTTCTCTAATTCAAAGAGGAGAAGAGACAGAAAAGACTCTATAAGCATGCTCCTACTCTCTCCCCAGTTCAAGAAAGTCCTGTGCAAGAGACTATGGCTTCAACACAAGAACCTCAGGTAGACAAAGAAACAGACAGACAAAACATGATCAACTACCTGAGTGCCATAGGTCTCTACCAGGCATCTGCACTCCTTCCCTTGTCCTTTGAGTACATTGAGTTTGAGTATCTCAAACAACTTGAACTTCAAGTGCTCAAAGAACAAAAAGCTACAAAGAGAAAGATGAGGGAAGAGGCTGCAAAGTCAAGAGCCATCATCCAAAAGAGTATGAAGAAGTCTGCTGATAGACAAAGGATGATGAGCTTCTTGAAGCTATATGGATTCTCCAGAAGGAGACTTGGCCCTATGTCTCTATCCACAATGGATGAGCATATCAGGGTAATCAAGCAGATGATCAAGAGTGGAGAACTGATTGACTTACACTCTCTTCCAAGTCAAGTCCCACCTGAAGTGGAGGTTAAGGTTGAACAACCTGAGACAACACAACCCGGACCTCCTGCTGAGCCTCAACAAGCTTCATCTTCTGATCCACAGCAGGGTCAAACTCCCTCTCCTTCTGAACCTGTGAGGAAGGAACACCCAACTGAGAAAGACAAGGATGATCAACAAGGTGTTGCAGATCAGTCTTCTCAGTTAAAGTCCTCTAAGAGGAAGAAGAGGATGGCTTCTAAACCAAAGTCTAAGAAAAAGAAGCTAAATCATCTACCTCTACACCTCAGGCTGAGTCAGATCAACCTGAGGAAGTGCATGAAGAGGCAGCCTAACCAACTCCAATTCAAGTGGCTCCTCTTGTAGCTGAGACACCCATCTTATCCTGGACCTTCTCTACCAATCCAGAAAGATGGCATGTAATCAGAGATCAAGGTGTTGAGAATGTCTATACATGGCAAGACATAATTAACTTACCTCTGCATGATCTCTTTGAGATGAGAAGATACAATGAAAGTCTGAATGATCCTGACCATCTAATGAAGAAGGGTATGGTCATCATTGTGCTGAAGACTACTAACATCTGAAGATCTTCTAAATGTTTTGGTAGCATCAGCCTAGGGAGAGTTTGTAAGGATTCCTATAAGTCTGATGCAAACCAAAACATCCAAAGTCAAAAGGCAGATATGTGTTTTGATTCTACAATTGATTTTGTTTGTGTCTAGTCAATTGTATCCAGCTGGCTTTCAAAGTAAGCCGGCTGTAGGTTGTAGTATAAGTATTCCATGTTCTAGTATATTTCTTTATGCTTTGTAACACTTGTAATAGAACTTGAGAAAGCAATATACTGCATCCTTGAAACCCAATCTCTTATGTTCTCTTGTTTTTAGTCTCTTACTCATTACTTGTGTTCTTAGTATCATTATTATGGTTAATCCAGTTTACTGTTTGAGTAAGTTTGGTTAATCTCCTCTTTGTGTTGTTGTGTTGTAAGTGACCACCCTTCACCGGTCCTGCGCCTAATGTCAACTTCCATTATGAAAGATTGTAGTCGAAAACATTGCCTTACCCAATTTGGGTCAAGAAACATAGATTTGCTCCGAGCTTGTTTCCTTCCTAAATTGACGTGGGATCTTTTTATTATGAAAATCTAGTAAAGGATTTGGGTCAGGATTACGATTTTGGACGCATAAGGAAGGTTATGGAAGCATTAAAATGATACAAAAGTAAGGGTTGCAACATAGAAGAATTCAAGGCCTGTTGCACTTCTTACGCATCAGCATGCAATAAAGACTACAATTTTTTTTTTACATTAGTTGCTTAGTTGGGTTGTCATTGGTCTTTTTTGTTGTTTCTAGTGTTTTTTTTCCTTGATTCTTGGGGTCAAGAATCTTTAATGGAGAAAGTATTGTTATGTATCATATATCATAGGAGGTCTTTTGTAATTGTAAAATAGTTTAAGGGTTGTAGTTGTAAACTGTATCAACAGTTTGTTTAAATATACAAACCAGTTAACAGAATGAACATCAATGAAATAAATTGGGTTTTTTTTTCTTCTTCTTAAGTGTTCTTCTTCTTCTTTTATTGATCCTATAGCTTGATTACCAATTTGTTTCGTAACAGCAACACATAGACGTTTTTATATTGCATCTTTTGTGGTGATAAACAAAGGCAGATGTGTTTTGTATATAACTGGTCAAGATAGACTGTTTTCTTTTTCAAATACAAAACTAAACCAGAGAACTTTGTCTAAAATGAAGCAAAATATTCATTTTATAGCACGTGGAGTCATGTATAGTTGCACAACCAAAATTCCATAGGTTTTTGCTTTCTAGTTCAGATCATGCAACTAAGACACTAAACATAAAAATCAATACATGTATCACATAATACTAGATGAACGTATAGATTACATTACATTATAAAAAGCATAATACAATGGCGATCGTGGACACAGATCTAGCCACAAAAAGATACCTATAGGAGAAGTTACCTCCTAAATCTGGGGGTAACAACGGTTTTCACAACTAACTTTGCCACACTTTCATCTATTTTACAAACATACATACAGGTTTTAACCCAGAAAGGATAAAAACGGATGAGATACAAAGAACAAAGGAACATATTAAGTTATTAGCTCTTGCCCGCTTGAGGTAAACTACGCCAGGGCTAGGATGAGAAATTGAGATACGGATACCTTATATCCATTCTTTTTGCAGCCACATCTCGCATCACTGAAACCCACTTGACAGCTGCTCGAATCTTGCACCACCTTCCCCTCGGGGATAAGTTCCTTGAGAAACAGATACCAAAATCAGAAGAAACAGTATCTACATGTCCATGCCATGATGATGGTCCTACTTGGTAATTAAAAGCAGGAGCCGGCTGACCAGACACCATACCTGAGCCTGAACTATATCCTTCACCATAAGATCCATAGCTAAAATCTGTAAATATGAAGCTGTTCCTTAGAGTTGGAGAACACAAGTGCATAGAAGAATCCTCGGGTATGTATTGACTGCTATCGTCGACCCCAAATGTGTATGGGGTCGATGCCAGCTGCATTTGTGGTTGACCTGCGCATAATGATGGAGCCTCGTTAAATTATCATGAATGTATAAAACAATTTCTAGTTATATATGATTGGATGCTAGTGAATGGCATAACCAGCCTGTTTACTAACAGAGGCAATTTTGACCCGTTTGCTTATGAATGGATCGATTTGGTCCAAAATGTATTTCTACTGCATAAAAGCCTCCTAAATGATTTGATACAATTATGACACAATAATGATTTATAAAATGATAAATAAAATGAAAAAGTGTTGCAGGCCAACCACAATTTCCACCTCTAATTTTTGGTTCCAAATGAAATGAAATTCAATTTCTTGAAATAAGCCTTAATAATTTATATACCTGGGTGCAGAGATGAGATATTAACATCCTGCAGGGCCATATTAGCACCGCTTCTAAGATGGTGACCGAGTAAATTGGATGTCAATAACGAAGCTCCAAAAACAGACAGATCATCCATTGGTAGTATCCCCTCTAAATTCTTGTAAAATTGATTCTTTAAAGATTCCACTAGATGCTGCACATCATGAAAACATCTATAAGTATCATCATTTCAGTTCACTTCTATAAAAGATCGATTGCAAGACTGGGATAGAACACAAACCATCTGCAAAGCGGGAAGATTTTCAAGGGACAAGTAATTTCGGCCATCAAAAGTTGCACCTACAATTGTGAAAATGCAATTGAACAAAAGCCCAATTCCTTCTGCCCCGCAGTTATATATATACAGATTGTCATCTAAAACACAATCTCTGGCATGTTTTATAATAGTCTCCCATGTCTTGTTACATGACCCACCTAGTATCTGTGTTATCCCAAGCATATATAAGTGGCTAGTTCATGAAAACTTCATATGACATGAGATGAATTATAAATGCTATCTTACCTTGCGTAGCAAAGACTCATTAGTGACATACAATTGTAAGAAGTCCTTCACGGTACATATTCTATTTGACCCCAATCGCCTATGAAAAACCCCATCTTTTGCTATCTTTTCCAGCCGCCATATGTCATCACCCAAAGCTGGAGGATGATGCTTTTTGTATGCTGAATCAAGGAAAACAAACTGACAATCATAATATCCTAATTGTAATTATCTTTAATATTACATATCTGCTGGTTTTCATGGCAGCTGTGTCATTGTCACAGGGTTGGACAGAAGAATTCGTACTCATTTAGACAAATTTAGATGTGGTGATTTTGACTCGTTGACTTATATATATAGGTCAACCTGAGTTATCTCCAACAGCTCAAATGGGTCAGACAGGCTTGAACCCATCAAAAGCATATTCAAATGCATAAAGCCCCAATAATTATTAAAAAATTGCACATTATTATTGGAATAGTATAGTCTCTCTATTATAATTAGTACATTTTTAACTCGTTTAATCCAATAAAAGGATAACAGTAGTATTAGTGGGTCGAGCCAACCACTTTTGACCCGCAATTCAAGTGACCCGTTTTGACTCATTAGAGGTGTAGATGAGACTTACATTCTCCACGATGATCTTTCACCACAAACGGTTCACTTATTGCCTCTCTAATTCTTACTCCAGAAATAGCATGTGCACCTAATCTGAACGTCCTACTTCTTCTCCAGCTTGAATTATCAGTAAAAAACACTTCACCTAAATCACCAACTCCATCTTTTAGAACCATCACCAAATCTCCAGTCACTAGTGGCCTTTTTCCATCTCTAGCATATATAACTTTGGTCTCAAAATCCTTCTGAGACCAGTCTGCATCATCATCGACAGAGAAGTCGCCATCAAGCGGAACAAATTTAATCTTTAATGAAGATAAGGGTCCAGATGATACTATTTGATTAGAGACAGTATCAAATAGAACTAGTGTTACTGCACCATTATCCTCAGATTCCACCTTGCTGCCTGTGAACAACATCTGAGGCAACTTGGTCTGGAAACGAAGCTGCAAAGATGTGCCACATGGTTCAAGTGCATTAAAGGGAGATCTGTCAAATAAAGAACCGTTAAAAGGGCATGTCAAATAAAGGGATCTATATCTAAAAGATACCAAATTCTAAATGAGACGGAGACTGACCTTGGTGATGAACAACAGAAGCTTTGACATGCACGCTGCACCTCATCTCGTACCTACCAAACAGATGGATCACAACTTAACAATAAATACATGAAAGCATGCACAACATAATACATCCAAATTCCAAAAAACTGCTAAAATGTTAATTCGGTATCATCCCATAAGAAGATTGTTTTTCAAGAAAAAGTTACAAAGAGGATATCTCATAAAGGAAAACTTTGTTCAGATAATTGAACCTAAATAAACACAAGAGTAGGAGTGATCTTACCCATCCCTGAATTAATGGTTCCAACGTCGAAGCTAAATCTTGACATGAAAGCCCAAGGATCACATTACTAGCCAGGCTTTCAATAAAACAGAAATTGTGTCAAGAAAAAATAAATAAAATAAAAACTGAAAATGTCAATTAAAATCTTAATCACTCACTTTGATGAGATGATTCTTTGCTTGGATTTATAATTAATAACTTCACAACCATCCTCTTCCTCTTCACCTAATGGTCGTTTCAGTACCATCAAACACCCAAAAATAGACTAATTAGTTAACAGCTTTAGGAACAATCAATGGTACAGAGATAAAATCTAAATAACCAAAGTCATAGGCCTATTTAAAGAAAAGTGTGAGGAGACTTCTTTGAAGCTTCCCAATCAATTAACAAGTATATGATAGCTAAATCAACAATAACAGTACAAGAACTACAAGATGTGGGTTTGTGCTATAAAAAAATATACTTTTGGATATCCCAAAGTGAAAAGTACATTGGATACATCACTGATTCATGTCGTATATAATAATTTAATTAAGGTTTTCCAACAAGATTGCTTGAATCATTCAACTTTTACCATAGTAATTGAATTAATCATATATCTAAATACCTACAAATATTAGACAACAAACCACGTGTATATGGGAAGGCACCTACCAAAGTACCATTGTACTAACTACAAATGTGTTTTGTTAATCAAAGATGGAATTGGCATGGGCGTATTGAAGCAAAGTTATAACATTACAATGAGATTTGTACTTTTTACCAAAATGCCCTTAAAACTACAAATATTCAAATTATACATAAAATTTTAACTAGAAAACAAAAAAAAATTAAGAACCAAATAAAAAATCAAACTTCCAAATTTCCTCAATATTAAGTATTTATAAGAATGTTTATAAAACTAAGACGATTAAAAAATGTCATAAATGATAAAAGAGGTGATTATATCAATCATCAATATTCACATTCCAATCCCTTAAAGTAAAATAATAACAAACCAAACACGATAATGACAAAAGAATGGAATTGAAATTCCATTTCAATTTGTCAACTAGAAGCATATAAGATCCTCATTTCTGTTCCTTCATATTTCAATTCCTTTCATTTTGTCAACTAGAAGCATGAAAGATTCTCATTCACTTCTTTCATATTTCAATTCCTTTGACATATGCCACTTAGTTTGCAAATCAAACACCGCCTAAGATTATTGGGTTCATTTCTGCTATGGAATTACTAGGAGTGCATCAACAATGAACAACAAAAGTTTCATTCCGTCTCATCATTCTTAAGATGTCCTAAATATCATTCAATTGTGTGATTGAGATACCAAGATCTTAGCTCCGAGATTTGCCTAAAAAGTTATTATAGTTCTCATCTTAGTAAATTATAATTTTATTTGCATTTTATTACAGTTTATATATTTAAACTATTCACTCTAAAATAATTTATTTTAAATTTGAAATCATGTAACATGTTGAGTTGAGAATATTTTACTCAAATTATTAAATTCTGAAATATTTATTTGTTAAATGTTTCATTTATTTCTTAAAATTATTAAAAACATATAGTTTTTAAAAAAAGAATTTAGTTATGATACACTGTGTGTAAAAAGTGAATTTTAGTGGTTTCTCCTCAGACAAACGACATTAAAAAGACGAGTGACATCACGTTGTCACGATGAATGTAAGGACTAAGGACGTATATCATAGTCTAAGAAATCGAAGGATATGACTAAGTTATCATATTCTGTAAGGATCCGCGTTTCATACACCATCCTAAACTACAGTTTCGAAGTGGTAAACTATAGCAGAGGCTGTAAACTGCAGTTTACCACCTTTAATGGTGCACATGAAGTATGAAACAAGAACCCTTATTTAATAATATTAAATACATGTTGCAACAAACATAGCATCGTCCAACAGCCCATTTCGTCAAACCGATTAACAGTCATTCAAACTACTCATGAAACTCCCAAATTTCTTACTTCATGTTTTGGTTCAAGAACTACAACCTGATTAATTAAAGATTGCGGCTTGCTTCAAGGCACTCAAATATATAAAGCATTTACTAACCTATAGTCAAACGTCAACTGTACGAGTGTAAGAAAGAGAGAGAATAAATGCGTACCTGCTGAGTAGTTTGATGTTGATTTGGGGGTTAGGGTTCATATAAGGAAACTTGGTGGAAATCGCAGAGAGACGTGCGAAGACTATCACTTCTACAAGCATTATTAAATCAATTGAATTGAATGGTAAATGATTTCAATATACCGGAACGTTGATTTTCTTTGGAATAGTCGTCGAATAAAAGAGAATTTGGTGGTAGAACAAAGCGTAATCGACGACAAAAACCAAGATTTTGGTGGATCAAACATAAAAAAGTCGTGTTGTCGTTGTCAATGTCGTTGATCCGCTGAGACAATGGAAGAAGATATCGCTTTCTTGGGAATCATCTTCGAAAACCTCTTTGTCAAAGTGGATAGTGGAAGTAGAAAGCTATCAATTTCTCCATGTTGTCTCCTTCAGTAGTCAAAGCGGTATTGAGTTCAAAACCAGGAAGGAGTATAGAAAATTCAGCCTAACTATTACAAAAATGTTAAGTTATTAGTGTTGACATTGCTTTCACCTCAACTTTATAATATTGCTGATGGACCGTCCCTGAAATTTTCTCATATCTAATTCAACACCCGTCAGTATTTGTTGCCTAATTATCTATCAGGTATTGAATTTTCTCGTGGGTATCATGTATACTTACGGGTGTAAACGAACCGAACGTTCAACGAATAGTTTTTTTATGTTCGTTCGTTTATCAAAGAACGAACACGAACAAGAAAATGTAGTTCGTTTGGTTAAATGAACGAACATGAACAGAGGCTCTGATAATTCATTTATGTTTGTAAACATTCGATAATATGTTTGTTAATGTTGCTATACAAATCTTAATCAAGAGATTAAGGCTTGGGAGCAGTGCGAGAATGGGGTTTTTACCAAGGATCAGGCTGGAACTTGGTTTGGACTTCGGCTGACGGGAGGTCGTCAGGAAATGGGCTGCGGCTGGGCTTCGCTTCGGCTGAGCAGAATATCTGTGAGACAAAAACAACACCGAGAGCCTCGCCTCGGGCAGAAGGGGTTTTCTCCCCGAGACCACACTCCGGCGTGAGAATAAGTATATGTATTGAGAGAATTCGAAGGGATAGATTAATGAATAGCTAAGTGGAGTGAAAGTGTTAAGAGAATGTGTGTCCTCTACCTGTGGAATGGAAGAGGTATTTATAGTGTTTGTGGATGGAAACAAAACATGACATGGTTCTATTTTTGGAAGTCTGTAGTCAAAGACATGAGCCTGAAATCCCCTATTCAGGGATCTTATACTTTTCTAGTGCAAAGGGTTTCTGACTGGAATTAATGTCATTTGTCTTTGTAGTTGACTTGGGGATTTTGTGGGCTGCTCTGACCTTCTGCCTATGTTTTGGCTTTATTCGTTTTGTCATCTTATGTTTCCTTCTTATTCCCTTGTAACCAATGAATGGCTTCCTTGGTTATTACGTTTACTTTGCTTGTGCCTTTCATGAAGATCTTCTGAGTGTCATAGGTGAGATAAATCGCCTTGTGTCTTTGAGTCAAGTACCCAGCCGCAGCTTGGGTCCAGTCTTCCGACCACGGCTTGGGCTTATTTCGTGGGCGGAACGCAACTTGGGCTTGTAACGCGGCTTGGGGCTGGGTGAACTGCGGCTCGGGCCCACAGCCCGGGTGAAACGCGGCTTGGGCTTGCAGCCCGAGTGGGCTGCGGCTGGGCTTGCAACCCGAGTGGGCCGCGGCTGGGGCTTATAGCCCGATTGGGCCGCGACTGGGGTGATCCGCGGCTGAGGATTATAGCCCAATTGGGCCGCGACTGGGGTGATCCGTGGCTGAGGCTTACAGGCTGACCTTACGTTTTATCGGTTCAGGCTTTGTTTGTCTTTTGGGGTGATACCCCTTCATGTCCCTCCAGTCCACTGTCATGTTAATAACCATGTCATTGGAATTATTATGACCTTTGTACTTTCTAGTGATGTGTCTCTTTGTCACCATCAATTCTTAAGTCATCTTTGCCTCGAGCCCCGACCTTGTTTTCCATCAATCATATCATTGTCCATCAATTCCTAGAGCCACGGGTTGGTCCTTGTCAATCGCCTCCTTGGTGACTTTCCTCGAGACGCGGCCCTACACCCGTCACTTTGACCTCGGCCCACGGGCCTTGCCTCCCTCGAGCCGCGGCCTATTAGCCGCCGACCCCATGGCTCATACCCCTAGGGCTTTTTTTTTCTATAAATTCACCAAAAATCCCTCCTTTCATATCACTCTTCTTCTTTTCCTTCTTTCATTTTCCTTCAAGTTTTCTTCCATACTCTTTCATTCAAGAACACAAATCTTCCTGGTAAGTTATTCGAACTATTTCTCATCTTTCGCGTTTCTAATGCAGTGTAGAAATGAAATGGGTCTTCAACACTCGGTTATTTCTCAAGATTTCCTAAATAACTTTATGCTTTGCTATGGTATTTCCCTCGAGCTTAGTCCCACCGTCCCTCCTCATTCGTCGACCGTGAGAGATGCACCGGTTAGGATGATAGCTCTTTATACTCCTTTCTTTAGTTTCTGTAACTTTCGGGTTCCGGTTAGTCGCTTCTTGTGCTTGCTTCTTAGGTATTATGATATTCATCTATCACAACTAGTTCCTTTAGGTTTGGTTAAGGTAAACCACTTTGAGATATCATGTCGTGCACTTTAGTTTCTCCTTTTGTAATGGTGTTTAACTTTGGCACCCCATTTGTATGCTTTTAAACCTTGGTTGGTCATTGGGTTTGCTCGACTTTCTTGACTGCAACTTGGTTTTTTGCATGTTTTTGGCTGCGACTCCTTTTGAGAAAAACAGTGTTGGCCGCGGCTCGCGACTTCGGCCGCGACTCGTGATTTTGGCCGTGACTTGTGACTTCGGCCGCGACTAGTGACCTCAGCCGTGACTCGTGACTTCGGCCGTGACTAGTGGCCTCGGCCGCGACTCGTGACTTCGGCCGCGACTTGTGACTTCGGCCGCAACTAGTGACCTCGGTCGCGACTCGTGACTTCGGCCGCGACTAGTGACCTCGGCCGCGACTTGATACTTCGGCCGCGACTCGTGACTTCGGCCGCGACTTGAGACTTCGGCCGCGACTCGCCCATTGTCTTGGCCGCGGCTCGCCCCCTGGTTGTGGCTTTTGGCCGCGACTTGATTATGGCTATATATGTTATAGTGGTTCGTTCTTAGTTACAATTTCAGGCATAGCTTAACCCTTGGATACGAATTTGGGTGCGGCTTGTCCTACGGCCGCGGTTCGTTTCTTGGTTACGATTTTGGCCGCGGTTTGATGCGATTATCACCGTATTTTTTGGTTATCGTTGTTATTCATCTATTTTGCCTTACACTCCGTTGGCAGGGCGGGACCTCGGCCGCATCTGCGATTGTTGGTTTCAGCCACAGGGTGGTCTATATTTTGTTTAGAGTTGGCAACCTTCTCACTCATTTTGATTTCGAGTTAGTTGTTTTTCTGGCCTTGGTTTTTAGCCAAATGGAAATGCACATTTTTTAGTGGCATTAATTGTGTGCCAAAGTGTAGCCATGTGTTCGAAGTGACGTATTTGGTTTTCTTCGAGATCTGGTTACGAATAATGAGTTTTACTATCAAACTTTGAGAATGGCCCGCACTTGCTTGTGGCATGACTTTTTGTGGTTTCGTCTAACTTAATTTGGCAAACGTTAGATTGTTTGGTTATTTATCGTACTGCTCACAAACGTCGCTTGAATAGTTGCATCAGTATCTCACTTCTCTTTCTTTACTCACGCGTCATTGTGGTTCCATGACTTGTTATGACACTGGTTATATAAAAAGATTCATTGATGGTGTAACTACTGGTGCCTATTATTAGACTAGATTATTATCAATGTATAGTATAGGGTTCGTTACGTAACGAACCCTATACTATACATTGATAATAATCTAGTCTAATATATTAGACTAGATTATTATCAATGTATAGTATAGGGTTGGTTACGTAAATATCGTGTATATGGTAATTATATATTTGATTGATCAATGAGAAAGAGGCAAGGATCACATTCTATTATGGTATCAGAGCTTTTCTAGGGTTTCCCAAGCCTGTGCAGCAGTGCAGTTTTTCTTGAGAATGGTCTCCAGGAGATCGCTGGAGATAGTAGCATAGATCCACTGTAAAACTATCGCATCCAGACGTGGCCAAAGTTCATCACGGGTTGTGGATGTAGAGGTGGTTGGTGTGGATGGAATGATGTGGTGTAGAACATCATAGGCCCGACAATGGATGCGAAAGAGTTCTGCCCATGATAGATAGTTACACTTTTCCATGTCAAGAATAGTGGTGAAGTTGGTTTTGATATTGGTGACAGTGGTTGCAGGATGGAGTTTTTCTATGGTAGTGGGATTAGGGGGCGTGGGAGGAGTTTCAGAGCCAGACATGGTGGAAGAGGCTGCGACGGGGAAGAGGCTGCGACGGGGAAGAAGCTGCGACGGCTAGAGAAAGAGGCTAGGGTTGTTGGTGATCAGAGAATGCTCTGATACCATAATAGAATGTGATCCTTGCCTCTTTCTCATTGATCAATCAAATATATAATTACCATATACACGATATTTACGTAACGAACCCTATACTATACATTGATAATAATCTAGTCTAATACCTATTACATATAGCATCGCTGGAGCTGAGCCCCATTCCAAGTTCGTGGGACGGGTGTCCCATCTAACTTTCCTATTTTGTAAGCTCCATTCATCCCCGCTTCGATTATCTGGTATGGGCCTTCCCAGCGAGGTCCAAGCTTTCATTGGCTTTCAGTTCGACTTGCTTCTGTAAGGCCCCATTCCCGGAAAGCCTCACAGTTGGTTAATCATCGCATAAAATCAGTTTAATAACAAAACATTGCAGCGGAAATAATTAGACATTCATTTAAACTTAGAAACCATATCGTATTCATACATTTGTCCTTTAAATAGAATAAAAACATAGTGCATTGTTGAAAATACAATAAAGATTTCATAAACAGGAATGCCATCCATAGCTCCCCAAGTAGCTCCGTGTGCCATCCTCAGCATCAGCACTTACCTGCCAACTATTATGCATAAAAGTTAGCTTCGCTGAGCGAGTTCTAGTTTTAAATATTATAAGAAAATATAAACTTTATCCTTCATATAATGACCATGCATACAACATAGTATATAACATTACATGCATCATAATAAGCATGTTCATTATCTTTCATTCTTCCATTATCTTTCATTATCTTTCACTTTCATCATAAACGAGATTGCACAAAGCAAGAGCTCCATGTTGATCGACAACAAATGCCAATCCCTGTCGGTACACATGAATACGGTAGCTAACCCCTGACAGTTGATCCACACTGCAAGGCACATAGCCCGCTCATGAATACAGATCCATCATCATACATCAGACTCACATAAGTGAAGTCTATCATAGTGCTTGCAAGACTTTACATTATCAAACGGGCCCGGGGGTAACATTCATTAAGTTTCGCTTTTCATTAATATCATCTTCCACTTTAATATATAATACTTAACTTATTAAGTACACAACATGCCAAGTACTAACCATCATAAAACATAACCAACCATCCGCGGGACAGTGGGGGTTCGGGGGCGGCAGCCCCTGACAGCGGGGTCCTAAGGGCAACAGCCCCTAGTGGGGTCCAAGGGGCAACGCCCCTGGCTGGGGCCGGGCTGCCAGGTCAGCGCGAAAATTTTTTATATTTAAACATTTATATAGCACATCTACTTGTAGAAAAATCATTCTTCCGGTTAAAACCCCTTAAAATCTTGGTCATTTAAAAACGTAAATTTAGTATGCATAATAGCCCCAAAACATGGAAAAACTTATAAATAGGGGATCTAGAACTTACCTGGATACCACGAATAACTTCTAGGCTAAGCTTACAAGGCTAGGATCACTCTACACAGCCTGCTGAATAGCTAACACTTAAATGGGTTAATTTCTGCCTAAATTCGCTGCTAATTTCGCTGCAAGATTAGCAATTTCGCAGCTAGGTTCGCCAACAGTTTCGTTGCTAGTTTCACCAGCAGTTTCACTGCTAGTTTCACCAGCAGTTTCTCTGCTAGTTTCGCTGGCACCTTCGCTGGCAGTTTCGCTGGCATCTTTGCTGCCAGTTTCACTGCCAGTTTCGCCCAACTTTCATTGAAAAACCATGTCTGCGAAACTACCTGCGAAACTTGCGAAACTACCTGCGAAACTATAGTTTCGCAGGAAGTCCTCATAGTTTCGCTGATTGAATATGCAATTTCGCAGATCGCATAAAAATTACGAACCAGACTGTTTTTAACCAAAAAACATAACTTTTTACGTCCAATCTCTTAGTTTATCATCCATGAGGCTAAATCTAAGCTTTATACATGTTTTCATACGTAAAAATGTGACCTTTATACGATTCTTTGCAACTTTTCAAAACCCAAAACCCTAGAATCCGAGTTTGATCTACAGAAGGGTTTAGAGGTCGATTTTTACCTGGATTTGTTGCTTCTTTTTTAGGTCTTGATGCTCCAACACCTAGATTTTCAATCTCTTAACCTTGGAAGCTTCAAGTCTTGAGTTTTCTTCACTTTCTCTCTCTACTTTCTCTCTCTATGAATTTTGGTGGCTAGAGTTGCAATGAGGAAGATGAAGGCTGGTTTGGGTGCTTAAGGGCTGATTATGGGCCTTTAATCCCATAGGCCACTACCCAATAAGCCTAATTTAGCCCATGACCATTTCTTTACCTTATTAAAACACCCAATAATTAAGCCCATTATCCTTAATGACTCGTTTTGACTTTTCGGGGTGTTACAAGTCTCCCCCACTTATTTAGGTTTCGTCCTCGAAACCTGTCAGTCATCAAACAATTGAGGGTAAAATTTCCTCATCTCCTCCTCGGTCTCCCACGTAGATTCTGATCCTTTTCTGTGTCTCCACTGTACTCGTACTAGTGGAACCACTTTATTCTGTAAGTGCTTCTCTTTCCAATCAAGGATGGCCACCGGCTGCTCTACATAATTCAGCCGTTCATCGACTTCAATGTCTTCTAATGGTACAAATGCATCATTATCTGCCAGACATTTCCTGAGATGAGATACGTGAAACGTAGGGTGAATTCCACTCAACTCATCAGGTAGTTCTAATCTGTAGGCCACTTCTCCTACCCTTGCAATAATACGGAATGGCCCTATAAATCTTGGGTTCAACTTTCCCCTTTTTCGAAACCTGATGATCCCTTTCCAGGGCGATACCTTGAGCATAACCTTGTCACCAACCTCAAATTCTATCGGCCTACGCCTCTTATCAGCATAAGACTTCTGGCGGTCCTTTGCAGCTTTCATGAACGCCTTAATCTTATCTAACTTCTCAATTGTGACCTCAATCACTTCAAGACTCCCCAATTCCTTTTGCCCGATGTCACCCCAACACACGGGCGTTCTGCACTTCCTACCGTACAACATTTCGTAAGGTGGCATACCAATGCTGGCATGGTAACTATTATTATATGAGAATTCCGCCAAGGGTAAGTGCTTGATGGGTCTGCGGATAGTATAAATATTTGATAAAGATTTATTGCACAGATTCAGTTTTAATTGGTTGTTACTAATACTAAACAACACACACAAAAGGCAGTGTACCTGTCGTGTGGTAATATAGTGTTGGTAATTACCGAGTATCAATCCGTGGACACACCTAGCCTACTCAACAAACTTGATGTTTGACTATCAGATTTGGTTTTTGTTAAAGAAAGTGATATTTTGTTTTGGAAAGATTTTTAGGGTTTAAAAGTAAACAATAATAAAAAGAAAGTAAAAAAGAATTGAAGCGTTTGGTTTTAAAATCAGGGAATAAAAGTTATCATCCTAATTAGAATCTGCTTATGCAATTGTGATGAATTGGTGGTGTGATGTGATTATGTTAATGTTTATAAAGATGAGCCGGCGCGATTTCTCGACTATCCTGCTGCCGTAGTGACTTGATCCTGTCAGGCTGATTTTACTGCTCAGATCAAAGCCCTAGTAATGTAGGTAAATCTCTTGTGTCCTATTTGACATACGATTTCTGAAAACATAATTTAATGTTAAAAAGAGAGTTGATCAGGTTCCTTCCTAACATACCATTAATTTTAGAAAACCGTAACAATTACTGAAGTTTCCGAACAAATAAAAGGGAACCCGCAAATGATCAGAAAGTTAAGGTGATATGATTTCTAATAACCATTTCTAGTTCATTAGCCATGGATTTATTATGAAGACCGGTTTCACGAATGAAAGTTAATCATACGGTTTTCAACCTTGTATGACAATCACAATCACAAACCATAATGTTATAACTTCCCGTTCAAATGTAGATGCTACCCATCAATAGTTTTCCCAAGACCACCATAACATTAACATAATACTTATCACACCATTAGTTTATCGCAAATTACATAAGTTTCATCCGATTAGGATGATAAATAGAGTTAGCTCATGATGAGCTTTAACATAACAACGGATAACAAAGAAGATAGATAAGTGATCATCGGTGAAATGGAACAATCAAACCGATAATCCACAATGGATGACATTTAGGTGATCCTAAGCTTCTTCCAAGTGTTGTTTGCACCTCCCGAGCCTCCGAATGATCTTGAAGTCTTGATTCCCGAGAGAATTCAGCAGAGTAACTCTCCCACCAAAGCTTGCCAAAATGGGTGAGCTTAGGCTTCTATTTATAGGCTTTCCGGAGTGTTTAAGCACGGCCCCGTGCCTAAAAGGCACGGCCCCGTGTTAGTACAATGCTTACGAAAGTTGGTCGGCTCATACGTGCAGGTTGTGTCGGGCACGGCCCCGTGCTAAATGGGGCACGTCCCCGTGTTGGTGGTGGGGCACGACCCCGTGCCTTATGGAGCACGGCCCCGTGTCTACTTTTAGGGGACAGTACTTTTTGTCCTGTCAGATGTCCAAGCACGGGGGTGTGTTAATTTAGCACGGGGGTGTGTTTCTGGCAAGGCATGGGGGCGTGCTTAATGAGGCACGGCCCCATGCTTGGAGTCCAAAGCTCGGATTGCTTCAATTTCTTGTTAAATATGCTCCTTTTGTCCATCTTGCCCTTTTAAACACCTGAAAACACAATTTAACACTTTTAAGTACATTTTCATCATTTTAAGGAAGATATTAAGGAATAATTGATGTGCTTTTGATAGGATTTTTATGTATAATTTGGAGCACATCAAACATCCCCACACTTGAACTTTGCTTGCCCTCAAGCAAAAATCACTTAAAATGACAATTCCACCAAAAGCCAAATAAATCAAATTATAAACATGTCTTTCGAGAAGTATGCAAGTAAATACTATTTTCATCCAAATATAAATATTCTAAGCACATGTAAAATGATATCCTAGCAAGCAATAGGTTGGTTAGTAAAGATTATTATCATGTAAAAATCCACACTTCTCACAAGATGCACTCACACTCGGCTAAATATATGGAGTCATAATCAAGATTAAGTATGACTAATACACTCAATTGCCTAGTATGAATACATGTGAAATCATATGCTTGTTAAGGTGTCAAATCTCCACCTACTTAGATATTTATTTGCATAAATCATTAGGTCTTTGATGGGTTGTAACTTGGCTCGGGCTCGGGTATGGAATATTTAGAAAGAGTGGCTAATTGCTAAAGACGACGGTCTTGGCTTATTTTTCTAACATAAACTACAAGGAAAGCAATAAAGGTTCCCTATACAATACTTCAAGCTAGAAGGGATATGCTAGCTTGAGGACTCGTTTAAGGTCAGATTGTCAAGACCGTATTTTGCTTTCAAGAATCGCACTTCATCTTTTACCCGAAGATACACAAAACTTTCCTTTCTCAAGGATCGTTCGGCTTGAAGCCTAATAGCACTCAATCGGATTAATTATGTGTATTCGTATTGAGATTCGGTTTGATTCTTTTTGCATTTTCCATTATGGGACCAATTTCCATAATTCGGGCATCTTTCATATCTTTTCGCCCGTCTCTTTATAGCACTTTTTGAAATCCCACAAAATGGCGGAACTTGTTTCTTTTTTCGCCATTTCTTTCTTGCGTCAAACGTGAGATTGAAAATTTATTCGCGGATTTCCGGGGGAAGTCCCGGTTTTGCGTGATGAAGGCAACAAAGCAAATTGAAATCAAAAGAATGCATTCCAGTTCTTTAAGGTCTGCCGGTAAAAGACCAAATACATTTTTTTTATAAGCCAAAAACGTGTCTTTAACGAAAACGGGTTTTGTTGAAGGCTTTTTGGTTAAGTGACTTGGTGACTTGGGTGATTGAAAGATAAAAACGTTTAAACTCAACGGGGCTAACTAGGGTTGACGTTCGGGTAAGGAAAATTAAAGACAATGGTTGGGGCTTGAATGGTTAAGGTTTCCTAGTGCCTAACTCATTTTTATGCAACAAATACTAATTAAGGTCTTGAAATGTATACCCAAAGCAAGTTCTAATCACACGTATCATATGGCACCCTCAATTAAATCCAGAATGAAAGTAGAATTGCAACTTGCAAAAGCTTGTTTAAGGCTCAAAAATAAACTCACATACGGATGGAATTGAGTAAAAGTGTTTCATTTTACATGATTAAATATTTTACTAGATTATTGCCTTTAAGGATATCACAAAAAATATTTTCAATTTTTATTTGGACGTCATGGATTTACTTCTCTATTTCCCGAAAACATATATTTATAATTTGGTTTATCAAAAATTATATTAAGTTTTTGGTTTCTTGTCACAAAAATTATTTGGTAAGTGATCTTTTCTTAAAAATTTTAATTTGGACCTTTTTAGCAAAGTCAAATGCATTACTCCCATCCCCACACGTAAAATTCACATTGTCCTCAATGTGATTAAAATATTCATGATCGAGAAAGGGTAACGAAATAACTCCCCTAAAAATGATGAATTTTTCGCTTGTGTTTGGTTGCCCGCGCGTTGTTAGAATCTTCGGTATCACCTGAAATGTCACCAATTTATTGAAAGCATTAAAATCCTAAGCACACAAAATAAAAATAAAAAGACATAAATTAAAAGATAGAGTGGCACAAAATAACTGTGCCGGAGCCCCGAAAATGATACGGTTTTCAAGGGCTTTATGGTGGGATATCCCCCCATTCGTGGTACATTCGGTTTCTGATGTACGTGACATCTCTGCTCAAGTCATCGACTTGGGAATCAGATTTTCGACTCGGTTGAAGGCTCGTTGGGCATATTCAAATGATCGCCTTGCATGGGTTTCGGTGGTTTGGATTGACTCATAAAGGTCTAGCATGGTTGGAAATTCCCTCGTACGTGAACTTGAAGATCCAGGTCCAGCTCCTTCCGGCTGTATTGGCATGTCGAGATCCATGATAATTTCTTTGGGATCCGCCGGATCCCAGATTTGTCCTTTCTTATCCATGAATCTTGGCTGCCCATTTGGTAAACTTGTCACCATGTACATACTTGTATAGATGCTCAAGTCCAACAGTCCTGGCATCACTCCTTCGGTTCCCTCAGTGTTATAACCATAGCTTTCATATAAGTTCAAAATCCAGCTTCCTCCAAACATGGGTGTTGGAGCACCTGCAATCGCGTTCCTGGCAAAAAGATTACAAAACAAATACCCAATATTACATGGCAACTGATTAACCATACAATATAAAATAAACAAGTCCCTCAAATTAACAACTCCCTCGCTTTGACCATGAGCTGTTATGGAATGGCTGAGTAACCGATGAATGTATCGCAGCAGCGGGTCTCGTATCTGACTGCTTTTTGTTTTGCTCGAGTTGAACCATCCGGTTCCAATCCGCTCCCAAAATGCTTTCCTCATTGCACCACTTTCCGCGTCTCTACTTTCCTCGTCCGGGAAGGTATGATACGCCGGCATTCCAGATATAGCCTCCTCCTCCATTTCTTGTTCCGTGTATATTCCAAGATATACACCGAACAATGCAATGGATGTCTTATGCCAATTCCCAGCTAGTCTGAATGAAACTACATTTTCATCCCAAGGATCAGAGTCTTTCATGCTAAATTTAAAAGTTGCTAAAAATTCAAGATTCAGTTCATAAACGGAAGGTCTATTTTGTAAAAATAAACGTTTCCACTGGACACTTAATAAATTATTATATCTTTCTAGCTGTCCGACTGCTGCCAGTGTTTCTTCATCTGCTTGTAAGTGGGATCTTTCGACCCTTTGTAGCAATCTTTGAAGTCTATCATGACACCATCTCTCGTGGTTCCCTTCAAAATGTAAGTAGGGATGCTCCATGATCCTGAAATTTAAAAATAAATTAATCTATACAAACAAATTTTCTTAAGCAGTCTCATGATGTTAATTAAAATCATATGTTTTTTAAAGACATAACATCATAATGATTCAATTCATGTTCAAAAATAGTTAAGAATTTATCATCCAAGAAAAAAAATTTTGAACATGGGGGTGCGCTTTATACAACATGGGGGTGCGGTTAACATGTTTGGGCATGAAATTTTGACTCGAGCAATCGTGGTTTTGTTTGTAAATCATTGATTAAGCAGGGTTTAACATTTTCTTGCTTCAAAAATCAAAGATTATACGTTGAACATTTAATCATTTGTTAATAATTCAAGATACTCAAAATATATATTGTTTTACATCACTTGAGAATTCTTGACTTGAACATGATTAACAAAGGTTTCACCACGAGTTATGAGAGATAGTCTTGTTAATAATAAAGAAAAACAAAACTAACCAACTAAACATACTTATCTAACTAAACACACTAATTAAAAACTAATCTACTACAAGAATAAACATGAACAAGTAGGTTAAAAACATTCATCATTCCATAACACGTTTAAGAACAAGTGTTTACACATAATTGGTAGGATTTCGGTTGTTTAGAGACCTAATCACCTAACTACATGTAAATGACTTTCATAATCAAAGGAATTAGTATACTAACCTCTTGGCCAAATACTCTTGCAAGAACACTTGAACAAATGAAAGAAAAATGGAAAAGAAGAGATAATTGAAAGTGGATACGACTTTGCAGGCACATTAGCTCGGTTTTTATCATGTCACATTGATTGAAAAAGGACAAAAGGCTGAAAATTGGCAGGTGGTGTCAATTTTGTCGAACACGGGGGCGTGCCCCTTTGAACACGGGGCCGTGTTCATGCACAAAGTTCGGTTTCAGTCTTTGTTGTTCCGTTTTTCAGTTTCGCGCGTAGTAGTGTAATTTTCCCGGTTAAGTTTATCACTTCCAATCATCAGAAAGGATACGAAAATAGTCCTATAGTTAAATAACACAAGCCAAATTGAAAATTACATTCCCTAAAATCCTACAGTTACACGATACGCTAAAAGCCGAGAAATCGGAAACAGCAAAACCAGACCCTTAACGCACAACAGCGCACTTAACACATCACGGCATGTTTCTAAAAGAAACCTCCACACATTTCGTGTGGAAGGTTTGGCATGGGAAAGTGACAAGTGCGGTTGCTCAATTCCGCGAGCTGTTGGTTAATGGAAATGAGTTCCTCGCTCATCTGCTGAACTTTTTGGATTAGTTCAGCCAAGCATTGGGAAGCAACGAGGTTCATTTCTGTCAATTGCTTGATCAGTTCATGCATTTTGAAGAAATACTCTTGAGTCGTCGGCTCTCGCGTTTCGGAACGCGGTTTCTTCGCAGGATTCCAGTTTGAGCTTCCGTGACTTGATTCTTTCATTTTTTTTCGTTTTTGAGCAGGAATGAGTGTGATGAAAGAATGGAACAAGTGTGGTATTTATACACAAGTCGGGAAGAGTGAACACGGGGGCGTGCTTAGCTAGGCACGGTCCTGTGCTTGTCAGAAGTCGTCTTAAATTCGACCTGCAACGTTCCAGAGTCGTCAGCGGAGATCGTGGAAAAATTTTGTCAGAGGCACGGGGGCGTACTTGATAAGGCACGGCCCCGTGTTTGTGCTTGTGAAGTCCTAAAAACTTTCTAAAAAATGAGAGAGAAAAAAAAATGTAGGTACAGGTGCCGCGTTTAAGTTTCGGGTCTCGGCACGACCCTTCCCCACACTTAGTTTTCGTTGGGGTGGAGGTTTAATTCCTCTAAATAAATCTTGGTTGGTCCATCGTTATACGGTTTCAAACGATGACCATTTACTTTGAAACTTAAACCTGCGTGGTTGTAAATTTCAATGGCACCATTCATAAACACGTTTTTGATCGTATAAGGTCCAGACCAACGTGATTTCAGTTTTCCGGGAAATAAACGTAAATGAGAGTTATACAGTAAGACACGTTCTCCCACATGAAATTGTTTTGTGCTCTTTAATCGAGCGTCGTGGAATTTCCTTGTCTTTTCTTTATAAACCCTAGCGTTTTCGTACGCTTGTTCCTCAATTCCTCCAATTCGTGAATTTGTAGGAATCGATTCTTCCTGCAAGGTCTTGGTCCAAGTTTGCTGCTTTAATGCCCAAAGGCCTTATGCCCTAGTTCTACAGGTAGATGACACGACTTCCCAAACTAGTTTAAACGGTGTTGTGCCGATGGGAGTCTTATAGGTTGTTCGAAAAGCCCATAATGCATCATCAACTGATAGACCAGTCCTTGTGATTTTGACCTACAGTTTTCTCAAGGATTCGTTTGATACCTCGGTTAGTGACTTCGTGTTGGACCAAAAGAACCAATGAGCCGGATCAGAAAAACCTTTAAGTCCCACAGACGTCACAACAACTACTGAAGTCCAACACAGCTGAAGACAACAACTGATTACAAAGTCTGAAGACAAGTACTGAAGACAAAGTCTGAAGACAAGTACTGAAGACAAAGTCTGAAGACAAGTGCTGAAGACAAAGTCTGAAGACACATGTACTGAAGACAAAGTCTGAAGACAAGTGCTGAAGACAAAGTATCAAACGTTGTCATAACAGCTGAAGAGGACTTCTTCAGTAGTTGTGACGGTTTGCTTTCAGTAGTTTATATTTTTCTTTTCAGTAGTTTTGTAAAACGACTGAAGAGTTTGTTCTTCAGTCGTTGTAGTATCAGTAGTTTCTTTTCAGGTTTTATGTTTTATACTTAGCACTCTGACATGTTCTCAGTAGTTGTGAACATTTCAGTAGTTTGTTAAGTATTAGTTATTTTTGTACTAGATCTGCTAGTAATCACCATCCCGTGATTACAGCAGTGATTGCACTCTATATAAGGAGTGCCAACCTTATTGTAACTGTGAATGATTTAGCAATAATATTGGGCATTATTGAAACATTCCAAATCACAGAAAAATATTCTCTCGCATTTGTTTACAAGTAACAAACTCTTGCTATAATTTGACTAATTCTTCTTTTCATTCCGCTGCATTACACTCTAATACTTCAAACTTGTGATCGCTGATCCTGTCAAATGGTATCAGAGCCTGTTAATCATTGATCGATCTAATAATTGATCATTGAAACTGCTCTTCAAGATCCAAGTTTGATTGAATTAGCATTTTTGCAAGAAACTGTTATAGAGATTGAATTTTCTGTGCTTTTAATCATTCATCCTGAGACTTATTCTTGGTTTTATTGAGTTTGTTGTGGTGTGTCTAAATTTTTTTTGCTTGAATAAAATTGTTTTTGGATCCAAAATGACTACTCCTTCCAATGATCCTCACAATACTGGTTCCTCAACCAAGCCTCCAATGCTGGTTAGGAATGAGTATAACATATGGCAACGTCGTATGCTCCATCACCTGTCTGTTAACAGCTCAGGTTGTTGGACATCAGTGGTACATGGTCCACACAAGCCTATGGTGAATAACCCGGAAACCAATCAAATGGTTCCGAAGAGGAAGGATCAATACTCAGATGAGGATAAGAAATTGTTTGAGATAGATGCAAAAGCTCATGGAATTCTGGCCATGGCACTACCCAATGAAATTTATTCTGGGCTAATGCATTATGAATCTGCCCATGACCTCTGGAATGCCTTGAAAGAACAATTTGGAGGAACAGATGAGGTCTTGGCAAATAATAGAGAGATCCTTGCCCAACAATATGAGACATTCTCTCATAGGAAGGGTGAGACACTGACTCAACAGTTTGAGCGGTTCTCTTGTTTGATCTCTGAATTGAAAATGGTCAAACATGAGTATACTAATATTCAGATGAATAACAGATTTCTCAGATCACTGCCTGAGAGATGGGATACATATACCATTGTCCTACGCTCCAGTGCAAATTTGGACAAACTATCTCTCACCCAACTTCATGGGAAATTGCTCACATTTGAGAGAGAGATAGAACAAAAGAGAAAACTGTCTTCATCTGGTAAGCTCACTGAGGACTTTGTACCAGGCAACACTGCTCTGGTTAGTCATGAGTCAGAATATGCTTCATCTGAATGCCAGTATGATGAGCATATTGATTTCTCTTCAAACATTTCTGATTCAGCATTTGTGAGTGTTGATAGTCAATTTTCTGGGTGTAATAATGACAATCTATGCTTCATCATGGATGATCTCAAGGGGATTGCTGATGATGACTTAGAAGAGATGGATATTTTGAGCCAAATGGCCTTGATAAATATCAGATCTCAGAAGTTCTACAAAAGAACTGGAAGAAAGTTCCCAGGACTCTCTGGCAAAACCAAAGTTGGTTTTGACAAGAGTAAGTTGAGGTGTCACAGATGCCAAAGGCTTGGACACTTTGCTAGAGAATGTAGATCATCTGGATCTAATTCCTCTGCACCTTTTGTGACTTTTCCTAGCAATAGTCAACAAAACAAAGGGCAACATCCTGTCAATTCTAGTCATCAGTCTCAACTACAATCTCCTGCATATTTTGTTCCTCAGGGTCAAATGCCTTACCCTTACCCGTGTTATTACATGCCACAAACCAGTCAAGTTCAAGCTCCTATGGTACCACAACCTCATGCACTCCCAGAACCTCAACCATCTCATCAACCCCCTCAACCTCAACAACATAGCTTCTTCACCCCAGAAGTTGTTGACTGGAGCAGCTTGCCAGATGACATGTCTGGTCATGAACAACTGTTCACAAGTGCTGATCAACATGGTGGTGATAGTCCTTTTGGAAATCTGGCACTTATGGCTCTGGAATCAACTGAGGGTTCCTGCTCAACTGCATCATCTTCACAGGTAACTCAGGTATCTTCAGAGGCTAAAGCCAAGTTATGTTCTGAATCTTGCATTGCTGCCTTTGTCTCTATTAGAGAGGCAAATGTAGCATTAATAAATGAAAAACTTGAGTTTGAGAAAACAATTTCCAAAAGACAAGCTGAGTATGAGTCTGCTCTTAATAGTAAAAATGATGAGATTTATAAGCTTAAATGCCAATTAAATGATGAAAAGGCTAAGCTAGAGGTTATTCTGGAAGACCAGAAAAGTCTTAAAGAAACCCTTGCAGTCACCCAAGTAGAGTGTGATCGATGGGTACAATCATGCAAAGGTTTTGAGATGCTTCTTAGTAAGCAATCAGCTTCCAATGTGAAGTTTGGCATTGGTTATAATCACACTGCTCCTCCTACAGATTTTGCTCCAAGAGTAGAGGTGAAATCTGATGGAGAAAGCAATAACCAATCCACCTCATCATGTGATTCACTTTTTGATAAAGCATCATCAAAAGTTGAAGTCAGCACTAAGCCCTCTCAGAACCTATCAGCTAATGTTGATGGTTCAATTGCTGACACTCACATGATCAAAGAGTTGGTCAACTCAGGAGTTATTTCTGAAAGTCCTGAAAGGACTGGAGAGCAAGATTTAACTCCTGAAGTTCAAGCTCCAACTACTGACAGCACTGAAAAGAAGAAAACTGTCAGTAGAAAGAGTTTGAAGACTACTAAAGAGGAAGTCAAGAAAGCAAATAGTGCTTCCAAAGTACTGAAGAGCAAGTCTTCAGTAGTTTCATCCTCTTTAGTTGATGATCAACATAAGATGAAAAAGAAACCATGTGAAGTATGTGGTTTGTTTAATCATCTCACTGATGATTGTTGGTACAAAAGAGGATCCAAACTCAAACATAAAGATGAAATTAAAGAGAAAATGGTTAAAATGAAAAATGAGTTTAAAGCCACATTTGTACCAGCAACATCAAATCCTGTAATCCTTAAGTCCAAAAAGAAATCCAAAAAGGAAGGGGTTAAACAGGTAACAGCTGAGGTTGCTCAAAAGAAGAAGGTGCAACATAAGAACTTATCAAACTCCAGTGCTAATGTGTCTGAAGAGCTGAAAGCTTTATCACAAAATCAGACACAGCTGGTTATGATGGTTCAACATCTATTGGGAAGAGTCAACCAATTAGATGTTCCTATGTTGAATCCACAGAAAAGGAGGTCCAAGCCAAAGGATTCCTCTTCTCCACCATCTTCTTCCTCTCAAGCTGTTATTTCCAGCAAACTTGTTAGTCCACCATCTGTTGATGTGAATAGGCCCAAAACCAAAAAGGTTTGGGTCTCAAAATCTAACTAATTTGCTTTGTTCTGCAGGGTTCTTCAACATGCCACAGAGGCATCTGGTATGTAGACAGTGGAGGATCCATGCATATGACAGGAAACAGATCACTTCTTAATGACTACTCTCAAGGAAGGAAGGGATTTGTATCTTTTGGCAATGATGCAAAGGGTTACATCATCGGCAAAGGCTTTGTTTCCAATGGGGAAATAAAGTTTGATGATGTTAACCATGTGGAAAATCTCAAGTACAACCTCTTGAGTGTCAGTCAAATGTGTGACAAAGGCCATGTTGCTCTTTTCACAAGTCAGAACTGCCGGATTCTGTCATCCAAAGTTCTGAGTTTGATTGACAAGGTGTTGGATAAACACACTCTCCTTAAGGCCAACAGGACAGGAAGAGTGTATGCCTTAGATCTTTCTAAGAAAATAGATCTCAAAGGCCATCCTTGCCTATTTTCCAAGGCTTCCCCTCAAGAATCTACACTATGGCATAGAAGGCTGGGTCATGTTAATCTCAAAAACATAAATCAGCTGATCAACCATGGTTTAGTAAGGGGATTGCCTATGAAGGAGTTTAAATGTGAAGATGACTGCACTGCTTGTCTAAAAGGAAAACAGCACAAAGTTTCATTTCCCTCCATAGAAGAACCTAAGTCCACAGCCTGCTTACAGCTTCTTCACATGGATCTCTTTGGTCCTGTGAGAGTGATGAGTATGGCTAAGAAGAAATACTGTCTAGTAATTGTGGATGATTACTCCAGATTTGTATGGACTTTCTTCTTGCATTCAAAGGATGAAGCACCTCAGAAGATTATCAACTTTGTGTTGTATGTTGAGAAGCAGTATTCCCTCTCAGTCAAGTGTATTAGAAGTGATAATGGAACAGAATTTAGAAACAATACACTTGATGAGTTCTACCTCTCAAAGGGAATCAAGAGGCATTTTAGCATTCCAAGAACTCCTGAACAAAATGGAGTAGTGGAGAGAAAGAACAGGACCCTTATTGAAGCTGCAAGGTCCATGTTGGCTGACTCTGGATTGCCAATGACTTTTTGGGCTGAAGCTATCAATACAGCTTGCTATGTACAAAATAGAGCTCTAGTGAATAAGAGGTTGATGAAAACTCCATATGAAGTTCTTCATCATTTGGCCCCTCTAATTTCATTCTTTAGAGCTTTTGGATGTCCTTGTTTCATTCTCAACACAAGGGATCAACTCCAAAAATTTGATTCTAAGGTGGATGCAGGATATTTTGTTGGTTATTCATCAACTTGCAAAGCATACAGAGTCTTCAACTGTAGAACAAAGATGGTTGAAGAGACTTACATGTTAAGTTTAATGAATCTCCAAAGGACAAGATTCCACAAAACCCTGTGGAGATATTTGATTTGGACATACTACAATATGCTCCTCATCAAACTCCTGCTGTTGCTCCTGTCAACAGTTCTCCACCTGGTGGTACTGCTGGTGCTGATGATGATGATAGTAGTACTCACCTCTTCAGCTTTACTGATCAACTGCCTGATTCAGCTAGACCTGATGTTCCTGTAGCTCCAGCAGCTCAATCCACAACAAATGCTGATGAGATTTCTACAACTTCAACTTCCTTTGAACTACCATCTACTGATTGGTTTCAAGGAAATACTTCACCATCACCATCTGTTGCTGCTGAGCCTGCTACAAACACTTGCACTGATCTCATTGTGTACCAAGATCTGAAGAATCACCCTATGTCTCAAATCATTGGTGATATGCACTGCTGGAGTATCAACAAGAAGTCAATTGTCAAATTTCTGCTTCTATGCTCTCTTCATTAGTCAGCAAGAGCCAAAGAATTATCACATTGCTTTAAAGGACAATGGATGGGTTGATGCCATGCAGCTTGAGCTTCTTCAGTTCAAGAAACAACAAGTGTGGGAACTGGTTCCTCTACCTCCAGGTAAGTGTGCAATAGGCACTAAATGGGTGTTTAGGAATAAGACTGATGAAAATGGGCTTATTGTTAAGAACAAGGCCAGACTGGTTGTTCAGGGGTTTGCACAAGAAGAAGGTATTGATTATGATGAAACCTTTGCTCCTGTAGCCAGACTGGAAGCAATTCGATTGTTTTTAGCTTATGCTGCTTATCAAAATCTTAAAGTTTTTCAAATGGATGTCAAAAGTGCTTTTCTGTATGGGAAAATTAAAGAAGAGGTTTATGTATGTCAACCACCAGGTTTTGAGGACAACAAACATCCTAATTGGGTGTATAAGCTTGATAAGGCTCTTTATGGGTTGAAACAAGCTCCTAGAGCCTGGTATGAGACATTATCAAACTTTCTTCTTGAAAATAATTTTACTAGAGGCACCATAGATAAAACTTTATTCATTAAGAAAGCAGGGCAGCATAATTTACTTGTTCAAATTTATGTAGATGATATTATTTTTGCATCTTCTGATCCACAGTTGTGTGATGGCTTTACAAAGTTGATGCAACAAAAGTTTGAAATGAGTGCAATGGGGGAATTACAATTCTTTCTGGGTTTGCAAATCAAACAAAAGGCTGATGGAATTTTCATTCATCAGTCCAAATATACAAAAAATCTTTTGGAAAAATTTGATTTACAAAATTGTAAACCTTGTTCTACTCCCATGTGCAACACCACACAACTGGATACAGATCAGAAAGGTAAAGTGGTTGATGAAACACTTTACAGATGTATGATTGGGTCCTTGATGTACTTAACAGCTTCTAGACCAGATATTATGTTTGCTACATGTGTTTGTGCTAGATTTCAGGCTGCACCTAAGGAGTCTCATTTGATTGCAGTCAAGAGGATCTTTAGATATTTGCAAGGCACTCCATCTCTAGGTTTATGGTATTCTACTAGACATTCTGGTAAATTAGTTGCTTTTTCTGACAGTGACTATGCAGGGTGTAAGTTGACCAGGAAATCAACTTCTGGTGGATGTCAATTCCTAGGCAACTGTTTGATTTCTTGACAGAGTAAGAAACAAACCTCAGTTGCTACATCAACTGCTGAAGCCGAGTACATTGCTGCTGCAAGTTGTACATCTCAGGTATTATGGCTTCAAAACCAATTATTGGATTATGGCATAACTGAGACTAAGACTCCATTGTTAATGGACAGCTCTTCAGCTCTTTGTATTGTCAAGAATCCTGTCCAGCACTCTAGGACTAAGCATATTGAAATCAGACACCATTTTATTAGAGATTGTTTTGAAAAAGGTCTGATTGATCCAAAATTTGTTCCTAGTGCTGATGAGCTTGCAGACATTTTTACTAAGCCTTTGGATAGTTCAACTTTCCACAACCTGGTGTTAAGGCTTGGTATGCTGCAGCTAGAATAAGTGACAACTACCGATAATCTCAGTAATAAATACTGATGATCATTGGTAACCATGTCATATATAAGTACTTCATTTGTTAAAACAGCTGATGTAGTTATAACAGCTGATGAAATCACAACAGCTGATGTAACTACAACTGCTGATGTCAGAAATGCAGATAAGTACTGATGACCAATGAAACATCAAACTCGGATTTAAATGTGGTGGTCAGACTGAAACAGCTGAAAAGCTATGAATTGACGACAACAGCTGCTGAGTAATTTCTCTTCAGTTGTTTCTACAACTGCTGTTTCTAAACAACTGAAGCCACTGCTATGTCTTTAGTAGTTTACAACTACTGAAGACTACCACTAAGTCTTCAGCTGTTTACAACGACTGATGACAAAACCACTGTCTTCAGTAGTTTCACAACTACTGATGACAAACACCATGTCCTCAGTTGTTTCACCACCTGAAGTCGAAATTGTCCTCAGTAGTTTTATAACTACTGAAGACTAAATCAAAGACTTCAGCTGTTTCAATGTCTGACGGTTAAACCCAAGTCTTCAGTTGTTTTATAACAACTGATGATCACACCAATACGGTCAGTCATTTCAAACCTCTGAAAGTTAATGCCACGTCATCACTAGTTTCACCAAATGATGACTAACACCAAAACCTTCAGTCGGTTCATAACCCTACCCTATAAATACCTTATCTCACCAGAGTTTTTCTCACCTTTCCTCTCAAACCTAACGTTCAAAAACTCTGTACCCTCTCTTCATCCATGGCGACCATGCAACTAAAACCACGACACAACTGTGTCGCTCACCTTACCAAATCACCATACTGGACCAAGTTTCACAACGCCATTGATTTAATGGTCCAGTCACCTTACAAAACAGCTTTTCTGATAAACCCCACCATATATGTCGAATCCCTTAGCCAATTCTGGACAAACGTCACTCTTGTCTCTGAGGAGAATGACACAGAGTCACTTCATTCGTTTGTCCATAGCCAAAAGGTTGTCATCACTCCAGAGATTCTTCGCCAAACCCTCAACCTGGATGATGCCACTTTCCCGACTAGTTATCCAAAGGGCACTACTGATCTATCATTTGCCCACCATGGATACGAAGGCAACCTGAGTGCCTCTACCATATTGAAGAAACATTTCCAGGATGCTGAACGGCTTATCTTTCATATGGTCAATGTCTGCCTGGCCCCCAAGACTTCATCATGGGATCAAATGTCCACAAGGTGGCAACAGGTATTGTACTCTATCCTTGAGCAACAACCTTTAAATTTTTCTGAAATACTATTCTTAGAGCTCAAGGATATGGCCCAAAAACAACTTTCTAACCGTTGGATATTATATCCTCGGTTCATAATGGCCATAATTGAAAACCAGCTTCAAGCTGAGGGACTTGTTGGCCTGGGAGTCCCTGCTATGGCTGTATTGCCTGAAGTATACTCCCAGCACAACTCTGACCAATCACTCAAAATGGCTGCCAAGCTGCGCAAACCCACGCAGCTGGAACCCACAGTCACCACCACAAAATCCAAAGTCCCCACCAAACCAAAAACAAAACAAACCAAAACAGCTATTCAGGAAGATGAGTCCCCTGAAGATGCTCCTGTACCACCAAGACAGGATATACTTGCTGGTGTAAACCCCCCAGTAGTATCAGAGACTCACCCAGCCACAGCCGCTCAGGATTCCTCTCAAAAGGAACCTGAAGCAACCAAAGAAGGGGTACCCACAAATCTGGAATCTTCCTCATTTGAGGAGATTGCCATTGAAACACACCATTCTCCCCAGGTGCATACTACCCTATCTCCTCATGAAAATGCCCCCCAAAGTCCAACACTCATAATTGCAAATGTGCTGACTCAGCTGCATGCCTCTCCTCCTCCCCAACAACCACCTAAAGGGAAAAACACAGATATTGAGGTAGAGGATCAACATGCTTCTGACAACCCACAGCACAGGGGTTTAAATGTTCAGTCTCCTAGTGTAGATACGGAGATAAGAATATCTGGCGAGGCTGCCACCTCTTCTGCATCAGCACATGATCAGACTGAGGCTGGTAACATGGCTAAGACCTCATCAGAGGCAACAGCGAATGAAGGACATCGTCCTGAGGCTGGAAGTCCCCAGTTCCAAGAAAAAGGGGCACATGCTACATCTGGTCTACACCCAGGGCATGTACATCTTGCTACTAGCAGGAGGTCAGGTGATTCAGCATCTGCTGATGATGACCTGGGCTTCTTTTATGATGTTCTAGCCCAGAACACAATTCTTGAGGAAGAAGTCAGTAGACTACAAAGACTACTTGACCAATTCTCTCAAGAAGCAAGTCCATCTGATACCACCATACACCCACAGATGGCACCTTCATCTGAAGGTCTCCTAAACACTCAGCCACTAAAAACATTCAATCCACCAGCCTCTACCTCTGGCACTGCTTCTCAGGGACAGAACCCCTCTGAGCAAACAGCTGCTATCTTTCATAAATCCCTACCTCTCATCACCCCAATGATCACCGACATTGTGATCAAAACCTTGGATGACAGACTTCCCTCGATCATACAGCCACTGGTGGAGGAGATTGTGAGCACAAGGCTTTCTACTACTCAAACCCTTGCAACCAATGCAACCAAAAAGGGGGAGAGTCAGTTAGTAAAAGACAAAGGGAAGAGCATATTGATAGAGAGAGAACAGGAGGAAGAAGAGGTTGTGAAAGAGACTGAGAAGGAGGAAGAGTATGTGAAGGGAGCTGACACTGATCAAGTGAGTGAAAGTCACAAAGACTTTCACATCACATATAAGAAGAGGAAGATTGAAAGAAAAGAAAAAGAACTCCAACTTGATGAGATGGTCAAAATGGCGGATGCTACACATAGTAAATCTATGGACTCCATTATTGACCAACTATACAGACAAGGGTTCGATACTGCACAGCTTGACTCAGAGATTAGAAGACTTGAAGTTGAAGAAATTAACTCAAGATGGGCAAGTTATGATGTGTTAGAAAGAGAAAGACTGGAGATCATGATCAGATTCATTGCAAAGTATCTTGGAAGATCATTGATAGAGATTAAGTCATGGACCAGGGACAGCATCTTGGCAATAACCACCAAGATCTGTACGTTTGAAGCATACACTAAAGGATTAGTGATTGAAGCACTAAATGAAGCAGGGGCTGGGAACAAAAACGAACTAGCAAAATACTCCAAAGCCTCACTCATTACAAGAATGCTAGAACAACCTGCAAAACCTACCACTTCAAAATCACCACTACCACAACCCATTAAACCAACTCCTTTACCCTCAAAACCAACAGCCGATGATGCATCCAAGAAGAAGAAGAGAAGGATGTTGAGGCTAGATGAAGAAGATGAAGAGGATGATGAGGAAGAAGATAGGTTGCCTCTTTCTGCAGTCCTAACTTTGCCTAAAGCAAAATCTATGCCCATCACTCCCACCTCACAGATGGAAACTGTGAGAGTAAAGATAGAAGAAGAGCAGCTGCAAAGGCTTCATGATGAGGAGATGCTGAAGAGTATAGACAAAACTTATGCTGCTTCTTCATCAATAATAAGTATGAAGAAAGAAGCTCTGAGACTGTACACCCTTGCCAACACATTTCAATATCAAAAGGAAAAGGTGAGGATATGGCCTGATCCTAGGGTGGCTCACAGAATTGTGAAGAAGGACATTCCTGCAAGATACAAGGGCCAGATAAAAAGGATCGTAGATGAAGAGATCACAGTGGTCCTTGTAGTATCACCCTGGGAAATTGTAGAAGACTTCAAGAAGGCTTATGAGACTAAACAGCCTCCCCAAAAGATGTTAGAAAACAGAGTAATCAAGAAGGGGTTAGTCTACAAGAAGCTTGAGAACTTCAAACAAAATGAGCTCAGTCTGTTACTTGAAGGTAATCACCCAGATGAGTTTGCCTACAGACAGATCACAACAGTTGAGCTCAAAAATGACAAACAGGCCAAATATATCTCAGAGCTGTATGGGCGTGAAGGATTGTTCGATGGTGAACCAGAGAATCTTACTATGGAAGAACAAATCATGTTTCTTAGAGCATACACCAGAGAATCCTACAGGCTTATACATGGGAAGTGAGTCTCATGGATGGGGGAACAGCTCAGTGTCCAATTCCCCAATACAGAGCTCCGATCCATACTTTGCCAACCAAATCATCAGAGACTTACTTCCAGGCCGGTGCTTATATGGATCATCTTCTCAACTGATCAAGAAGGAAAAAGACCAACTATTTTGCCAACAATAAGTGGGACCTCAATAAAGTTAAAGGTTTTGGCTGCATTGGTTCAGGGGGAGTTTGTTGGACCAAAAGAACCAATGAGCCGGATCAGAAAAACCTTTAAGTCCCACAGACGTCACAACAACTACTGAAGTCCACAACAGCTGAAGACAACAACTGATTACAAAGTCTGAAGACAAGTACTGAAGACAAAGTCTGAAGACAAGTACTGAAGACAAAGTCTGAAGACAAGTGCTGAAGACAAAGTCTGAAGACACATGTACTGAAGACAAAGTCTGAAGACAAGTGCTGAAGACAAAGTATCAAACGTTGTCATAACAGCTGAAGAGGACTTCTTCAGTAGTTGTGACGGTTTGCTTTCAGTAGTTTTATATTTTCTCTTTCCAGTAGTTTTGTAAAACGACTGAAGAGTTTGTTCTTCAGTCGTTGTAGTATCAGTAGTTTCTTTTCAGTTGTTTTATGTTTTATACTTAGCACTCTGACATGTTCTCAGTAGTTGTGAACATTTCAGTAGTTTGTTAAGTATTAGTTATTTTTGTACTAGATCTGCTAGTAATCACCATCCCGTGATTGCAGCAGTGATTGCACTCTATATAAGGAGTGCCAACCTTATTGTAACTGTGAATGATTTAGCAATAATATTGGGCATTATTGAAACATTCCAAATCACAGAAAAAAATATTCTCTCGCATTTGTTTACAAGTAACAAACTCTTGCTATAATTTGACTAATTCTTCTTTTCATTCCGCTGCATTACACTCTAATACTTCAAACTTGTGATCGCTGATCCTGTCACTTCGGCTTGTCCTTTCGCTTGTGGATGGTAAGCAGTTGTAAAGCGATAGTGAACTCCATAACGTGTCATTGCTCTTTCAAGCTGATTGTTACAGAAATGAGTTCCTCGGTCACTAATCAGAGCTTTGGGGGTACCAAAACGAGAAACTAGTTTCTTAAGGAATTTGACAACGTTCCTGGCATCATTGGTAGGCAGGGCTTGAGCTTCAGCCCATTTTGAAACGTAATCAACTGCTACCAAGATGTAACGATTGCCAAATGACACCGGGAATGGGCCCATGAAATCAATACCCCATATATCAAATATCTCGCATACTTGAACTGGTTTCTGAGGCATCTCATCCCGTGTTGAGATATTGGTTGCTCTTTGACATGCATCACAGATGCGTACCATGTTATGAGCATCTTTGAAGATCGTGAGCCAGTAAAATCCAGAGTCGAATACTTTCTTGGCTGTTAAGGTTGCTCCATGGTGTCCTCCTGTGGGTCCTTCATGACAGTGCCTTAGAATTTGTTCTGCTTCACTTCCATGTACGCATCTTCGAATGAGTTGATCTACACCGATTCTGAACAGATACGGATCCTCCCAATAGTAATGTTTGATATCAGTAAAGAACTTCTTCTTTTGCTGATAAGTCATTCCTTTGAGAAGGATTCCGCTTGCTAAGTAATTCGCAAAATCGGCGAACCAAGGGTGTTCATCGATTGAGGATTGAATGTGCATAAGGAATTCATGAGGAAAATTGTCGTTTATTTCGGTTTCCTCAGTTTGTGAAGGACTTGAGTCCTCAAGACGCGAGAGATGATCAGCCGCTAGATTTTCCGCTCCTTTCTTATCACGAATTTCGATATCAAATTCTTGAAGCAGAAGAATCCAACGAATCAATCTCGGCTTTGCATCTTGTTTGTTGAACAAATAACGAAGGGCTGCATGATCGGTGTAAACAATTGTCTTTGAAAGGATGAGATACGAGCGGAATTTATCGAACGCGAAAACTACCGCAAGAAGTTCTTTTTCGGTGGTAGTGTAGTTTTCTTGTGCGTCGTTTAGGGTTTTGCTCGCATAATGAATTGGGTGAAATTGCTTGTCTTTCCTTTGTCCTAATACATCTCCCACCGCGAAATCGCTTGCATCGCACATGAGCTCAAATGGTAGTGTCCAATCTGGGGAAACCATGATTGGAGCAGTTACCAATCTCTCCTTAAGCAATTTGAATGCACTAATGCATTCGTCAGAAAATACGAATTGCGTGTCTTTCTCCAGGAGTTGAGTCATTGGTCGAGCGATTTTTGAGAATTCTTTAATGAAACGACGGTAGAATCCTGCATGTCCTAGGAAACTTCTGATGTCTTTCACGGTTGTGGGATGCGGAAGTTTAGAAATAGTATCGACTTTGGCTTGATCGACTTCAAGACCCGCTCGAGAGATCTTGTGTCCTAACACTATTCCTTCCGTAACCATGAAGTGGCACTTTTCCCAATTTAAAACAAGGTTGGAGTCTTCACATCTAACCAGCATCTTTTCCAAGTTTTCAAGACATTGCTCAAATGAGTTTCCAAAGATGGAGAAATCATCCATGAAAACTTCCATTGAATGTTCAATCATGTCATGAAAAATTGCTACCATGCATCTTTGAAATATAGCAAGAGCATTACACAAGCCAAAGGGCATTCGCCGATAAGCAAATGTGCCATATGGACAGGTGAATGTTGTCTTTTCTTGATCTTCGGGAGCAATAGGAATTTGAAAATAACCTGAGAAACCATCCAGAAAACAATAGAACATTTTTCCAAACAATCTCTCAAGCATTTGGTCGATGAAAGGAAGAGGGAAGTGATCTTTCCTTGTGGCGTCATTGAGTTTGCGATAGTCTATGCAAACTCTCCATCCTGTAACCGTACGAGTGGGAATAAGCTCATTCTTCTCATTAGTTACAACAGTCATTCCTCCTTTCTTTGGAACAACTTGGACGGGACTGACCCAAGGCGAATCAAAAATAGGGTAAATCAAACCGGCATCTAGCAGTTTGATTATTGCTTTCTTCACCACCTCTTGCATGCTCGGGTTTAAACGTCTTTGAGGTTGAATGACAGATTTGAAATTCTCCTCCATCAATATTTTATAAGTGCAAAAGGATGGATAGATTCCCTTGATGTCCATGATTTTCCATGCAATTGCTCGTTTGTGTGCCTTAAGCACATTGAGCAACTTGTTCTTCTCATCAATTGATAAGGCGGATGAGATTATGACAGGAAGTTGAGATGTGTTTTCAAGAAAAGCGTATTCGAGATGAGATGGAAGTTCTTTGAGCTCTAAGACTGGAGGGTCTTCGATAGAAGGTTTGGCTTTTGGTTCTAAGTCTTGCTCAATGATCTCAAATGCTTCTTGTGAAATGATGTTTCGTCAACTTCAAGTTCTGGAATGGTTTGGTTTTCACAGATGGGTTCGGTGATTGTGACTTCTATTAATTGAGTATTGCAAGCTTCATTTTGAAGGACTTCCTTCAAATGACGGCTTATGATCGAATCGCAAGCATCAACGTAATAGAGTGAGTCATCATGATGCTGAGGGTGTTTCATGGATTGGCCTATATCGAAAGTTACTTCCTCCTCGTCTACTCTAAGCGTGAGTTTGCCTGTACAAACATCAATGAGGGCTCGAGCAGTCGCTAAGAAAGGTCTACCTAGGATAAGAGGAACATTTTTGTCCTCATCCATGTCTAGGATCACAAAATCAACGGGAAATACGAATTTGTCAATTTTAACTAAGAGATTTTCAACGATGCCCCTCAGATATTTGACAGAACGGTCAGCTAACTGGATGCTCATACGGGTAGGTCTAGGCTCACCTAATTTTAATTTTTCAAAAACCGCATAAGGCATAAGGTTAATGCTAGCACCTAAATCAGCTAACGCATTACTGACAGAAAGATTTCCTATTAAGCAAGGTATGGTGAAACTTCCTGGATCAGTCATCTTTTGAGGTAGTTTGTTTTGAAGAACTGCAGAGCATTCCTCATTCAAAACTACGTGTGATAACTCTTCAAGCTTCTTTTTGTTTGACAAGACACCTTTTAGAAACTTAGCGTAGTTTGGCATTTGTGCTAAGGCTTCCACCAAAGGCAGATTGATGTGGAGTTGCTTGAACAACCCAAGGAATTTGCCATATTGTGCCTCCATCCTTTGTTGTCTCAAACGACCTGGATATGGAGGTGGTGGAACATAAGGTGGTGGTGGAACATATTTCTTTGCTGGTTCTTCAATAACAACGGGTTGCTTTTGCTTATCACTCGCATTACTTGGAGTTTCAGTTTCTACTTCTTCAAGGATGGGTTGTAATGCGGGTGCATCACCTTGAGTGGTTTTGCCACTCCTGGTGGTGATGGCTTTGAATTGAGCATTAGGATTTGTCATAGTGTTGCTGGGCAAAGCTCCTTGAGGTCTTTCAGAGAGTTGTTGTGCTATTTGACCTACTTGGTGCTCTATGGTCTGTAATGATGCTTTGTTGCTTTTGATGTCAGCTTCGTTTCTTTGGAACCTCTCCTCATTTCTTCGATCGGATTTCCGGATGTACTCATCTGTGGCTTGTGTGGTTAATAACAATTGCTGCAATAAGTCTTCCATTGATGATGCTCCACGGTCTTGGTTACTACTGCTTGGACCTTGGTATGGTGGTTTCTGTTGTTGGTAAGGTGGCCTTCGGTTGAATCCAGATGATTGTTGGTTACTGCCAGCATCTCTGTAATTCGAGTTGTTTCTCCAATTTGAATTGTATGAGTTGTTTGGGCCTCCTACGTAGTCAACATCTTCAACCATCATAACGCCTTGTGGGCACTCGTTGGTCTTGTGTGAATTTCCACATGTGTTGCATTGTGTTGGAGTTTTCTTTAGCTCGCTTTGCAATTGTTCGAATTTTTTGGTTAGAGCTTCTAATTGGGCTGCAATTAGGGTTTCAGAGTCTACTTGATGAATACCTTTAGAACTGGGTTTGGTTCTTAAAGGATTGTAAGCAAAGCTCTTCTTAGCTGCTCTTTCTAAGGCTTGATATGCTTCTGTTGGCGTGACACTTCCAAAATCTCCTCCCGCACTTTGGTCTACTGCTTGCTTGTGGGCTCCGCTAATCGCATCGTAAAAGGTTTGACACTACAGCCACAGATCAAGTCCGTGATGTGGGCATCTCCGAAGGAGACCTTTATATCTCTCCCATGCTGCGTGTAGTGATTCATCGTCGTCTTGACGGAAACTTATGATGCTACTTCTTAATTTGGCAGTACGATCGGGTGGAAAGTATTTCAAAAGGAATTGTTCAGCCATTCCCGCCCATGTGGTGATGGAACCAGGCGGAAGTGAATCAAGCCAATCGATGGCTCGGCCTCGAAGTGAAAATGGAAAAAGTCTTAGTCGAATGGCGTCATCTAAACAGTTATTGATTTTGAACGTCGCACAGATACGAAGGAATCGTGAGATGTGAGCATTAGGGTCTTCGTCTTGTAACCCATGGAACAGAACAGAGTTTTCTACAAGTTGGATAATACTAGACTTAATCTCGAAATTGTTGGCCGCTATTGCTGGCTGGACAACACTAGACTCATAACCATCTATTGACGGTGTGGCATAGTGTGTCATCTTCATTTTCTCGTCTTGGTTAGCCATGTCTTCTTCGGATGGCGTATCTTCCAAAATGTCTTCTTCAATGACTGGTGCTTCTTGTTGTGATCTTTTGCGCAGTCTTTGACAGAGAAGTCGTACGGGTTCCGGAAGAGGCGGAACAAGTTCAGAACTAGACGAGTCGGACATACACTAACTTAAGGAAGCATAAACTAACTAAGGCTTAAAAATGAATCAGGAAAAAATAACTAAACTAACTAAGGCAAACTACCTACAAATAAAAATGAAGTTTAAACAAAAATATATTAACAGGTTATATGCAAGATAGTCAAAAATTTAGTTTGTTTTTCAAACTGCCGTGTGTCCCCGACAACGGCGCCAAAAACTTGATGGGTCTGCGGATAGTATAAATATT
Source organism: Flaveria ramosissima (assembly GCA_025215565.1). Classification (NCBI taxonomy): domain Eukaryota; kingdom Viridiplantae; phylum Streptophyta; class Magnoliopsida; order Asterales; family Asteraceae; genus Flaveria; species Flaveria ramosissima. The sequence goes on along the minus strand of CM046038.1, from coordinate 14,295,629 downwards.
TGATAAAAATTTATTGCACAGATTCAGTTTTAATTGGTTGTTACTAATACTAAACCACACACACAAAGGGCAGTGTACCTGTCGTGTGGTAATATAGTGTTGGTAAGAACCGAGTATCAATCCGTGGACACACCTAGCCTACTCAACAAACTTGATGTTTGACTATCAGATTTGGTTTTTGTTAAAGAAAGTGATATTTTGTTTTGGAAAGATTTTTAGGGTTTAAAAGTAAACAATAATAAAAAGAAAGTAAAAAAGAATTGAAGCGTTTGGTTTTAAAATCAGGGAATAAAAGTTATCATCCTAATTAGAATCCGCTTATGCAATTGTGATAAATTGGTGGTGTGATGTGATTATGTTAATGTTTATAAAGATGAGCCGGCGAGATTTCTCGACTATCCTGCTGCCGTAGTGACTTGATCCTGTCAGGCTGATTTTACTGCTCAGATCAAAGCCCTAGTAATGTAGGTAAATCTCTTGTGTCCTATTTGACATACGATTTCTAAAAACATAATTTAATGTTAAAAAGAGAGTTGATCAGGTTCCTTCCTAACATACCATTAATTTTAGAAAACCGTAACAATTACTGAAGTTTCCGAACAAATAAAAAGGGAACCCGCAAATGATCAGAAAGTTAAGGTGATATAATTTCTAATAACCATTTCTAGTTCATTAGCCATGGATTTATTATGAAGACCGGTTTCGCGAATGAAAGTTAATCATACGGTTTTCAACCTTGTATGACAATCACAATCACAAACCATAATGTTATAACTTCCCTTTCAAATGTAGATGCTACCCATCAATAGTTTTCCCAAGACCACCATAACATTAACATAATACTTATCACACCATTAGTTTATCGCAAATTACATAAGTTTCATCCGATTAGGATGATAAATAGAGTTTAGCTCATGATGAGCTTTAACATAACAACGGATAACAAAGAAGATAGATAAGTGATCATCGGTGAAATGGAACAATCAAACCGATAATCCACAATGGATGACGTTTAGGTGATCCCAAGCTTCTTCCAAGTGTTGTTTGCACCTCCCGAGCCTCCGAATGATCTTGAAGTCTTGATTCCCGAGAGAATTCAGCAGAGTAACTCTCCCACCAAAGCTTGCCAAAAATGGTGAGCTTAGGCTTCTATTTATAGGCTTTTCGGAGTGTTTAAGCACGGCCCCGTGCCTAAAAGGCACGGCCCCTTGTTAGTACAATGCTTACGAAAGTTGGTCGGCTCGTACGTGCAGGTTGTGTCGGGCACGGCCCCGTGCTAAATGGGGCACGGCCCCGTGTTGGTGGTGGGGCACGGCCCCGTGCCTTATGGGGCACGACCCCGTGTCTACTTTTAGGGGACAGTACTTTTTGTCTTGTCAGATGTCCAAGCACGGGGGTGTGTTAATTTAGCACGGGGGTGTGTTTCTGGCAAGGCATGGGGGCGTGCTTAATGAGGCACGGCCCCATGCTTGGAGTCCAAAGCTCGGATTGCTTCAATTTCTTGTTAAATATGCTCCTTTTGTCCATCTTGCCCTTTTAAACACCTGAAAACACAATTTAACACTTTTAAGTACATTTTCATCATTTTAAGGAAGATATTAAGGAATAATTGATGTGCTTTTGATAGGATTTTTATGTATAATTTGGAGCACATCAGTGCTCATCCCAGCTTCCTCCAAAGTCGATTACACAGACTCGTAGCATGTCTTCTAAAGTCTGGATCGTCCTTTCTGACTGACCATCCGTCTGGGGGTGGTAAGCCGTACTAATATGCAGTCTAGTCCCCATTGAGTCGTGAAACCTCTTCCAGAACTTGGACGTAAACCGCGTGTCCCTATCCGAAACGATAGACGCTGGCACGCCGTGACGAGCCACGATCTCCTTGATAAATAGCTCTGCTAACCTCTCAGAGGAATACGTTTCACGAATTGGTAGGAAATGGGCGCTCTTTGTTAGACGGTCAACAATCACCCAGATTGCGTCGCTTCCCCTCGCCGTGCGAGGTAGCTTCGTGATGAAGTCCATTGTGATGTGTTCCCATTTCCATTCAGGGATATCCAAAGGCTGAATCTTCCCATATGGCTTTTGGTGCTCTGCCTTCACTTGCAGGCAAGTCAGACACTTGCTCACGTACTTAGCCACGTCTCGCTTCATTCCCGGCCACCAGTAATCTTTCTTCAGATCCTGATACATTTTCGTGGCACCGGGGTGTATGGAATATCGAGTTTTGTGAGCCTCATCCATGATTTTCTCCCTTAGATCCCCATAGAGAGGGATCCACATTCTCCCAGATCGGGTTCTAACACCCAGGGTGTTTTCCCCTAAGTCTGAAACTTGTCCTTTCATCCTTTCAGAGTTGACTCTATCCTCTCTTAATGCCTCATCCTGGAACTCCCTCACTTGTTTCATAACATCAGACGTCATGATTATCTGGGAAGCCCTCACTCGAATTGGTTCGGGTCGTCCTTTTCGGCTAAGGGCGTCAGCAACCACATTGGCTTTGCCTGGATGATAGTGAATTTTGCAGTCATAATCCTTGATCAGTTCCAACCACCTTCTCTGCCTCATGTTGAGTTCCTTTTGTTCAAAGAAATACTTCAGACTTTTATGATCAGTGAAGATGGTGCAATTCACCCCATACAGGTAGTGCCTCCAAATCTTCAATGCAAACACCACCGCGGCCAACTCCAAATCATGGGTAGGATAATTGGCCTCGTGAACCTTTAATTGTCTATAATCATAGGCTATCACCTTCCCTCGTTGCATCAACACGCAACCCAATCCTGCATACGAGGCATCCGAGTATACCACCAGATCCTTGTTCCCTTCAGGTAATGTCAAGACAGGGGCTTGAGTTAACCTCATCTTCAGTTCTAGGAAGGTGTTCTCCTGATCAGTACCCCATTCATACTTCACGCCCTTTCGGGTCAACTTTGTCAAAGGAGAAGCTATCTTGGAGAAATCCTGGATAAACCTCCTATAGTAGCCTGCCAGGCCTAAGAAACTGCAAATCTCGGATGGCGTCTTTGGAGGTTCCCATTGCATTACCGCTTCAACCTTCGCTGGGTCCACCCTGATCCCCTCAGGATTAACCACATGACCCAGAAATTGAACTTCTCGTAGCCAAAATGCGCATTTAGAGAACTTAGCATATAGCTTCTCACTTTTGAGCGTCTCCAATACTTCTCGAATATGATCGACATGTTCCTCTTCACTTTTTGAATAAATCAAGATGTCATCAATGAACACTATCACCGATTTATCCAACATCGGCCAACATACCCGATTCATAAGATCCATAAAAGCAGCTGGCGCGTTGGTCAAACCAAAGGACATGACGAGGAATTCGTAGTGTCCATAACGCGTACGAAACGCTGTCTTAGGAATGTCTTATTCTTTCACCTTCAGTTTGTGGTAACCAGACCGCAGGTCTATCCTCGAAAACCAGCTGGCACCCTGAAGTTGATCGAACAGGTCGTCGATCCTTGGTAACGGATACCGATTCTTTATAGTCAGCTTATTAAGCTCGCGATAGTCAATGCACATCCGCATGCTACCATCTTTCTTCTTGACGAATAAAACCGGAGCACCCCATGGAGAGATACTCGGTCGGATGAAGCCTTTATCCAATAAATCTTGCAACTGGTCCCTCAGTTCTACCATCTCCGAAGGAGCTAATCGATATGGTGCTTTAGCGACAGGTTGTGCTCCTGGTAGCAGATCAATCTGGAATTCGATTTCGCGGTCAGGCGGCACACCGGTCAGGTCTTCAGGAAAGACGTCAGGAAACTCGCACACTACCGGCACGTCTGATAATTGTGGCTCTGGTGCATCTACATCTTTTACATAGGCCAAGTAAGCGCTGCACCCACGTCTCAAGTACTTTTCAGCTGTGATCATCGACACGACCTTCGGTACACAACATACCTTATCTCCGCGAACCGTAACAGAACTACCATCGGGCGCTGTTAGACAAATTATCTTCTAACTACATACTATATTGGCTTCATAGGTAGCTAACCAATCCATGCCCAACACCACATTGAAACCTTCTAAGGCCATAACATGCAACCTAGCAGGGAACTTACAATCCTCTAACTCAATCAGGCAATCCTCAACCACCTCAGTTACCTTAGTAGACTTACCAATGGCTATTTCTACATAGAAAGGCTCATCTAACTTTCTACTCTTATCATGCAACAAACGACAAAAGGCAGCAGACACAAAACTCCTACTAGCACCAGAATCAAAGAGCACAGAAGCATATTCATGGTCTACCAGAAACATACCTGAAACTACTTCTGGGTCTGCCTGGCCTCCTCGCGAGTTATGTTGAATGCCCTCGCCTTCGCCTTTGAACTGTCACCCCTTCCCTTATCTCCAGCTTTAACCGTTCCTGATCCTTCTGGTTTTCCTTTCTTACAGTCTTTTCCCACATGACCCATCTCGCCACACTGGTAACACCTCCCCACCTTGCAATCCTTAGCATAGTGGCCCTCGCCTCCACATTTGAAACATTTTCCCGTCCCAACTCTGCGCTCCCCTGAATGACCTTTTCCACATTTTCTACAAGTACATCCTTCACCAGTATTTCCCTGTCTACCAGACTGATCCTCAACCCTCATCCTCTTCTCTCCACTCCGGAAGTTATCACCTCCGAACCTCTTCCCATTTCCATTCTTGTTCCCATTCCATTTCTCCATCTTCTTCTGTACAGGTACTGGGTCTCTCTCATCGTACAACCTCCCAGCTAAATCCACCACAGACCTAAACGTACCCGGTCTGGCTGCAATCATGTGCCTCCTGATGTCCACAGGCAAACCCTGTATATATCTTTTGATCTTCCTGGACGCAGGTGTCACTATGTCTGGCACAAGTCTTGCAAGTTCATTGAACTTGGAGGTATACTCTTGATGAGTCATGTTCCCAGCCTTTAAATACAAGAACTCCTTTTCAATCTTGTCTAATTCCCGATGGGGACAATACTCCTCCAGCACTAACTCCTTCAACTCAGACCACTTCATTTTGGCTATCGATCACTTCCCTTCAGCCTGGACAATATTGTCCCACCAGCATAACACTGAGTCAACGAAGGAATGAGTGGCTAACTTAACTTTTTGATCTTCCCGACACTCACTAATTTCCAGTACCGCTTCCATCTCTCTAACCCAACGATGAGCGGCAGTAGCATTGCCGTTACCATCAAAGGTTGGGGGCTTGCACCTTTGAAATGCCCCATAGTTGCACCCTCTAGTAGTCTCTCTCTCGGACTCCTCATCACTATCGTCATCATGGACTACCACCTTAGGGTTTGATGGCTCCTCTTCAGACTCCTCAGTCCTCCCAGTGGACTTTCCTGAATTCTTCTCACTTTCCTTCCCCTTCTTCTCAGCTTTCTCTACATCCTTGACTACTTTGATCACCTTGGTCACTACCGAGGGTAAGACATTTTGCATGACATTGTAGACTTCGTCAGCGATAGCCTCCTTCACAGTGGGTTTGAGGGTGGCTGATCCCTCCCCCTTCGGGTGACTATGGAGGTCTGACTCCTCATGAACAGTCTCGGGAGCCTTAGCTTTGCTCCGGGTGACACGTGGCTCAGTAGTACGCCCGCGACGAGCACCTCCTCGGGTTGCCTTCCCATATTTTCTACCAGCCATAACTAATTCCTATAAGATTCAAACACCAAAATGGTTATTCAAGATAATTGCTTAGATCATTATAAGTATGGTAAGTCCTTAATTACAGTTACCAAGTGTGATTAACCACTTACCTTACCCTCCTGTCCCAAGCAATCACTATCCTAACACATATTAGTATTCAAATCTACAAGCACATAAAACAAATAGCACACGCATATAATTCCGGTTTACTTGAAACTTTTACCTGATTGCACGTAGCTACTTGGATTGGCATCCTTCATTCAGTCCCATTTTCAGTTTAAGTTTAGGTTTTGAATACAGTTTACCCAATTCTCTTAAACTTTGGCTCTGATACCAACTTGTAAGGCCCCGTTCCTGGAAAGCCTCACAGTTGGTTAATCATCACATAAAATCAGTTTAATAACAAAACATTACAGCGGAAATAATTAGACATTCATTTAAAACTTAGAAACCATATCGTATTCATACATTTGTCCTTTAAATAGAATAAAAACATAGTGCATTGTTGAAAATACAATAAAGATTTCATAAACAGGAATGCCATCCATAGCTCCCCAAGTAGCTCCGTGTGCCATCCTCAGCATCAGCACTTACCTGCCAACTATTATGCATAAAAGTCAGCTTCGCTGAGCGAGTTCTAGTTTTAAAAATCAAGGAGGAAGAACTCGCGGGCTTTCTATAGGCCTTTTCAAAAGAAAGATCGATAAGAAAATATAAACTTTATCCTTCATATAATGACCATGCATACAACATAGTATATAATATTACATGCATCATAATAAGCATGTTCATTATCTTTCATTCTTCCATTATCTTTCATTATCTTTCACTTTCATCATAAACGAGATTGCACAAAGCAAGAGCTCCATGTTGATCGACAACAAATGCCAATCCCTGTCGGTACACATGAATACGATAGCTAACCCCCGACAGTTGATCCACACTGCAAGGCACATAGCCCGCTCATGAATACAGATCCATCATCATACATCAGACTCACATAAGTGAAGTCTATCATAGTGCTTGCAAGACTTTACATTATCAAACGGGCCCGGGGGTAACATTCATTAAGTTTTGCTTTTCATTAATATCATCTTCCACTTTAATATATAATACTTAACTTATTAAGTACACAACATGCCAAGTACTAATCATCATAAAACATAACCGACCCTCCGCGGGACAGCGGGGGTTTGGGGGCGGCAGCCCCTGACAGTGGGGTCTTAGGGGCAGCAGCCCCTAGTGGGGTCCAAGGGGCAACGCCCCTGGATGGGGCCGGGCTGCCAGGTTAACGCAAAAAATTTTTATATTTAAACATTTATATAGCACATCTACTTGTAGAAAAATCGTTCTTCCTGTTAAAACCCCTTAAAATCTTGGTCATTTAAAAACGTAAATTTAGTATGCATAATAGCCCCAAAACATGGAAATACTTATAAATAGGGGATCTAGAACTCACCTGGATACCACGAATAACTTCTAGGCTATGCTTACAAGGCTAGGATCACTCTACACAGCCTTCAGAATAGCTAACACTTAAATGGGTTAATTTCTGCCTAAATTCGCTGCTAATTTCGCTGCAAGATCAGCAATTTCGCAGCTAGGTTTGCCAACAGTTTCGCTGCTAGTTTCACCAGCAGTTTCGATGCTAGTTTCGCTGGCGCCTTCGCTGGCAGTTTCGCTGGCATCTTTGCTGCCAGTTTCACTGCCAATTTCGCCCAACTTTCGTTGGAAAACCATGTCTGCGAAACAACCTGCGAAACTATAGTTTCGCAGGAAGTCCTCATAGTTTCGCTGATTGATAATGCAATTTCGCTGATTGAATATGCAATTTTGCTGGATGCATATGTAGTTTCGCAGATCGCATAAAAATTACGAACCAGACCGTTTTTAACACAAAATCATAACTTTTTACGTCCAATCTCTTAGTTTATCATCCATAAGGCTAAATCTAAGCTTTATACATGTTTTCATACGTAAAAATGTGACCATTAGACGATTCTTTGCAACTTTTCAAAACCCAAAACCCTAGAATCCGGGTTTGATCTACAGAAGGGTTTAGAGGTCGATTCTTAGCTGGATTTGTTGCTTCTTTCTTAGGTCTTGATGCTCCAACACCCAGATCTTCAACTCTTAACCTTGGAAGCTTCAAATCTTGAGTTTTCTTCACTTTCTCTCTCTACTTTCTCTCTCTACGAATTTTGGTGGCTAGGGTTGCAATGAGGAAGATGAAGGCTGGTTTGGGTGCTTAAGGGCTGATTATGGGCCTTTAATCCCATAGGCCACTACCCAATAAGCCTAATTTAGCCCATGACCATTTCTTTACCTTATTAAAACACCCAATATTTAAGCCCATTATCCTTAATGACTCGTTTTGACTTTTCGGGGTGTTACAGCTTCATTGCTTCGCAAGACGTAGTCTCCCGGCTTGAAAGATTGCTTCTTCACCCTTGAATTGTGATATCTTTATACTTCCTTCTTGTGCCTTGCCTCACGGATAGCCGCTATCATCCTTCGTTCTTCAAGTAAGTCCAAATTTAACCGAAGTTCTTCCTCGTTGTTGGTTTGTGAAACTTGTAAGACACGAGTTGACGGCATCCCAATCTCAGCAGGTATTATGGCCTCTGATCCATAGGTCAAACTGAATAGGGTTTCTCCATGACTGGTCTTTGGCATGGTTCTATGGGCCCAGAGGACACTTGGTAATTCTTCGAGCCAGCTTTTTCCTTCTAAGCCCAGACGCGTCTTGATCCCTTCTACGATACTTCTGTTCACTCTTTCAACCTGGCCATTGCCTTGGGGATGGGCTACCGAAGTTAGAGTCTTTCGCACCATGACTTGAAAGGATTTTCAGCGCATTGCTTGCCATTGTCTGTTACGATGAACAACGGAAGGCCGAAATGACATATGATGTTTTCCCAAACAAATTTCTTAACATGCTGCCCCTTAATTGTCGCAGTGCTTTGGCTTCTACCCACATTGTGAAGTAGTGGACTGCTACTAGCAGGAATTTTCTGGAAATGGACCAACGATGTCCATTGCCCATTTTTGAAAAAGGCCAAGCAACACTAACAGGGACCATATTGTTTTTCGGGCGGTGACACATGGGTGCGTGCTTCTGACAACTTTCACACCTTTGGATATTGGCAACGACACTGCTATGCATACCCCGCCAGTAGTATCCTGCTCCCATTGCCTTAGCTACCACCATCCTTGGGCCTGTATGGATTCCACATATGCCCTAATGTATCTCCCTGGTGACATAGTTGGCTTCATCTGGTGTGAGACAACACAGTAGTGGTCCCATGTATGACCTGCGATATAGGACTCCTTGGTGTAATTCGTAATGCAGGGATTTTGCTTGTATTGCGCGTGCTTCTCCCCTTTCTTCCGGCAGGTCCCCTTTTACTAGAAATCTGACAATCGGGCTCATCCAGCATTCCTCCGATACACCTTCTATGGAGGCTATATCATTTTCTTCGATTGACGGTGCCTGCAATACTTCGACTTTCACCTCCCTAGCTAGGTGCCCAAAGGCGACGGAAGCCAGTTTGCTGAGAGCATCTGCTTTCTTGTTCTTGCTTCACGGGACGTGTGAGACGTGACATTCTTTGAAACTGCTGATCATGCTCCTCGCTTTCCCCAGGTAAAGCTTTATTGTTTTTTCTTTTGCGTCATAAGACCCGTTAATCTAGTTTGCAACCAGCAGCGAGTCTACATGGGCATGGAGTTTTTGAAATCCCATCTGCTTAGCCAGCCTTAGGCCAGCCAATAACGCCTCATAATCTGCTTCATTGTTGGAGCTCTTAAAGTCTAACCTCAGAGCATAGGTTATTTCCTCTTGCTTAGGTCCCACCAAGATCATTCCGGCGCCCGACCCTTTATCCTTTGAGGCGCCATCAGTGTGCAAGCACCATTCCTTGTCATCCTGACTCATGGCTTTCTCGGTTGTGTTGTGACCCTATTTCTCTTGTGGCATTTCTGTCAAAAAGTCAGCTACGACCTGCCCCCTGATTGCAACTCTTGGCTTGTACTCTATCTTGAAGACTCCCAACTCGATAGCCCATTCTGCTAACCTTCCCGATATCTCTGGCCTTCTCAGTATTTGTTGTATGGGTTGGCTAGTCCAGACCTCAATTATATGGGCCTAGAAATACCTTCACAATCTCCTGGAAGCATAAACTAAAGCAAGAGTTAGTTTTTCCATAGGTGAATACCTGGTTTCCGGGTCTTTGAGAGCTCTGTTGATGAAATAGATCGGGGTCTGTTCTCCATCTCTGTTTGTCATCAATTATGCGCTTACAGTTTCTTCTCCTGCAGACAAGTATACCACTAGTCGTTCCTTAGGGAAAGGAGCCACTAGCATGGGCAGGTTGCTTAAGTATACTTTCATTTGTTGAAATGCTGCTTCCGCTTCCTTTGTCCATACAAAATCCTTCTTGCTTAAACAGTTATGTAAAGTGGCCATGAAAGGTAAAGCGCGTTCAACATGCTTCGACAGGAACCTGTTCAGAGCTACCAGGTGTCCATTAAGTGTCTGCACATGCTTAACGGATTTGGGTGATGGCATGTTGAGGACAGCTGCCTCCTTCTCAGGGTTAGCTTCCAACCCCTTCTTTGTCACAATCACCCTTAGAAACTTCCCCTCTTCTACTCCAAATGAACATTTCTTGGGGTTTAACTTCATGTTGATCGTCTTCAAGGTTTGAAAAGTTTCGGCGATATCTGCGAGCAGGGCTTCCTCGTCGTGACTTTTTATCACCACATCATCCACATAGATTTCGATGTTTCTCCCCGTCTATGGTGAAAAGGCTTTATCCATCAATCGTTGGTACGTTGCCCCTGCATTCTTCAAGCCAAATGGCATCTTTGTGAAACAAAAGATGCCAACATCTGTGTAAAAGGCAGTCTTGTCCTCGTCCTCTGGTGCCATTTGCACCTGGTGGTATCCCTTGTAGGCATCCAGGAAACATTTCAGAGGAAAACTTGCCAGGGAATCCACCTTCAGATCAATATCTGGGAGGGGATAGCAATCCTTAGGGCATGCATTGTTGAGGTCTTTAAAGTCGATACACATACTCCACGTGCCGTTGCTTTTCTTTACTATTACCGGGTTAGCCACCCAGGTTTGATAACACACCTCTCTGATAATGCCGGCCTCCAGCAGCTTCTTGACTTCTTCAACCACAGCTTGACTTCGCTCTAGGCCCATGTGTCGACGCTTCTGGGCGACTGACTCTTTCGATGATCGTGTGTTCAGCCTATGCACTGCCTTATTACGAGGGACACCCTTCATGTCGGCGGGTTGCCATGCGAAAACATCCAAGTTGTTTTGCAGCAGATGACGAAGTCGTTCTTAAGTGGCATCTCCTAACTGCCCCCAATGGTGATTTTCTGCTCCGGAAATAGAGGGTTAATCACCCACTTTTCCAATGTTGGGCATACTGGCTCGTCTTCTCCAGCTGCTATTCCTGGGGCGATGGCCTTTACATCCTTGCACTCTTTACTGGAATACACAGTGACAACCCCGGTTGGGGTGGGGAACTTAATAGCGGCATGGACTGTGGTTATGACCGCTCCAAGCATGCACAAACCCGGACTTCCAAGTAAGACATTGTGAGATGACTCCGATCGCACAACCAGGAAGGCCATGGTAACCTCCCGCCATCCTCCGTTGTTACCTATTGCGGCTGGCAATTGTATCTGGCCCAGGGTCTGTATTACCTAACCTGCAAAACCAGTGAGTAGGTGTGTCCTTGTATCCAGTTTTTTTAATTTCTTCATCGAGCAGCAGAAAACATTGTTCGTACATAATTTCTGAACTACTCCCGCTATCTACATATATTCTGTGTACCTAATGGCCTGCGATGATTGCCAAAAATGTAAGAGAGCCGTTGGCAAATTTCCCGCCATGTATTCGAGGGAATGAAATTTCTTGCGCCATCTAAGGCTCCATGTGGTCAGAATGATGCTTGATGCTACACTCTGCGACCCTCATCATGAATATATCATTCCTTTTGTCCCCCGCTTGAGGTGCTTTCTTCAACTCTCTTAACAGATGTGCGAGCTTTCCGGTTTTTATCGCCAGCTCGATCTGTCGTTTTAACAAGAAACAGTCATCTGTTGCATGCCCGTTTTCTTTGTGGAATTCACAGTACTTGCTCGTGTCTATTTTTACTCCTGGCTTCAATGGTGTGGGCTTGGTGAAGTTGATGTTTTCTGTAGCTAGGATTTCTCTTGAGGTTTTAATCAAGGGTGGGAGGGTCACATTGGGACCCTACGGGCTCCGGATTGGGGGTGTAAAGCGAGGTTGAAAAGATGGGTTTCGTTGGGGGTTCGCGGATGGAAACGTGGTTTCTCCCATGGTCTCAAGCCTCCCGGTCTCTTTTGCGGGTCCCACACAAAGGACACTAGTTTCTTTGGCGTCCTATCTTTCAGCTGCTCGCACGCCTTCTTTCCCCTGACAAATGCCTTGGCTCTCTCCAACATCTCGTTCACCATCTTTGGAAGATGTTCATGGAATCTTTCCACTAATTGGTCGTTCCTTACTCCGTGGATGAAGGCTGAGATTCGGATCGTCTTCCTGGCTCCTCGTACCTGCATACTTTCTTTTGAATATCTGGTGAAGTCCTCGATAGACTCACTATCGCCTCTCTTGATGTTATGCAACTCTGTCGGGTCCTTGGTGGATAACCTTTGTTGACTGAAATTCCTCAGGAAATCCTCTTCCAACTTCTCAAAGCTTCCAATCCCTCCAACTGGAAGGCTGTTAAACCATACCCTAGTTACACCAGTTAGGGTCTAGCAAACATGTGACACCATACAGGGATTGACCACTGCTCTACCTCAACGGCGCCTATGAAGATTGCAAGATGATCGTACGGGTCTCCCGTGCCGTTGTACTTCCCCACATTGGATGGCATCTTGAGTTTTGGAGGGAAGGTGAATTCCGCTATTCTTGGTATAAACTTGGATCTGGCTTGTGTCGTCAATGGTCGGTATGGCTTGCTGAAATCATCGTCAGCTCCCATCTTCTCTCCGATTATGATGGCGCCTTGACTCATCTTTGCTTTTGAATCATCTTCAGCATTCTTTACCTTGTCTCCTCGATTATCCTCTCCCTCCTCACGATTCCTTTCCTCTGGGGTTTCTTCGTATTCTAGACGTGTTTGGATTTCTCTAAGGCGTCGTTCCTTTTCTTCTTATCCCAGCATGGAGAGGATTTGCTCTCGGTTTTTGTTGATGAACTCCGGGGTGATGACACTACCACCGTTATTGCCATCCCCTATGGTGGTTTCCAACGGGGAGGTGGTGGTGCGTGGATTTTCGGTATCGCTAGCATTCTTGTGGTGAGGGGTTCCTTGACCTGAATCCATGGTAGTTTTTTGGGTAACGTCTGGGTCCCACGGATGGCCCCAAATGTTGCTACACAAATCTTAATCAAGAGATGAAGGCTTGGGAGCAATGCGAGAATGGGGTTTTTACCAAGGATTAGGTTGGAACTTGGTCTGGACTTCGGCTGACGGGAGGTCGTCAGGAAATGGGCTGCGGCTGGGCTTCGCTTCGGCTGAGCAGGATATTTGTGAGACAAAAACAACACCGTGAGCCTCGCCTCGACTAGAAAGGGGTTTTCTCCCCCAGACCACACTCCGGCGTGAGAATAAGTATATGTATTGAGAGAATTCGAAGGGATAGATTAATGAATAGCTAAGTGGAGTGTAAGTGTTGAGAAAATGTGTGTCCTCTACCTGTGGAATGGAAGAGGTATTTATAGTGTTTGTGAATGAAAACAAAACATGACATGGTTCTATTTTTGGAAGTCTGTAGTCAAAGACATGAGCCTGAAATCCCTTATTCAGGGATCTTATACCTTTTTAGTGCAAAGGGTTTCTGACTGAAATTAATGTCATTTGTCTTTGTAGTTGACTTGGGGATTTTGTGGGCTGCTCGACCTTCTGCCAATGTTTTTGCTTTATTCGTTTTGTCATCTTATGTTTCCTTCTTATTCACTTGTAACCAATGAATGGCTTCCTTGGTTACTACGTTTACTTTGCTTGTGCCTTTCATGAAGATCTTTTGAGTGTCATAGGTGAGATAAATCGCCTTGTGTCTTTGAGTCAAGTACCCAGCCGCGGCTTGGGTCCATTATTCCGATCACGGCTTGGGCTTATTTCGTGGGTGGAACGCAACTTGGGCTTGTAACGCGGCTTGCGGCTGGGTGAAACGCGGCTTGGGGCTGGGTGAATTGCGGCTCGGGCCCACAGCCCGAGTGAAACGAGGCTTGGGCTTGCAGCCCGAGTGGGCCGCGGCTAGGGCTTGCAACCCGAGTGGGCTGCGGCTGGGGTGATCCGCAGCTGGGGCTTACAGCCCGATTGGGCCGCGACTGGGGTGATCCGCGGCTGAGGCTTACAGCCCGATCGCGCCGCGACTGGGGTGATCCGCGGCTGAGGCTTACTGCCCGACCTTACGTTTTATCAGTTCGAGCTTTGTTTGTCTTTTGGGGTGATATCCCTTCAGTTAACATTCTTTTGTTTTCGTTCAAAGCTATGTTTGTGATGATTATGTTATATACTTATTTATATTTGACGGATATCTTCCTACTCTAATAAAAGGGTAAATGGGGTGTCACGTGTCAGCACCACAATCATTGGGTGACACGTGCCAGCACCACAATCATCTCATCAAAATTTTCCCGCCTCTCTCTCCTATTAAATAATTACCTTAATTATTAATAATATTTTTTTAATACTTTTTAATAATTAATAAATTAAGAAAGAAATCTATTTATTAAGATTATTTCTAAATAAATTGATATTTTTAAATTATCAAATTTGGGAGTTGTAATAAGAAAACTTTTAAAAATGACATTTTTATACGGTTTGTTTTTAAAACAAAATATTTATTTTCTATAAAAGAAATTTAAAAATAAAATTTTAAAAAGTTGATAACCGTTTTTTTATTTCAGTCATATCATATCTTAGAATATCATTGTCTAATCAATAAATTTATTGTATTAATATTTTATTTATTTAAACCGTGTAATACACTGGTTTACTAAAGCTAGTTGCATAATATTTGTGATTTTAATTATAAAATCAATATATGATGTTTTTTTTTATTTGTTTGATTTAGTAAATTTCATTTATGTTTATTAATCTTCATAATTATGTGTCTGTTCGCTTACCTTCATTTGTGTTTGTTTATGTTCGTAAATAGTTCACAAACATATTAATTTCCTTAGTGAACAAACACGAACAAAGGCTCGTTTATATTAGTTCGTTTCGTTTATAACTTATGTATACCCGTTAGTTGTTAAAAATAACTATTGAGATTTATTAGTATAAGTATATATTTTAGATGTCTCCTTTTATTCAAAAGGTTTAAGGATAAAATTTTGTATAGTGTAAATATAGGTGGTTTATATCATTGGATTAGAAGCTTTTTTATAAATAAGATAAAATATAATGTTTATAAATATAACAAGTGTAACCTTAAAATATGATATATTACGTACATATCAACGTCAATACATCACCATATAATTATTTAAAGTAATAAAAATATGTAAATTTCATGATAATATAAATTTAAAAGAAATTATACTTTATTTCATACAAAATATTAATAATATCATCAACTACGTATAAAAGATATTCTAAAAAATAATTAATTTTTCACATAATAAGCTACAACATGGAGAAAAAAAAAAGATTCGCGGTTATATGATTCAGGTAAAAGGTGTAATGCCCATGTTTTTCTAAAGTGGTAAATGTTTCAAAAAACTTTAGTTTAGTAGCAAAAACTTCTAGTCACATACTAATAAAATTCGAAAACATTTTAATTATTCATAAGATTTGGTGTTACTCGTTGTTCCTTGCTTAAAATCATAAACAAATGATAAAATCCATTAAAGTATCCAACAGTATTTATAAATACTAATCGACCTAAATCCATCAAGCCTTGTCATTGTGCCCCTACTCGGTTCTCACAAACATCATGCTTAGATTGGCTAAGAATTTGTGCAAGTACACATCGTTGAGCAACATAAAGAGTTATAATATAAAACAAGTAAATCAAATTATAATACAATCATGCTTCAACTAGTAGTTCATTAGTACTTCATGCATGTAAGCTCTTGGTTATGTGTCATTAGATTATAGCTGTCACGACACCACTCCTAGTGTTTGCCGATCTTCGGATTCATGTTTTTCTTACGTCTTTCTTTAATCTTTTAAGGCATTGTACGTGCCCAATAGTAATTAGAGTGAAACAATGGGCTTGGGGCCCCAAAAAACATAGGGCCTCCAATTTTTAAAAATCCATAAGTATTTTATATACATGAGCCATTAATATTCACTACTTTGGGCCATTAATATTCACTATTTTAATGGATTTCATGTATGTTTGTCTCAAAAGGATTTAAATGTTATATGAATATTATTCTAATGATTCTGTAAAATGATATGCATCTTAAATTTTAATATCTAATGTACATATTGGTTTTTATAGAGTTTTAATGTCAAATGGTTTGAAACTAGATATAACAATGATATTTTAAAATACCAGTAACTTTTTTTTTCTTCATATGTTATATATATTTGATATCTTACTAACACTTAAAAACTAGAACAAAAAAATGTACCATAATTTTTCCAAAAGAATGGGTAATATTGACAAAAGCATGTTACCATTTGTTTTAAAAGTTATGACCCCAGTTTAGGATGAAAGCAAAAAATAAAAAATATATTTTTTACAAAATTTTTTTACAAAAAGGCCTCAATTATAACATTCGCTTCAGACTCCCAAAAAGATTGAGCCGGCCCTGTGTATGTGTAAGTGAGTTATAAGTCAGGGTCTAGTATCATCTAAAGCTTTTCATCAAGCATACAACACCAAATTCATTTGCAAGGCAAACAAACTAAACACCATAGCAACGAAATACTATATTATATCTAATGATACTACCTGGTAGGTTCCCCAACATATACTTAATAACCCTTGTAGCTACATGCATCATAACAACTTGCATTCGTATATATTGTAATGAAAACTAGTATGGTTATCCTCACGTTGCGTGAGGAATTCATGGTCTATTATTATTTAGTTGTTTGGAAATTTTATATTAGACACCGGGAAAAGTTATTTGTGTTTTGTGGAAAGTTGAATTAATCTTTTTACCAAAAATCAAATCACAACATTCCTTATTGCATCCGTACATCTTATTTCGGTATTGCATATGTTGATGAAAAGGCCAATTCTACACACAATCAAATCTAACACCTACTTAAATACATTACGAAAAATCAAAAGGAAGATCTTGAAAAACCTGCTAACTAAGTTTTTAGTTGAAAGAAATAGAAAGATATTATTCAACCAACTTAAAACATATGCCAAGAAAAAGATTAATCGGCCATAAGATGGTTACCATTCGAAAGAAGACAATAGTTAATTACCTCCTCTTAAAGGTTTCTCTTTATTTAAGAAGAACTATTTTGTTTTCACTTTATGTAAAATGAATTTCAACATCTAGTATAATTTAATATAGTTATTGTTATGAACTTATATTTAAAACTTATAATTTCATTCTTTTCTATTATCGTGAAATTTTTTTTGAAGGTTTTTATTTAACATTATATCGTCTTATAAATATAGTTTTATGGTTATATATATAACTTGATTTCATGATATACAAGTATTCTATCTATCTTTGTTTTTTTCGTTCTGCAAGATCGAGTTTGTCACTCAACATAATTTTGGTCTCTCAAACTCACTAATTCTCACACGGATTGATGATGCACAATCCTCTAAGAGTTGATAATAATATATTAAGTAAACAAAACACAAGAGAATAATTTTCAAGATACTTGTATATATTACTTCTCTACTCAAAGTATTACAAGACTCTTACAAGCATGTTTACAGAGTTACAATAAGAAACTATATATACTACAATCTATAGTCGGTTATACTTTGATACCAGCTAAGAACTTACAACAAAGTAAATACCACATTGCTAGAGGTAAGGTATCCTAGATAAAATACTATCTAAGATTTGGTAGTCATGACATGTCCATGACTTATCTTTTGTCTCCAACCGAAGTTGGTAACTATACTAATTGATAAGTAATGAACAGTGGAATAAAGTATGGTCAACTACATGGGCGTGGGAAAGCGTCATGCAGTATCTTAGAGATTTGCAGCGGAGTGGCAGAGGGACCATACTTATGTCCACTGGTTCATAGTAGGTTCTTCCGAAGGTTAACTGGCTTCGGAAGAACAAGTTCTTCCGAAGCCACTTATACTTCGGAAGGGGCTACTTCTTCTTCCGAGGATTGAGTTGTTCTTTAGGCTTTCATACTTCGGAAGTCATTGTCTTGAAATCTTTTAAGTGTTGAAACTTCGGAAGAGAGAAGACTTACAGGACCGTTGAAGGGTATGCACTTACAACACAACAACACAATGAGGAGAGTTACTTAGAACACTTAACAAATCAAATAGGGAACTGGTTAACTTTTAGTGAAAAATGCTAAGAACACAAGTAAAGATGAGACAAAACAAGATTGCAAACAACACAAGTAATTGATTTTCAAGAATATTGTATATTGCTTCTCAAGTTTTATTACAAATATAACAAAGCATAAAGGAAAGTTACAAGTACTTGAGATACATATACTACATCCTACATGTAAGGCCTCGTTCCCGGGACGCTCACAGTTGGTTCCTCATCGCACATAAAAAATATAATTACATTTCACTTTCATAACACGTTGCAGCGAAAACATTTCATTTCATTACAAAAGCACTATAACATTGGATGCCATCCAAAATAAACTGAGTAGACGCCCCGTGCCATCCTCAGCAACATACCTGCCAACTGGAAACACATCAAAGTCAGCGTTGCTGAGTGAGTTCTAGTTTTATAATAAAACATACTTTTCTTTCGTTAAAACCATTCTTTACATAAATGCGATTACACATCATACGTACACATAGATAATTTCATTATTATCTTCATCATTCATTAATTAACTTCCATTCATTTGTTCATTCTTACTTTCATTCGCTCGTTCATCATTACATCTTTTCCTTTCGTCAACACCATGAACTTTACCCTTCATGCTCATGATACTGGGCCTAAGCCTATCATAGACCTTCATTCACAGTGCACAGCACCTCTGGCCACAGTACCTAGGATAAGGTTCAGGATCATTTCATCTGTTACATCATCACGTTCTGGATCAGTGTCAACAGCTATGCCCCAAACAATATGGCTACGGGGCCGAAGTTCATAAATGACTTCCACACTGCACGTAGCCTGGCACCAGCACCGGGGTAAGCGATAACTCGAGTACTGGGCCGAAGATCATAAATGACTTCCACACTGCACATAGCCTGGCACCAGCACCAGGTGAGCGACAAAGATCCCATCCACATACTACACCCCAACGATATGCATAACTCGAGTACTGGGCCAAAGTTCATAAATGACTTCCACACTGCACATAGCCTGGCACCATCAACGAGGTGAGTAATCACTACAAACTATGTACCACAACGTAGGTCAATCACAAAGACTGGAACCCCCGCGTGTACCCTTGCTCATAATGCTTGCAAGCCTTTCATACTTTCATTCGTTTATTAATGCATGCATTCATTCATTTATCATTTTCCACTTTTCATTATGTTTCACTTTATGTTACGTAATACTTTCGTTTCATTCATTAACATCCGACGTAAAGCCATGGAAAAATAATCACACATATTAAGGAACATAAACATAAACATAAACATACATCATCACCATACATGCATCATCATACATACATAACACACACCAATCATACATCACATCATCATCATCACATCCCAACATAACATCTATGACGTCAAGGTCAACTTACACGAACTTCCGGGAACCTCCCTAGTCAAAACCCACAACTGCACCTTCCCTCGAAAGTCATAAGATAAACTATTGTTCTTTCAGGCATATGAGCCCTACTTGGGCGTATGGACACCCTCCAGTCGCATGGCCTTCCAGGCGACTGAACACTTAGGCGAATGGACATCTTTCGAATGGACCCTATGCGAATGGACCTATGGGTGAATGGACATCTATGCGTATGGACTCTCAGTCGCATAGCTTTCATGCGTATGGCCTTCAGTCGCATGACTTCAGGCGCATGGGCTTCAGTCGCATACCCTACGTGCGAATGAACCTCAGTCGCATGGCCTCCAGGTGCATGGACCTCAGTCGCATAACCTTCGTGCGAATGAACCTCAGTCGCACAATCTTTCAATCGCATGCCTTATAGGCACATAAACTTCAGTCGCATGACCATCATGCGTATGGACCCCAGTCGCATGGCAATCATGCGCATGGACCTTAGTCGCACGCCAATCGGCCGTATGGCCTCCAATCGCACTCCAGTCGGTCGCCTAGCCCTAGCTGATGCAGAATGCAGTTCCAGCCGAACGCAAACTGCCCTTTTCGGCCTCCAAGCTCTTCTAAACTCGATTTTAGCTCAAATCAACCATCCTAAACCTTAGAAACACCTACCATAACATCATTCAAGCATACACAAGCCCGAAATCCAACCCCAAACGCATCAAACACATACACACATGCATAAAAACGGGTTTACACCCAAAAACTCGAAAAAGGGTTTTCAGATGTGTTCCAGCCCCAAAATCATTCAAAAATATGTAAAAGAGGGGTCCTAGAACTCACACAAACAATCCCGTCGAGTAGAGCTTCGATTTGACCCGCTACATGACGATTTCCACGCTCGAACCCACCCGAACCAAGCTTTTCTCCTCTTTTCTCCTTCTCTTCTCTTCTCTTTGGCTGAAAATGGCAAGAATGGGGTGTCTTCCCCCTTTTATACTCCCATTCATCAAAGTTTCTCTCGTTGGCGAGTTTGGTCCCTCGACTTTGGACTTTACTTCTTTTTCTTCTTTCGTCGGCTTCAAAGAAAATTTCCGGGTGTTACAAGTCCACCCCCCTTATATAGGTTTGTCCCTAAAACCTGTTATTCCTTAAACCGTCACGGCCAATTCTGTCTCATCTCTTTTCCAGTCTCCCACCTGGAGTTCAATCGATCTATGTCGTTTATCCACACACGACTTCTGGTCTATCTCTGGTTACCTTCATCAAGGCTTTGATCCTTTCGAGCTTCTCGATCATGGCCTCGATCACCTCAATCCTTTCGATATGGCAGTTGGTGCTCGGCCTTCACTTGTAAACAAGTAAGGAATTTAATCTCGTACTCCACCATATCACGCATTCATGAACTTTCTCGCCACTACCATCGAAATCATCTTCGGAATCGTCGTGACTCAATCACCTTAAACCGTCACCCTGATCCCGTCGGCGCTGTCAACCGTATCGTCTTTTGCGACACACAGTGTTCGCTCCGTAGTCTGACAAGCAATCCACTCCTAGGACTACATCGAGGGGCGTATCTACATTCTTACAACTAACATGCAATTCAGCACAGAAAGCAACAGGAATAAAACTTTTACTAGCGCCAGCATCGAATAACACAAAGGCTAAGGATTTATTTACTAGAAACATACCTGACACAACATCGGGGTCTGTCCTTGCTTCCTCCAATCTTCTTCACTCCCGAACCTTCCGCCCTCGGCTTCTTGCAATCCTTGCTCATGTGGCCCTCCCCACCACAAGAATATCACCTCCTCACACCACAGTTTTTCGCCACATGTCCGGTCCTTCCACAACGAAAACAGACATTAGTCCCCAATCTACATTCCCCGGGGTGTTTGTGTCCACACTTGTCACACTTTTCCGACCCCGCATCGGGTGTGACCACACGCTGGTCATCCACCCATGCACCTTTATTACCTAGAGTGGCTCCACCACGTCCAAATCGCTTCCCGTTCAAATCCCGATCACCCTCTCCTTTCTTGCTAACTTCTGTCACCACCATAGTTCTTTCATCGTATAATCTCCCCACCAAATCAACCGCCGACCTAAATGTGCTCGGTCGGGGAACGACCATGTGCCTACGAACATCCACCAGCAAGCCGTGAATGTACCTCTTAATCTTTCGTGACAGAGGCGTCACCTGATCCGGCACCAGCCGTGCCATTTCGTTGAACTTCGTGGTATATTGCTGATGTGTCATGGTTCCCGCCTCCAGCTGCAGGAACTCTCTTTCAACTTTGTCCATCTCACGGTGAGGACAGAACTCCTCAATCACCAGCCTCTTCAACTCTGCCCACCTTATGCTCCCGATAGCCCTGCTTCCCTCAACTTGGACAATATTGTCCCACCAACACAGAGCTGAGTCCACAAAAGAGTGGGCAGCAAACTTTACTTTCTGATCCTCCCGGCATTCGCTAATGTTCAAAACAACTTCCATTTCTCTCACCCATCGGTGCGTAGCAGCAGCAGTGCCGTTGCCATCAAAAGTAGGGGGCTTGCATCGTTGAAACGCTCCGTAATTACAGCCTCGTGCCGCCTCCGGCGCAGGCTCTTCTTCCTCCTCTTCTTCATCATCAGATAGAACCGTTTCAGGCTCCGGTTGCTCCCGTCCTCCCGAGGACCTGTTCCTCTTTTTCCTCTCTCCTTACTTTATAGCCTTAATTACTTTGGTCATCACAGACGGTAGGATCGTCTGTATGACCTGATGCACTTCCTCCACAACCGCCTCTCTCATCGAGGCCCTCAAATTAGCATTCTCATCACCGCCCTCCGGATGAGGGGTCTCGGGTTCTTCATGAGCTGCCTCTTCGGCCCTAGGCCTTCCTATTGTGACCCGTGGTTCAGCACCACGTCCACCACCACCTCCACCACGAGAAGCTTTTGAAGATCTACCACCGACCACTCTCTAAACACACTGAAAGATTCAAACATTAACACGGTCATTCAAGGAACAGCTCAGTTTATGTCAAGTATAGTAAGTCCCTAATTACAGTGGCCAGTTGTGATTAGCCACTTACTTTACTCTTTACACCCTAAGCATTACCTGTCCTGACTACATCAGTATCTAAATCTACCAGCAACACATAAACCATATAACATGCACACATAATACCAGTTAATATTACGAAAATACCTGATGGCACACAGCTACTCAGATTGGCATCCCATTTCCTTTCCGTCCCATTCTCAGTTTAAGTTAAGGTTTATTTTGAAAATTTACCCATTTTACTTAAACTTTGGCTCTGATACCAACTTGTAAGGCCCCGTTCCCGGGACGCTCACAGTTGGTTCCTCATCGCACATAAAACATATAATTACATTTCACTTTCATAACACGTTGCAGCGGAAACATTTCATTTCATTACAAAAGCACTATAACATTGGATGCCATCCAAAATAAGCTGAGTAGCCGCCCCGTGCCATCCTCAACAACATACCTGCCAACTGGAAACACATCAAAGTCAGCGTTGCTGAGTGAGTTCTAGTTTTATAATAAAACATACTTTTCTTTCGTTAAAACCATTCTTTACATACATGCGATCACACATCATACGTACACATAGATAATTTCATTATTATCTACATCATTCATTAATTAACTTCCATTCGTTCGTTCATTCTTACTTTCATTTGTTTGTTTATCATTACATCTTTTCCTTTCGTCAACACCATGAACTTTACCCTTCATGCTCATGATACTGGGCCTAAGCATATCATAGACCTTCATTCACGGTGCCCAGCACCTCTGGCCACAGTACCTAGGATAAGGTTCAGGATCATTTCATCTGTTACATCATCACGTTCTGGATCAGTGTCAACAGCTATGCCCCAAACAATATGGCTACTGGGCCGAAGTTCATAAATGACTTCCACACTACACGTAGCCTGGCACCAGCACCGGGGTAAGCGATAACTCGAGTACTGGGCCGAAGATCATAAATGAATTCCACACTGCATATAGCCTTGCACCAGCACCGAGGTGAGCGACAAAGATCCCATCCACATACTACACCCCCAACGATATGCATAAGTCGAGTACTGGGCCAAAGTTCATAAATGACTTCCACACTGCACATAGCCTGGCACCAGCACCGAGGTGAGTAACCACTACTCCACCCCCAACGATATGCCTAACTCGAGTACTGGGCCGAAGTTCATAAATGACTTCCACACTGTACATAGCCTGGCACCAGCACCGAGGTGAGTAATCACTACACACTATGTACCACAACATAGGTCAATCACAAAGACTGGAACCCTCGCGTGTACCCCTGTTCATAATGCTTGCAAGCCTTTCATACTTTCATTCGTTCATTAATGCATGCATTCATTCATTTATCATGTTCCTATTTTCATTATCTTTCACTTTATGTTACGTAATACTTTCGTTTCATTCATTAACATCCGACCTAAAGCAATGGGAAAATAATCACACAAATTAAGGAACATAAACATAAACATAAACATACAACATCACCATACATGCATCATCATACATACATAACACACACCAATCATACATCACATCATCATCATCACATGCCTAACATAACATCTATGACCTCAAGGTCAACTTACACAAACTTCCGGGAAACTCCCTAGTCAAAACCCACAACTGCACCTTCCCTCGAAAGTCATAAGATAAACCGTTGTTCTTTCGGGCGTATGAACCCTACTTGGGCGTATGGACACCCTCCAATCGCAAGGCCTTCCAGGCGACTGGACACTTAGGCGAATGGACATCATGCGAATGGACCCTATGCGAATGGACCTATGGGCGAATGAACATCTATGCGTATGGACTCTCAGTCGTATAGCTTTCATGCGTATGGCCTTTAGTCGCATGACTTTAGGCGCATGGGCTTCAGTCGCATACCCTACGTGCGAATGAACCTCAGTTGCATGGCCTCCAGGCGCATGGACCTCAGTCGCATAACCTTCGTGTGAATGAACCTCAGTCGTACAATCCTTCAATCGCATGCCTTATAGGCACATGAACTTTAGTCGCATGACCATCATTTGTATGGACCCTAGTCGCATGGCAATCGTGCGCATGGACCCAAGTCGCATGGCAATCGTGCGCATGGACCTCAGTCGCACGCCAATCGGCGGTATGGCCTCCAATCGCACTCCAGTCGGTCGCCTAGCCCTAGCTGATGCAGAATGCAGTTCCAGCCGAACGCAAACTGCCCTTTTCGGCCTCCAAGCTCTTTTAAACTCGGTTTTAGCCCAAATCAACCATCCTAAACCTTAGAAACACCTACCATAACATCATTCAAGCATACACAAGCCCGAAATCCAACCCCAAACGCATCAAACACATACACACATGTATAAAAACGGGTTTACACCCAAAAACTCGAAAAAGGGTTTTCAGATGTGTTCCTGCCCCAAAATCATTCAAAAACATGTAAAATTGGAGTCTTAGAACTCACACAAACGATCCTGGCGAGTAGAGCTTCGATTTGACCCGCTACACGACGATTTCCACGCTCGAATCCACTCGAACTAAGCTTTTCTCCTCTTTTCTCCTTCTCCTCTCCTCTCTTTGGCTGAAAATGGCAAGAATGGGGTGTCTTCCCCCTTTTATACTCCCATTCATCAAAGTTTCTCTCGTTGGCGAGTTTGGTCCCTCGACTTTGGACTTTATTTCTTTTTCTTCTTTCGTCGGCTTCAAAGAAAATTTCCGGGTGTTACACTACAACCGGCCATACTTTGAAGGCCAGCTGGATACATAAGACTAGACAACTACAAAATCAAATGTAGAGTCAAAAGGCAGATTGCTTTTTGACTAGTGACTATAACACGCCATAGCTTTCATAACCCTATATATTACAAAAAGGATAAAAGTACATAAAGTAGAAAGTACAGACTCAAGACCTCAATGTACAGTTACCAAAAGCATGGACCTTTTCACCAACTCATGTAAGTTGGTGACTTTACAGAGTTGCAACTGAAAGGTGGTCCAGCTTTATGATAAAGTACATCAGATAAAGACATGTCTCTAAAAGTCTTCGGAAGAAATCTGTCTTCACTCTTTGGCTTCGGAAGACTTTGTCTTTGAAGCTTCGGAAGAATTCACTTTTGGCTTTGGAAGATGTTGGTCTTGGCTTCGGAAGATTTACACTTAGAATATTTCTAGTGCATGGTGTAAAACTTCCGAAGCGTTTCTACTTATGTTCTTCAGTGCATGCAATTAGAGAGACTTTGGATGTTTTGGCTCCATCAGACTTATAGAAATCCTTACAAACTCCCCCTAGGCTGATGCTGCCAAAACATTTGAAGATCTTCAGCTGTTGACATTCCTCATAATGATGATGACCATGCCCTTCTTCATTAGATGGTCAGGATCACTCAGACTATCATAATATCTTTTCATCTCAAACAGATCATGCAGATGTAGGTTGAATAAGTCTTTCCATATGTATACATTTTCA
Organism: Flaveria ramosissima; assembly: GCA_025215565.1. Lineage (NCBI taxonomy): Eukaryota > Viridiplantae > Streptophyta > Magnoliopsida > Asterales > Asteraceae > Flaveria > Flaveria ramosissima. The sequence continues at coordinate 14,269,584 of CM046038.1, read as the reverse complement.
CCACCTTGATCTCTGATCACATGTCATCTCTCTGGATTAGTTGTGAAGGTCCAAGATAAGATGGGTCTCTCAGCTGCAAGAGGAGCCACTTGAATTGGAGTTGATTGGGCTGCCTCTTCATGCACTTCCTCAGGTTGATCTGACTCAGCCTAAGGTGTAGAGGTGGATAATTCAGGCTTCTTGTTCTTCTTTGGCTTTGGTTCGGAAGCCATCCTCTTCTTCCTCTTTGAAGACTTTAACTGAGAAGACTGGTCTGCAACACCTTGTTGATCAGTCTTGTCTTGCTCAGTTGGGTGTTCCTCCCTTACAGGTTCAGAAGGAAAGGGAGTTTGACCCTGCTGTGGATCAGAAGATGAAGCTTACTGAGGCTCAGCGGGAGGTCGAGGTTGTGTTGTCTCAAATTTTTCAACTTTAACCTCCACTTCAGGTGGGGCTTGACTTGGAGGGGGTGTAAGTTAATTAGCTCTCCACTCTTGATCTTCTAGTTGATTACCCTGATGTGCTCATCCATTGTAGATAGAGACATGGGGCCAAGTCTCCTTCTGGAGAATCCATACAGCTTTCAGAAGCTCATCATCCTTTGTCTGTCAGCAGACTTCTTCATACTCTTTTGGATGATGGCTCTTGACTTTGCAGCTTCTTCCCTCATCTTTCTCTTTGTTGCCTTTTGTTCATTGAGCACTTGAAGTTCAAGCTGTTTGAGATACTTAAACTCAATGTACTCAAAGGACACGGGAAGAAGTGCAGATGCCTGATAGAGACTTGTGGCACTCAGGTAGTTGATCATGTTTTGCCTATCTGTTTCCTTGTCTACCTGAGGTTCTTGTGTAGCTGCCACAACCTCTTGCACAGGGCTTTCTTGAACTGGGGAGAGAGTAGGAACTTGCTTGTATAATCTTTTCTGTCTCTTCTGCTCTTTGAATTGGAGAAGTAGCCTTGCATTCTCTGCTTCCTTCATCTCTCTTGACACTTCCATGTCAACCAGTTCATTTAGTCCCTCTAAGGGGAGAGATACAATCTCATCAATGCCATAGTTCCTGGTCTACAGATAAGTAATCCTGACTTCCCTCAACTCATCATTTTGAGTGTTTGGTCTGGGGGCAGCCCTGATTGCAGCTTGCATAAAGCCTGAAGACCCAGAGGAACTTTCTCCCCTTAGCTTCCTCTTCCTCTCTCTCCTCCTCCTCAATCTCCTCAGGAGTTAGAATCCTTTTCCCTTTGTCACCTACAGACCTTTATGACACAGGATGGAGAGAGCTTTGGCCTTCATTGCTTGGTGTAGCATCCAACCTCTGGCCAAAGAGAGGTTGTGAAACACCTTCACCAGCAGGTGTTTCACTGAGGGGATGAATTTCCTGAAGTAGTTGTTGGTGTGACAGGGCTCTCAGGCTCTATCACTGGGCCTTTAGCCAAGGTTTTCCTTTGAAGCTACTCTCAGGGTCTACCTCAACATCCAGTTGACCAATGACATTACCTGATTGCCTTTGTCTCCTTCTTAGACTGAACTCTTCAGTAAAATTGTCTTGAATCCTTTGTGCTAATCTGTCAGCTTGTTTAGATTGACTTGGGACAAGTGGCATGTTGACCAGGTCAAGACCTTCATAGTAGTTCAAGGTCTGAAAATTGAACACCTTTTGCTACCCTTGAACTCTTTGAAGAATGAGGGCACTTCTATCAGCATCATACCTCCACCCAATAATATAGTTTGAAGTTCCTTGAGGTGGGGATGATATAGCCCTTGGAATGCCTTCCTCAAAAAGACTCCTAATGAAAGAGTCTATAGTGTCCACATCAATGTGAACTTGTGGAAGTTGCTAAGTATGCACAATTGCAAGTGAGGATGGTGAGTCCTCAATGTCCATACTCCCTGAAGAACTCCCAGGTTCTGTGACTGTAATGACTTTCCCCCTTTTTTGGTAGCATCACCCTCTTGCATAGGTGAGCTAGGAGTTAGGTCAATCACATTCACAGGTTCTTGTGTTCCTGGTTGAGCTCTCCTTAAAGGTCTCCTAACTAGTTTTTTCTTGAGATAAGATATCTCAAGTTGCTGATCATTGACCCGGTTGTGCAGGGTAGTCACCTGAGATTCAAGGTGACTAACCTTAGAGACTAAATAGGAGCATGTTTTTGACAGTTTTTGCACCTTTAGTCTCAAATTCCCCTCATCTTCATTAGAAGAATCATTGGGGGATGAGATGATTGGACCAAAGTCCTCTCTCTCACTACCAGCTTCAGGTTCTTGGCTGCTGGATTTCCTCTGCACATTGACAGCCTCAATTGAAGTGTCAATGGGCTGAGTTGCTATGGTTGAGGCCTTAATGATGTAATCACTTGCAGAAGTGAGAGCCTCTTCCATATGGACCTCCTGAACAGGTTCAGGGAGATCCAAATCAGTGATAGGTGACTGATGTGGGCTAGACAAAGGAGACTCAGGAGTACTCATCTCTCTTTGAGTAGGGGAAGAGTAGAGAGACTCATGGTACTCACTGAAAACCAAGTCTTCATCAGTATAAAATGAGAGGTTGGGAATGAGTTGATTTAAGTCTAAAGGCTAGGAATGGTAACTGTCCTCTGAAGGTTGTTCACTTGAGTGTTGTGCAGGATCGGGTTTTGTCACATAAGATTTGAATTTCTCTCAAACTCTTTTATACTACACTCAGATCAGATGAAGTAGAGTCTCTTCTAAGAGTTGATAATAATATAATAAGTAGCAAAGAACACAAAGAAATAATTTTTCAAGGCACTTGTATATATTACTTCTCAACTCAAAGTATTACAAGACTCTTACAAGCATGAAACAAGAATTACAATGAGAAACTATATATACTAGATCCTACAGCCGGATATACTTTGATACCAGCTGGAAACCTAAGACTAAAGCATATACTACAATGCTAAAGTTAAGGTATCTTAGATAAAGTATTATCTAAGATATGGTAGTCATGACATGTTCATGACTTACCTTTTGTCACCAACTAAAGTTGGCAACTGTACTAACTGATAAAGGTAAACAGTGGAATAAAGTATGGTCAACTACATGGCTTTTGAGAAAACGCCATGCAGTATCTCAGAGGTCTGCAGCGGAGTGTCAGAGAGACCATACTTATATCCATTGGATAATAGTAGTGTCTTCCGAAGGCAAGTTGGCTTCGAAAGAACAAGTTCTTCCGAAGCCACTTATACTTCAGGATAGGCTACTATACTTCTGAGGCTTGAGGACTTCTTTCATACTTTGGAAGTTGACTTCTGATCTTTCACTCTAAGTCTTGATCTTCAGAAGTGAATACTTTGTCTTCGGAAGTTGGAGTTTTCCTTCGAAAGTAAATCTTACACTTTGTCTTCGGAAGAACTCCTTTTCCTTCGGAAGTTCCATACTTAGCTTCGGAAGTCCTTTATTAGTTGCACCAAAATAGTCTAAGTGATTTGGTTTTGGTTGCATTAACCTTTCTAGATCCAACAAACTCCCCCTAGGCTGATGCTACCAAAACCTCACTTGTCTCTGCTTCTCAAAACCTTCAACACCAGGGACAGAAGATATTTGTCTGTGTCCTTGTTCTTCCCCGAAGTGGTGCTGAGAAGTTTGTACAAGTCATTAGTGGATAGGAGATCCAGTCTATCACTTTGACTGACATGTACCCTTTGTTGTTTCCCCCCTGAGAAGAGTTAGTTGACAAGAGTTGTAGTCATAATCCCACCTAACTATGGATTCAAGTTCAGGACCCTCAACCATTTGTAGAAAGACTTTGCCTTTGGTTATTGATCCCTTCCTTTTCTTTTCCTCTCTCAGTTTCAACTCTTCTTCAATCTTGGTCCTAGCAGTTAGCTCGGCTAGATGAAGACTGCTCAGGTGATTTCTGATGTGAGCAACTACTTCAGAGTTGGAGGGGTTGGAGAGTGGCTTCTCTGCTAACTCAGCAATATCAAATCTGCTTAAGTGTAGCAGAGATGAGACATTTAGCCTGTTTAGATCTCCACTCTCTCTCTCAACAACAAAGTTGTGAGAAGAGTCTTCGAACCTCCACTGGATAATCTTCTTCCTAGGCACAAGGGGTTGACTTGGTACCTTGTCACCTTTCTTGGTATCCAATAGAGTCACCAGCCTTCTCCTTAGCTTCTTTTCCTCCTCATTCAGAGTATCTGAATTGAGGCCAAAGAGATTTGCAGCTTGGTCCAATGTTCCTCTGGGCAGATCAAGAAATTGATCTCTAGTGAGGGAACATGTGGATCCATCAACATAAGTCACTTTGACAGAATTCTCCTCACAGGAGATGTCGCTCAGGGTTGTGCAGTTGATGAGCTTTGTCTTGATTGCCTTGAGCTCCTCTAAGGAGAGATGTTTGGAAGGCTGAGGGGATGGTTTGAGAGGTTGTTAGGTAGGTTGTGGTGTTTGGGTTCTGGCAAGTGTTATGGGTTGGAGGATGGATGGTTTAGGTGGTTGAGGTGAGGAGGTTGGTAGGGTTGATGGTGTAGGTTCAGGGGTATAAGGTTCAGAGGTTGGTTCAGTTTTGATGGGGAATAGGAAAGGAGTTGGTTCAGGTTGTGGTTGGGTTTAAGGTTGGGGTTGAGTGGTTTGTTTGAAGATCATCCCCTGTGCCCTTCTGTACATCTCCTTCCTCTTCCTAGAGCGAATGTCAGCCTTTATGTCATTGACATGTCGCTGGAGGGTCTTCTCAGACATAGGACCCACCTGCCTGCCAGAGAAGCCATGAGCCCGGAGATAGTCTTTCATCCAACCCTTTTCACCTATCTTCTTGGCAGCAGCGAGTCCTGCTTCCTCTTCCTTCTTCATCTTTAACCTCAGCTTCTTCTTGGCAGCTTTCTTTCTCTCCTTCTCCATTTGATCTTGCTCTTTGTTGAAGAGCCATAAGATCGTATCATTGTTGTGTGGAGATAGTTCTTCTAGAGAGAAACCTCTGGAGGTTAGAAAAGTTATCCTTTCCCTCTTAAGCTGGTGATCAGCTTCTCTTTTCTTCCTCTCCCTTTCTTCTTCCAAGGCCAACCTTGCTGCCTCTTCCTTTTGCTGTTTTTGCAGCAAAGTTGCCTTTTCGAACTCAACTAACTCTTCTAGTGGTAGCAGGAGTACATCTTCATTCACAGCTCCTAGATTGACAAGCCTGTCAATGATTTCACTCTTCTTTTATTGTTGACAGCCTCCTCGTTAGCTGCAGATGCTTTGCTACTAGCCGCTAGCAACTTCCCAACTGGAAGTCTACCTTTTCTTTTGAGATTTTCTAACCTTTCTTCCTCCTGAATATCTTCCTCGGTCATCTTCCTCTTTCCTTTGACGTCTTCGGAAGTGCTAGACTTTGGGCGTTCTTGGATGGAAGGTTCAGGTAGAGTGGTGGAAATGGGAGCTGGAGTCAATGCTGATGTTTGAGCTAGGGGTTGGGTGAGAAAATCCTCCCTATTAACCTCAGATGCAAGTTCTAGGATTGCATCTGTGACTATTAGATCATCGGATAAAGAGAATAGTCCTTCCGCAGCTGCAATCTCAGCTTCGGAAGATTAAAGTTGTTCTTCCGAGGCTTTGACTTGTGCTTTGGAAGTCTGTCAGAATGCACTATCTGTCCCAACTGTCTCAGTTACTGGGCCATCAGTCCTTGTTTCCCCTTCGAAATTAATCTCAGGTTCCACTTGGACCTTAGGTTGACCAACTTCCTTAATAGTGGTAGAAGGCGCATTTAACCTCTAAAGCTCTTGAGCTCCGAAGTAAATCACAGACAAGTCAGGACTTGGCTGTTCAATGAGAGATTCCAATAGGAACTTGTTGAAGAACCTATTGAGATCTTGGAGCATCCTTTGATCCACTTGAATCACAACTGGAGGAGGCTCAGGAAAACTTGAAGCTTGTTGCATGGGATATCTTGAACTTAAGAAAGTGAGAGCTTGACTCTGTGGTTCCTCTTATCTTTGGCTTTGTCCCTGAACACTCTTCCCGGTTATGGTAGCATCATCTTGAGAGCTTGATGAGCTGGAGGAAGAGGTCAATGAGACCTGAATTGGTACATGCCTAACATACCTCTCAATCTGTTTCTCAGCTAGTTTGGCCTTGAGATTTTCAATCTTAAGTTGCTGAGTGGCAGACCTATTCTCTAAAGTCCTAACCTTAGATTCAAGGTTTGAGACTTTAGAAAGTAGGTCTTTAATGGTGAGTTACAGTCTTCCCTCATCTTCTTTTGAAGAATCATGGGGAGATGAGGTAACATACCTAGTATGTTCATCCTCACCACCAGATGTGGTTTCTTGGCGCCCTGGTTTCCCTTGCTTAATGATGTCTCTTTCAGAGTCATCAAAGGGCATAGTTGTCGTAGATTCAGTCTTAGTGATGTTACAACTGTCCTGAAGGTCCATTGAGGCTCCTTAAGTAGTGGCAGCTGAATCTACATGAGTCCTCTCCACATTAGTGGGACTCACCTTAGTAAAGGCTTGCTGATGAGGGCTAGAGATAAGAGGTCTCTCTAGGCTCTGTTGATCCTTGAGAGGGTGTTGTGGATCAACTTCATTGCCTTGAAGAGACATAATCTCTTCATCAGTTCCTATTAGTAGGTCAGTAAAGGATATAGAGGTTAAGCCTAATGACCCGGGACCTTGGTCAATGTCTAATGACATTGAGCATATGATGGGGCTGTCCCTTTTTAGCTGCTCAGGGGAGTATAAAGACTCTCCCTGAGGGTTTTCAACTTGGGTTTCGGGCTCATGGGTTTGAGACTGAGGAGACTTAATACCCATATTAAGGTCAATTATGAAGGATGGTTGGACCTCAAACTGAGTGGGAGCCCATTGTTCCATTCTAATCTTTTTGGATTGAACAGGAGGGCTTGTTCAATCAGAGAATATTAAACAAGGGCTCGTTTGGGCCGTCTTTGATATGTGATAGTGATGGGGTGAGCAGGTAGATTTGGCAGTGTGAGGGTAGTTGCTGGTGTGGGTTCATCACCTGTGGGGTTAACAAGGATGTCACCAGGAGCCATTGGCTCAGTCATACCTGGAAGAAATGCAGTATATCTTCTGGTAAAATTGTGGACACTCTCTTCAAAGTCTTAAAGATGGTCGGCCTCATTTTAGGAACAGTCAGAGCAGCTGCACAGACAAGCTGACTCTAGTCCAGCTCACACTTAATTCTGTGCTGAAGGAAACTGGGATACATGAAGAATGTGTCCCGCTGGAGGTTCCCCATAAGATTGGTCAGCACAAACCTTAAGTAGTTAAAGTGTAGGCTTCTTACCAATCCATGAACTAGGCACCCTAGTTCATATGGGATTTGATCCCATCCCCCAAATTTGTTGGACAAGCAATGAAGAACAACATGCAGCAGGAATTTCCAGTTGTAAGAGAAGTTAAACTTGTAGACGGTTGACCTGCTTACATCTCCACCAATCCCATTTGGATATAGGTGTTGTCCAAATCTGTCTTGGGGAACTCTGTAGGAGCATCCTCATCATGAAGCTCGAGATGCCCCCTGATGAGTTGTTCGAAAATGACCAACTCCTGGCCACAGATGCTCGCTCTTATTAACCGAACCCCATTTAGGGTTTCAATCTTACCATTGGCCCAAAATTCAGCCATGTGATTTGAGTAAACAGTGGGGTTAACGGTCAGAGCAGTGTAATAAGATGATTGGGTAAGAAAGGAGATGATATCTGAGAAGTCGGCATCCCTTGAAGAATCAAGGAGTGCGACTCGGTTGTGCTGAGGGTTAAGTGCCATTTGAGAAAGTTGCAGGAAGATAGTTCGGAATTAGGTGAATTGGGGATGAAGGAAGCTTTTAGGGCAGTAAATTTGGTAAAAAGATGAAAGTGATTAGTCAGGGTTATTTAAATGGGTGAAATGGTGGTTTAAGGGGTTTGGATAAGATGATGGGATGTTTCAGTGAAGGATGTGACAGAGGCGGTAAGGTTTAGTCCATTTAAATAATCCGACATCATTAACAAAATCTTTACTTTTTACAGAGTGGGGCCCAAAAGATTTCCATTACACAGTAAAGTCTTTCTTCCGAGCATAAAGCATTTCCGAAGGTAATGTTCTTCCAAAGGCAAATTTACTTCCGAAGGTAAAATTCTTACTTCTGAGAGTAAATATTGCTTTCCAAATAGAGAGTGTTATAAGCTTCGGAAGTAGATCTGATATGAAATCAATCGCTTCTTCCGAGACTAAACTCTTCCGAGAAGAAAATTATCCTGGGATGAATTTGCTTCGGAAGATAGGTAAAACATCTTCTGAGGGTTAATTCCTCTTTGGAAGAATTTATACTTAGTGAAAATTTGAGAGAAGGACTTTTTATAACAGGGCTTAGATTGTTTTGACACAAGACTTTACACATTAAAAGGTTTTCAAATGAGATAGACTAATCAAGGTTTATCATCCCAATAGATGTAATGAGATATTTAAATCTTTGTTCATCAAAGGCTTTGGTGAACAAGTCAGCATATTGTTTATTTGAGTCAACTTTGATTAGCTTGATTAGATTTTTCTCAGGAATATCTCTAATGAAATGGTACATGATATCAATGTGCTTTGTCTTGGAGTGCTTCACTAGATTTTCAGTAATGGAGATAGCACTGTTGTTGTCAATATGGATAGGAGTGCTCATGAAGTTGAATCCATAGTCTATCATCTAGTTCTGAATCCATAGCAACTGAGCACAGCAACTTGCAGTAGCAATGTATTCAGCTTCCGCAGTTGATGTAGAGACACAAGATTGCTTCTTGCATTTCCATGAGATGATCCTTCCACCAAGAGATTGACATCCTCCTAATGTTGATTTCTTGTTGATATTGCAGCCACCATAGTCACTGTCAGAGTAGCCATAGAGAATGAAATCACTATTCCTGGGATACCAGAGACCTAATTTAGGAGCTCTTTTGAGGTATCTGAGTATTCCCTTGGCAGCAACTAGGTGAGACACCTTTGGAGCAGCCTGATATCTTAGACAAATACAAGTTGCAAACATGATATCAGGTCTACTTGTTGTGAGATACATCAGAGAACCAATAATTGCTCTATACTGATGTTGATCAGTATCCTCCCCCTTAGAGTCAGGGCAGAGATTATGGTTTCTGGGTATAGATGTTTTGGCTGCCTTACAATCTTTCATGTCAAATCTTTCTAAGATGTCATTGATATACTTATATTGATTGATGAAAAACCCTTCCTTCATTTGCTTCACCTGAATTCCAAGGAAAAAGTCCATTTTTCCCATGGAACTCATCTCAAACTTCTTCTTCATGATGCTCTCAAAGTCTATACACATTTGGCATTTGAGGAACCAAATATGATGTCATCAACATAGACTTGAATGAGCAAGATGTCCTTTCCAGACTTCCTTATGAAAAGAGTCTTATCAATGGTACCTCTAGTGTAACCATTCTTTAGGAGAAACTAAGACAATGTCTCATACCACAGCCTAAGTGCTTGGTGCAGCCCATATAGAGCTTTATCCAATTTGCACACATAGTTGGGGTGCTGTAGGTCTTCAAATCCTAGAGGTTGGCACATATAGACTTCCCTATCTACATCCCCATATAGAAAGGCACACTTGACATCAAGCTGGTAGACAGTGAAGTTCTTGGATGCAGCATAAGCAAGGAAGATCCTAACTGACTCAAGTCTTGCAACATGTGCAAAGACATCAGTATAATCGATTCCTTCCTCTTAAGTGTATCCTTGAACCACCAGTCTTGCTTTGCTCTTGATGATCAAGCCTATATCATCTCTCTTGTTTCTGAAAACCCATTTAGTGCCTATAGGTACTTGACCAGATGGTAGCGAACATAGGTTCCAAACCTTTTGTCTTTTGAATTGAAGCAGCTCCTCTTGCATCAATTCAACCCAACTACTATCTTTCAAGGCATCTTTCACCTTCTTGGTTTCCATCTGGGATAAGAAGCATGAGTACAAGCAGTCATTCCCATTGTGAGTTTTTCCTCTTGTTCTCACACCTTCAGAGACCTCCCCTATGATGTTCTCAGCTGGATGAGTGTTGTGAATCCTAAGTCTAGGAATTACCTCCAGTTGTAAAGATAGATCCAGATTGGTCATATTTTGCTCAGGAGCTTGAACACTTGGTCCAACTGCTGTTTCAAACTCATTTAATGAGGACTGATTGAATGAATGAGAAACATCATCATCATTTGTTTGCTATGAAGCAGCATTGAGTGTTGCCTGTTCCTTCAAGATGTTGCTTCCATCAGCTTGGTGTTGTGCATTGTCACCTGATGAAGTTTAAGGGTCAACAGGTGAACCGCTGGTTGAAGCTCCATTATCCCTTGAGATAGTCATACTGTTAGATCTACCAATAGTGGGAGCTTGATTTGTTGCATCTCTTGAAGAACTTGGAATAGGTCTGGGTAGCTCAAACAGTTGGTCATCATCAGAATCACTTTGAGCACCTGTTCCAGCTGAAACATTCTCACAAGATGGTTTAGAATAGTTTGGAAACAATTGTAAATCAAAGATATGATTAGGGCCATTCCCTATAACACAAGGAGTGTGCTCATTAACTACAATGTTGAAAGATTCCTCAAATTTTTGATTTTAAATGTTATAAACTCTATACGCTTTAGAGTTAGAGGAATATCCAACAAAGATAGCATCATCCGACTTTTCAGCAAATTTTGCCAAATTGTCTTTTGTGTTAAGTATGGTACAGCTGCTGCCAAAGGACCTTAGAAATCCAATGAACGGTGGCCTCTTGTTCTATAGCTCATAAGGGGTTTTTCTATGTGGCTTAACTACAAGAACCCTGTTCTACACATAGCATGTAGTGCTGACTGCCTCCGCCCAGAATGTTAGAGGCAGTTTTGAATCAGCTAACATGGTCCGAGCAGCCTCAATAAGTGTCGTGTTCCTCCTCTCAGCAACACCATTTTGTTGAGGAGTTCTAGGAGCACTATATTGTCCGGCAATCCCTTTTGAGTTACAGAATGAGTCAAGAATGTGGTTCTTAAACTCAGTCCCTTGATCACTTCTAATTATTTTAACCTTGTGATCAATTTGATTTTCTATTTTAAGACATTTAAATCTTGTAAAATCATCAACAATCACAAGGCAGTATGATTTCCTTCCAATGCTCATTATATTTGTGGGACCAAATAGATCCATGTGCAATAAGTGTAATGGAGTGGTGATGGAGTTAACACCTTTGGATTTATGAGATGCCCTGTGTTGCTTCCTTTTCAAGCATGCAACACAGTTACCTTTGCAGAAAAATTCCTTTTTAGGCAAATCATGTGCCAAGTTATTTTAAGCCAATTTATTCATTGTCTTAAAATTTAGATAACACATTCTTTTATGCCATAGTGTTGACCCATTGGGGAAGCATTGTTCATATCAAGCTTGTACATATCCCCTCTCCTGGGAGATCTAAGAAACTGCGACATCCGTCACCTTAAGATCCGTTAATTAACGCGATTATCCGTTAACTATTCTTTGATCGATCATTCCTCATCCTTATTTAACTCTTAATGTGGATATCTTGTGTGCTTTATTATCGTTGTGTGTGTGCATTCGTTATGACCATATGTTAACCCTAAAGACTTTTAAAACTTTCATTTTCGAAACCGCAAAATACATCATTTTTATATATACTAAACGCCACAAACAAAACCATTTCTTAAGTCATAATATCATTAAATGCACTTTTGCAATTAATATAAAACATCTAATAAAGTCGTTTTTCAACCGAACCAAATTTGGGAAAACTCGGGGGTTAAGTGCAGGGACTAAACTTGTAATTTTGCAAACTTGGGCTGGGTATATAAACCCCATACCAGCTCTAATTCACCATTTTCACCATCTTCTTCATCTCTTCACTCTCTACACACACATCTTCTTCATTCTAGCACCAAATCCAACCCGTATGGTCTCGTTTTCGTCGTCTAGACTTCATCTACAGCTTAGACTACTCATTTCTAGCAGGTAGACGACTTTGGTTGTCTCTTTTCTTGCCTTTTTACGGCTGTCCAAACTAGGGTTTCGGGTGTTCGGGTTCAACCCGAACACACAAGGTCGTATGGGTGCGTGTGAGGTCTTTCAGCTTGTGTTTCATGTTTGTGTATGTTTGTTGAGTGTTTCTGGAAGTCCTTGTGGTGTAAAACCCGCGTTTAGAGCAGCTCGGGGGCTGCTCAGCCTGACCACAGTCGCGAATCTACTGTCCAGGCAACTGGGTCTGTCATGCGATTGAGCCGTGCGACTGAGTGAGTCGTGCGACTGAACCATGCGTCTGAGTCAATCGTGCGACTGAGTTGTTCGACTAGGCATGTCGTGCGACTGAGTCGTGCGACTGTGTGTTTGTATGCGATTGAGTCATGCGTGCGAATGAAGGTATGGATTGAGTCATGCGTATGAATGATTGTGTGCGATTGAGTCAGGTGACCGACTGAGTGTATACGAATGCGCGTGATTCGCACGACTAGAGTCCAATCGCACGAATGAAGGTTCAATCGTAAGAAAGTAGCTAATTCGCACGATTGAAGGTTGATTCGTGCGTATGGAGGTTGAGTCGTGCGATTGGGTGTTGTGTGGTACGACTGAATGCCAGTCATACGAATGAAGGCTCAATCGTACGAATGAAGCTGATTCGCACGATTGAGGGTTGATTCGTGCGAATGGAAGTTGAGTCGTGCGTTTGGTCTTGTCGTGCGACTGTAATTGTTGTGTGATTTCCTTCTTGTGCGTGGTGTGAGTATGACGTGTGATGTTGAGGTAACATTAACACAATAGCCATTGTTCGACCACAAAGATTAAAGTCAACGCTAAAAAGGGCACAAATACTATTCTAAACAAATTAAACTAACATTTTAAAACTATCAACCGACTTATAACTATTGACACATATTCAATACTTTCTCAATGACAATGAAACTTTACTTAAACATCATCATCAATGGCGACAATGTCTTGTACTTGGATCTACATAAGGTCTAGTACGTGTGTCTGTTTGTGTGAGTTACACGCGACCCAGCCGATACAACCCGAACCGACCAATCATTATTACGCGCTTATATCATATCATTAATGCTTAACAATAACTGTCAATAGGTGTTTGACTGTTTATTTGCATTCAACATTTGGGATTACATCGATCATACATACTTACCACTTAACAAGTGAGTTTCGTGGCCCCTTTTTACGCTTATACAATATTTCAATCATTTACAACTTGGGGGAAAAGTATGCTTACTTATTTTCAATGCTATACAACTTACTTACATTTTACATACAAGGAATCAACGTGATACAGTGTTGCAAGTACTTATCTGATACATGCTTGGGTCTGCTGTGTGGTTCTTTCTTTGCAACTATTTAATTCTAGTGTGGGAACCGACGGTTAGGTATTGGTAGTACTACTGGGTTGACACCCCCACCCTTGTTCGATGGTATACTAGTTGGTACCATCAGTGGCCAGAAACGGGCCCTTGGGTGAATATATGCCGACAATTTCTTTGTGTACGTCGCTAGGTTTGGTTGCAAAGCTCATGTCATGTGATTTTACTTGTGTATATAACTGTATTCACGGTATTCCATTACGCTTACATTATACAGCATCACTTACATTTTTATTACTTAAACCTGCAAGCTCACCAACAATTATGTTGACCGTTTTGAGCATATCTTTTCAGGTGATCATGCAAGTCCAGGAATCTAGGTGTGCTGCCTTAGTGGAGACCCTAGGATGCATTTTTGGGACTTAACATATTTTGACAAACAATCTTTTTGAACAATGTTGATATGTGTAAACAATTACAATATTTTGAAACTTGTTCCTGGGTTGTGGGAATTCATATTTCATTATCATCTTATTTGGTTATGTGAATCATTATCATGTTTATGCTTATGGCTATGTTGTCGTGAACATTGACTACACACGACACAAGTCCCCTTGTTGTCGGGTGTCGTCATGACACGCTTGTCATCATTTATTATATTGCATCTCTATCGTTTACCATGTGTTATGACGATCCCGGTCTCGTTACATCCCCGTGTTTTCGCTTTTAGCGGGGGTGTGACAATCTAAGAAGCACCAATTCCTGAGGAATTGTCATCCCCGGTTTGAGGATAATGCACTCATGTTCTGTGAAGAGCATTTGATGCTTTTGATCACTGAAGTGAGAAACACTTAACAGGTTGTGTTCAAGCTGTTTGACAGAGTGAACTATGTCAACTTTTAATTTTCCATTGGATATACTTCCTTTGCCAGAAATATATCCTTCGAACTCACCTCCAAACTGGACAGGACCTCCATCATAATGTTAAAATCGTTGAAGGAGAGATCTGTTCCCTGTCATGTGCCTATAGCATCCACTATCCACAAACCAAACATTGTTATTCTTGTCATATGGATGTCCCTGCACATAAGATGAGATGATTAGTTTTGATTGGAAACCCAAGCCTTGTTGGTATTGGGTTCTTCTAATGATAGTGACATAATTGAACCAAACATTATGCATGGGGGTTCAATGGATGTCTTTGAAGAAGAGCTTTGGGCTGCAGCATCTTCCTTGATCTTCCATTCCATCCCTTGGTTGATCATGGAGGATGAGCTTGTTGAAGCTTTTGCAGCATGGCATTCTTTCGAAGCTTCTTTCTTTTCAGAAGAAGCCTTCACCACCTTTTCTTTCAAAGTAGTCTTCTTCTGGGATGGTTTCAAGGGGACCCTTTTATTCTTTTGAGTCTTGACAGCTTCAACTTCCAAATCCATTTTCCCTTCGAAAGAAGGACTTTCTTCCGAAAGCAACCTTGATTCAGAAACAAGCTTTCCCTTTTTCATCAGTTGACCATTTGATATGGTCCAAATGAGAAACCTTCCCTGACGCTGTTGGAGCATATATTGTCATATATAGTGTGTCCGTCGCTTGTCGAATAGTCTAGACTTAATGTAATAAACCTGATATGTTGTAAACACATGAAACTGGGTCATTCGTAGGAGCATATGCGAATGAGACTCAGTCGTGCGACTGAGCCTTGCTAATGGGCCAGTCGTGCGACTGAGAGATGCGATTGGCCATTCGTAAGACTGAACCATAAGTATGGTCCAGTCGCACGATTGAACCATACGCATGGTCCAGTCGTACGATTGAACCATACGCATGGTCCAATCGCATGAATGGGCTCAGTCGCATCCAATATGGGCCGATGCCTATATATACTAGTTTCAATGTGTAGAGTGATTAAGGGTTTGGGGAGGGAGTCTGCCCCGGGCCTAGGGCTGCCGGATGAGAGGGGAGGTCATGCTCGATCTCCCCTTGCCAAGAGTCTTGATTCTTATGTTGTAACGAGCTTGTAATCGTTAGGTTTTATCAATGAAACCATTATATTATAGTTCGTGTTATTGATTGTCTCTTGGTTTTTGCTATTGTTTATCCTTCCGTCAAGAACATGCTCGGATGTTTACCGATCCAGTGACTTCACAATTGGTATCAGAGCCGGTTACTGCTGGAATGATCTAACAATCATTCTAGCAACCCGAGCTCTTGATTTCTGGATCCAATTTCAGATCTTGACGTTAAACTCACTTCGTGTTCTTCGTGTTTTGCTCAGATCGTGCTACGTGTGGTATCTCTATGTTAAAATTGCACTCGAAACCACGTTCCTATCACCCTTTTGAATCTGATGATGTCTACTTTGTTTCGGTTCATGTTGAATTCGTCAGATTAGGGTTTTGGGCAGCCCTGGCGGCTGCAGATCTGAAAATCTGCGTGCAGACCCGTTCATACGACTGGGCCATGCGAATGGACCATTCGTACGACTGGGCCATGTGAATGGACCATTCGTACGACTGGACCATGCTAATGGACCAGTCGTGCGACTGGACCAGTCGTATGTTCAGTCGTGCGACTGGACCAGTCGTATGTTCAATCGCACGAATGGACTATCCGCATTGACTCATCCGCATTTGTTCCAGACTATTATAAAAAAGAGTCTGGAACTGCTTCTTGCACAGATTTGAGGATGAGCAAAGCATATTCACCCTGCAGTTCTTTTGTCAAACAAGTTCGATGTATACCCCATTATTCGTCGGACCTCCAGAATAGGTGAATGTATTTGGAACACGAAAGAGAGAAGAGAAGATGTCAGCAGTCAGTGCTGATTTTGTGGGGTAGTCAGGAGCATCTGACTATTTATGGGCCAATCAAGTTATATCTATCCGCACAGAGAGGATTCTCATTCTTAGGGGGAATCCATGTATAGAGAGATTGAAGACGCAATCAGAAAGTGATGATGTGAGCCGGTTTCCGATGAAGAATCTACATGCATGCTAATTTGGTTGAGATTGTCAGTTGTGGATTGGAACCTTCTACCTTTTGCCCAATACACCGTATGAAGACGCCAGGAGAGCACAATGTTTATATATTGGGATATGCTGAATGTGAGGGGGAATATCTACAGGTGCTAATGTTAATCATGTTAGCCTGTGTGAAGATTGAAGCAATGGAAAACTGTTCATGTCATTATCTGAAAAAATCAGTCATATGGGGAATCTTGCTGCTATGATGGTGTTCTGCAAAGTAAACGAAAGCTATTGTGCCTAAATTCATTTTCAGGGATATTGTAGCAACCTGATGGATCGGCAACGTTGGCTAATATGGTTTTCGTTTGATTCTATTGACAACCAGAGCAAAGATTGACCGAAGATTGTAAGAGGTGTTATCTACTATTCGCAAGCAACGTCCAAGGGGGAATTTGTTGGAGCATATATTGTCATATATAGTGTGTCCGTCGCTTGTCGAATAGTCTAGACTTAATGTAATAAACCTGATATGTTGTAAACACATGAAACTGGGTCATTCGAGGAGCATATGCGAATGAGACTCAGTCGTGCGACTGAGCCTTGCTAATGGGCCAGTCGTGCGACTGAGAGATGCGATTGGCCATTCGTAAGACTGAACCATAAGTATGGTCCAGTCGCACGATTGAACCATACGCATGGTCCAGTCGTACGATTGAACCATACGCGTGGTCCAATCGCATGAATGGGCTCAGTCGCATCCAATATGGGCCGATGCCTATATATACTAGTTTCAATGTGTAGAGAGATTAAGGGTTTGGGGAGGGAGTCTGCCCGGGGCCTAGGGCTGCCGGATGAGAGGGGAGGTCATGCTCGATCTCCCCTTGCCAAGAGTCTTGATTCTTATGTTGTAACGAGCTTGTAATCGTTAGGTTTTATCAATGAAACCATTATATTATAGTTCGTGTTATTGATTGTCTCTTGGTTTTTGCTGTTGTTTATCCTTCCATCAAGAACATGCTCGGATGTTTACCGATCCAATGACTTCACAGACTCCTTCTCTTTTAACATTATTTGCATAATGTGTGCTAGCAAGATTGTAGTAACAATCTTTAGCCATGTGGTTTTGCAGACCACACATTATGCATGCAATGTTAATCTTTTGGGAATTTGAGGATTGTTGTTTCTTGTTCTTTTTCTCTTCAACAGCAACCTTTCCCTTTAACTTCTGATCCTTTGGTAGGACAGGTGCTGGTACTACACTCCTTTCCTGAATCAGAATTTCCTACCATCGGGAATCCAGCTGAGATGAATACACCCTTTTGCTTTGGGTCTATCTTCAGCTTAGACTTAGCCACTTTCTTGGTAGTTTTTCAGGATGCCTTAGCTCTGCTTCTTCTGGCTTTGGTGGTCAGGGGTTGATCATCACCGGTAGGAGTGGGTAAAATTTACTGGTTCTTCCCTATGATGGTTTCCATGATTTCATCACTTTTTGACTCATGAGAAGGTGAGTCAACAGATGGAACCTCTTGCTCTTCAGTACCACACCTTGTTTGTCTTATAGACTCATAAGAGTGTGGTGGAGCAATTTCATTGGTTCCCAACCCACCTTTGTTTTGGTAACAAAGTTTTGAGTGAGAGGATGATACAAGAATGACTTGGAAGTTATGCTCAGAAATAACATACTTCCTGGCTTGAGCCTCAGCTGTGACAAGTTGGGCTTGAGCCTCAGACAATTCGGATATTAAATCCTTTATTTGAGTCTTATAGTTTGTGTGTTCATGTTTTAATAAGGACACAGTTTTTTCCAACTCCTTAATTTTTCTTTGATAGTCAGATTCAGCCCTTTTAAAATCAGATTTTAAAACATTTAAAGACTCAATATCGGATTTAATCTCCATATTGCAGTCCTAATACAATTTAACCTTAGCAATACAGGCAGGAGTATAGAGATGTTCATATACCTTATTGTCATCTGTTCCGACCATGATTGCTTGAGCAGGAGTCACATCCTGTACTATGAAGCTCCAGTCAACTTCTTGAGCCATTGCAGCTGTCTCTGTTGACTTTTCAGTGGGCTTTGGTGTAAAGGGATGTGTGGAGGCCTCTGGGGTTCCCGGATTAGACTTGTGAGCCTTGCATTCCCTTGCAAAATGACCAAGTTGGTTACAGTTGTAACATTTGGCCTTTGTATTGTCAAACCTAAATTTGCTATTAGTTGGGTTCTCGGGAAATTGCCTTCCCTTCTCTTGAAGAACTTCTTTGCTCTGTAGGTTAAAAGAGCCATTTGTTGGACTATGTCCACATATTCCACCTCATCTGGGCTGATGTTAGGACCTGGTATTTGAACGAAATACCTAGTGATTGCGTGTTAAACCAACTCAAATAGTGCGGAATCCTATTTGATTGGCGATCCAATCAGTGAGAACACACGATGAATCAATCAAGAATTGATTTCAACGTCAGAAATCGATTAGGAACCGATCTGATGTGTTCTATGAACTTGGAGAACGATTTGGGAGGCTTCTGGACGGCTAGGGTACGTCTGGAGTCGTAATGGGATGAATGCTTACGTTTTCCCACGAATTGGGTCTATTTATAGGTTAGTATTGGTCAATCGTGCGACTGGGCCATAAGTATGGTTCAGTCGTGCGATTGAACCATGCGGTTGATTCATCCGCACGACTGAGTGTTCAGTCGTGCGATTGAGTCAATCTTATGTGTCAATCATACGACTGATCCAGTCTCCTGTTCAGTCGTGCGATTGAGTCAATCGTATGAAGTTATTCATGCGTGTGGTCCATTCGCATGGGCCATTCGCATGAGAACTTCATTAAGTTAAGTTTGAATGTTATAACTTAATGTGCACTCATTCAAACATTCATAAACCCAATCAATTCAATCACAACTCATTAATGAAATATTAAACATTACAAGTAACAACCAATTCATATCATTTCATTAATCAATTACAATTACATCAAAAACAGACAGACAAGTTCATTACATTACAAATCATGATCTAGGGACATACATGTATCAACAAACTCCCCCTTGGACCTAGATCTATCTATTCTCTTGTCTTCTGCATAACCTCCTTATATCTCTTGTACTTCTCCTCTTTAGTGACTCCTGCGTGTATCTCAAAAGCAAAGCAGAGTCTTATGACGTTTTGGAATTGGAGGGCTTGTACAATATCTTGCGTGTCATAGAACAGTGGCCACTTATATAATGTGTAGACATCATTAGCAGATAAGTTGGTTAGCCACATTGGGTCGAATACCCTGATAGTATCCATTTGGCCCTCTCTGTTTAGGACTATGACCGCTTCAGCTGTTCTCCAATCGTAGTACCACCATTTGAAGTGGGGAGTGAAGTCCTGTGGCATTTCCCTTAGAGGGATTCTTGACATGGTTCGCGGAGGACTCCACTTCAGCACAATCTTTGGCTTACCAGTTATGGGATCAACTTCAGAACGTCTGATATACCTCGTAGGTTGTTGAGGTTTGAAGTTGACCCACCTGGTGTGGTACTCTTTCCTCAGGGCAGCCTCAAACCAGCCTGACATCTTTCTCGGGTCAGCATACAGCAGCTTTAGTTTAGCCAGCTGGTTGAGCTCAAAACCAGGTAGAGTCTTCAGATCATGTGGGAACCTGAAGTACTCTATGCCCTGCTCCCTCTTAACTGCATACGCGTTAAGGTCTTCAAAATATGCCCAAGAGATAATCCTGCCCGACACCTTATGGTGTTTCTTGACTTTGTAGAGCTTTGTGTAGGCATCTCTCTTTGGTGCAGCCCGCTGGGCTCTTACTTCCTCAAAACAGGCAGCCCATTCAGCCTTACGAATATCTACATCTGCATTGGAGGCTTGGGCTGTTTCTGCAGTCTTTTCTGCTTCTTGCTCCATCTTGTTGAGTACCTCAAAAGTATCACTGACTAGGGATTCACCCAAATTGGGGACCACATTTCCCTCGGCGTCAGCGTACTGAGGATACTCTTCTGCAGTGATGTCTTCAATCTCAACCTCATCAATGTCGTTCAGTTCCTCATCACTGGTTGAGTCCACTGTTGGAGCATCCTTCACGATTTCATCGGGATTGAGTTTGAACATTTCAGCTATTTGCTCATCAGACAGGTCATGAATTATCTCCCCTTCTTCAGGGGTATAACTCACAGACCGTCTTACTATCCCTTGTAGGTCAAGAATCATAGTTAACTGAGTCTTGACCATTTGAAGGGGAGTAAAGTCAAACTCATCCCTCTGAAAGTTTGGATCTGTTTGATATAAACATTCAACACATAAATCATTAGTAATTAATCAAACAGACATACATTAACTTAACTTAATATATATAAACATTTAATACATTTGTTTTTCATTACATGATTCAAGTACAAAGTAAATAAACAAATAAAACATCTAATCAGTACTTTGATCCTGAATCTGTGGTGTGTCGCTCGGAGGAGCAGAAGTAGTGGATGACTGGTCTTGTCGACGTTTGGATCTGCGCTCCTGACCTGAGGCAGAGGCCGATGCAGCCGCATCCCCTCCTTCTGCCTCGTCATCATCATCATGTCCTTCTGTCCTTCTTCTTCTGTCTCCTCATCATCATCATCTTCCTCATCATCATCCTCATCTTCATCATCATCATCTCCGTCGTCTCCGTCACCCTCCTTTAGCTTCAGGGGCTCATCCTTCGACCCCTTCAGCCTCAGCATGATAGTCTTGTTGGTCGACTCCAACTCCTCAATACGTTTGGCGGACTGAGCCTGAGTATCTTGGAGTTGGGACACCTCAACTCTCTGCTGGTCTATGACCCGAGCTTGCTCTGCCAATTGCTGAGATTGGGCAGCAGCCAAGTCGGTCACTGGCGGATCTGCGCCGCCTTCTCCTCGTCAGCAGCAAGCAGACGCATAACCATACGGTTAAGCGCTGAGAGCTGCTCCTCTACCCCAATGTGAGGTAGAGTGAATCCATGTACCTGTGAGGGCTGGGCTGACGGTCCAGCCTGATGTGTGGTGGTGGTGGCAGTGGCTGTGGTGAATATGGGTCGGTGAGCTGATGGTGGTGAAGTGGGGGTGAATGGTCTGGTGATGGATGGGATAGATATAGTGGTGGTGGGTAAGGTGGTGGATGTGGTAGTAGGAGTAGTGGCTGTGGTGGCTGTGGTGATGGGTGGTATGTCAGTAGTGGTGGTGGTAGTGGTGGCTGTGGTGGTAGAAGTGGTAGTCACGAAGGTCAACCGACGCTTCTTCTTCTTCAACCCATGTGGTTGAGCCATCCGCTTCCTCCTGGTCCCGGAGGAAGTAGATGCTCCCCCTGCAACTCTGCTACCTGACCCCGGAATGTAGTTGGGTCAGTATCTCTCTCCGAGGAGTCCCTTGGGTGCTCACCAACCACCTTTAGCCCGTGGTCTGTGGGAACGACTTTGCTTCCCACAGTCCTGGTGAGGGGCTCCTCGTCTGACTCCTCCTCCTCATGTCACCAGCGACAAACTCCTGATGGAAGCCGGCCATCTCTGCGACCTCTCCGGCAGTGGCTGACCCCGGGGGAATAATCTCTGTATCTGTGCCTCTAGATGGGGCAGGCATGTCATCCCCGGCATCGCCACTATCATCATCATCAGAGTCTGTCTCTGGTATAGCAATGTGCTCCACGTCTGAGTCACTGTCCTCGTGGCGCCACTTCCTCTTCGCTGGCGCCACATAATCAACCCGGGCCAGATGCCCAAACAGCCTCCTGACAGGGGGCTTCACCTGCTTCCCCCTGTAGACCTTCATCCTGCCGAGAGTCGTGTCGTCCATGACCTCGAGGATAACAGCGTCCTCCTTCTCCTTCGGCAGGGAAGGAAGCTTCTGATCAATGATCATCTGTAAGAATCTAGGGTACATACAGAAGCCTTCCTTCCCCTTCCCCTCGAGGTTCTCCACCAGTAACTGAATATCATCCTGGAGAAGCTGAACGGATGGTTCAGCACCAACGCTGCGTAAGCGTTCTGGATCTGGTCCGAGAGCTCATCAAATCCACCCTTCCGTGATGCTATACACTTCAGCAGCACGTGCGCCAAGTACTTAAACTGGGGACAGAGGTTACTCTTGTTGAGTACCCCGGCATTAATGTCCCCAGAGTACTTGGCTCTCATGAAGCATCCACGGACAGTGAGGGGGTGTAGACGTGTGGGACACTCAGCATCGTCCCAAACTGAGAGTACTATCCTCAGATCCTCCTCAGAAATAGTGATAGCCTCACCAAAAATCGAGCTCCTGATGCAGTGAGGCTCGGTGGATCTGTCTACCGATGCGCCAGCCCAAAAGGCCTGCTGCACTGATCTGTACGGTGTGCAGGGAGTAGATATAGCATACGCGATCCTGGATCTCTGAAGGAAAGTAATAATGCCAGCAAAGTCGGCTGCATTCCTGGAAGTCAAGTCCAGGTGAGCACAAATGTTGTGCTTAGTGCTCATATTCCATCTACTCGCCATCTGTAACACATAATAACATAAACGTTAGTTTCATTGGCTAAGAGTATAAAGCAACACTTAAACTTTGAATAAAATTATCTGTCATGCGATTGGGTTGTACGACTGAAGACAGTCGTGCGACTGAATCATGCGATTGAGGTTCAGACGTGCGATTGACCTCATACGCACGACTGAGTGTGCGACTGGACTCATGCGCATGAACTCTTGTGCGGTTACACCAGTCGTGCGACTGAGTCTCATTCGCATGGTTCAGTCGTGCGATTAAGTGATTCGCACCCTTCAGTCGTGCGACTGAAGTTCATCAGGACGACCAGTCGTCTGTCTCATTTGTTCAGTCGTCCCAAGATCAAATCTACGCAGAATAGTTTTATCATTCAATTAACCGGTTCTTTAGTGTCGCCTACTCTTCCCTAATAACCTATTTTAACCAATTTTAACATATTACTTAGTTTTAATAGGTTATTAGGGTTTGAGTTCGCGGTTCGCCTGTTACAGTCGTATTCATCAATTAGGGTTTCATTCTTCTGATTTCGATGGAATAAGACTTCAATATACCTGTAATATGATGAGCGAACGTTAGAATCACAGAATCAGCAAGAAAAATCAACAGAGAAAATTTGGGCAGAGTAACGGTACTATATGCGATTTAGGGGCGATTTTGCGAATGAGGAGTCTCTGCGACCGACTCCCCTCTATTTATATCCACCCTAGATCCAATCGTGCGACTGAGTTCATTCGCACCTTTCAGTCGTGCGAGTGGGACTCAGTCGTGCGATTGGGTCAGTCGCCCTTCTCCAGTCGTCCGACTGAAGTTCAGTCGTGCGACTGACTCACTCGTTCGCATTTAAGCATCCGATTGGACTAATCGTATGTTCCATTCGTGCGAATGGACTTCATTCGTATGGTTAGTCCATACGTATGGTCCATTCGTGCGAATGGGTCATACTTAGTTAATTTTCTGCTATTTTACCAATTTACCTTTACTCTTTTATATTAATTAAATTAACGTTATGAACTTTTGATCATCTCAGACATGATCCTTTTATCTTGAAAACACTTTGATCACCTCAGACGTGATCCTTTTAACCACTTTGGTCACCTCAGACGTGACCCTTTTAAAAATACTTTGTCACCTCAGACGTGACTGATATAACTTTCAAAGAACATATGGTCATCTCAGACATGACCCTTTTAGTGAGTTTATTCCTTCTGATTTTCCTGATGTAGTCCGACACTGACTCAAGTTAAAACTTAAAACAAACGAACTAATTTAAGAAGTTAAACTAATTACATAATCAGACATATTTTTGGCTTTTTGTGAGAGATAAATCCAGAGATTGATATCTACGGGATTTGGATCGGGAGTAGATAGCTTCAACTTAGGTTGATCACATCTGGACCAATTCAATTTTTGGAATCATACAGGCAATTCAAATCATTTGGGACTGTTATAAAACCTTTTGATGCTCAAGTTCTCGGTGTTCATCCAGAGTCGTTAGCAACATAAGGAAATCATACTGAAACTCTTAGGTTTTCACATTGATTTGGACCTTTGAGAATGTAGCCACAATGATTGTCAGTATGTTTGTCCACTTAAATCCATACACAGACTTTTGACACAGACTGGTGACTTATTTAGGTGTAATTATTTCAACTAACACTTGTGGATCCCACACTTATATGGTAATCAACATCCCTCAGGAGCTTTTGAGCGGTCTACGGGTATTATTACAAGAAGAGACTATTCTTAGAGCTTTCAAAGAGAAGCCTGTCCTCAGGTCAGTGCCATCGCACAGCAGAGAGGCGGCAAACAACAATGAATTCTAGAATATCTAGGTTATGCTTATCCTCAGGTCAGTGCCATCGCACAGCAGAGAGGCACATAACCTATCTCCTTGTTAGAGCAGCTTATTTTATTTTGCACAAAATGCACCAACAACATAAGTCATTAGCTTTATTGCATTTGTCTTTCATTTTTTTCTTTGCTTTGCTCTAGTTATGGTCATCCGCACACATTTGTGGCGTTTAATTGCTCATTACCCCTTATTGGAATATTGTTGATTGTGTTAACCAGTGATAAGATGGACGCCCACAGTCAGTTGAACACTTTAGTTTTATCTTGAAATCACCAATCCGGTCTAGTTGTCTATTGTGTTGAATCTACCAACATATCATATATGGTCTAGCAGCCTCTAAGTCTACTTTCTTTGTGTCACCTTAGGAGTTGCCAGTTTTCTATCATCTTTCCTTTTAGTATTGCTTAGACTACACAGATTTATTACTTTGAACTTTTGCATATTACTAAAACTTAAATTTTAAAGTCCCTCTTGATTTGTTCCTGTGTACTATCATTTTCCAAAGGTATTGAATCGGTATCACAGATACAATCTACCTTATTTCAGCTCGCTACTCCTTCTCCCTCATTTTTTTTTTTTTTTTTTTTTTTTTTTTTTAATGTTAACTTGCTGACATATTCTCCCCCTAAAATACTAAAATCATTTCTGGTTTAATTATTTTAGGATTTTAATAAACAGCAAGAGAACATGAGTTTAAATAAATTAAAATCAAATAGACAAATCAAAATAAATAAAATAAAATAAAATTTAAGTACACGACATCGGACTACACATTTTCATCATCAGGAATTACCTCACTTTTCTTTTTAACACCGTTGACCTCTAATAAATATTGAAAACGTGGTTTATCAAAAGCTTTAGTATAGAGGTCAGCGCGTTGAAAATCAGTATTAATTTTAACCACATCAATTAAGTTCTTTTCAAAACAATCCCTTATGAAATGGTATTTAATACCGATGTGTTTGGTCTTAGGATGTTGGACCGGATTTTTAGTTACTGCAATTGCAGCAGAGTTATCAACAAAAATAGGAGTAGATGAGAATTTTAAACCGTAATCCCGCATTTGCTGTTGAATCCAGATGATTTGAGAACAGCAACTTGCAGCAGCAACATATTCGGCTTCACAGGTTGACAAGGCAACCGATGTCTGCTTCTTACACTGCCAGGTAACTAATCTTCTCCCAAAGAATTGACACCCTGCTGATGTAGACTTGTAGTTCATCTTGCAGCCCCCGTAATCCGAGTCACTATACGCGGTAAGCTCAAAGTCATCATCATGAGGGTACCACAATCCAAGTGTGGGTGTACCCTTCAGATAACGAAAGATCCTCTTGACCCCGATCAGATGGTTGACCTTTGGTTTAGCCTGATATCTTGACATAGACATGTAGCATACATAATATCAGGTCTTGAGGCAGTGAGATACATGAGGGATCCGATCATTCCTCGGTACATAGTGGCATCTACTAGATCTCCATTATCATCCGGTGCTATATCATGATTAGTAGCAAGTGGAGTCCCAGCAGCAGAAGCATTCTCCATGTCAAAGCGACTGAGAATGTCTCCTACATACTTGGTCTGATGTAGAAAGATCCCATTAGGTGTTTGATCCACCTGTAACCCGAGAAAGAACTTCATCTCCCCCATGGCACTCATCTCAAATTCTTTCTTCATTACTGCTTCAAACTCTTTACATAACTCTTCGTTCTTTGACCCGAAGATTATGTCATCAACGTATATCTGTACAAGCAGTAGGTCGCCATCCTTTTCCTTAATAAACAGTGTACAGTCAATTACTCCCCTGCGAAAGCCGTGTTTCACAAGATGAGTTGAGAGTTTCTCATACCAAGCTCGAGGAGCTTGATGAAGCCCATATAAAGCTTTGTCAAGCTTGTAGACTCTATCCCGATGATAGGGATCTTCAAAACCCTCTGGTTGACTTACGTAGACTGTTTCTCTGATTTCCCATGAAGGAATGCACTCTTTACATCTAATTGGTAGACTTTGATCTTCATGTACGATGCATAGGCAAGGAAGATACGAATCGCTTCCATCCTTGCCACGGGTGCAAACACCTCATTGTAGTCAATTCCCTCGACTTGGCGAAAACCTTGAACCACCAGTCGAGCTTTGTTCCTGATAATGACCCCTTGGTCATCCTTCTTGCATTTTAGTACCCATTTAGTGCCAATGACTTTAGCACCTTTAGGTTTATCAACTAGTGTCCATACACCTAACTTCTTAAACTGCAGAAGTTCTTCTTGCATGGCACTCACCCACGCCTCATCATTGAGTGCTTCACTGACATATTTTGGCTCAACCTGCGAGACAAAACATCGATAGGCACCATCATGAATGTAACCTTTCTCCATAACCGAGGCGTAATCAGCTGAGTACAACTGATTTCGGGTTTGTACTCCTGATCTGACATCTCCAATGACATTGTCAAGGGGATGATAAACATTTAGTCGTGATCCTGGAGTAGTAGGAACAGCTACCTCAGAGCCAAGATTATGAACATTTGGTTCTGCATCTGAGGTAGTTGGAGTTTGAGGTTCTGAAGTCGAAGGTGCATCACTCGTAGATGCTTGTGGACTTGCTGGAACTGGAACCTGTTCCTCCTGACTGTTCTGGTCATCTTCTTCAGCTTCATCTTCAGAGGAGGAGTCACTGTCGTTGACTACTCCCCCTGACTGAGTAGATGATTCTCCCTGTGTGCTAGATGGTGTATTCAGAA
The DNA here is from genome assembly GCA_025215565.1 of Flaveria ramosissima. Classification (NCBI taxonomy): domain Eukaryota; kingdom Viridiplantae; phylum Streptophyta; class Magnoliopsida; order Asterales; family Asteraceae; genus Flaveria; species Flaveria ramosissima. Next base: position 14,242,284 of record CM046038.1, on the reverse strand, counting down.
TATCATACATCATCCTAGTTGCTAGCTCATCATCCGAGGGAGAGAGAGGTATGTTGAAGGATTTGAAGAATCCATCATAATCGAAGAAGTAGGCGGGTCCTTTTCCTGTAGGTGGTGTGGTATATCTCTGAACGTCGACATTACACCACACTTCTACAAGACCCGTTGAGTTATTGTAAACTCGCTTATTCGGTATGTTGTATCCTAGAAAGATTCCTTCATCTGCCTTCTCGCTGAATTTTCCTTCTTGCGTCTTCTTCAGAAGTGTACATGGCGCGCCAAAAGGTTCAAGATACTCCAAATTCGGTTTGCGTCTTTGTAGTAGCTCATAACATGTCTTTCCGTGGCGCTTGACTATTAGGACTCGATTAAGTGTATAACATGCATTTGCTACTGCCTCATTCCAGAATTGGATAGGCAGTTTCGAGTCCGCTAGCATAGTCCGTGCAGTCTCTATCAAGCTTCTATTTTTCCTCTCAGCAACTCCATTCATCTGAGGCGTGTATGCTGAAGTGAATTGATGAACAATCCCCTTTTCCTTGCAGTATGCCTCCATCCATTGATTCTTGAATTCGGTCCCGTTGTCTGAGCGTACTTGTCTAACCTTTAGCTTGTAGAGAGATTCCAGAGTGGTGACTAATTCCTTGAATGACTCAAATGTTTCTGATTTGGATTTCAGAAACATTACCCAAGTGAACCTTGAGTAGTCATCAGTGACCACAAAACAGTACAGATCGCCTGCAATGCTCCTTGTACTGACTGGACCAAACAGATCCATGTGAAGAAGTTCAAGAGGAAGTTCTATTGAATGAACTTTCTTTTCCTTATGAGACTTCTTTGTCTGTTTGCCTTTCTTGCAAGCTACACAAAAGTCAGGAAGTTGGAAGTTCTTGACATTTACTCCTCTCACTAAGTCCTTCTGAATCAAGTGATTCATCTTCCTTTGACTAATGTGTCCCATTCTCCTATGCCAGGAGATTGAGTCCTTCTCAGTAGCTTTAGATAGAAAGCACTGCACTTCTTGATCCGTTGGAGCAGCTGTTGACAGATCCAAGACATATAGATCCTTATATCTTGAAGCAGTCATCAGAACTTGATCCTCTGGAATCATATAGTCTTTCTTCAGCACGTAACACTTGTTGTTGTCGAAGATGACTTTAAATCCTTTATCGCAGATTTGGGAAACAGAAAGCAAGTTATTTTGAAGTTGTTGAACGTAGTTCACCTTATCAAACTTAACTTTCTGATTTCCCACTTCTCCCTGTGCTGTGATGTATCCTCCCTTGTTTCCTGCAAAGGAAACATGCCCTCCTTTTATTTGTTTGACATTTGATAAAAGGGCTCTATTTCCTGTCATGTGCCTGGATGCTCCGCTGTCTATAATCCACGTGTTAGTCTCAGCGCTATACCGAACACCCTGCACATATCAAGTAAATGTATTAGTTTAGGTTAGGAACCCAAGCCTTTACTGTCTTGGGTTTCCCAGAGGCATCACACATCATAAACTCTACCCATTGACCTTTAGAAGGTGAGGGTAACTCAGATTCCTTCTTGTCATCAGTATCAGTCACACAGGTAGTCTTCTCTTTCCATAAGCCAGATTTGTGCAATGCCTGTTTATGATAAACAGTCGTCTGGCTTACAGGTTGAACTTTAGGTTCACTAGATCTTCTAGGTGGAGTTAGAGAACTCCTCTTAGAAGACCTAGGTCTAGAGTCCTGAAGATCAATCTTCTTCCTAGGTGTCTGATAGAAAGGACAATAGGAAGCAATATGTCCACATTCTCCACAGTTGTAGCACAATCTGCTATCAACCTTATAGTTTGACTTTCTTTGTGGAGAAATGCGTGACACTTTAGTAACATCAATCACTTAGGTTTTGACTCTTGCATGTTTGATGTTTTCTCTGGTTTAACAAATTTAACTGATTTAACTTGTTTAACTTGTTCAACTTTTGGTTAACTGGTTTTTGACTTGTAGCATGTGAAAAATTAACATTTGAAGTCTTTTTGGGTTCTGATTTGACTCTGTTTGACCCTGACTTTAAGTTAACCTTTTCAAATTCATTTTCCAGATTAACACAAGGCAATTTACCCTTTGCCTTTGAAGTGGCCTCCTTTTGTTTCTGTCCAGATTCAGTAGATGAACATGATGTGTCTGGATCAGTAACAAGAGGAGTGGTCACCACATGATCCTTGATTGGGTTGTTGTTTACTGGTCTAGACTTGGTGTTCATCAAGGTCTCAGGTGGTGGTGGAACCACTTTGTATCCTAATCCCTCCCCATTATTTCTTTCTCTCACTAAGTGTTGAACTATGTGTGAAGAACTAGTCCAACTATGCAGTTTCTGTTTTAAGGAATTAACTTCTACTTCTAGAACTGCCTTTTGTTTCTTAGTGTCCTCTAGGGAGTTTAGATAGTACCTAATGTCATTTGATTGATTAAAGGCAACTACTTCGGTTTCCCTAAGTTGCTTAGTCAATAGGTCTATCTTTTCTTTATAACTATGCTCATTTTGTTTTAGAACTCTATTGGCCTCAGTGCATAGTTGTAAGTCCTTTACTAAGTTATCATTGTGATCTAATAACCTAGCAAATTTTTCATCAATGCTATTCCTAAATTTATCACAGTTAGAACAAGCATGATTATTAAACAATTGGTCAGTTGTACTTACCTGTGTTGTTTCAGAGGAGTTAGCCATCAACGCAGCATCAGACGTCTCTGGTTCTGGTGATTCTGACTTTTCTGAATCTGACTTGGAAGTTTCCTCCTTTGGTGTGTAACTGACTTCAGCTGCAGTTGTTTCTTCACTGTGTGACATTGCTATATCAACTGCTAAATCACCTTCACTCGCAGAATCATCATCAATATCTTCAACACTGGCAATGTTAGATTCTGGGTGACAAATCTAAAACTCCAGTCCTGTCCTTCATCATCATGAGCAGTCAAGGCTTTTGGGTCCTTGTTTGATGAAGTAGAACTAGAGGCTTGCTTGTCTTGGTGAGTAAAGGATGAGAACGGGTTCCCATTACCCGTCTTCTTTGGTTTGACACATTCCCTCTTGAAGTGCCCTTTCTCTCCACAGTTGAAGCAAGTCACCTTGCTCTTGTCAAAACCAAATGTGGTATCCTTAGTAGCTATCAAGTTCTGTCCAGTCTTCTTAACAAACTTCTTCGCCCTTCGGACAGCGCTAGCTAAGGCCCACATTATATCCATCCTTTCCAGCTCCATTTCATCTACCTGCTCGTAGTCTTCATCAGCCAAATGACAGTTTCCAATCTTCCCAGCCACAAGTCCATCATATGAATGAACTACTGCGGCGAGAAGATCCATATGCTCTCGTGCTACTTCTACAGTCACATTACCGAGATTCTCGGTCTTCAATTTAGTAGCACTTGCTTCTGATCCAATATAATGGGTACATGATGACCCTGACGTGTCTGATCCAGAAGTAGAAGCATGTGAAGGACCTGACGAGCTAGACACAAATGCTGTCTGGAGAGGTGCTCCAGAAGTCTTAGCTTGAGGCGTGGCATTGTATAAAGCTGGGTTTTGTGTATATGATGACTTCTGTGCTCTATACTTCATCCTTAGTGCTTCTTCACGCAGTCTAAGAATAAAGTCATTTATATCCAGCTTTATAAGTATACCATTCTGTCTAAGATTAGACACGAATGAGGCCCACTTATCAGGCAATCCATCTGCGAAGTTGCTTACTTTCTCTTCCATAGTTGTTTCCACTCCATGTGTATGCAACTCGCTCATCAATGGTAGAATCTGTCTATGACTTCATCTAAACCCTCGTTACCAATTGATGAGAAGTTATCGAATTCCTTCTTTAACTCCTTTGCTTTGATTGCCTTTAACGATGCATTCCCATCATACCTTTTCTCTAGCTCATCCCACAGTTTCTTGGACTGCTTGTTCTCTGAGTACTGGTGGAATATATCTTTGGGGATCGACTGAGTTATCATCGCATAAACTCTTTTCTCAGCATTATACTTTACTTTCTGAGCGTCAGTCATCCCACTCAACGTTAGTTTCACTCCATCTGCTCCCACCGGTGTACTATACCCAACTTCGATAGCTTCCCACAGATTAGGATCTACTCCATTGAGGTAGATCTCAAAACGTTGCTTCCAGTGAGGAAACTCATCTAAAGTCAAGAGCTTTGGTGGTTTATTGTGAATACCCACCTCACTCTCAAGCAGCAGCAGGTTCTGTATTCTTGAGTCCTTCCCCGCAGTAAAGGCTGACATCTGATCTTCCATGGTTACTAAACTTAGAGTCTAATCAAATCAACTTTAACTGGTGCGACTGAAGATGCGAATGGTCCTCTCGTGCGTATGAACTCTGCGATTGGTCCAACCGTGCGACTGAACAGGGCGAATGGTTCAGTCGTGCGAATGAATCTGGTGCGTATGAGCTATGCGAACGAAACGGTTCAGTCGTGCGAATGAGGGTGCGACTAGGTCCAGTCGTGCGAATGAACACTGCGAATGAGTCTAGTCGTGCGAATGAGTCACTCGTGCGACTGAAGCTGCTGTTTTGCGAAAATTTCTAGGTTTGACGGGTTTCAGCCGTAAAAATTCGAAATTTTGCAAGTCCAAATCGTCTAAGTCCGTAGAAACTGAACTTCAATGAGCAGGGAACGTCCAAGATCACTTTTGATGCAAAAGATTGCGTTTTTCGTGCAAAAACACAAACTTTTATGCAATCTTGATTGAATCAACACGAAATCAAGAGCCAAAGCTCTGATACCACTTGTTAGGACCTGGTATTTGAACGAAATACCGAGTGATTGCGTGTTAAACCAACTCAAATAGTGCGGAATCCTATTTGATTGGCGATCCAATCAGTGAGAACACACGATGAATCAATCAAGAATTGATTTCAACGTCAGAAATCGATTAGGAACCGATCTGATGTGTTCTATGAACTTGGAGAACGATTTGGGAGGCTTCTGGACGGCTAGGGTACGTCTGGAGTCGTAATGGGATGAATGCTTACGTTTTCCCACGAATTGGGTCTATTTATAGGTTAGTATTGGTCAATCGTGCGACTGGGCCATAAGTATGGTTCAGTCGTGCGATTGAACCATGCGGTTGATTCATCCGCACGACTGAGTGTTCAGTCGTGCGATTGAGTCAATCTTATGTGTCAATCATACGACTGATCCAGTCTCCTGGTTCAGTCGTGCGATTGAGTCAATCGTATGAAGTTATTCATGCGTGTGGTCCATTCGCATGGGCCATTCGCATGAGAACTTCATTAAGTTAAGTTTGAATGTTATAACTTAATGTGCACTCATTCAAACATTCATAAACCCAATCAATTCAATCACAACTCATTAATGAAATATTAAACATTACAAGTAACAATCAATTCATATCATTTCATTAATCAATTACAATTACATCAAAACAGACAGACAAGTTCATTACATTACAAATCATGATCTGATCTAGGGACATACAATATGATATCACTAGAGTGCCGACTTCCTGAGACAAAGCACAACTGTCCTGAAAGGAACTTTGCTGAGCTTGTTGAGACCTTTGAGTCTCAGGAAATATGATGTATGGCCCAGAAGAACAGGATGGCTGATGGGTGTAAGTCAGGTACTGTGGAGGTTGGGAGGGTCCTTAGCCTTCAGCAACCATTACCGCGTTGCTAGCACGAAGACTCAAGGGTCTACTTGTCTTATGGCCTATCTTGTTCTCCATTTCCAAACGGTATCCGTCAAGGATTCCATAGAGTTCGGTCATGGTGAGGGTGTTCAAATTTTCTTTCCTCTTGATAGAGACACAGTAGAACGTCCACTCATTAAGGAGTGCACTCATGAACTTTCTTGTGAGGTCTCTAAGTTCAAGTGCAATTTCCACAGGCTGAAGGGAAGAAATGAGGTCCATGTACTTGAAGTATTGCTGGCTGAGGGTCTCTCTAGCAATGTAGGTGAAGTTCTCAAACTGCTGCTTCAGTGAGTCCTTCTTGGAGTCATTGGAGCTGGAGTACATATGAGCAAGTGCATCAAACAGTTCTTTGGCTGACTTGCAATGCTCAAACCCCACCACGATGGAGTTTGGAATTGCAGTCATAGCATTGCTATCAATGTCCAGCTTCTTCCGGTCCTCATCAGAGTAGTCTTCGACGACTTTCTCTATCATGGCACCATTTCCACCTGCCACCTTTGGTTTATACGGGCCATTGACAATAGATTGCCCCATCTTGCTGTCTTGATACCTGATGAAGCCTTCCATGCGTCTGCTCCATGACCTAAAGTTTTCAGGGGTGATGATGGGTGCTTTAGTCATCGTCCCCATCTCTACTTCAGATTTGTTGAGGGCCATTTTGAGTGTGGTGTAAGGAGGAGTGAAAAACAGGTTGATTAGGATGGAAAGATCTCACAAGAGCCTAAAAAGCTCTGATACCAATTGCAGGATCGAGTTTTGTCACTTAAGACTTTAATTTCTCTCAAACTCTTTTATACTACACTCAGATCAGATGAAGTAGAGTCTCTTCTAGAAGTTGATAATAATATAATAAGTAGCAAAGAACACAAAGAAATAATTTTTCAAGGCACTTGTATATATTACTTCTCAATTCAAAGTATTACAAGACTCTTACAAGCATGAAACAAGAGTTACATTGAGAAAATATATATACTAGATCCTACAGCCGGATATACTTTGATACCAGTTGGAAACCTAAGACTAAAGCATATACTACAATGCTAAAGTTAAGGTATCTTAGATGAAGTATTATCTAAGAATGGTAGTCATGACATGTCCATGACTTACCTTTTGTCACCAACCAAAGTTAGCAACTGTACTAACTAACAAAGGTAAACAGTGGAATAAAGTATGGTTAACTACATGGCTTTTGAGAAAACACCATGCAGTATCTAAGAGGTCTGCAGCGGAGTGTCAGAGAGACCATACTTATGTCCACTGGATAATAGTAGTGTCTTCCAAAGGTAAGTTGGCTTCGAAAGAACAAGTTCTTCCGAAGCCACTTATACTTCGGAAGAGGCTACTATACTTCCGAGGCTTGAGAACTTCTTTCATACTTCGGAAGTTGACTTCTGATCTTTCACTCTAAGTCTTGATCTTCGGAAGTGAATACTTTGTCTTCGGAAGTTGGAGTTTTCCTTCGGAAGTAAATCTTAGACTTTGTGTTCGGAAGAACTCCTCTTCCTTCGAAAGTTCCATACTTAGCTTCAGAAGTCCTTTGTTAGTTGCACCAAAATAGTCTAAGTGATTTGGTTTTGGTTGCACCAGCCTTTCTAGATCCAACATGTTGAGACTCAGAGTGAAGGCTTAAGGAAGTTGGGCTTGTGAGCTCATCAGGGTGAGCATGAGGAACCTCACCACTGATTCTTGAAGAGATGGGAGTGGTTTGCTCCTCAGGGGAAGTGGGAGCTCTAGTGTCCACTTCCTCCTGTATGGGTGAGTGTATGGGGGCCTGCATAGACTCAATAGCTTGAGCAAAGGTTCATTTGGATTTTCTTTGGTAGGTAAGGGTGATTTGTGGTCTTTTTGGTGGTTGGGAGGTAGAAGGTGTGGGTTCAACACTAGCTTGTGTTGCTAGGTTGTCACCTTGAGCAATGAGCTCTAACATTTTTGGGATAAGGGCTGTTTCTACCCCTGAGAAGCCTACAGTTGGCTTCCTCATAACTTTAAAGATGTCGGGCTTCATCTGTCCCAATTTAAGAATATTATCTATTTCCCTCAACTGTGAGCCCAGTTCACAGTTGAGAATGTGTTGAACATATCTAGGAAACATATAATACTCTAAGGAGTCCAAGTTAGCAAGCAAATAAATTTGTATAAACAAACTGAGAGTACCTGAACTTGACCCCTTGAACCATTCCATGCACTATGAAGGAGAGATCCTCAGGAATCTGGTCCCACCCTCCATGCTTGTTTGAAAAGCTGTGGATAACCACATGAAGCAGATATTTCCACTAGGATGAGACCTTCCCTTTTCTGAAGGTCTTTACAGAGAAATCTCCCTCATAGCCCATCTGCTCAAAGAAATGATTTATAGCTTTCCTTGGGAAGGAAAACTCACCTTCTTCATCATCCTGCTGCAAGTGAGTGTTAATAATGGCCGGAGTGATGAAGATTGTCCTCCCCTTCACTGTGGCAGACAGTGCCTTCTCCCCATCCATGATGACCTCTTGGCAGGTCTTCCGAAATTCAAGTAGATGATCCTCATAGAGAGTAGGATCAATGGTTAGGGAGGTGAAGTAGTTGGATAGAGCCAGAAAACGGCAAACCTCTGAGAAACTTTCATCTTTCTCAGAGCTTAACAGAGCAACCTGGTTGCGTTACCTGTGAAGTTGCATGGAGAAATAAGGGTTGTTTCAATGGTTTAGGTTGGCCATTTTGAGAAGCTTAAGGGTGAAGGAAGATGAAAAACAAAGGCAGTTTGGGAGAATTTAGGTTTAAGGAATAGTGTAATTGAAGAAGATAGTGAAAGAGACGGGGAACCGTTGGGTATTTATGTGAAAAGGATTTAAGACAAAGTTAATGAAAGAGGATAAACTTTGAAATCTGGATGTCTGCCCCACCTCTGAAAAGTAGTTTACTTTTGCCCAAAAAGTAGTTTTCTTGGAAGTCGAGAAATCTTCCGAAGGTTATTTGCTTCGGAAGTTCTGAAGAAAAAGCTATTGAAGGCAAATTGGGTTCGGAAGATATTTCAAAGGTTTTTGAGAATTTTGCTTCAGAAGAGAAGAGTTTTTATACTAAAGAGAATGAAGACTTCCAAAGATAAATTTCTTTCGAAAGAAACTTGTTCTCTTAAAACATAAAAGTACTTAAGTTGATTTTAAACTTCGGAAGATATTTCAGAAATTTCTTCCGAAGGTAAAATTACTGAAGTAGTTATTGTTTACTAAGACATAAAATTCTTCCGAATGTAATTTTTTAAATCTTCTGAGAAGAAAAGAGATCAAAATTTTCAAAAATCTAAGAAAAGTCTTCTGAAAAGATTTTCTTCCAAAGAAAACAATGGCTTATGAAGGTGATAAAATAGACCACTTATGACACACAGGTGTTAGAAATAATATGATTAAGTTTTAAGAAAAGCTATTCAAAGTTAATCATCCCAATAGCTGATACAAGACATTTAAATATCTGTTCATCAAAAGAATTAGTGAACAGATCAGCATATTGTTCATTTGTGTTAACCTTGACTAGTTTGATTAATCTTTTTTCAAAGTTATCTCTAATCAAATGATACCTGATATTGATATGCTTTGTCCTTGAGTGTTGCACAAGATTTACTGTGATTGAGATAGCACTGTTGTTGTGTATGTGGATGGGAGTCTCTTTAAAATTGAATGCATAGTCCAGCATCTGATTTTGAATCCAAAGCACTTGAGCACAGCAGCTTGCAGCAACAATGTATTCAGCCTCAGCAGTTGATACAGACACACATGATTGTTTCTTACATTGCTAAGAGACTACTCTTCCACCAAGAAATTGACATCCACCTGATGTAGACTTTGCAGTCATGTTGCAACCACCATAGTCACTATCTGTATAAGCATACAGATTAAAGTCAGAATTCTTTGGATACCAAAGGCCAAGTGATGGAGCACCTTTGAGATATCTTAAAATTCTTTTGACAATGACCAGGTGTGACATCTTGGGGTTGGCTTGATATCTTGCATAAATACATGTAGCAAACATGATATCTGGCCTGCAAGCTGTGAGGTACATAAGAGACCCAATCAGTGCACTATAGAGATGTTCATCAACACACTCCCCCTCAAGATCAGGTCCAAGGGAGTGATTTCTGGCTATTGGTGTCTTAGCAACCTTACAATCAGTCATGTTGAATCTCTTAAGTATGTATTGTACATACTTTGACTGACTTATGAAGATGCCATTGTCAACTTGCTTCACTTGAATTCCTAGAAAGAAATTGAGTTCCCCCATGGCACACGTTTCAAACCTGTCCTTCATCAGCTTCTCAAAGTCTTTACAGAGCTTGGGATTAGCTGATCCAAAGATAATGTCATCTACATATACTTGAACTAGCATTATGTCATTTCCTGTTCCTTTGATGAAGAGAGTTCCATCTATAGTACCCCTTTTGTAGCCATGCTGATAGAGATACTAAGATAGAGTCTCATACAACTTCCTTGGTGCAGCCCATAAAGAGCTTTATCAAGCCTGCAGACATAATCAGGATGATTAGGATCTACAAACCCAGGTGGTTGTCTAACTTACACCTCTTCATCAATCACCCCATAAAGAAAAGCACACTTGACATCAAGTTGGTTGACCTTGAAGTTCTTAGATGTAGCAAAAGCTAGGAATATCCTAACAGCTTCAAGTCTTGCTACAGGAGCAAAAACATCTGTGTAGTCAATTCCTTCTTCTTGAGCATATCCTTGAGCAACTAGTCTTGCCTTGTTCTTAATGACAAGTCCTCTATCATCTTTCTTATTCCTGAACACCTATTTGGTTCCTATGGTAGTCTTCCCTTGAGGAAGAGGACATAGGTTCCAAACCTTTTGCCTTTTGAATTGAAGCAGCTCCTCTTGCATAGCTTCAACCCAACTTCCATCCTTTAGAGCCTCATCAATTTTCTTTGGCTCTGTCTGGGATAAGAAACAAGAGTGAAGACAAAAATTTGGATCATGGGTTTGTCCTCTTGTTCTCACCCCTGAATCAACATCTCCAATGATGTTTGTGGTAGGATGAGACTTGTGGATCCTTAGCTGAGGGATCACAACAAGTTGCTTAGACAGATCTGAAGTTGAGAAATTCTGATCTGCAAGGAAGATTCATCCTCCACATCAACACACTTATCAAGATTGACTTGATGCAATAAGTGTGTGACATCATTGATGTTGTCTTCAATGGAGTGGTTATCAGCATCAAGAAATTCCTGATCACTTTCACCACCACCATATTCTCCAACATTTGAAGCTTCTTCATCTGAGTTTTATGCCTCTAAGCTAGAATTTGAAGGCACCCCAGAAGTATCAGCAGGATTTGTCATTGATGTGCTGGTAGGAGCTTCATTTGCAGGATTTGTTACCACTAAGTCAAGATCAAATAGCCAATCTGGACCAGAACCTTTCACACTAGGAGTGTGCTCATTGAAAGTCACATTGGCTGACTCCTCAACTACTCTAGTTCTGAGATTGTATACTCTATAAGCTTTAGCTTGAGAAGAGTATCCAATGAAGAGTCCATCATCTGATTTCTCAGCAAACTTAGCAATTTGATATTTGGTATTCAAGATGGTGCAAGGACATCCAAAAGACCTAAAAAACCAATGAAAGGTTTTCTCTTGTGCCAAAGTTCATAAGGAGTCTTACCATGTGTCTTAACCACTAAAACTCTATTTTGCACATAGCAAGCAGTGTTCACTGCCTGTGCCAGAAGGTGATGGGCAGTTTAGAGTCAGATAACATAGTTCTTGCAGCTTCAATTAGTGTCCTGTTTTTCCTCTAAGCAACACCATTTTGCTGAGGAGTCCTGAGAGCACTATAGTGTCTTGTAATACCTTTTTCATCACAAATGTATCAATGATTTGATTCTTGAATTCAGTTCCTTGATCACATCTTATGGTTTTGACCATGTGATCACATTGATTCTCAATCTTTAAGATGAAATTCTTCAGAATCTCAAGGGTCTCATCCTTAGTTCTAAGAAAGAAGACCCAAGTGAATCTTGTAAAGTCATCTGTGATCACCAAACAATAAAAGGTCCTTCCTAGACTCATTACACTGGTGGGGCCAAAGAGATCCATATGTAATAAGTGTAGGAGATTAATGATGGAATTTCTTTCCTTTGGCTTGTGAGATAACTTGTGTTGCTTCCCTTTCAGGCATGCAACATAGTGGTCATCGCTTGTAAACTCTTTCTTTGGTATTCCAGTTACCAAATCATTCTTAATTAGTTTATTCATGTTTTTAAAGTTTACATGGCACATTCTTTTATGCCAGAGGAAAGATTTATCATTATTTACTTTAGACAGAAAGCATGAAACTTCTCCCGCGGGAGATGTTTCTTGCAAATCCATCTTGTACATGTTCCCTTTCCTAGGGGCTCTGAGCAGGATGTGCTCATGAGAAATGACCAACCGGGCCTGAGAACAATGCACTCATGCTCAGTAAAGAGCATGTTATGACTCTGATCATAAAATTAGGATACACTTAGAAGATTGTACCCAAGCTCCTTGACAAAGTTTACCTTCTTAATAGTGAGCTTACCATTTGTGACCTTGCCCCTTCCTGTAATGTAACCTCCTTCATCTCCTCCAAAAGCAACTGGTCCTCCATCAATTCTTTCAAACTTTTGGAGTAGTGACCTATTCCCTGTCATGTGCCTGGAACAACCACTTTCAATGATCCATACATTTCTGTTTGTCTTGAGCTTTTCCTGCACAAAAGAGATGGTTAGTTACATTTGGAAACCCAAGCCTCATTGGTCTTGGGCTCATCAAAAGAAGTTAAAGACAATGCAACAGTAATTGATCCTATAGTCATGCTAGAAGGATCATTTGCTGATGTTGATGAAGAACTTTTAGCCACTTGGTCTTTCTTTGACTTCCACACCACCTTTGGAAGCTTAGACTTGACCTTCAATACTTTGGAAGTTTTGATGACTTTGGAACTTTTGATGACTGGACCTTCGGAAGCTCTTGCTTTCACTGTAGCAGGCTTCAGTGCTTCGGAAGTATTCCTTCTCTTCTGAGACCAAATTTTCTTCCGAAGGCAAGTTTCCACTTGTCTTCTTCTTCAATGTGGAGCTTCCGAAGGAAACAGACTTTCCTTCCGAAGCTTGCTTCTTCTTCTTCAATATCTTAGAAGTTTCTTTCTTGCTCATGTGGAGAGTACTTTTTGGATTTTAAACACAATCCTTAGCAAGATGAGAAGTACTCCCACACATAACACGGTTTATTTTCTTCCTTCTAGGAGTTTTCTCTTGTGAACAAAGCTGAACTTGATCACTTTCCTTCTCCATCTTCATCTTTGCAGATGCTGTGGCAATTCTTGTGGGGATAGAACTACCTTTGGAGCTGGATGGTTCAGGTTGTACAGCAGTGGTGCACAACTGATCAACCTTCTTCTTGATGATTGCATGATTTGGACATGAACCAGAACTCTTGTTGATGGAGTTCAAGTTGGTGTCTTCAGCCTTCACTACTTCAAATCCTGCAGAGATGAAGACTTGTTTTTGTGCAGAATTGAAGGTGGTCTTGCTCTCTTGAGCCTTTTTGGACTTTCTTTTGGCCTTCCTGATCAAGTTTTTTCTCCTTGACTTGGTCATCCCAACAGCTTTGCTCTTCTCAAAGGGATGGTGACCCTTCTTAGAATGCTCTTCTTCACTCTTCTCAGAGCCATTCTCCACTATCTCCTCTTCATCTTCTTCAGTCACAGGATCTATGAGGGGAAGCTCATCTTCACAAGTTTCACACCTAGGAGATCTTATATACAAGATTGTGTGTGGAGGAGCTATCTCACAAGATCCCAGTCCTTGCTTATTTTGATAACAAACGTTTGCATGCAAGGATGAGGATATTATGTTCTTGAAGGTCTCTTCTACAAGAACATATTTTTTTGCCTTTGCTTTGCTGATCACAAGCTCAGCCTGGCATTCAGTTAACTTAGTAATGAAGTCTTTGATTTGAAATGGTTTTATAATCATTTTCAGATCTTTTAAAATCAGCTTTTAAGATATTTAAGACTCAAGATTAGATCTCATTTCTAAGTTATATGACCTATATCTATTGACTTTAGCAATGCATTCAGGAGTACAAAGATGTTCTAATACCTTGGCTTCATCGTGGTCTGCCATGAGTGCTTGGTTTGGAGATGCATCTTTTACCTGAAAGCTCGAGTCAAAGCCTCCTTCTTCAACAACAACTGCAACTTGCTGCTTTGTCTTCTCATTCTAGAGGCTTTCTCAATGTAGTTTGGTCTGGTTTGTGCTTGGCCACCATTTGTCCTTGGTGCCTTACACTCCCTTGCAAAGTGTCCCATCTGGTTACAGTTGTAACACTTTACTTTGCTTTTATCCAACCAAAACTTTCCACTGGCTGCATTGCTTGGAAACTTTCTCCCTATCCTCTTGTAGAACTTCTTAGCTCTGTGAGTGAGAAGAGCCATCTGTTGGACTATCCCCATGTACTCCAGATCATCTGGATGGATACAGTCCAAATCTTCAAGGGTGAAGAGAAAGTTGCGTGTGGTTTCATCAGCAGAGACAAAAGCATGAGAAGAACTTGTCTCTTGGAAAAGACTTCCTTGAGTGTAGCTTTCCCTTGGAGTCTCTGGGAAGGTGATGAAAGGGACCTTTTGTGAGTTCTCAGGGTAGCATATAAGATGATGTTGTGGCTCAATGCTTTTCCTTTCAACCATATGTAGAGCTGAACTCAGTTGATTGCTGGAGTTACCAGATGAGTTTTGCATGTTCATCTCCATCTGGTAGCCACTAAGAATACCATACAACTCTGTAAGAGTAAGAGTCTTAAGGTTCTCAGTCTTCTTGATAACAACACAGTAATGTGTCCATTGTCTAGGAAGAGAGGACATAAACTTCCTTACAATGTCTTTGTTCTTAAGAGTTACTCCAACATCCATTAGAGTATCCACAATCTCAACATACCTAAAGTATTGTTGAGTCATGGTTTCACCTACCTTAAAGGTGAAGTTTTCAAACTGCTTCTTCAGGACATCATTCTTGTTCTCCTTTGCTTCAATTGACCCCTCATACATCAGCTTCAGTGCTTCCCATAGTTGTTTGGCAGTTTTGCACTTCTTGAAGCCTCTGTAGATGGATTTTGGAAGAGCAGTTTGAAGGGCTGTCATGGCTTTATGATCAATCTCTATTCTCTTCCTATGTTCTTCAGAGTAATCAGCCACAACCTTTGGAATCATACCACCACCAGTAGCAGAATTGGTGCTGGTATGTAAGGTCCTTCAACAACAGAGTCCCACGATGAAGCCTTCCATTCTTTAACACCAAGTATCAAAGTTTTCAGAAGTAATCAGTGGAGACTTTGTCATAGTTCCAGTTTGCATATCAGCTTTGGAAATAGCTGCCATTTGAGTTGTTTAGTATTTTGTGTATGTGAGGGATCTTAAGATGGTGAGATCTTATATCAAGAGCCTGAAAAGCTCTGATACCAAATGCAGGACCGTTGAAGGGTATGTACTTACAACACAACACAATGAGGAGAGTTACTTTGAACACTTAACAGATCAAATAGAGAACAGGTTAACTTTTAGTGAAAGATGCTAAGAACACAAGTAAAGATGAGGCAGAACAAGATTGCAAACAACACAAGTAATTGGTTTTCAAGAATGCTGTATATTGCTTCTCAAGTTCTATTACAAATGTTACAAAGCATAAAAGAAAGTTACAAGTACTTGAGATACATATACTACATCCTACAGCCGACCATACTTTGAAGGCCAGCTGGATACATAAGACTAGACAACTACAAAATCAAATATAGAGTCAAAAGGCAGATTGCCTTTTGACTAGTGACTATGACATGCCAGAGCTCACATCCTAATATATTACAAAAAGGATAAAAGTACATAAAGTAGAAAGCACAGACTCAAGACCTCAATGTACAGTTACCAAAAGCATGGACCTTTTCACCAACTCATGTAAGTTGGTGACTTTACAGAGTTGCAGCGGAAAGTTGTTCTACCTTTACAATAAAGTACATCAGATAAAGACATGTCTCTAAAAGTCTTCGGAAGAAATTTGTCTTCACTCTTTGGCTTCAGAAGACTTTGTCTTTGAAGCTTTGGAAGACTTCTCTTTTGGCTTTGGAAAATGTTGGTATTGGCTTCGGAAGATTTTACACTTAGAATATTTCTAGTGCATGGTGCAAAACTTCCGAAGCATTTCTACTTATGTTCTTCAGTGCATGCATGCAGAGAGACTTTGGATATTTTGGTTGCATCAGACTTATAGGAATCCTTACAGACTTTGTCTTCAGAAGCTAGAGTTCCTCTTCGGAAGCTCTTTCAGACTTGACCTTTGGAAGCTCAGCATTCGCCTTCAGAAGTTCTCTTTTTGCCTTCGGAAGTTCCTTTGTCAGTTGCATCAAAAATTTTCTAAGTGTTTGTTTTGGTTGCACCAGCCTTACTTGATCCAACAAATTTGTTAGAACCTGGTGTTGATGCATGTATGTCCCTAGATCATGAGTTGTAATGTAATAAATCTTGTCTGTCTGATTATGATGTAATAGTATCGATTAATGAAATGATATGAATTGTTTGTTACTTGTGATGTTTAATATTTCATTAATGAGTCGTGATTGAATTGATTGGGTTTATGATTGTTTGAATGATTGCACATTATGTTATATTAATTAAAACATTCAAACTTAACTTAATGAAGTTCTCATGCGAATGGCCCATGCGAATGGACCACACGCATGAATAACTTCATACGATTGACTCAATCGCACGACTGAACCAGGAGACTGGATCAGTCGTATGATTGACACATAAGATTGACTCAATCGCACGACTGAACACTCAGTCGTGCGGATGAATCAACCGCATGGTTCAATCGCACGACTGAACCATACTTATGGCCCAGTCGCACGATTGAACAATACTAACCTATAAATAGACCCAATTCGTGGAAAAACGTAAGCATTCATCCCATTACGATTCCAGACGTACCCTAGCCGTCCAGAAGCCTCCCAAATCGTTCTCCAAGTTCACAGAACACATCAGATCGATTCCTAATCGATTTCTGACGTTGGATTCAATTCTTGATTGATTCTTCGTGTGTTCTCACTGATTGGATCGCCAATCAAATAGGATTCCGCACTATTTGAGTTGGTTTAACACGCTAATCACTAGGTATTTCGTTCAAATACCAGGTCCTAACAAGTGGTATCAGAGCTTTGGCTCTTGATTACGTGTTGATTCAATCAAGATTGCATAAAAGTTTGTGTTTTTGCACGAAAAACGCAATCTTTGGCATCAAAAGTGATCTTGGACGTTCCCTGCTCATTGAAGTTTAGTTTCTACGGACTTAGGCGATTAGGACTTGTGAAATTTCGAATTTTTACGGCTGAAACCCGTCAAACCTAGAAATTTTCGCAAAACAGCAGCTTCAGTCGCACGAGTGACCCATTCGCACGACTGGACTCCATTCGCATTGCCCATTCGCACGATTGGACCTAGTCGCACCCTCATTCGGCCGACTGAACCGTTCGTTCGCATAACTCATACGCCAGTTTCATTCGCACGACTGAACCAATCGCCCAGTTCAGCCGCACGATTGAACCAATCGCAGAGTTCATACGCACGATTAGACCATTCGCATCCTTCAGTCGCATCAGTGAAAGTTTGTTTGATTAGATTCTAAGTTTATTAGCCATGGAAGATCAGATGTCAGCCTTTACTGCTGGGAAGGACTCGAGGATTCAGAACCTGCTGTTGCTTGAGAGTGAGGTGGGTAATCACAACCACCAAAGCTCTTGACTTTAGATGAGTTTCCCCACTGGAAACAACGTTTTGAGATCTACCTCAATGGAGTAGATCCTAATCTGTGGGAAGCCATTGAGATCGGATATAGTACACCGGTGGGAGCTGATGGAGTTAAATTAACGTTAAGTGGGATGACAGACGCACAGAAAGTAAAGTACAATGCAGAGAAAAGGGTTTATGCATTGATCACTCAGTCTATCCCCAAAGACATATTCCACCAGTATTCAGAGAATAAGCAGTCCAAGAAACTGTGGGATGAGCTAGAGAAGAGATATGATGGGAATGCGTCATTGAAGGCAATCAAGGCAAAGGAGTTA
The DNA here is from genome assembly GCA_025215565.1 of Flaveria ramosissima. NCBI lineage: Eukaryota > Viridiplantae > Streptophyta > Magnoliopsida > Asterales > Asteraceae > Flaveria > Flaveria ramosissima. The sequence goes on along the minus strand of CM046038.1, from coordinate 14,224,474 downwards.
AAGAAGGAATTCGATAACTTCTCATCGATTGGTAATGAGAGTTTAGACGAAGTCATAGACAGATTCTACCACTTGATGAGCGAATTGCATACACATGGAGTGGAAACGACTATGGAAGAGAAAGTAAGCAACTTCGCAGACGGATTGCCTGATAAGTGGGCTTCATTCGTGTCTAACCTGAGACAGAATGGAATGCTTGTAAAGCTGGATATAAATGACTTCATTCTCAAGTTGCGAGAAGAAGCACTAAGGATGAAGTATAGAGCACAGAAGTCTTCGTATACACAAAATCCAGCTTTATACAACGCCACGCCTCAAGCTAAGACATCTGGAGCACCTCTCCAGACTGCATTTGTGTCTAGCTCGTCAGGTCCTTCACATGCTTCTCCTTCTGGATCAGACACGTCAGGGTCATCATGTACCCACTATATTGGATCAGAAGCAAGTGCTACCAAACTGAAGACCGAGAACCTCGGTAATGTGACCGTAGAAGTAGCTCGAGAGCATATGGATCTTTTAGCAGCAGTGGTTCATTCATATGATGGACTTGTTGCCGGGAAGATTGGAAACTGCCATCTGGCAGATGAGGACTACGAGCAGGTGGATGAAATGGAGCTTGAGAGGATGGATATAATGTGGGCCTTAGCTAGCGCTGTCCGAAGGGCGAAGAAGTTTGTTAAGAAGACAGGACAGAACTTGATAGCTACTAAGGATACCACATTTGGCTTTGACAAGAGCAAAGTGACCTGCTTCAACTGTGGAGAGAAGGGGCACTTCAAGAGAGAATGTGTCAAGCCAAAGAAGACGGGTAATGGGAACCCGTTCTCGTCCTTTACTCGCCAAGACAAGCAAGCCTCCAGTTCTACTTCATCAAACAAGGATCCAAAAGCCTTGACTGCTCATGATGATGAAGGACAGGATTGGAGTTTTAGGTTTGTCTCACCAGGAGAATCTAACATTGCCAGTGTTGAGGATATTGATGATGATTCTGCGAGTGAAGGTGATCTAGCAGTTGAGATAGCAATGTCACATAGTGAAGAAACAACTGCAGCCGAGGTCAGTTACAAGCCAAAGGAGGAGACTTCCACGTCAGAGACAGAAAAGTCAGAATCACCAGAACCAGAGACGTCTGATGCTGCGTTGATGGCTAACTCTTCTGAACCAACACAGGTAAGTACAACTGACCAAATGTTTAATAATCATGCTTGTTCTGATTGTGATATGTTTAGGAATAGCATTGATGAAAAATTTGCTAGGTTATTAGATCACAATGATAACTTAGTAAAAGATTTACAACTGTGCACTGAGGCTAATAGAGTTCTAAAACAAAATGAGCATAGTTATAAAGAAAAGATAGACCTATTGACTAAACAGCTTAGGGAAACCGAAGTAGTTGCCTTTAACCAAGCAAATGACATTAGGTACTATCTAAACTCCCTAGAGGACACTAAGAAGCAAAAGGCAGTTCTAGAAGTAGAAGTTAATTCATTAAAACAGAAACTGCACAGTTGGACTAGTTCTTCACACATAGTTCAACACTTAGTGAGAGAAAGGAATAACGGGGAGGGATTAGGCTACAAAGTGGTTCCACCTCCACCTGAGACCTTGATGAACACTAAGTCTAGACCAGTAAACAACAACCCCATCAAGGATCATGTGGTGACTACTCCTCTTGTTACTGATCCAGACACATCATGTTCATCTACTGAATCTGGACAGAAACAAAAGGAGGCCACTTCAAAGGCAAAGGGTAAATTGCCTTGTGTTAATCTGGAAAATGAATTTGAAAAAGTTAACTTAAAGTCAGGGTCAAACAGAGTCAAATCAGAACCTAAAAGGACTTCAAACGTTAATTTTTCACATGCTTCAAGTCAAAAACCAGTTAACCAAAAAGTGGAACATGTTAAACAGGTTAAAACAGTTAATTTTGTTAAACCAGAGAAAACATCAAACATACAAGAGTCAAAACCTAAAGTGATTGATGTTACTAGAGTGTCACGCACTTCTCCACAAAGAAAGTCTACTTATAAAGTTGATAGCAGGTCATGCTACAACTGTGGAGAATGTGGACACATTGCTTCCTATTGTCCTTTCTATCAGACACCTAGGAAGAAGATTGATCTTCAGGACTCTAGACCTAGGTCTTCTAAGAGGAGTTCTCTAACTCCACCTAGAAGATCTAGTGAACCTAAAGTCCAACCTGTAAGCCAGACGACTGTTTATCATAAACAGGCATTGCACAAATCTGGCTTATGGAAAGAGAAGTCATCCTGCGTGTCTGATACTGATGACAAGAAGGAACCTGAGCTACCCTCACCCTCTAAGGGTCAATGGGTAGAGTTTATGATGTGTGATGCCTCTGGGAAACCCAAGACAGTAAAGGCTTGGGTTCCTAACCTAAACTAATACATTTACTTTATATGTGCAGGGTGTTCGATACAGCGCTGAGACTAACACGTGGATTATAGACAGCGGAGCATCCAGGCACATGACAGGAAATAGAGCCCTTTTATCAAACGTCAAACAAATAAAAGGAGGGCATGTTTCCTTTGCAGGAAACAAGGGAGGATACATCACAGCTCAGGGAGAAGTGGGAAATCAGAAAGTTAAGTTTGATAAGGTGAACTACGTTCAACAACTTCAGAATAACTTACTTTCTGTTTCCCAAATCTGCGATAAAGGATTTAAAGTCATCTTCGACAACAAGAAGTGTTACGTGCTGAAGAAAGACTACATGATCCCAGAGGACCAAGTTCTGATGACTGCTTCAAGATATAAAGACCTTTATGTCTTGGATCTGTCAACAGCTGCTACAACGGATCATGAGGTTCAGTGCTTTCTATCTAAAGCTACTGAGAAGGACTCAATCTCCTGGCATAGGAGAATGGGACACATTAGTCAAAGGAAGATGAATCATTTGATTCAGAAGGATTTAGTGAGAGGAGTAAATGTCAAGAACTTCCAACTTCCTGACTTTTGTGTAGCTTGCAAGAAAGGCAAACAGACAAAGAAGTCTCATAAGGAAAAGAAAGTTCATTCAATAGAACTTCCTCTTGAACTTCTTCACATGGATCTGTTTGGTCCAGTCAGTACAAGGAGCATTGCAGGCGATTTGTACTGTTTTGTGGTCACTGATGACTACTCAAGGTTCACTTGGGTAATGTTTCTGAAATCCAAATCAGAAACATTTGAGTCATTCAAGGAATTAGTAACCACACTGGAATCTCTCTACAAGCTAAAAGTTAGACAAGTACGCTCAGACAACGGGACAGAATTCAAGAATCAATGGATGGAGGCATACTGCAAGGAAAAGGGAATTGTTCATCAATTCACTTCTGCCTACACGCCTCAGATGAATGGTGTTGCTGAGAGGAAGAATAGAAGCTTGATAGAGACTGCACGGACTATGCTGGCTGACTCGAAACTGCCTATTCAATTCTGGAATGAGGCAGTGGCAAATGCATGTTATACACTGAATCGAGTCCTAATAGTCAAGCGCCACGGAAAGACATGTTATGAGCTACTACAAAGACGCAAACCAAATTTGGAGTATCTTGAACCTTTTGGCGCGCCGTGTACACTTCTGAAGAAGACACAAGAAGGAAAATTCAGCGAGAAGGCAGATGAAGGAATTTTTACAATAAATCAACGGGTCTTGTAGAAGTGTGGTGTAATGTCGACGTTCAGAGATATACCACACCACCTACAGGCAAAGGACCTGCATACTTCTTCGATTATGATGGATTCTTCAAGTCCTTCAACATTCCTCTCTCTCCCTCGGATGATGAGTTAGCTACTAGGATGATGTATGATATTCTGAATACACCATCTAGCACACAGGGAGAATCATCTACTCAGTCAGGGGGAGTAGTCGATGACAGTGACTCCTCCTCTGAAGATGAAACTGAAGCAGATGACCAGAACAGTCAGGAGGAACAGGTTCCAGTTCCTGAAAGTCCACAAGCATCTACGAGTGATGCTCCTTCGACTTCGGAACCTCAAACTCCAACTACCTCAGATGCAGAACAAAATGTTCATAATCTCGGTTCTGAGGTGGCTGTTCCTACTACTCCAGGATCACGACTAAACGTCTATCATCCCCTTGACAATGTTATTGGGGATGTCAGATCAGGAGTACAAACCCGAAATCAGCTATACTCAGCTGATTACGCCTCGGTTATGGAGAAGGTTACATTCATGATGGTGCTTATCGATGTTTTGTCTCGCAGGTTGAGCCAAAATATGTCAGTGAGGCACTAAATGATGAGGCGTGGGTGAGTGCCATGCAAGAAGAACTTCTGCAGTTTAAGAAGTTAGGTGTATGGACTCTGGTTGATAGACCTAAAGGTGCTAAAGTCATTGGCACCAAATGGGTACTAAAATGCAAGAAGGATGACCAAGGAGTCATTATCAGGAACAAAGCTCGACTGGTGGTTCAAGGTTTTCGCCAAGTCGAGGGGATTGACTATAATGAGGTGTTTGCACCCGTGGCAAGGATGGAAGCTATTCGTATCTTCCTTGCCTATGCATCGTACATGAAGATTAAAGTCTACCAATTAGATGTGAAGAGTGCATTCCTTCATGGGGAAATCAGGGAAACAGTCTATGTAAGTCAACCCGAGGGATTTGAAGATCCTTATCATCGGGATAGAGTTTACAAGCTCGACAAAGCTTTATATGGGCTTCATCAAGCTCCTCGAGCTTGGTATGAGAAACTCTCGACTCATCTTGTGAAACACGGCTTTCGCAGGGGAGTCATTGACTGTACACTGTTTATTAAAGAAAAGGATGGCGACCTACTGCTTGTACAGATATATGTTGATGACATAATCTTCGGGTCAAAGAACGAAGAGTTATGTAAAGAGTTTGAAGCAGTGATGAAGAAAGAGTTTGAGATGAGTGCTATGGGGGAGATGAAGTTCTTTCTCGGGTTACAGGTGGATCAAACACCTAATGGAATCTTTCTACATCAGACCAAGTATGTAGGAGACATTCTCAGTCGCTTTGACATGGAGAATGCTTCTGCTGCTGGGACTCCACTTGCTACGAATCATGATATAGCACCTGATGAGAATGGAGATCTAGTAGATGCCACTATGTACCGAGGAATGATTGGATCCCTCATGTATCTCACTGCCTCAAGACCTGATATTATGTATGCTACATGTCTATGTTCTAGATATCAGGCTAAACCAAAGGTCAACCATCTGATCGGGGTCAAGAGGATTTTTCGTTATCTGAAGGGTACACCCACACTTGGATTGTGGTATCCTCATGATGATGACTTTGAGCTTACCGCGTATAGTGACTCGGATTACGGGGGCTGCAAGATGAACTACAAGTCTACATCAGCGGGGTGTCAATTCTTTGGGAGAAGATTAGTTACCTGGCAGTGTAAGAAGCAGACATCGGTTGCATTGTCAACCTGTGAAGCCGAATATGTTGCTGCTGCAAGTTGCTGTTCACAAATCATCTGGATTCAACAGCAAATGCGGGATTACGGTTTAAAATTCTCATCTACTCCTATTTTTGTTGATAACTCTGCTGCAATTGCAGTAACTAAAAATCCGGTTCAACATCCTAAGACCAAACACATCGGTATTAAATACCATTTCATAAGAGATTGCTTTGAAAAGAACTTAATTGATGTGGTTAAAATTAATACTGATTTTCAACGCGCTGACCTCTATACTAAAGCCTTTGATAAACCACGTTTTCAATACTTGCTAGAGGTCAACGGCGTTAAAAAGAAAAGTGAGGTAATTCCTGATGATGATAATGTGTAGTCCGATGTAGTTTAGTTAAAGTTTATTTTATTTTATTTTATTTTTTTTATTCTCGTCTGTTTTATTTAAACTCATGTTATTTTGCTGTTTATTAAAATCCTAAAATAATTAAACCAGAAATGATTTTAGTATTTTAGGGGGAGAATATGTCAGCAAGTTAACATTAAAAAAAAAAAATTGAGGGAGAAGGAGTAACTAGCTGAAATAAGGTAGATTGTGTGTGTGATACCGATTCAATACCTTGGAAAATGATAGTACACAGGAACAAATCAAGAGGGACTTTAAAAATTTAAGTTTTGAAAAGATGCAAAAGTTCAAAGTATAAGTCTGTGTAGTCTGAGCAATATAAAAAGGAAAGATGATAGAAAACTGGCAACTCCTAAGGTGACACAAAGAAAGTAGACTTAGAGGCTGCTAGACCACAAATGATATGTTGGTAGATTCAACACAATAGACAATTAGACCTGATTGGTGATCTCAAGATCAAACTAAGTTGTTCAACTGACTGTGGGCTTCCATCTTATCACTGGTTAACACAATCAAATATATTCCAATAAGGGGTAATGAGCAATTAAACGCCACAAATGTGTGCGGATGACCATAATTAGAGCAAAGCAAGAAAAAAAATGAAAGACAAATGCAATAAAGCTAATGACTTATGTTGTTGGTGCATTTTGTGCAAAATAAAATAAGCTGCTCTAACAAGGAGATAGGTTGTGTGCCTCTCTGCTGTGCGATGGCACTGACCTGAGGATAAGCATAACCTAGATATTCTAGAATTCATTGTTGTTTGCCGCCTCTCTGCTGTGCGATGGCACTGACCTGAGGACAGGCTTCTCTTTGAAAGCTCTAAGAATAGTCTCTTCTTGTAATAATACCCGTAGACCGCTCAAAAGCTCCTGAGGAATGTTGATTACCATATAAGTGTGGGATCCACAAATGTTAGTTGAAATAATTAAACCTAAATAAGTCACCAGTCTGGGTCAAAAGTCTGTGTATGGATTTAAGTGGACAAACATACTGACAATCATTGTGGCTACATTCTCAAAGTTCAAATCAATGTGAAAATCTAAGAGTTTCAGTATGATTTCCTTAAGTTGCTAACGACTCTGGATGAACACCGAGAATTTGAGCATCAAAGGTTTTAATAACTAGTCCCAAATGATTTGACTTACCTGTATGATTCCAAAATTGAATTGGTCCAGATATGATCAATCTAAGTTGAAGCTATCTACTCCCGAACCAAATCCCGTAGATATCAATCTCTGGATTTATCTCTCACAAAAAGCCAAAAATATGTCTGTTTATGTAATTGTTTAAGTTCTTAAATTAGTTAGTTGTTTTAATTTTAATTTTAGTCGTGTGTCGGGCTACATCAGGAAAATCAGAAGGAATCAACTCACTAAAAGGGTCATGTCTGAGATGACCATATGTGCTTTGAAAGGTTAAAATAGTCACGTCTGAGGTGACAAAGTGTTTTTAAAAGGATCACGTCTGAGGTGATCAAAATGTTTTCAAGATAAAATGGTCACGTCTGAGGTGATCAAAATGTTTTCCAGATAAGATGATCATGTCTAAGATGATCAAAGGTCCATAATGTTAATTTCATAAAGTTAAAAGGGGTTTTAAATGTAAATTGGTCAAAATGGCAGAAAATTAACTAAGTATGACCCATTCGCACGAATGGACCATACGTATGGACTAACCATACGAATGGAATCCATTCGCACGAATGAACTATGAGTATGGACCATCAAACCGAATGGCCCATACGATTAGTCCAGTCGGAGGCTTAAGTGCGAACGAGTGAGTCAGTCGCACGACTGAAATCCAGTCGGACGACTGGAGAAGGGCGACTGACCCAATCGCACGACTGAGTCCCACTCGCACGACTGAAAGGTGCGTATGAACTCAGTCGCACGATTGGATCTAGGGTTGGTATAAATAGAGGAGGAGTCGGTCGCAGAGACTCATCACCCTCAAATCGCCCCTAAATCGCACTCCCTACCGTTACTCTGCCAAAATTTTATTTGCCCTAGTTTTACCGTTGATTGTGATTCACTGACGTTCGCCACTCATCATACAGGTAGTTTGAAGTCTTATTTCACCAAAAACAGAAGGATTGGAACCCTAATTTGGATTGTTCGACTGTGAAACTTGAACCGAGACAAGAAAGCCCTAATAACCTATTAAAACCAAGCAAAACGTTAAAATTAAGTCAAATAGGTTATTAGTAACGAGAATGCGAGTCTAATGAACCGGTTAATTGGGTTAAAAGACTTAGTTGTTGAAGTTTCGAACGATTGGCGCCTGAACAACTGAGACAGGCGACTGGTCGTCCGGATGAACTTCAGTCGCACGACTGAAGGGGGCGATTTACTTAACCGCACGACTGAACCATGCGAATGAGACTCAGTCGCACGACTGGTGTAACCGCATAAGAGTACATGCGCATGAGTCCAGTCGCACACTCAGTCGTACGCATGAGGTCATTCGCACGTCTGAACCTCAATCGCACTGTTCAGTCGCACGACTGTCTTCAGTCGCACAACCTCAATCGTATGACAAAGACATTCTACTCAAAGTTTAAGTGTTTCATTATACTTGTAGCCAGTGGAACTAATGTTTATATTGTTATGTGTTACAGATGGCGAGTCGATGGAACATGAGCACCAAGCATAACATATGTGCTCATCTGGATTTGACATCCAGGAACGCAGCTGACTTCTCAGGCATCATTACGTTTCTGTTGAGATCCAGGATCGCTCATGCTATCTCTACACCATGCACGCCGTATAGATCAGTGCAGCAGGCCTTCTGGGAAGGCGCGACTGTTGATAGATCCTCTGAGCCTCATTGCATCAGGAGTATGATCTTTGGTGAGGCTATTACCGTATCAGAGGAGGATTTGAGGATTGTTCTACAGTTAGGGGATGATGCTGATTGTCCTACTCGTCTACACCCCCTCACTGTCAGAGGATGTTTTATGAGAGCCAAGTACTCTGGGGACATCAATGCTGGGGTACTCAACAAGAGTAACCTCTGTCCCCAGTTCAAGTATCTTGCGCATGTTCTGCTGAAGTGCATAGCGTCGAGGAAGGGAGGATTTGATGAGTTGTCGGATCAGATCCAGAACGCTTATGCAGCATTGGTGCTGAACCACCCGTTCAGCTTCTCCAAAATGATCTTCACCTACCTGGTGGAGAACATTGAGGGGAAAGGGAAGGAAGGCTTCTGTATGTATCCGAGGTTTATACAGATGATTATTGATCAGAAGCTTCCCTCCCTGCCAAAGGAGAAGGAGGATGCTGTAGTGCTAGAGGTCATGGATGACACTACGCTAGGCCGGATGAAGGTATACAGGGGGAAGCAGGTGAAACCCCCTGTCAGGAGGTTGTTTGGGCATCTGGCCCGTGCTGACTATGTGGCGCCAGCCAAGAGAAAGTGGCGCCACAATGACAGTGATTCAGATTTTGAGCATATTGCTATACCAGATATTGACTCAGATGAAGATGACAGCGGCGACGCCGGGGATGATATGCCTGCTCCACATAGAGGCACTGATTCAGACGTTATTCCCCCGGGGTCTGCCACTGCCGGAGAGGTTGCTGAGATGGCCGGTTTCCATCAGGAGTTTGTAGCTGGTGATCAAGAGGAGGAGGAGTCGGATGAGGAGCCCCTCACTAGGACTGTGGGAAGCAAAGTTGTTCCCACAGACCACGGGCTTAGGGTGGTTGGTGAACACCCTCGGGACTCCTCAGAGAGAGAGACTGACCCGAGCTATGTTCCGGGTTCAGTGGGCAGAGCTGCAGGGGGAGCATCCACTTCCACCGGGACTAGGAGGAAGCGGATGGCTCAACCCCATGGATTGAAGAAGAAGAAGCGTCGCCTGACCTTCGTTACCACTGCTGCCACTACTTCCACCACCACAGCCACCACTACCACCACCACTGACATACCACCCATTACCACAGCCACCACATCCACTACTCCCACTACCACATCCACCACCTTACCTACCACCACTGTATCCTTCCCATCCACCACCAGACCATTCACACCTACATCACCAGCACCAGCCTACCGACCCATATTCACCACTGCCACTGCCACCACCACCTCACATCATGCTGGACCCTCAGCCCAACCACCACATGTTTATGGATCTACTCTACCTCACATCGGGCTAGAGGAGCAGCTGTCAGCGCTTAACCGTATGGTGATGCGCCTGCTCGCTGCAGATGAGGAGAAGGCGGCACAGATCCGCCAGCTGACCGACCTGACTGCTGCCCAGTCTCAGCAGATGGCAGAGCAGGCTCGGGTGATAGACTAGCAGAACCAGCTAATCGATGCTCAGAGAGTCGAGGTGTCCCAACTCCAGGACCAGCAGGCCCAGTCAGTCAAACGTATAGAGGAGTTGGAGATGACCAACAAGACGATTATGCTGAGGTTAAAGGGGTCGAAGGATGAGCCCTTGAAGATAAAGGAGGGTGATGGGGATGATGGAGATGGTGATGATGAAGATGATGATGATGATGAGGATGATGATGATGATGAGGAAGAGACTGAGGAAGAAAGGACAGAAGGTAGAGATGATGATGACGAAGCAGAAGGAGGGGATGCGGCTGCATCGGCCTCTGCTTCTGGTCAAGAGCGAAGATCTAAGCATCGACAGGACCAGTCATCTACCACTTCTGCTCCTCCGAGCGACACGCCCATGATTCAAGACAAAAGTACAGATTAGATGTCTTATGTATTTATTTATTTTGTATTTGAATCATGTAATGAAAACCAGTGTGTTGAATGTTTATATATTAAGTTAATATACTTCTGTTTGATTACTTACTAATGGTTTATGTGTTGAATGTTTATATCAAACAGATCCAAACTTTCAAAGGGATGAGTTTGACTTTGCTCCCCTTCAACAGGTCAAGACTCAATTAACCATGATTCTTGATCTGCAAGGGATTGTAAGAAGGTCTGTGAGTTATACCCCTGAAGAAGGGGAGATAATTCATGACCTATCTGATGAGCAGCTGGCAGAGATGTTCAGACTCAATCCTGATGAAATTGTCAAGGATGCTCCAACAGTTGATTCAACCAGTGATGAAGAACTAAATGACGTTGATGAAGTTGAGGTTGAAGATATTACTGCAAAAGAGTACCCTCAGTATGCTGACAACGAGGGTAATGTGGTCCCCAATCTGGGTGAGTCCCTAGTCAGTGATACGTTTGAGGTACTAGACAAGATGGAGCAGGAAACCGAAAAGACTGAAGGAACAGCCCAAGCCTCCAATGATGATGTAGACATTCGCAAGGCTGAGTGGGCTGCCTGTTTTGAAGAAGTAAGAGCCCAGCGTGCTGCACCAAAGAAAGATGCCTACACCAAGCTCTACAGAGTCAAGAAACACCATAAGGTGTCAGGCAGGATTATTGGATGGGCTTATTTTGATGACCTTAACGCGTATGCAGTTAAGAGAGAACAGGGCATAGAGTACTTCAGGTTCCCATATGATCTGAAGACTCTACCTGGTTTTGAGCTCAACTAGCTGGCTAAGCTAAAGCTGCTGTATGCTGACCCAAGAAAGATGTCAGGCTGGTTCGAGGCTGCCCTGAAGAAGGAGTTCCACACCAGATGGGTTAACTTCAGACCACAACAGCCTACGAGGTACATAAGAAGGTCTGAGGTTGATGCCATTACTGGCAAGCCCAAGATTGTGTTGAAGTGGAGTCCTCCGTGTACTATGTCGAGAATCCCTCTCAGGGAAATGCCACAGGACTTCACTCCACACTTCAAATGGTGGTACTATGATTGGAGAACCGCTGAAGCTGTCATAGTTCTGAATAAAGAGGGCCAAATGGATACTATCAGGGTATTCGACCCAATGTGGCTAACCAACTTGTCTGGTAATGATGTCTATACATTATACAAGTGGCCACTGTTCTATGACACATAAGACATTGTACAAGCCCGCCAGTTGCAAAACGTTATACGACTTTGCTTTGCGTTTGAGATTCACGCAGGAGTCACTAAAGAGGAGAAGTACAAGAAGTATAAGGAGGTGATGCAGAAGACAAGAGATTAGATAGATCTAGGTCCAAAGGGGAGTTTGTTGATGCATGTATGTCCCTAGATCATGAGTTGTAACGTAATAAATCTTGTCTGTCTGATAATGATGTAATAGTATCGATTAATGAAATGATATGAATTGTTTGTTACTTGTGATGTTTAATATTTCATTAATGAGTCGTGATTGAATTGATTGGGTTTATGATTGTTTGAATGATTGCACATTATGTTATATTAATTAAAACATTCAAACTTAACTTAATGAAGTTCTCATGCGAATGGCCCATGCGAATGGACCACACGCATGAATAACTTCATACGATTGACTCAATCGCACGACTGAACCAGGAGACTGGATCAGTCGTATGATTGACACATAAGATTGACTCAATCGCACGACTGAACACTCAGTCGTGCGGATGAATCAACCGCATGGTTCAATCGCACGACTGAACCATACTTATGGCCCAGTCGCACGATTGAACAATACTAACCTATAAATAGACCCAATTCGTGGAAAAACGTAAGCATTCATCCCATTACGATTCCAGACGTACCCTAGCCGTCCAGAAGCCTCCCAAATCGTTCTCCAAGTTCACAGAACACATCAGATCGATTCCTAATCGATTTCTGACGTTGGATTCAATTCTTGATTGATTCTTCGTGTGTTCTCACTGATTGGATCGCCAATCAAATAGGATTCTGCACTATTTGAGTTGGTTTAACACGCTAATCACTAGGTATTTCGTTCAAATACCGGGTCCTAACACCTGGTATTTGAACGAAATACCTAGTGATTAGCGTGTAAACCAGATCAAATAGTGTGGAATCCTATTTGATTGGCGATCCTATCAGTGAGAACACATGAAGAATCAATCAAGAATTGAATCTCACGTTAGAAGTCGATTAGGAATCGATCTAATGTATTCTGTGAACTTGGAGAACGATTTGGGAGGCTTCTAGACGGCTAGGGTACGTCTGGAGTCGTAATCGTATGAATGCTTACGTTTTTCCATGAATTGGGTCTATTTATAGGTTATTGTTGTTCATTCGTGCGACTGGACCATAAGTATGGTTCAGTAGTGCGATTGAACCATGCGGTTGATTCATCCGCACGACTGAGTGTTCAGTCGTGCGACTGAGCCAATCTTATGTGTCAATCATACGACTGATCCAGTCTCCTGGTTCAGTCGTGCGACTGAGTCAATCGTATGAAGTTATTCATGCGTATGGTCCATTCGCATGGGCCATTCGCATGAGAACTTCATTAAGTTAAGTTTGAATGTTTCAATTAATATAACTTGATGTGTAACCATTCAAACAATCACAAACCCAATTAACCAATTCAATATCGACTCATTAATGAAATATTAGACATTACAAATCACAACAATCAATATCATTTCATTAATCATTTCATATTACATCATAATCAGACAAACAAGATCTATTACATTTCATATCATGATCTAGGGACATACATGCATCAACAAACTCCCCCTTGGACCTAGACCTCTCTAATCTCTTGTTTTCTGCATAACCTCCTTGTATTTCTTGTACTTCTCCTCTTTTGTGACTCCCGCGTGAATCTCAAACGCGAAGCATAGTCGTATGACATTCTGGAACTGGAGGGCTTGTACAATGTCCTGCATGTCATAGAACAGTGGCCACTTGTATAGCGTAAAGACATCATTAGCCGACAAGTTAGTAAGCCACATCGGGTCGAATACCCTGATCGTATCCATTTGGCCCTTTTTGCTTAGGACTATGACCGCTTCAGCTGTTCTCCAATCATAGTACCACCACTTAAAGTGTGGAGTGAAGTCCTGTGGCATTTCCCTGAGTGGGATTCTTGACATTGTGCGTGGAGGACTCCACTTCAACACTATCTTGGGCTTGCCAGTAATGGCATCAACCTCAGACCTTCTGATATACCTAGTAGGCTGTTGGGGTCTGAAGTTAACCCATCTGGTGTGGTATTCCTTCTTTAGGGCAGCCTCAAACCAGCCTGACATCTTCCTCGGGTCAACATACAAAAGCTTTAGCTTAGCCAGCTGGTTGAGCTCAAAACCTAATAGAGTCTTCAGATCATGTGGGAATTTGAAGTACTCTATGCCCTGTTCTCTCTTAACTGCATAGACATTAAAATCATCAAAATACGCCCATGCTATAATCCTGCCAGACACCTTGTGATGTTTCTTGACTCTGTAGAGTTTGGTGTAGGCATCCTTCTTCGGTGCAGCACGTTGGGCTCTAACTTCTTCAAAACATGCAGCCCACTCAGCCTTTCGAATGTCGACATCATCATTTGAGGCTTGGGCTGTTCCTTCTGCTTTCTCTGTTTCTTGCTCCATCTTGTTCAACACCATAAAAAGTATCGCTGACGAGGGATTCACCCAGATTGGGGACCACATTTCCCTCATTGTCAGCGTACTGAGGGTAATCCTCGGTGGTGACATCTTCGATCTCGACTTCATCAACATTATTGAGCTCTTCATCACTAGTCGAATCGTATGTCGGAGCATCTTTAACTATCTCATCCGGATTTAGCTTGAAAATCTCTGCGAGTTGCTCGTTTGATAGGTCATGAATTATTTCCCCTTCTTCAGGGGTATAACTCACTGACCTCCTTACGATCCCTTGCAGATCAAGAATCATTGTTAGTTGAGTCTTGACCTGTTGAAGGGGAGCAACATCAAACTCATCTCTTTGATAATTTGGATCTGTTTGATTTTAACATTCAACACATAAATCATTAGTAATTAATCAAACAGAAATGCATTAACTTAATATAAACATTCAATACATTGTTTTCAATACAGGATTCAAATACAAAAGTAAATAAATACATAAACATCTAGTCATTACTTTTATCCTGTATCATAGTCTCGTCACTTGGAGGAGCAGAGGTGGAGGTTGATTGGTCCTGTCTGTTCTTTGACCTCCTCTCTTGACCTGAAGCAGAGGCCAATGCAGTTGCATCCCCTCCTTCTGCATCATCATCATCCTCCTTCTCCTCTGTCCTATCTCCTTCAGTTTCCTCCTCATCCTCTATATCATCCTCTTCATCCTCATCATCATCATCATCATCATCATCATCATCATCATCATCATCACCATCATCTCCATCCCCTTCCTTGATCTTCAAGGGCTCCTCCTTAGATCCCTTGAGCTTTAACATAATAGTCTTCTTTGCTTCCTCCAACTCCTCTATCCTTTTGGTAGATGTGATGCTATGTGCTTGGAGTTGGGCTATCTCAGTGCTCTGAGCAACCATCTGTTGGGCCTGCTCCTCTATAACTCGAGCCTGCTCTGCAATCTGATGAGATTGTGCAGCAGTCAGGTCGGCAAGCTGGCGGATCTGGGCAGCCTTCTCTTCATCTGCAGCTAGTAAGCGCATCACCATCCTGTTGAGTGCTGACAACTGTTCCTCTACCCCGATTAGAGGTAGAGGTGATCCATAAAGTTCAGCGAAAAGTTCGCAGGGCGAAAATGTAAAAATTTTTCTAAGCTTTTAAAGTTCAGCGAAATTATACTTTCGCAAACAGTTTCGCAGGGCGAAAATGTAGTTTCGTTCGGTACTCTCACTCTGTGCGAAGTCAATTTTGACTAGAGTTTCGCCTGGCGAAATTACAGCTTCGCCTAGCGAAACTTCAGTGTCGCTGCTTGCGAAACTATTTGCTATTTAACTCATTTTGCAAAATTTCTTCCTCATTTTCGCACAATCAAACGTTTAGTCTCCCTAGGATTGTTCCGTGAACTCCAAAGGCGATTTTTACATTTTTGTGATTTTGTTATCGATTGACCGTTGATTCTTGTTCGCAAGTGAGTTTCGAACTCAGAACCATTACTTAATCTCGTTAAATCTGCAACATTGTGAGTCTATTTGATCAAGACTCTTCGGTACCTTCGCAGTTCTTACTGCGAAAGTACTGATAGTCTAGCGAAACTGAACGAAAGTTCATGGTTTTTAACGAAACTGTGAGGTTATGCTGTCCGAGCGAACTTAAAAGTTTCGCTGGCTAAACTTCAGTTTCGCTGTGCTGAAACTATTGTTTCGGCTTGACGAATCTACTTCACTGATCTGCCGAATTTAATGTGCCCTTGCTGGCGAAACTGTACTTTCGCTGCCGAAACTAGAACTCATTATGCGAAACTGTAGTTTCGGCCAACAAAATTAATTTAATTTTTGTTTAATCTTTATTCTTTTCTTATTCTTATTTCATATTAACATTTAATCATAAATTCTAATGCATTTCATTTAATTCTCAGGTTTAAATGGCAAATCTAAAATTTGATGAGAGAAACAACATCACAGCCATCTTAGATGATACACATCCTAAAGCAACCGGCTTTAGAGACTGCATTCGGTGGTTGCAAGGATCTCCTATTGCTTATGCTATCTCTCATCCTACTAATATCTATGATCTTCACATTAGAGATTTTTGGAGACCAGCTGAGTATGATACTAGAGGAAACACACAGAGGATTACTGCTAAAGTTTTGGAGCATGAGGTGTCTATTACAGCTGAGACTATCTCGAGGATCCTAAGACTAGATGAAGATTCAGGAGAGGAAGTTTCTATGACTGATGTTGAGTTGTTTGCAGCGTTTAGAAGTATGGGATATGAGGGACCAGCTTTTGGCACACGAAAAGAGATCAAGAAGTCCTTCCTTTCAAAGAAATGGAGATACATAGCCCACGTCTTTATTATGTGTTTAGATCACCGTAAAGGTGGATCAGATGGGCTGAACCTAGACTGGGCAAAAGCCATGGTTTTATGCTGTAAAGGAGAGAAAGCAAACATTGCTAGGCTGATATTTGCATGTATGGCAGAAAATGTGATGGCACTATAGAAGGATAAGTGGCTGATGTACGCTAGATTTCTACAAATGATCTTTGATGATCTAATTCCTGATGTGCCAAGACACGGGGAGGTTAAAAGGTTGGTACAGATGAACACCCGTATTTTCGCAGATTGTTGTGCCATCCGACATGACCTTAGTGGAAAGATCACCCATCTATGGGAGAACATGTACCCACCTAAAAGATGGAATTATATTAGGAGGGTGGACGAGTCAGAAAATAAAAGAGCCGAGGAGACCCGGGCACATCAGACAGATGCTGCTAAGAAAAGAAAAAGATAAGCGAAGGAAAAGGATTATGACTTCGAAGAGGAGGTGAATGAAAGGGCTGAGGAGATAAGGGTTGAGAAAGAGAGAAGGTCGAAAAAGAAAGCTGATGTAGAAGAGTCTGAAAGGAGAACCAAACAAAGACACCAAGAATTTACAGAAACCTCAAGGAGAGAAGAAAGAGGTGGTCTAGATGAGGATGTGATTCGAAACATCAACAGCTCTCTTGCTAATGAACTGAGCATGATGAAAACAAAACTCACTAATCAAGAGATACGAGAGAGTAAAAAAGAAGAAGTGATTGAAGGGATGAAGAAGATGTTGATGGATCAAAACTTGCTGATAAAGAAGCTGTTTGAGTAGATAAATGAGTTAAAAGCTGCTGCCGGCCTGCCTAATCAACTAACTCAATCTGAGTTAGATGATTTAACTGACGTTTCAAAATACCCATTTCTAAATGTGGGTACATCCTCCAGGGCGGGAGAGGGCACATCTGGTGCAGCGATGGAAGGTGTAGGAGGTTCTAGAGTAGAGAAAGAGAATGAATCTATAGAGAATGTGGAGGAGATAATAAAAGTTGGGTTTGTTAATATGTAGTTTGATTTTGAGAAGGATTTGGTGGGTGAAGAGGTGATAGTAGAGAAAAATGCTGAAAAGGATGCTGAAAAAGGCAAAGGGCTAATGGATGAAGAGGAAGATGATGAGCAGCTGGTTGACTATGATTCTGAACCAGAGTTTTATGAGGTTGATGAAAGGCCACTAGTATATGTAGCCAAAAAGGGAGAAGTAGATGGAGATGTTTTCGAAATGGCTAAAGAAGAATGGTTCGTTAGAGAAAAAGAGCCTGAAGAGCTGACTCCCCTATTCCAAAACTTGGAAGGGTTGAGCAAGAAGGAGGCTGATAAGAGAATCATTAGCTGGTGTTACAACTCCAACCTCAGGATGTTCATGATCAAGAGGAGAGGGGGTGGTATTTCTTAGATGAAGAAGAGGAAGGCATTCCCGACCTTGCCAAAATGGGATTTGAGGAGGCTGGCGGCATAGCCATTACTGAATGCGCATCTTAGTGAAAGAGCCTCATTATTGGAGAACGAGATAAGAAATAGGTTAAAAGACAATTTTGAGTCCTTTGGATTTATGAAAGCGGAGAGAAGACAATCAAAGAAGGACAAGGATTGGGAGACTGGAAAGGGAAAGATTGTACTAAGGGTGAAGCCCCCAAAGACCGTGAATTTTGAGAAGTGGTTTTATGATAACAATACGGGGGAGGCGGTAATAAGAGTGAAGAATGGTGGTGAATTCAAAGTCTTTGATCTGCTGGAGCTTTTCAGCTTTTGTGATGAAGACCTGCTGGTTCTGTGCGAGAATCATATCAAAGCAGGTGCTGGTGATGAGACAAGGAAGGAATCCAGTCTATTTATGACTATGGCAAATAAGATCAGAGGTGTAAGGGCAGAGGTCAAGAGGCTTGTAGAGAAAGTGAGGGCCCAAGATGATCTAAACATGGACATACAGGATCTGGCCAGACAGTTTGGGCAAGCTAGTGCTCATCCCGAAGGGGCTAATGAAGCAGGAAGAGACCAAGGTTAATCATTTGCTGAAGCCCCTAAGGAGGTTGCTGCAGGAGCTGTAGAAGATAAATCACATGCAACGGAGGAAACTGGAGCTGACGAGATAAATCAAGACGAGTGAAGGCGGTGAGTTCCAACCTAGGGGGAGTATTGAAGATCATGCATAGATTGGACTCACATTAGGTTAGAATGTTTACATTTGCTTGTAATAGGTCTTATGTTAGCTTACTTTTGTATGTAACTAGCTTTATTATGTTTTGCAGTCCATCGAAACTGTGAGCGAAACTATAGTTTCGCTCACAGTCAACCTGTTTAGTTCTCTCGGCGAAACTGTTGTTTCTGCCGGGCGAAACTATAGTTTTGGCAGAACAGTTTCGCTGACAGCGAAATTGTCTGCTAAACTAAGACTGCTATATATAGTTATGATCATTTTCATTGTGGGAGAGCTTGCAAAAACCCTAATCGTTTATTCCTGTTGCAAGTGTGTATTGTAAGCAGTTTATTCACTGATATATCATTGTGCTTTGTTATTATTGATTAGGTTGATCATCATTGCTTTATTTTGAATCATTTGTGGTTGCTCTCAATCTTCATCATCTTTGTTTCTCATTGTTTGTATTTGATATTGAACAACCCAACATCTTATTTGTACTACAAATCAATCAAATGGACCAACAGCTTGTCTCCCTTTCTAGTGTCCAGCAAAGTCACCAGCTTTCTTCTCAGCAACTTCCCTTCTTCTTTATGAGTTGCAAAGTTGGCTACCAAGAGTTTAGAAGCTTGGTCTAGTGTTCCTCTAGGCAAATCAAGGAATTGATCTCTCGTGAGGAACATGAGAAGCCATCAATGAAAGTCAGTTTGATGGACCCCTCCTCGAAAGAGATATCACTCAAGGTGGTGCAGTTGATGAGCTTCCATTTGATCTCCTTAAATTCTTCTAAAGAAATAGGTTTGGATGGTTGAGAGGATGACTTAGGTGGCTGTCGGGTAGATGGTGTTTGGGTTCTACGGAGTGTTTTGGGTTTGAGGATAGGTAGTTTTGGTGGTTGTTGTGATTGAGTGGGTGAGGAAGAGGGTATGGTTGATGATGTGGGTTCAGGAGTGTATGGCTCAGTGGTTGGCTCGGTTTTGATGGGGAAAGGAAAAGGGATTGGTTCAGGTTGAGGTTGTGGTTGAGGTTGAGGTTGAGGTGTTGTCCTAGAAGTCATCCCCTATACTCTTCTATACATCTCTTTCCTTCTTTCTTCGTGAATGTCAGCTTTGATGTCACTGAAATATTGCTGCAGGGTCTTCTTAGACATGGGACCCACTTGCCTGACAGAGAAGCCATGGGCCTTGAGATAATCTTTCATCCAGGCTTTGTCACCCATCTTCTTTACAGTAGCAAGCTTAGCTTCTTCTTCTTCCTTCTTCTTCTCCTTTAGTTTTTCCTTAGAAGCTCTCTTTCTCTCTTTCTCCATTTGATCTTGTTGTTTCTCGACAAACCACAAGATCGTATCATTGTTGTGAGGTGTTAATTCCTCAAGAGAGAATCCTCTGGAACTTAAGAAAGCTATCCTTTCAATCCTAAGCTGTTGGTCAGCTTAGTCTTTCTTCCTCTAAGGCCAACCTAGCTGCTTCTTCTTGTTCAATTTGTAGCAAGGTTGCCTTTTCTAACTCAACCAACTCCTCCAGTGGTAGCAGGAGCACATCTTCACTAGCAGCTCCTAGATTGACAAGCGTATCAATGATCTCCACCCTTCTTTTATTATTGATAGCCTCTTGGTTGGCTACAGCTACTTTCCTACTTACAACTAGTAGCTTTCCAGTGGGGAGTCTACCTTTTTTTTCAGCCTCTCTTCCTCTAGAAGCTCTTCCGCAGTTATCTTCCTCTTCCCTTTAATGTCTTCGGAAGTTTGAGACTTGGGATGTTCTTGAGTAGAGGTTACAAGTTGGGAGGTAGTGATTAGAGCATGAGGTGATGATGGTGTTTGAGTGAGGGGAAAATTGAGAAAGTCTTCACTATTTATCTCTGATGCAAGTTCAAGGATTGCATCTGTGATAATTAGATCCTCAGACAGAGAAAATAACCCTTCCGCAGCTTGTATCTCAGCTTTGGAAGTTTGAAGTGATTCTTCCGAGGCTTTGACTTCAGCTTCGGAAGTCTGTGGGATTGCACTATCTGTCCCAACTGTTTTAGTTGTTGGGCCATCAGTCTCCATATCCCTTTCGAATTCAATCTCGGGTTCAATGAGGACCTTAGGTTGACCAACTTCTTTGATAGTGGTAGAAGGTGCATCCAACCTCTGGAACTCTTCAGCTCCAAAGTATGCCACAACAACATCCGGACTTGGCTGTTCAATAGAAGATCCTATCAGGAACTTGGAAAAGAACCTATTTAGATCTTAGAGCATCCTTGGGTCCACTTGAATAATAATTGGAGGAGGCTCAGAAAAAACTATTGATTGCTGAGCAGGATATCTAGCAGTCAATGTGGAAAGAGCTAAGTTTTGTGGTTCCTCATGTGCTTGTCTCTGAACACTCTCCTCCTTTTTGGTAGCATCATCTTGAGAGCTAGATGAGCTAGAGGAAGAGGCCAAAGAGACTTGAATTGGTACATGCCTAACAGATCTCTCAGTCTATTTCTCAGCTAGTTTGGCCCTGAGATTTTCAATCTCAAGTTGCTGAGTGGCAGACCTATCCTCTAAAGTCTTAACCCTGAATTCAAGGTTTGAGTCTGTAGAAAGTAGGTCTCTGATTGTGAGTTGCATTCTTCCCTCATCTTCTTTAAAAGAATCCCGGGGAGATGAGGTAACATACCTAGTATGTCCATCCTCACCACTAGTTGCGGTTTCTTGGCGCCCTGGTTTCCCATGCTTAATGATGTCTCTTTCAGAGTCATCAAAAGGCAGGGTTGTCGTAGATTCAGTCTCAAAAATATTACCACTATCCTGAGGGCCCAATGAGGCACCTACGTAGTGGCAGCTGAATCTACATGAGTCCCTTCCACACTAGTGGGACTCACCTCAGTTTGGCTATGCTGATGGGGGCTAGAAAGCAGAGGTCTCTCTAGGCACAGTTGATCCTTAGATACGTTTAGTTGATCAACATCATGGCCTTAAAGGGACATGATCTCTTCATCAGTAGCTATAAGAAGGTCAGTAAAGGATATATCAGTTATACCTAATGACCCGAGACCTTGATCAATGTCTGATGGCATTGAGCCTATGATGGGGCTGTCCCTTTTTGGCTGCTCAGGAGAGTATAGACACTCATACTAAGAGTTTTCAGTTTGGGTTTGGGGCTCATGTGATTGAGACTGAGGAGACTCAATACCTATATTGAGGTCAATAGTGAAGGAAGGTGAGACCTTTAACTGAGTGGGAGCCCATGTATCCACTCTAGCCTTTTTGGGTTGAACATGGGGGACTTGTTCAATCAGATAAGATTGAACAAGGGTTCTTTTGGATCGTCTCTGATAAGTAATTTTGATGGGGTAGGAAGGTAGATTTGGCATTGTGAGGGTGATTGCTAGTGTGGGTTCGTCACCTGTGGCGTTAGCAGGGATGTCACCAAGAGCTATTTGCTCAATCATATCTGAAAGAAGTGCAGTATGTCTTCCAGAAAAGTTGGTGGACATCCTCTTTAGCACCTTGAAGATGGCCGACCTCATGTGAGGGACAGGTAGAGCAGCTGCACATACAAGCGTACTCTGGTCCAACTCACAGTTGATTATGTGCTGAATGAACCTGGGATACAAGTAAAATGTCTCCCTTTGAAGGTTCACCATGAGATTAGTCAGCACAAACCTTGAGTAGTAAAACCTGAGGCCTCTTACCAACCCGTGAACTAGGCATCCTAGTTCATAGGGAATTTGATCCCATCCCCCGGACTTGTTTGACATGCAGTGAAGGACTATGTGAAGAAGGAACTTCCAATTGTAGGAGAAATTAAACTTGTACACAGTTGACCTGCTCACATCACCACCATATCCCATCTGGGTATATGTGTCATCCAGGTCTGATTTGGGGAATTCCATAGGAGAGCCTTCATCATGAAGCTTTAGATGCTCCCTGATGATCTCTTTAGATATGATCAATTCCTGACCACAGATGCTCGACCTAATAGCCCTAACTCCGTTTAGGGTTTCAATCTAAGCGTTTCCAAATAATTCTACCATGTGGTTCGAGTAAACAATAGGGTTCACGGTTAGGGCAGTGTAGTATGTGGATTGGGTAAGAAAGGAGATGATTTCAGAGAAGTCATCATCCTTGGAAGAGTCAAGGAGTGCGACATGGTTGTGCTGAGGGTTTAGCACCATTTTTAGGAAAAGTTGCAGAGAAATGAGTTCGAATTTAGGTAGATTGAAGACGAAGGAAGCTTTGGGCAGTAAAATTGGTAAAAAGATTAAAGAAGTGAGTCAGGGGTATTTAAATGGGTGAAAATGGCGGATGGATAAGGTGAAGTGATAGTTTGGGGTTGATGTGACAAAGGCGGTAAGGTTAAATCCATTTAAAATATTCTGACATTATTAAGAAAATCTTTACCTTTTTACAGAGTGGGGCCCAAAAGATTTCCGTTACATAGTAAAGCTTTCTTCTGAGGGTAAAAGCTCTTCCGAGGCTAATCTTCTTCCGAAGCCAAATTTACTTCCGAAGGTAAATTTGTCCTAAGAGAAATTTACTTCCGAGAGTAAGAATATCTTCCGAATGAACAAGTTTTCAAGCTTCAGAAGGAGATTTGATATACCATCAAATGCTCTTCCGGTGCTAAAAACTCTTCGGAAGATGAAAACAACTTGAATGAATTCCCTTCAGAAGATACATAAGGTATCTTCCGAGGGTTAATTCCTTTTCGGAAGAACTCATACTTAGTAAATTTTGAAGAAATACCTTTTGTAACAGAGTTTAGATTGTTTTGAAAAAGACACATTTTGAAAAGATTTTAAAATGAGATGGACTAATAAATGTTTATCATCCTAATAGTTGTAATAAGATACTTAAATCTTTGTTCATCAAATGCTTTGGTGAACAAATCAGCATATTGTGCATATGAATCAACTTTGACTAGTTTAATCAGATTTTTCTCATTAATAACTCTAATGAAATGGTACTTGTTGTCAATGTGCTTTGTCTTGGAGTGATTAACTGGATTTTCTGTAATGGAGATAGCATTCTTGTTATCAATGTGGATAGGAGTGCTCATGAAGTTGAATCCATAGTCTATCATCTGGTTTTGAATCCACAACAGCTGAGCACAGCAACTAGCAGCAGCAATGTATTCAGCTTCAGCAGTAAATGTTAAGACATATGATTGCTTCTTGCATTGCCATGAGATGATCCTTCCACCAAGAAATTGACATCCTCCTGATGTTGATTTCTTGTTGATGTTACAACCACCATAGTCACAATCAGTGTAACCATAGAGATTGAAGTTGTTGTTCCCTGGATACCAGAGACTGAGTTTAGGTGCTTTTTGGGGTACCTAAGGATTCTCTTGGCTACAAGTAGGTGAGACACCTCTGGAGCAGCCTGATATCTTGCACAGATGCATTTTGCAAACAGGATATCAGGTCTACTTGCTATGAGGTACATCAGAGACCCAATGATTGCCCTATACTGATGTTGATCAGTATCCCCCCCTCAGAGTCAGGACAAAGATTGTGATTTCTGGGTATAGAAGTCTTTGCTAGCTTACAATCTTTCATATCAAATCTTTCTAAAATGTCATTGACATATTTAGATTGATTGATAAAGAACCCTTCCTTCATTTGTTTTACCTGAATTCCAAGGAAAAAGTCCATTTTTCCCATGGAACTCATCTCAAATTTCTTCTTCATTATGCTCTAAAGTATTTGCATATTTGGTCATTTGAGTAACCAAATATGATGTCATCTACATAGACTTGTACGAGCAAAATATCTTTCCCAGACTTTCTTATGAATAAAGTCTTATCAATGGTATCTCTTGTATAACTGTTCTTCAGGAAAAAGTAAGACAAAGTCTCATACCACAGCCTAGGTGCCTGGTAAAGCTCGTAGAGAGATTTAACTAGTTTGCACACATAATTGGGGTGTTGTGGGTCTTCAAATCCTGGAGGCTGGCACACATAGACTTCCCTATCTATATCCCCATATAGAAAGGCACACTTGACATCAAGCTGGTAGACAGTAAAGTTCTTGGATGCAGCATAAGCAAGAAAGATCCTCACTGCCTCAAGTCTTGCAACAAGTGCAAAGACATCAGTGTAATCAATTCACTCCTCTTGAGTGTATCCTTAAACTACCAGTCTCGCCTTGTTCTTAAAGATCAAGCCTCTATCATCTCTCTTGTTTCTAAAAACCCATTTTGTGCCTATTGGTACTTGACCGGATGGTAGCGGACATAGGTTCCAAACCTTTTGTCTTTTGAATTAAAGCAATTCCTCTTGCATTGATTCAACCCAACTACTATCTTTCAAGGCTTCTTCTACCTTCTTGGGTTCCATCTGAGATAAAAAGCATGAGTACATGTATACATTCCCATTGTGAGTTTGTCCCCTTGTTCTCACACCTTCATAGACATCTTCAATGATGTTTTCAGCTGGATGAGTGTTATGATTCTGAGCCTAGGGATCACATCTAGTTGCATGGATAAATCCAGATTGGAAAGGTTTGGCTCAAAGTTTTGAAAACTTGGTCCAGCTGATGTTTCACACTCATTCAATGAGGACTTATTGAATGAAGGAGAAACAACATCAGTATCTGTTAGCTGTGAAGCAGCATTAACAGTTGCCTATTCCTTCAAAATGCTACTTTCATCAGCTTGGTGTTGTGCATTGTCACCGAATGAGTTGTGAGGCTCACTTTGTTGACAACTTGTTGAAGCTCCACTGGTTCCTGAGATAGTTATGCTATCAGATCTACCAATTGTGGAAGCTTGATTTTCAGCAATTCTTGGAGAACTTGGAAGAGGTCTGGGTAACTAAAACTGCTAATCATCGTCGAAATCACTTTGAGTACCTGTTCCAGCTGAATTATTCTCACAAGATGGTTGAAAATAGTTTGGAAACAATTCTAAATCACAAATATGATCAGGTCTATTCTCCCTAACACAAGGAGTGTGCTCATTAACAACAATGTTGGATGATTCCTTAAATTGTTGATTTTTGATGTTATACACTCTATAAGCAATAGAGATAGAGGAATATCCAATAAATATAGCATCATCCGACTTTTCAGCAAATTTTACCAAATTGTCTTTTGTGTTAAGTATGGTACACCAACTGCCAAAGGACCTAAGAAAGCCAATGAATAGTGGCCTCTTGTTCCATAGCTCATAAGGGGTTTTTCCATGTGGCTTAACTACAAGAACCCTGTTCTGCACATAGCATGTAGTGCTGACTGCCTCTGCCCAAAATGTTCGAGGCAGCTTTGAATCAGCTAACATAGTTCGAGCAGCCTCAATAAGTGTCCTATTTCTCCTCTCAGCAACACCATTTTGTTGAGGAGTTCTAGGAGCACTATATTTACTGGCAATCCCTTTTGAGTTAGAGAATGAGTCAAGAACTTAATTCTTAAACCTAGTCACTTGATCACTTCTAATTATCTTAACCTTGTGATCAATTTGATTTTCTATTTTAAGAATAAAAGATTTTAAATTTTCAGCAGTTTCATCTTTAGTTCTTATAAAGAATACCCATATGAATCTAGTAAAATCATCAACAATCACAAGGCAGTATGATTTCCTTCCAATGCTCATTCGACTTGTGGGACCAAATAGATCCATGTGCAATAAGTGTAATGGAATGATGATAGAGTTAACTTTCTTTGGATTTATGAGATGCTCTATGTTGCTTTCCTTTCAGACATGCAACACAATTATCTTTGCAGAAAAATTCCCTTTTAGGCACATCATGTACCAAGTTATTTTTAGCCAATTTGTTCATGGTTTTGAAATTAACATGACACATTCGTTTATGCCATAGAGTTGACTCATCACCATCAGCTTTTGAAAGAAAGTATGATACTTCACCCAGTGGGGAAGCATTGTTCATATCCAGCTTGTACATATCCCCTTTCCTGGGAGATCTAAGAAGCAACAATTCCTAAGGAATATCCCGGGTTTGAGGATAATGCATTCATGTTCTGTGAAAAGCATTTGGTTCTTTTGATTACAGAATTGAGAAACACTTAAGAGATTGTGTTCAAGTTGTTTGACAAAGTTTACTTTGTGTACTTTTAAATTGCCATTGGATACACTCCCTCTGCCATAATATATCCTCCGGCCTCACCTCCAAATTTAACAGAACCTCCATTAAAATGTTGAAATTGTTGAAGAAGAAATCTGTTCCCAGTCATGTGCCTGGAGCATCCACTATCCACAATCCATACATTGTCATTCTTGTCATATGGATGTCCCTGCAAATAAGGTGAAAATGTTAGTTTTTACTGGAAACCCAAGCCTTGTTGGTCTTGGGCTCTTCCAATGATGATGACATAATTGAACCAAAATTTATGCATGAAGGTTTAATGGATGTCTTTGAAGAAGAAGGTCGAGTTGCAGCATCTTGTTTGATCTTCCATTCCATCCCTTGTCTGATCAGTGTAGATGAGCTTGTTGAAGCTTGAGCAGCATTGCATACTTCCAAGGCTTCTTTCTTCTCGGAAGAAGCTTTCACAACCTTTTCTTCCGAAGCAGTCTTCTTCTCGGAATGTTTCAAAGGAACTCTTTTGTTCTTTTGAATTTTGTTCGGCTTATCTTCCGAAGCTATTTTCCCTTCAGAAGAATGTGTTTCTTCCGAAAACAACTTTGCTTCGGAGATTAAATTTCCTTTCCTCATCACTTGGGCCATGTGATATGGTCAAAATATGAATCCCTCCTTGACTCCTTCTTCTTTATCATTATTTGCATAATGTGTGATTGCAGGATTGTAGTAACAATCTTTAGCAATGTGGTTTTGCAGACCACACATTATGCATGCAATGTTAATTTTTATGGGATGTGAAGAGTGTTGTTTCTGGCATTTCTTGTTTTCGTCAACAGTCTTTCCGTTTAACTTCTGATTCTTTTAGCAGGACAGAAGTGCTGATACCACACTCCTTTTCTAGACCAAAGTTTCCCACCACCTGGAATCCAGCTGAAATGAATACACCCTTTTGTTTTGCGTCGATCTTTAGCTTGAACTCAACCACTTTCTTGGCAGTTATTCTGGGTGCCTTAGCCCTGTTTCTTCTGGCTTTGGTGGTTAGGGGTTGATCATCACCGGTGGAAATGAGTTGATTTACCTGGTCCTTTCCTGTGATAGTCTCCATAGTTGCATCATTCTTTAATTCATGGGAAGGTGGGTCAGCAGATGGAACCTCTTGCTCCTTTAGTCCCACATCTTGGTTGTCTAATAGACTCATAAGAGTGTGGTGGAGCAATTTCATTGGTTCCAAACCCACCTTGTTTTGGTAACAAATTTTTGAGTATGATGCAAGAATGGCTTGGAAGTTTTGCTTAGAAATAGCATGCTTCCTAGCTTGAGCCTCAGCTATTACTAGCTGGGCTTGAGCCTCAGTCAATTTGGAAATTAAATATTTGATTTGAGTTTTATAATTGGTATGCTCATGTTTTAACGAGGACATAGTTTTCTCTAACTCTTCAATTTTCTTTTGATAGTCAAATTCAGCCCTTTTAAAAACAAATTTTTAGATATTCAAAGACTCAATATCAGATTTAATTTCCATATTGTAGTCTTGATACATTTTAACTTTAGCAATGCAAGCTGGAGTATAAAGGTGTTCAAATACCTTGTTGTCTTCAGTTCCAACCATCAATGCTTGAGCAGGGGTGACATCCTGCACCATGAAACTCCAATCAACTCAAAACATCAGCTGTTTCAGTTGACTTTCTAGTAGCTTTAGGTGTGGTTAGATATGTTGAAGCTTGAGTGGATCTCGAATTGGATTTGGGAGCCTTGCATTCCCTTGCAAAGTGGCTTAGCTAGTTACAGTTGTAACACTTGGCCTTTGCTTTGTCAGACCCAAACTTGCTGTTAGTTGGGTTTTATGAAAATTGTCTTCTAGTTCTTTTGAAGAACTTCTTCACCCTGTCAAATAACAGAGCCATCTGTTGGGCAATGTCCATGTACTCGACATTATCTGGGCTGAAACATTCTAGATCATCAAAATAGAATTGAAAATCACTAGAATGTCTATTTCCTGAGACAAATACACAACTGTCCTAGAAGGAACTTGACTGAGCCTGTTGAGACCTTGGAGTCTCCGGGAATGTGATATATGTCCCGGAAGAACAGGATGACTGCTGGGAGTAAGTTAGATACTACTGAGGTTAGGGGTCCTGAGCCTTCAGCAACCATTAAAGCATTGCTAGCAGGAAGGCTTGAGGGTCTGCTCACCTGGTGACCCTTCTTGTTCTCCATCTCTAATCGGTATCCATCAAGGATGCCATGCAGTTCAGTCATGGTGAGGGAGTTCAGATTTTCTGTCCTCTTGATAGAGACATAGTAGAACGTCCACTCATTTGTGAGAGCACTCATGAACTTTCTTGAGATATCTCTCATCTCAGAAGACACTCCCACATACTGAAGTGAAGAAATAAGATTCATGTACCTGAAGTATTGCTGGCTAAGGGTCTCTCCAACAATATTTGTTTCAGTGAATCTTTCTTGGAGTCATTGGAGCTTGAATACATCTGAGTCAAAGCATCAAAGAGTTCTTTGGCTGACTGGCAATTCTCAAAGCCTACCATGATGGAGTTGGGTATGGCAGACATGAGAACAGTCATAGCTTTGCTGTCAATGTCCAGCCATTTGTGGTCTTCATCAGAATAATCTTCAACTTACTTCTGTATCATAACACCACTTCCAGAAGGTGCAACAACCTTTGGCTTGTAAGGGCCATTGGTGATGGACTTCCACATCTTGCTGTCTTGATATCTGATTAAGCCTTCAATACGTCTGCTCCATGATCAAAAGTTTTCAGGGGTGAGGATAGGTGCTTTGGTCATCATCCTCAGTTCACATTCAGATTTTTGGTTAAGGGCCATTTTTGAATGAGGTGAGTGTATGAGTGATGAAAGGTTGATTTAGATGGTGAGATCACACAATCAAGAGCCTAAAAAGCTCTGATACCAATTGCAGGATCGAGTTTTCTCACTCAACTCAATTTTGGTCTCTCAAACTCACTAATTCTCACATGGATTGATAATGTAGAATCCTCTAAGAGTTGATAATAATATATTAAGTAAACAAAGCACAAGAGAATAATTTTCAAGATACTTGTATATATTACTTCTCAACTCAAAATATGACAAGACTCTTACAAGCATGTTTACAAAGTTACAAAGAGAAACTATATATACTACTATCTACAGCCGGTTATACTTTAATACCAGCTGGGAACTAAAAACAAAAGCAAATACTACATTGCTAGAGGTAAGGTATCCTAGATAAAATACTATCTAAGATTTGGTAGTCATGACATATCCATGACTTACCTTTTGCCACTAACCGAAGTTGGTAACTGTACTAAGTGATAAGGAATGAACAATGGAATAAAGTATGGTCAAATACATGGGCGTGGGAAAGCATCATGCAGTATCTCAAAGATTTGCAGCGGAGTGTTATAGGGACCATACTTATGTCCACTGGTTCATAGTAGGTTTTTCCGAAGGTTCACTAGCTTCGGAAGAACAAGTTCTCCCGAAGCCACTTATACTTCGGAAGGGCTACTTCTTCTGAGGCTTGAGTTGTTCTTCAGGCTTTCATACTTCAAAATTTATTGTCTTGAAATCTTTTAAGTGTTGAAACTTAGGAAGAGAGAAGACTTTGTCTTCGGAAGCTAGAGTTCCTCTTCGGAAGCTCTTTTAGACTTGACCATCGGAAGCTCAGCATTTGCATTTGGAAGTTCTCTTTTTGCCTTCGGAAGTTCCTTTGTCTGTAGCACCAAAGATGTTCTAAGTGTTTGTTTTGGTTGCACCAGCCTTACTTGATCCAACACGTTCGTTGGTTTGATTTGAACTTCCTTGTGCTATTTTTTTTCGCTGGTACGATTGCATCTCCTAAATCTCGAATAATAGCACAGAAAAGGTTGGTGGCAAAGGGTTCTTGCCATCATTCCAACAACAGTATATAATGATATTGTGTTGGTTCTTGATTTGAATAAGATTATTTGATTATTCTTTGTTTCATATACATAGTTAAGCCTTATCATTAAAATATAAATTTGTTAAGATCAATGTTTGTTTTAATATTTAGGGTTCTTGACAAAACCCCTTCTTTGTTCATGGCCTTTTGATCTTTTATCTGCTACTGTAGGTGAGCATCTGGGTGTTTTTTAGTAGCTTATTTCTCTAAATATGAGATTTTTAATTAATGGATTTAATGTGTTTTTGTTCAATCTGTTACTATTTTTTTTTGTAATTTGAGGTTTGAGATCTTTGGATTTGGTTTGAATTTTGCTGATACAAAATTCATCACCACGAACATATAATTGAAAGGAAATGAGCATACCCTTTTCTTACACACAGATAAAGAGGCACAAATGAAGACCAACAATAACAAACATACTAAACATGCTAATAAAAATAACATTCATCCATACACTCGCATGAAATTAGGCTCACTCAAAGGAAACATCAGAGCAATAGATGCTCATTAATCAATATGCACATATGGTTTTGACATAAGCAGAAACAACAATTGATGTCCAATTAAAACACTGATTTAACAAAAGATATTGACGAACTAACTTGGATCTTGAAGTACAAAGCAAGATAAGGATAGTAGAAGCATGAGACGAAGAACATACCTAATAGCCTTTCAAGAAAGGAAGAAGCTGATGCTCGTTTGAATGATCGTAAGCAAGCAACAAACCCGGAATCAATGGTCGTTCGAATGATCGGAAGCATGCAACGAACCCGGTTATGCAGCTTGAAGGTCTTTTCAGCTCAAATCTTGGGTCAGGATCACTTGTAGGTAGTATATCTGTGGATCTTGATACATGCTCATAAGATTTGTCAAAACAGTTGGTAACTAAATCAAGATCAAATAGCGAATCAGGACCAGAACCTTTCACACTGGGAGTGTGCTAATTCAAAGTCACATTGGCTGACTCCTCAACTACTCTAGTTCTGAGATTGTATACTCTATAAGCCTTAGCTTAAGAAGAGTATCCAATAAAATGTCCATCATCTGATTTCTCAGCAAACTTGGCAATTTGATCTTTGGTATTCAAGATGGTGCATGGACATCCAAATGACCTGAGAAAACCAATGAAAGGTTTCCTCTTCTGCCAAAGTTCATAAGGAGTCTTACCATGTGTCTTAACTACTAAAACTATGTTTTGCACATAGCAAGTAGTGTTCACTGCCTCTGCCCAGAAGGTGATGGGAAGTTTAATGTCAGACAACATAGTTCTTGCAGTTTCAATTAGTGTCTTGTTTCTTCTCTCAGCAACACCATTTTGCTGAGGAGTCTTGGGAGCACTATATTGTCTTGTAATACCTTTTTCATCACAAAATGTGTCAAGGATTTGATTCTTGAATTTAGTTCCTTGATCACATCTTATGGTTTTGACCTTGAGATTACATTGATTCTCAATCTTTAAGATGAAATTCTTCAGAATCTTAGGGGTTGAAGATCATGTATAGGTTGGACTCACCTTAGTATAGTTGTTTACTTTACTTGTAATAGGACCTTTGTTAGTTTCCTTTTGTATGTTCTTTGAATTGTGTATTTTTGGCAGTCCAGCGAAATTGTGAGCGAATCTGTACATTCGCTCACAGTTTTCTGTTTTAGTTTACCCGGCGAACTTGTGTTCTGCCGGGCGAAACTATAGTTTCGGCATGACAGTTTCGCTGGTAGCGAAACTGTCTGCGACACTACAACTTCTATATATACTTTTGTCAATTCTCATTTTAAGGTAAGCTTGCAAAACCCTAATCGTGGATCATTGTTGCAAGCTACCTATTCCAAGCAGTTTTTACACAAAAATATTATTGTGCTTCATGTTATTCATTGTTATTGTTCATTTTGTTATCAAATATGTGTTAGAATTGTATTCTATCTTCTCAATTGTTATTGTTTAGCATGGATGTTAGATATTGAGCAATTCATCACTTCATTTGCACTGTTTTTCGATCACATGGACCAACAATATGGTATCAGAGCCTTAGTGCTCTTGATTTGTTGAGTTTTTGTGGTTTTTGTTCAATATCTAGTCTCAATCAATTTTCATTGGATTATAAGGTGTTTTTGACATGGAAATTTATTGAATTATGCTCGTTTTTTATTGAGGAAGATTCTACAATCATCAGATCTCAAATTCATTGAGTTTTGGATGATTTCAGATTGATTTTGAGGTGAAAAAGGGTTTTGAGATCGATCAAGCGAAATTGGTGTTCTTACAGCGAAACTGTCATCATCTTTCAGCGAAATTATGAGCTATCTTGCATCAGAAGTTGTTTTCTAGAGATTCTGCGAAACTAAGCCCTTGAACGAAAGTTCATCAGTGTTTGTGAACGATCAACAAGCAAAATTGCTACCGAATTTGTTTTTGAACGAAAGTTCAAGCTTGTTTCGTGCGAAGTTAGCAGCGAAACTAAGCCAGTGGTGTCTTTGGTCTAGCGAAAGTGCTGCTGAAATTGCTAGCGAAAGTGTCAGCTTCAGCGAAATTGTCAGCAAAAGTAATTCTTCAGCGAAATTTTCATCCAAGTCATCTTTTTCTGCGAATTTGTCAGCGAAATTATATACCTTTCTGCCGAAACTATAATGTCGAAATTAACTACTCTCACACTTGCTGATCTTGAAAGTGTTACTCCTAATAGACCTCCAAGACTCATTAATGGAGATAATTTTGAAGATTGGAAGAGATGTCTCAAAGCTTTCTTCTTCTACACTGATCATAATCAATGGGAATCGATTACTTCTGGTCCTCACATACCAACGGTTACTGTTGGTGATGTCGTTTCTCAGAACAAGGACCCATCTTCCTATACTGAAAGAGATCTGAAATTGATTGATCGTGATCAAAAGGCTTTTGGTGCTCTAACTCTCTGTTTAGCTCCAGACATCTACAACCGTTTTGCAGAGCATAAAAATGCTAAATCTCTTTACGATGCTTTATGTGAATTTTATGATGGTAATGCAGATTTGGTAAAAGATAAGAGTATTCAGGCTGAAAAAGAGTTCAATTCATTTGTGGGATACAAGAATGAGAGTCTGACAGATCTTACAAACCGTTTCTTAACCGTCTCAAGCACTTTAAAGAAATATGATAAAAGGCTCTCCAACAGTGAACAAGTTAATAGGCTTCTCGATTCTCTTCCACCACAGTGGAGTCTTCAAGTGAGAATGCTTAAACAAGAAAGAGGGTTCACAGATTACAAGCTGATGGATATCATTAACAAGTTGAAATCTTTTTAGTTGGATATGAAAAGAAGGGAATTTAACCAGACTATGATGTCCACATCTGGTTTTTCTCAAAATGCTGCTTTGTTGTCATCCGCTGCAAACTCTCACATACAAAATCCAATTTAAGGAGGGAGCAATACAAGTAATTTCTCGAGTGGGAATAGTCATGTTGGAAGAGATTTGGGTAATTCTAAGGTCAATGCTGAAACTCCAATTCCATCAGAAACAATGGCTCTTTTTGGAATGTTTGTTCAGAGTTATGAAGCTCTTGTTGCTGGAGAACTGAAAGGTAAAGGAATGACTATGGAGGACATGTATCAGGTTGATCCTGATGATCTTGAAGAAACTGATATTCAATGGCAAATGGCGATGTTAACTTTAAGAGCTCGAAGATTTATGGAAAGAACAGGACGAAATAACTTTGGTGGTCAATCATCTACTTCAAAACTGGGATTTCATAAGTCAAAATTGAGGTGCTTTAATTGTAAACAATCGGGACATTTCAAACGTGAATGTCCATTCCCAATTGTCACAGATCCTAGTAACTCTGGAGTACCAAGACTGACAGCAGAGAAAGAAAGGGAAGAAGTGAATCTAAAAAAGGAGTCGGCTTTGATTTCGAACTTTGACTGGAGTGCAGAGGTGGAAGAAACAAGAACTGAGATCAATCACGCGTTAGTTGCTGAGTTTGTGGAAAGTAATGAAGAAGTAGATGGTGAAGATGGATTTGTGCTGTTCAAGGAATTCAAAAGAGAAAATGAGTCATTTGTAAATGGGAAAGAAGAAAAAGCTGATGGAAATGGAAAAGATGAAAATGCAGGTTTAAGTGAGAAAAGAAATTCAAGAGATGAGATAGGAAAGGAAAAGGATGATGTTGCTGCTACTGTTGAGGAAAAGAAATCAAGTACTCCAGTATGCATGTGTGACAAAGCTTTAGCTGATGAAAAGATGGTAATGGGACTTCCATATGAGGTAATACAGGATATGTGCTTACCTGCTTGTAAAATTAGATTATTTGGGATTTATAAGGCTAACCGTTTGTTAATTGATAATGAAAAGGATTTAAAGCGAATTAATGATGAACGTAAAATGAATAAATCAAAATATTTTGTGAAATTAAATGAGGCTTTAAAAGAAAATGATCATTTAAAAAGAATCGTTTTGGAAAGAAATGTCGAGATTAATACTTTGACTGAAAGGGTTGCTCTTGCTGAATTTGAAGCAAGCAAACTTCAGTCAAAGTTAGATAAATGGACTATTTCTGGAATGAAACATGATGATCTTTGTAAATCTCAACGGGGAGCAAGAATTAAAACAGGTTTGGGTTATGAAAATGTACAGGTTTATCCTCCACCTAGTACATACTGTTATTCTCCTATGCTGTTCCTCATCCTTCTAATGATTTAATCAAAACAGATACTGACAGTATGTCTGCAGGTTTAGTGGGGAATAACTCTAAGTACATTCGTGAAGACTACGACTATGGACCAACTAGTGGGCTTGGATGCACAAGTTTTAGTACACGTGAAAATCAGCAGTCTGTTTTAGATCATAAGTCAAGTTTAAATTCTGTTTTTGTTTCTAGTTCAAATGTAACAGACTTGAATGTCTCATGTTCTCATGATAGTTTTATTCCATCTTGTAATTCAGATCATGGTAGTGATGATTTTTGTTCTCATAATGAATGTAATGCATCTGATCTTTCTCCATAAACGACTGAGCAACTTAAAACTAATTGTTTCGAAAAGTTCTTTTCTCAACCTATTCCATCTTTCACACCATTAAATATGACGTTATATGAGAAATGTATTTCTTCTTCATCTGACACCAGTACCAGTGGTACAAGTTTTACTGATATGTCAGATGAATCTTGTTCTAATTTTGTAAAGAAAAATTCTTGTTCAAATAAACATCAAACTTGTATGAGACATTCAGTGATGTTGATTCTAGTTTGTCTGAATGTGATGAGGAGATTATTATTGATCCTATTTTTACCTCATCACATCACAGACCTAGATTCAAACCTCATTGTTTCAGGTGTGGTCAAGAGGATCATCTTGTCAAAAATTGTCCTTCTTTGATTCAGGGATCCTCTAATAGGAACTGTTTTGGAAATAAATGGACAAAATTAGTTAATAATTTCTTTTGTAAAAAATCTGTTTCTTTAAAAATCAAAATTGTTCAATCTTGGGTTCCTATTACTCCTGGCTAATTGATTTGTTAATTCTTTTCAGGAGTCCTCGTCAAAGATTGTAAACAGTTTATGGCATGTTGATAGCGGGTGTTCCAAGCATATGACGGGATTAAAGGATTTGTTGACCAACTATCGGATTATAGATGGAGGATATGTAGCTTTTGCTGGTAATAAAAAGGGTGGAAAAATGATTGGACAAGGAGAAGTTACCAATGGTTCTCTCACTTTGGAAAAAGTCAACTATGTTCCCGAATTGGCTTTTAATCTTCTGAGTGTTTCTCAAATCTGCGATAAAGACATTCCTGTTCTATTTAAATCTGATGAATGTCTATTTTTAAAATCAGAGATTGTAATTCCAGATAATTTGATTCTCATGCGTGCTCCAAGAAAGCATGATACGTACCCTCTTCTCGATATGAATTCAAGCGAATCAAAGGCTACTGCAACTTGTCTTCTTTCAAAAGCATCAACCTCTGAGTCTCTCTTATGGCATCGTCATTTAGGCCATGTTAATTTTAAGATAATTAATAAATTAGTAAAGAACAACTTTGTTAGAGGACTTCCTTCAAAAGATTTTTTTGTTAATGAAAAATGCATGGCATGTGCCAAGGGCAAACAACATAAGAAACTGCATAAGCCCAAACTTCTAAATAGCATATCTTGTCCTCTTGAGTTGTTACATACTGATTTATTTGGGCCAATTAGTGTTAAATCAATTGCAAAAAAATCTTTTTGTCTTGTTGTTACAGATGATTTCTCAAGATATTCATGGGTGAGGTTTCTTGCACACAAAGGCGAGGTTGCAGAGGAATTGCAGAGATTAATTCTTTCTATCAAATCAATCAGTAAAAGAAAAGTTATGGGACTAAGAAGTGACAACGGCACTGAATTCAAAAATCAGATTCTCGATTCATTTTGTGCTCAAAAAGGGATTGTGAGACAATTTAGTGCTGCGAGAACACCCCAGCAGAATGGTATTGCCGAACGAAAGAATCGCACTCTTGTTGAAGCTGCTCGTACAATGCTGATAGAATCTTCATTACCCATTATTTTCTGGGCTGAAGCTGTAAATTGTGCTTCATATGTTCTCAACCGGGTGTTAATTGTGAATGATAAAATGAAGACTCCTTATGAACTTTTTTATAAGAGAAAGCCTCTAATTGATTTCTTTCGACCATTTGGTTGTTCTTGCACTCTTCTGAATACTCAATCTCAAAAGACAAAGTTTGGTGCTGTTTCTGATGAGTGTTACTTTGTTGGTTATTCTTCTTCGCAAAAGGCATATCGGGTTTATAACAAAAGAACACGTATTGTTCAAGAGTCGTTCTATGTTGATTGGCAGGAATCCAATCCTTCTAAAGTTAGATCTGAACCAGCATGGTTCTTTGACTCCGATACTGTGTTCAATTCGTTCAATCTGCCAGTTTTTGATGATGATACGTACATTCCAAATACTCAAACAAATATTATTTCATCATCTCCATCGTCTGTTCCATCCATCTCATTAGTAAATGATGCTGTTTCAACTGATGTCAGTTCTTCGTCTCCAATGACTGATCCGGCACCATCATCTGATTCTTTACCTCATACATCTTCTCCTTTACCTGATTCAACACCTATCATCGATTCACCTTCATCTAATCCTTCACCGGCTATGGACGATACTTCTTCAACCATCTTTCCTTCATCAAGCGATTACAAAACTTTGAAAGATCATCCACTTGATAAAGTGATTGGATCTATCTCTGATGGTGTTCGAACGCGAAGTCAATCTGGTCTAATTAATGTTTGTCTTTTCTCATGCTTCATCTCTCAAATTGTACCGAAGAACGTTCATGCTGCTCTACAGGATCCTTGTTGGGTGGAGTCTATGCAATTGGAACTTCAACAGTTCAGAAAGCTTAAAGTTTGGACCTTGGTTGACTTACCTCCTAACAATATCCAATCGGTACAAAATGGGTGTTTAAGAACAAACCGGATGATCGAGGAGTAGTGGTGCGTAACAAATCTAGACTCGTTGTACAAGGCTTTGCTCAAGAGGAAGGGATTGATTATACAGAAGTCTTTGCTCCTGTTGCTCGTCTTGAAGCAATCAGAATATTTCTTGCTCATGCTGCTTATAAACAATTTAAAGTCTATCAGATGGATGTGAAGTGTGCTTTTCTCTACGGAGACATTGATGAGGAGATATATGTGTGTCAACCACCAGGTTTTGAGGATCCTGATTTTCCTGATAAAGTGTATAAGCTTGACAAATCTCTGTATGGTCTTCATCAAGCACCCAGAATCTGGTATGAGACTCTTACACAGTATCTTCTAAGCAATGGTTTTTCTCGTGGTACCATTGATATGACTCTCTTCAAAAGAGAAGTGAATGGTGAAATGATATTTGTCCAAGTTTATGTTGATGATATTATTTTTGGATCTACAAATTCTCAATTGTGTAGAGAGTTCGAAGAGGTCATGAGCCAAAGGTTTGAAATGAGTATGATGGGTGAAATGTGTTTCTTTCTTGGATTTCAAGTTGAACAACAAAAAGAAGGAATTTTTATTCATCAGGAGAAGTATATTAAGGATATTTTGAAGAAATTTAAGATGGATGATGCTTCTACTGAGATGACTCCCTTTACTGCTCAGAATTGTCTCACTCCAGATGAAAATGGAAACCCAGTTGATCCTCATCTTTTTAGATCTATGATTGGCTCTCTCATGTATCTTACTGCAAGTCGTCCTGATATCACTTTTGCTGTTGGTTACTGTGCTAGATATCAGTCGGCTCCAAAGGAATCTCATGAGAAAGTTGTCAAAAGAATATTTCGTTATCTCAAAGGATCATCTCGTTTGGGATTATGGTATCCATATGGAGGGAATTTTGATTTACATGCTTATTCAGATAGTGATTCTAATGGTTGCAGGTTAAACAGAAAATCTGTGTCTGGCGGATGTCAATATTTGGGAAATTACTTGGTATCTTGGCAGAGCAAGAAACAAACTACTATTTCTCTTTCTACAGGGGAAGCTGAATATATTGCTGCCTCAAGCTGTTGTTCTTAAGTTCTCTGGATCCAACACCAAATGATTGATTATGGAATTAATTTTCTCCATACACCATTATTTTGTGACAATGAAGCAGCCATTGGAATTGCTAAAAATCCTATTCATCATTCCCGAACCAAGCATATCGAGACACAAATTCATGCGATTCGTGATGCTCAAGAAAAGGGTTTCATTGATATTATACCCATCGATACAAAAAATCAAAAAGCTGATCTTTTCACCAAAACTTTTGATAAACCTCGTTTTTATGAATTAATTTCTATGCTCGGGTTAATATCTTTTTAAATTTTCATTTTCTATTCCTTTTATTAAAAAAAATAAAAAAAATAAAAAAAATGATGTATTGAAATTATTTTTTATTTGAAAATAACAATTTGGGGGAGTAATTTCATATCCTGAGATCGGAATTTAAAATGATGAGAAATGATTGTATATTCTCTAAGTATATTTTTATACATGACCGGTGCTTCAATGAGAAATGATAGTAACTGTTACTGGATTCTATTTCACAAAAATTTTTAAGGAAAATTGATCAGATTCTTTAACGATATGCTTGATAGACTCAGCCTGACGAATAAAGTAGACAACAGTTCTATGATTAAATCAAACATCATGCTTAAGAATGTCTAGATTTACTCAATTGTTTTGGCTTGAACAAAAACTGAGTCCCAACATCCTGATTTTTGACCATCTTTAGATCTCATTATCTGATGTGCTTCATGATAAAAAAAAATAATAATAAAAAATAAAAAAATATATATAATAAAAAAAGGGAGTGGTGCCGAAACTATACTTTCGCTAATTGTTTCGCAAGGCGAAACTGCAATTTCGCTAGGTTTACTAATTAGTTGTCAACTGGTTATCTCTTAGCGAACTTACAGTTTCCCTAGGCGAAACTGTAAATTCGCATGGCGAATTTATAGTTTCGTTCCCAGCGAAACTATTTGCTATTTAAGTCGTTTTGCGAAATTCTTCTCATAATTTCGCAAAAACGATCTGTGTAGGTTCTTAGGGTTTCTCCGTGACTTTATTAGGCGATTTTGCATTTTGGTTGTGTTTTGGACTGATTAATCGTTTCATTTGCTTCGCATGTGAGTTTCGAACCTTGTAATATCATTTAATCTGGTTAAAATCATCTCCTTTTAAGTCATTTGGATTTTGACTCTTCGGTGGGTTCGCTGTTCATCCAGCGAAATTGCAGATTCTTCTGCGAAACTGAACAAAAGTTCTCATCTTCTCAGCGAAACTGTAAAGTTATGCTGTCCGGGCGAACTTAACAGTTTCGCCAAATTATCTTTAGTTTCGCAGAATCTGGTCTTAAACTTGCACAGTTTCGCTTAGTCATGTTTTCTTTTGAACAGCGAAACTATTTTTTTGAACAGCGAAACTAATTTTTTACAGCGAAACTATGTTTTTGCTTGCAGAAATTAATAGCGAATCTTCTTTAATATATCTTCACCTTGTCGAAATTGTCTTTTGTTCAGCGAAAATAACATGTTTCAATGAGCGAAACTATTGTTTCGCTTGCCGAAATTGTTAGTTTTCATTGTCGAAACTGTTTTTGTTCAGCGAAACTATCATGTCTTAATGAGCGAAACTATTGTTTCGCTTGCCGAAACTGCTAGTTTTCATTGTTTTAGTATTATTTTCTTCTTTTCATAATTTCTCATTCAAATTTATTTGTTTTCTTCATCAGGTTATCATGGCTAATCTCAAATTTGATGAGCGGAATAACATCACAGCCATTTTAGATGATACTCACCCTAAGGCAGCTGGATTTCGAGATTGTATCAGATGGCTTCTGTTAGGACCTGGTATTTGAACGAAATACCTAGTGATTAGCGTGTAAACCAGATCAAATAGTGCGAATCCTATTTGATTGGCGATCCAATCAGTGAGAACACACGAAGAATCAATCAAGAATTGAATCTAACGTGAGAAGTCGATTAGGAATCGATCTAATGTGTCCTGTGAACTTGGAGAACGATTTGGGAGGCTTCTGGACGGCTAGGGTACGTCTGGAGTCGTAATGGTATGGATGCTTTTGTTTTTCCACGAATTGGGTTGTATTTATAGGTTAGTATTGTTCATTCGTGCGACTGAACCATAAGTATGGTTCAGTCGTGCGATTGAACCATGCGGTTGATTCATCCGCACGACTGAGTGTTCAGTCGTGCCACTGAGCCAATCTTATGTGTCAATCATACGACTGATCAAGTCTCCTGGTTCAGTCTTGCGACTGAGTCAATCGTATGAAGTTATTCATGCGTATGGTCCATTCGCATGGGCCATTCGCATGAGAACTTCATTAAGTTAAGTTTGAATGTTTTAATTAATATAGCTTGATGTGTAACCATTAAAACAATCACAAACCCAATCAATTCAATAACGACTCATTAATGAAATATTAAACATTACAAATCACAAACAATCCATATCATTTCATTAATCAATTCATATTACATCATAGTCAGACAGACAAGATCTATTATATTACAAATCATGATCTAGGGACATACATGCATCAACAAACTCCCCCTTGGACCTAGATATCTCTAATCTCTTGTCTTCTGCATAACCTCCTTGTATTTCTTGTACTTCTCCTCTTTTGTGACTCCCGTGTGAATTTCAAACGCGAAGTAGAGTCGTATAACGTTTTGGAACTGGAGGGCTTGTACAATATCTTGCGTGTCATAGAACAGTGGCCACTTGTATAATGTATAGACATCATTAGCCGACAAGTTAGTAAGCCACATCGGGTCAAATACCCTGATCGTATCCATTTGTCCCTCTTTGCTTAGGACTATGACCGCTTCAGCTGTTCTCCAATCAACCACCACTTAAAGTGTGGAGTGAAGTCCTGTGGCATTTCCCTGAGTGGGATTCTCGACATTGTGCGCGGAGGACTCCACTTCAACACTATCTTGGGCTTGCCAGTAATGGTATCAACCTCAGACCTTCTTATGTACCTAGTCGGCTGTTGGGGTCTGAAGTTAACCCATCTGGAGTGGTACTCCTTCTTAAGGGCAGCCTCGAACCAGCCTGACATCTTCCTCGGGTCAGCATACAAAAGCTTTAGCTTAGCCAGCTGGTTGAGCTCAAAACCTGGTAGAGTCTTCAGATCATGTGGGAATCTGAAGTACTCTATGCCCTGTTCTCTCTTAACTGCATAAGCATTAAGATCATCAAAATACGCCCATGCTATAATCCTGCCAGACACCTTTGGTGTTTCTTGACTCTGTAGAGCTTGGTGTAGGCATCTTTCTTCGGTGCAGCACGTTGGGCTTTTACTTCTTCAAAACAAGCAGCCCACTCAGCCTTTCGAATGTCAACATCAATTTGAGGCTTGGGCTGTTCCTTCTGCCTTCTCAGTTTCCTGCTCCATCTTGTTCAACACCTCAAAAGTATCACTGACGAGGGACTCACCCAGATTGGGGACCTCATTACCCTTATTGTCAGCGTACTGAGGGTACTCCTCTGCGGTGATATCTTCGACCTCGACTTCATCAACATCGTTGAGCTCTTCATCACTAGTCGAGTCGCATGTTGGAGCATCTTTAACTATTTCATCGGATTGAGCTTGAAAATCTCTGCGAGTTGCTCGTTAGATAGGTCATGAATTATTTCCCCTTCTTCAGGGGTATAACTCACAGACCTTCTTACGATCCCTTGCAGATCAAGAATCATGGTTAGTTGAGTCTTGACCTGTTGAAGGGGAGCAACATCAAACTCATCTCTTTGATAATTTGGATTTTTTATCATTGAATCAAATCTCATCCATCACTCGGAGGAGTGAGGGGGTAGCTGATTGGTCCCTGTCTGTTCTTCGACCTCCTCTCTTGACCTGAAGCAGAGGCCGATGCAGCCGCATCCCCTCCTTCTGCTTCATCATCATCGTCCTTCCCCTCTGTCCTCTCTTCGTCTTTTCCTCCTCATCCTCATATCATCCTTCATCCTCATCATCATCTTCATCATCATCATCACCATCATCTCCATCATCTCCATCCCCTTCCTTGATCTTTAAGGGCTCATCCTTTGATCCCTGAGCCGCAGCATGATGGTCTTGTTGGTGGTCTCCAACTCCTCTATCCTTTAGCTGATTGGGCATGCTGCTCCTGGAGTTGGGACATCTCTACACGCTGTGCATCCATCAGCTGGGCCTGCTGCTCTATAACACGAGCCTGCTCTGCCATCTGGTGAGATTGTGCAGCAGTCAGGTCGGTAAGCTGGCGTATCTGTGCAGCTTTCTCCTCATCGGCAGCTAGTAAGCGCATCACCATCCGGTTTAGCGCTGACAGCTGTTCCTCTACCCCGATTGGAGGTAGAGGTGATCCATAAGTGTGGAGGACTGGGCTGACGGTCCTGCATGGTGTGAGGTGGTGGTGGTGGTGGCTGTAGTGAAGATGGGTCGGTAAATGGGGAGGTGATGTGGGTGTAAATGGTATGGTGGTGGATGGGATATGTACTGTGGTGTAGGTATGGTGGTGGCTGTGGTAGCTGTGGTGGATGTGTTGGCTGGTAGCTGTGGTGGTGGATGGTATAGCTGTGGAGGTGGTAGTGGTGGCTGTGGTGGTGGTAGAGGCTACGGTAGTAACGAAGGTCAACCGACGCTTCTTCTTCTTCAGACCATGGGGCTGAGCCATCCTCTTCCTCCTTCCCTTGGAGGTGGATGCTCCCCCTACAACCCTGCCTGCTGAACCCGGAGCATAACTCGGGTCAGTCTCACTCTCTGGAGTCTCTCGGGTGTTCACCAACCACCCGTAGCCCATGTTCTGTGGGAACAACCTTGCTTCCCACAGTTCGCGTGAGGGGCTCCTCATCAGACTCCTCCTCCTCCTCAGCACCAGACAAACTCCTGATGAAATCCGGCTGTCTCAGCAACATCTCCAGCTGGGGCAGACACTGGGGGTATAACATCAGACACAGTGCCTCTCGGTGGAGCAGGCATATCGTCCCCAGCGTCTCCACTATCATCATCATCCGATCAATCTCTGGGAGTAGCAGCCTCTCATCATCAGAGTCACTGTCCTCATGACGCCATTTGCGTCTCCTGGTGCCACATACCTCTCGTTGGCCAGGTGGCCAATCAATCTCTTAACTTGGGGCTTCACCTGCTTCCCCCTATAAACCCTCATCCGACCCAGAGTCGTATCATCCATGATCTCCAGAGCCACTGCATCATGACTCTCTTTGGGCAGATGTGGCAGCTTCTCGTTGAAGATGAGCTGTAAAAACCTGGGGTACATACAAACCCCTCCTTTCCTTTTGCCTCCAAGTTCTCCACCAGATAGGAGAATATCATGCTAGAAAAGCTGAAGGGTGGTTCAGCACCAGTGCCACGTAGGCATTTTGGATCTGGTCTGAGAGGTCGTCGAACCCACCCCTCCTCGAAGCAACACACTTAAGATCACATGGGCT
Source organism: Flaveria ramosissima (assembly GCA_025215565.1). Lineage (NCBI taxonomy): Eukaryota > Viridiplantae > Streptophyta > Magnoliopsida > Asterales > Asteraceae > Flaveria > Flaveria ramosissima. Next base: position 14,179,870 of record CM046038.1, on the reverse strand, counting down.
AAGTACTTGTACTGGGGGCACAGGTTGCTCTTGTTGAGCACACCTGAGTTTTGTCCCCAGCGTACTTGATCCTCAGAAAGCATCCTCTCACGGTCAGTGGATGTAATCTGGTAGGATGATCAGTATCATCCCCAAACTCAAAACTCTAGACCCCTGGATGTCTCAGCAGTGATCACAATATCATGACCCAGTATAGAGCTCCTAATGCTGTAGGCTCACGAGAGCGGTCCACAGAGGCATTCCCCAGAATGCCTGATGTAGTGATCTGTAGGGCGTGCAAGGAGTGGAGATAGCCTTATGGATCCGGGACCGTCTGAGGAAGGCTATAATATCGGTGAACTCGGCCCCGTTCCTAGTAGTGTGATCCAAATGAGCACAGATGTTGTGCTTTGGATTTATGGACCATCTCTCAGCCATTATCCTGAAAAACACATGACATAGAACCATTAGTACATAATACATGAAAATTCTGTTCTAAGTGTAATGTTGAAATTCATTCTGATTCATTCGTGCGAATGAATCATGCGACTGAAGTCAGTCGGCTGTCCTTTCATGCGACTGAGCTCATTCTGGTCAATGTGCATGCGATTGGGTTCAGTCTGCTGACTGAGTCTGCGAATGGTTCATTCGGCCGACTGAGCTCAATCGCATGGTTCATTCGGGCGATTTACCCAATCGCAAGTTTCAATCGTGCGATTGGAGTTCATCCGGGCGACCAGTCGCCTGTCCTATAGTTTCAGTCGCCAACCGTTCGAATCTTTAACAAACAGTGTTTTAACATAGATAACCGGTTCAATAGACTCGCATTCTTGTTACTAATAACCTATTTTTAATTTTACGTTTTGCATAGTTTTGGTAGGTTATTAGGTCATTTATGTCTCGGTTCTTGTTTTACAGTCGAATACCCAAATTAGGGTTTAAATCCTTCAAGTTTGGGAAGATGGAACTTCAAACTACCTGTATAATCAATACCGAGAGTCAGTGAATCAAGATCAAGAAGAAAACAAAGTCTAATGAAATTTTGGCAGAGTAACGGTAGGGTGTGCGATTTGAGAGCGATTGGGTGTGATGAATGAAATGCGATCGACTGTGCCCTTTAAATACTGACGCTGGGTTCAATCGGCCGACTGGCCTCAGTCGCTCAGTTCATTCGGGCGACTGAGGCTCAATCGTGCGATTGGCCCAGTCAGTCGCATGCTGTTGACCGACTGAGGTTCAGTCGGTTGACTGACTCAATCGTGCCTTTCATTCGCCTATTCAGTTGACCGAATGAGTCTCAGTCGGTCGACTGACTCATTCGCCCCCTTCCAATCGGTCGAATGGGTCATTCGGATAAGCCATTCGTGTGAAAGGCTCAATCTCATGTCCATTCGTGCGAGTGGGAGCCATTCGCATGGTTGGTCCATTCTCATGGTCCAATCGTGCGAATGGGTCACACTTAGTTAATTTTCTGCCATTTTTACCAATTTAAATTTAAACCCTTTTAACTTTTGGAATTAACGTTATGAGCTTTTGATCATCTCAGACATGATCATTTTAACTTGAAAACTTTTTGATCACCTCAGACGTGATCCTTTTAAACAATTTAGTCACCTCAGACGTGACCTTTTTAAACACTTTGTCACCTCAGACGTGACTGTTTTAAACTTTTAAAACACATGTGGTCATCTCAGACATGACCCTTTTTAGTGAGTTGATCCCTTACTGATTTTCCTGATGTAGTCCGACAAACTAACAAACTAAAACTACTAACTAACTTAGAAAATTTAAACTAAATACTCAAAACAAGACTTGTTTTTGGCTTTTTGTGAGAGATAAATCCTAAGATGGACATCTACAGGATTTGGTTCTGGAATAGACAGCTTCAACTTGGATTGACCACACCTGGACCAATTCAATTTTGGAATCATACAGGCAAGTCAAATCATTTGGGACTGATTATCAAAATCTTTTGATGCTCAATTCTTGGTGTTCATCCAGAGTCATTAGCAACTTTAGGGAATCATACTGGAACTCTTGGTTTTTCACATTGATTTGAACTTTCAAGAATTGCAGCCACAATGATTGTCAATATATTTGTCCACTTAAATCCATACACAGACTTTTGACACAGACTGGTGATTGTTTTAGGTTTGATTATTTCAAACTAACATTTGTGGATCCCACACTTATATGGTAATCAACATTCCTCAGGAGCTTTTGAGCGGTCTACGGGTATTATTACAAGAAGAGACTATTCTTAGAGCTTTCAAAGAGAAGCCAGTCCTCAGGTCAGTGCCATCGCACAGCAGAGAGGCGGCAAACAACAATGAATTCTAGAATATCTAGGTTATGCTTATCCTCAGGTCAGTGCCATCCACAACAGAGAGGCACACAACCTATCTCCTTGTTAGAGCAGCTTATTTTATTTTGCACAAAATGCACCAACAACATAAGTCATTAGCTTTATAGCATTTGTCTTTCATTTTTTTTCTTGCTTTGCTCTAATTATGGTCATCCGCACACATTTGTGGCGTTTACATGCTCATTGCCCCTTATTGGAATATTGTTGATTGTGTTAACCAGTGATAAGATGGAAGCCCACAGTCAGTTGAACAACTTAGTTTGATCTTGAGATCACCAGTCAGGTCTAATCATCTATTGTGTTGAATCTACCGACATATCATTTGTGGTCTAGCAACCTCTAGGTCTACTTTCTTTGTGTTACCTTAGGAGTTACCAGTGTTTCTATCATCTTCCCTTTTATATTGCTTAGACTACACAGACTTATACTTTGAATTTTTGCATCTTTTCAAAACTTAAATTTTAAAGTCCCTCTTGATTTGTTCCTGTGTACTATCATTTTCCAAAGGGTTTGAATCGGTATCACAGATACGATCTACCTTATATCAGCTATCCACTTCTTCTCCCTTATTTTTTTTTAATGTTAACTTGCTGATATATTCTCCCCCTAAAATACTAAAATCATTACTGGTTTAATTATTTTAGGATTTTAATAAACAGCAAAATAACATGAGTTTAAATTAAACAGACTAAAATAAGCAGATAAGATAAAATAAAATAAAATAAAAGAAAAAACTTTAACTAAACTACATCGGACTACACATTTTCATCATCAGGAATAACCTCACTTTTCTTTTTAACGCCGTTGACCTCTAGCAAATATTGAAAACGTGGTTTATCAAAGGCTTTAGTATAGAGGTCAGCGCGTTGAAAATCATATTAATTTTACCACATCAATTAAGTTCTTTTCAAACCAGTCTCTTATGAAATGGTATTTAATACCGATGTGTTTGGTCTTTGGATGTTGGACCGGATTTTTAGTTACTACAATTGCAGCAGAGTTATCAACAAAAATAGGAGTAGAAGAAAACTATAAACCGTAATCCCGCATTTGCTGTTGAATCCAGATGATTTGTGAACAGCAACTTGCAGCAGCAACATACTCAGCTTCACAGGTTGACAATGCAACCGATGTCTGCTTCTTACACTGCCAGGTAACTAATCTTCTCCCAAAGAATTGACACCCTGCTGATGTAGACTTGTAGTTCATCTTGCAGCCCCCGTAATCCGAGTCACTATACGCGGTAAGCTCAAAGTCATCATCATGAGGGTACCACAACCCAAGTGTGGGTGTACCCTTCAGATAACGAAAAATCCTCTTGACCCCAATCAGATGGTTGACCTTAGGTTTAGCCTGATATCTAGAACATAAACATGTAGCATACATGATATCAGGTCTTGAGGCAGTGAGATACATGAGGGATCCAATCATTCCTCGATACATCGTGGCATCTACAAGATCTCCATTTTCATCAGGTGCTATATCGTGATTCGTAGCAAGTGGAGTCCAGCAGCAGAAGCATTCTCCATGTCAAAGCGACTGAGAATGTCTCCTACATACTTGGTCTGATGTAGAAAGATCCCATTTGGTGTCTGATCCACCTGTAACCCGAGAAAGAACTTCATCTCCCCCATAGCACTCATCTCAAACTCTTTCTTCATAACTGCTTCAAACTCTTTGCATAACTCTTCGTTCTTTGAACCGAAGATTATGCATCAACATAGATCTGTACGAGCAGTAGGTCGCCATCCTTTTCTTTAATAAACAGCGTGCAGTCAATGCCTCCCCTGCGAAAGCCGTGTTTCACAAGATGAGTCGAGAGTTTCTCATACCAAGCTCTTGGAGCTTGATGAAGCCCGTATAAAGCTTGTCGAGCTTGTAAACTCTATCCCGATGATAAGGATCTTCAAATCCCTCGGGTTGATTGACATAGACTGTTTCTCTGATTTCCCCATGAAGGAATGCACTCTTCACATCTAATTGGTAGACTTTAATCTTCATGTACGATGCATAGGCAAGGAAGATACGAATGGCTTCCATCCTTGCCACGGGTGCAAACACTTCATTGTAGTCAATCCCCTCGACTTGGCGAAAACCCTGAACCACCAATCGAGCTTTGTTCCTGATAATGACCCCTTGGTCATCCTTCTTGCATTTCAGTACCCATTTGGTGCCATTTGACTTTAGCACCTTTAGGTCTATCAACCAGAGTCCACACCTAACTTCTTGAACTGAAGAAGTTCTTCTTGCATGGCACTCACCCACGCCTCATCATTTAGTGCATCACTGACATATTTTGGCTCAAACTGCGAGACAAAACACCGATAAGCACCATCATGAATGTAACCCTTCTCCATAACCGAGGCGTAATCAGCTGAGTATAGCTGATTTCGGGTTTGTACTCCTGATCTGACATCCCCAATGACATTGTCAAGGGGATGATAGACGTTTAGTCGTGATCCTGGAGTAGTAGGAACAGCTACCTCAGAGCCAAGATTATGAACATTTGGTTTTGCATCTGAGGTAGATGGAGTTTGAGGTTTCGAAGTCGAAGGTGCATCACTGGTAGATGCTTGTGGACTTTCAGAACTGGAACCTGTTCCTCCTGACTGTTCTGGTCATCTGCTTCAGCTTCATCTTCAGAGGAGGAGTCACTGTCATCGACTACTCCCCTGACTGAGTAGATGATTCTCCCTGTGAGCTAGATGGTGTATTCAAATATCATACATCATCCTAGTAGCTAACTCATCATCCGAGGGAGAGAGAGGGATGTTGAAGGACTTGAAGAATCCATCATAGTCGAAGAAGTAAGCGGGTCCTTTGCCAGTAGGTGGTGTGGTATATCGCTGAACGTCAACATTACACCACACTTCTACAAGACCCGTTGAGTTGTTGTAAACTCGCTTGTTCGGTATGTTGTATCCTAGAAAGATTCCTTCATTCGCCTTCTCGCTGAATTTGCCTTCTTGTGTCTTCTTCAGAAGTGTGCACGGCGCGCCAAAAGGTTCAAGATACTCCAAATTCGGTTTGCGTCTTTGTAGTAGCTCGTAACATGTCTTTCCGTGGCGCTTGACTATCAGGACTCCATTCAGTGTATAACATGCATTTGCCACTGCCTCATTCCGGAATTGGATAGGCAGTTTCGAGTCTGCCAGCATAGTCCGTGCTGTCTCTATCAAGCTTCTGTTCTTTCTCTCAGCAACACCATTCATCTGAGGCGTGTAGGCAGAAGTGAATTGATGCACAATTCCCTTTTCCTTGCAGTATGCCTCCATCCACTGGTTCTTGAATTCTGTCCTGTTGTATGAGCGTACTTGTCTAACCTTCAGCTTGTAGAGAGATTCCAGTGTGGTTACTAACTCCTTGAATGACTCAAATGTTTCTGATTTGGATTTCAGAAACATTACCCAAGTGAACCTTGAGTAGTCATCAGTGACCACAAAACAGTACAAGTCGCCTGCAATGCTCTTTGTACTAACTGGACCAAACAGATCCATGTGAAGAAGTTCAAGAGGAAGTTCTATTGAATGAACTTTCTTTTCCTTATGAGACTTCTTCGTCTGTTTGCCTTTCTTGCAAGCTACACAAAAGTCAGGAAGCTGGAAGTTCTTGACATTAACTCCTCTCACTAAATCCTTCTGAATCAAGTGATTCATCTTCCTTTGACTAATGTGTCCCATTCTCCTATGCCAGGAGATGGAATCCTTCTCAGTAGCTTTAGATAGAAAGCACTGAACCTCATGATCCGTTGTAGCAGCTGTTGACAGATCCAAGACATAAAGGTCTTTATATCTTGAAGCAGTCATCAGAACTTGGTCCTTTGGGATCACGTAGTCTTTATTCAGCATGTAACACTTCTTGTTGTCGAAGATGACCTTAAAACCTTTATCACAGATTTGGGAAACAGAAAGTAAGTTATTTTGAAGTTGTTGAACATAGTTCACCTTATCAAACTTAACTTTTTGATTTCCCACTTCTCCCTGAGCTGTGATATAGCCTCCCTTGTTTCCAGCAAAGGAAACATGCCCTCCTTTTATTTGCTTGACGTTTGATAAAAGGGCCTTATTTCCTGTCATGTGCCTGGATGCTCCGCTGTCTACAATCCACGTGTTAGTCTCAGCATTGTATCGAACACCCTGCACATACAAAGTAAAGAATTAGTTTAGGTTAGGAACCCAAGCCTTTACTGGCTTCGGTTTCCCAGAGGCATCACACATCATAAACTCCACCCATTGACCCTTAGAAGGTGAGGGTAGCTCAGGTTCCTTCTTGTCATCAGTATCAGACACGCAGGATGACTTCTCTTTCCATAAGCCAGATTTGTGCAATGCCTGTTTATGATAAACAGTCGACTGGCTTACACGTTGAACTTTAGGTTCACTAGTTCTTCTAGGTGGAGTCGGAGAGCTCCTCTTAGAATACCTAGGTTTAGTGTCCTGAAGTTCAATCTTTTTCCTAGGTGTCTGATAGAAAGGACAATAGGAAGCAATGTGTCCACATTCTCCACAGTTGTAGCATGACCGGCTATCAACTTTATGAGTAAACTTTCTTTGTGGAGAAGTGTGTGACACTCTAGTAACATCAATCACTTTAGGTTTTGACTCTGGTTCTTTTGATGTTTTCTCTGGTTTAACAAATTTAACTGTTTTAACCTGTTTAACATCTTTCTCTTTTTGGTTAACTGGTTTTTGACTTGAAGCATGTGAAAAATTAACATTTGAAGTCCTTTTAGGTTCTGATTTGACTCTGTTTGATCCTGACTTTAAGTAAACTATTTCAAATTCCTTTTCTAGATTAACACAAGGCAATTTACCCTTTGCCTTTGAAGTGGCCTCCTTTTGTTTGTGTCCAGATTCAACGAATGAACATGAGGTATCTGGATCACTAACAAGAGGAGTAGACACCACGTGATCCTTGATGGGGTTATTATTTACTGGTCTAGTCTTAGTGTTCATCAAGGTCTCAGGTGGTGGTGGAACCACTTTGTAACCCAATCCCTCCCCGTTATTCCTTTCTCTCACTAAGTGTTGAACTATGTGTGAAGAACTAGTCCAACTATGTAGTTTCTGTTTTAATGAGTTTACTTCTACTTCTAGAACTGCCTTTTGCTTCTTAGTGTCTTCTAGGGAGTTTAGATAGTACCTAACGTCATTTGCTTGGTTAAAAGCAACTACTTCGGTTTCCCTAAGCTGTTTAGTCAATAGGTCTATCTTTTCTTTATAACTATGCTCATTTTGTTTTAATACTCTATTAGCCTTAGTGCACAGTTGCAAGTCTTTTACTAAGTTATCATTATGATCTAATAACCTAGCAAATTTTTCATCTATGCTATTCCTAAAAGTATCACAAGCAGAACAAGCATGATTATCAAACATTTGGTCAGTAGTACTTACCTGAGTTGGTTCAGAAGAGTTAGCCATCAACGCAGCATCAGATGTCTCTGGTTCTGGTGATTCTATATTTTCTGTCTTTGACGTGGAAGTCTCATCTTTAGGCTTGTAACTGACCTCGGTTGCAGTTGCTTCTTCACTGTGTGACATCGCTATCTCAACCGCTAGATCACCTTCACTCGCAGAATCATCATCAATATCTTCTACACTTGAAATGTTTGATTCCCCTGGTGAGACAAACCTAAAGCTCCAATCCTGTCCTTCATCATCATGAGCAGTCAAGGCTTTTGGATCCTTGCTTGATTAAGTAGAAGTGGAAGCTTGCTTGTCTTGGCGAGTAAAGGACGAGAACGGGTTCCCATTACCCGTCTTCTTTGGCTTGACACATTCTCTCTTGAAGTGCCCCTTCTCTCCACAGTTGAAGCAGGTCACTTTGCTCTTGTCAAAGCCAAATATGGTATCCTTAGTAGCTACCAAGTTCTGTCCGGTCTTTTGACAAACTTCTTCGACCTCCGGACAGCACTAGCTAAGGCCCACATTATGTCCATCCTCTCAAGCTCCATTTCGTCCACTTGCTCATAGTCCTCATCTGCCAGATGGCAGTTTCCAATCTTCCCGGCAACAAGTCCATCATATGAGTGAACCACTGCAGCTAAAAGATACATATGCTCTCGAGCTACTTCCACAGTCACATTACCGAGGTTCTCGGTCTTCAGTTTAGTAGCACTTGCTTCTGATCCAATATAGTGGGTACAAGAAGACCCTGACGTGTCTGATCCTGAAGGAGAAGCATGTGAAGGACCCGACGAGCTAGACAAATATGCAGTCTGGAGAGGTGCTCCAGATGTCTTAGCTTGTGGCGTGGCGTTGTACAAAGCTGGATTTTGTGTGTACGAAGACTTCTGAGCTCTGTACTTCATTCTTAGTGCTTCTTCTCGCAACTTAAGAATGAAGTCATTAATATCCAGCTTTGCAAGCATTCCATTCTGTCTCAAGTTAGACACGAATGAAGCCCACTTTTCAGGCAATCCGTCTGCAAAGTTACTAACTTTCTCTTCCATGGTCGTTTCCACTCCATGTGTATGCAGTTCGCTCATCAAATGGTAGAATCTATCTATGACGTCGTCTAAACACTCGTTACCAATCGATGAGAAGTTATCGAATTCCTTCTTTAACTCCTTGGCCTTGATTGCCTTCAACGAAGCATTCCCGTCGTACCTCTTCTCTAGCTCATCCCACACTTTCTTGGACTGCTTATTCTCTGAGTACTGGTGGAATATGTCTTCGGGGATAGACTGTGTAATCAATGCATAAACTCTTTTCTCTGCATTGTACTTAACTTTCTGCGCGTCTGTCATCCCACCTAACGTTAGCTTAACTCCATCAGCTCCCACCGGTGTACTATATCCAATCTCGATGGCTTCCCACAGATTAGGATCCACTCCATTGAGATAGATCTCAAAACGTTGTTTCCAGTGGGGAAACTCATCTAAAGTCAAGAGCTTTGGTGGTTTGTTATGATTACCCACCTCACTCTCAAGCAACAACAGGTTCTGTATCCTAGAGTCCTTCCCAGCAGTAAAGGCTGACATCTGATCTTCCATGGCGAATAACTTTAAGTCTAATCAAACAAACTTTCACTGATGCGACTGAAGGATGCGAATGGTCTAGTCGTGCGTATGAACTCTGCGACTGGTTCAATCGTGCGGCTGAACTGGGCGATTGGTTCAGTCGTGCGAATGAATCTGGTGCGTATGAGCTATGCGAACGAACGGTTCAGTCGGCCGAATGAAGGTGCGACTAGGTCCAATCGTGCGAATGGGCAATGCGAATGGAGTCCAGTCGTGCGAATGGGTCACTCGTGCGACTGAAGCTGCTGTTTTGCGAAATTTTCTAGGTTTGACGTGTTTCAGCCGTAAAAATTCGAATTTTCGCAAGGTCTAGTTGCCTAAGTCCGTAGAAACCAAACTTTGATGAGCAGGGAACGTCCAAGATCACTTTTGACACCAAAGATTGCGTTTTTAGTGCAAAAACACAAACTTTTATGCAATCTTGATTGAATCACACGTAATCAAGAGCCAACGCTCTGATACCACTTGTTAGGACCTGGTATTTGAACGAAATACCTAGTGATTAGCGTGTAAACTAGATCAAATAGTGCGGAATCCTATTTGATTGGCGATCCAATCAGTGAGAACACACGAAGAATCAATCAAGAATTGAATCTAACGTTAGAAGTCGATTAGGAATCGATCTAATGTGTTCTGTGAACTTGGAGAACGATTTGGGAGGCTTCTGGACGGCTAGGGTACGTCTGGAGTCGTAATGGTATGAATGCTTTTGTTTTTCCACGAATTGGGTTGTATTTATAGGTTAGTATTGTTTATTCGTGCGACTGAACCATAAGTATGGTTCAGTCGTGCGATTGAACCATGCGGTTGATTCATCCGCACGACTGAGTGTTCAGTCGTGCGACTGAGCCAATCTTATGTGTCAATCATACGACTGATCCAGTCTCCTGGTTCAGTCGTGCGACTGAGTCAATCGTATGAAGTTATTCATGCGTATGGTCCATTCGCATGGGCCATTCGCATGAGAACTTCATTAAGTTAAGTTTGAATGTTTTAATTAATATAGCTTGATGTGTAACCATTCAAACAATCACAAACCCAATCAATTCAATAACGACTCATTAATGAAATATTATGTTGGGTTTGTTGTACCAAAACAATGTTGTTTAACCATTTAAACAAGAAAAACGCAGCGGAATAATAGATTAAAATCATGTTCTAATCTGAAAATTAAAAGTTCATAACTTTGTTTCAACAAACCCAAAACCATAGGATCATATATATGTGAATAAACTAGTTATCAAGAAGCAAACAAAACAACCAAAATCAACACAACAAACTACCTTTTAGAAGCTGTCAAAAACGTTGATATAAGTGAAGATGGGGCTGCTATTTGATGACCAAAACATCAAGAATAGATGTCCTCAAGTGTTCATACCCACAAGCCTTCAAGAAACACCATATTTGCTAGGATTTGACACCAAAAACGCATCAAAAACCCTGCTGAAAAACCTTTTTCAGCCGTGAAACATCAAGAAGATGTCGCCTCCTTTGTTCCAGCCGTATGACTTCTCTTCCATAAGAGAAAACCGAGTTCTTGTGCGATTTCATGTGAGAAAGAGGAGGAGATCAGATGTGTGTGTGTTTCTAAGAAGTTTCTTGTTTCAAAAACAAGAAAAGGAGGAGAGGGGAAGGCCCCCTTTGCGGCCGAAATCCAACAACCCTCATTAGGGTTTTTCCCCTTTTTAAAACTCTTTTAATTTGACTAAAACTATAAATTACATAATTAACCTTTAATTATATAAAATATGCACACACACACTTTTATTATTTGATGTTGCTTGATTAATTTAAACAACATAACAAATAATATCCATGAACAAAATATCCTCATAATTTGTTCATTCTCACATATAATTTATTTAGAAAACCCATTTTCTAAATTGGTGTAATTATTTAATTGCATGATCATATCATCAATTAAATATTAATTGGTGTTCGCTAAGCTTGTTATTGGGTATGACCCGACTTGGATCACAACGTACTAACCACATCAATGTTCTATGTGTCTTGGGCATACAGAATCCAACAATCTCCCACTTGCACAAGATACATAGAAGATTGATGCAAGCAGTAAATACCGCCTAACAACGGTTTACTACCCTTAATACGCGTGACTTATAGCCATTCAATAACATCATCCCCTTCAAGTATCCAACTTGAAATGATTTAGGTGAATCAATCATCTATCCTTTTGTTACAGATGTCATGTTAAATCCAAGGACACAGAATGATCATTCCTTGTTGATTTAACTTAATCAGGCCTTAGACATCATGCTCTCAACGAATAAGAGGAACAAATTCCATCTTGACTACATACGTTTCTCACAATCACCTTATGTTGTACCCAAACATAGCCTTATGTACTGACCATTATTTCAGAGCAGCGAAGAACTAGCTCAAGGTATAACACTTGTTGAATATCAAAACCCAATATGTATCTCAGGTCAGAGGATACCAAATGATATTCGCCTTTACTCAAATTTACTTATGATCAATCTAAAGATTCCATGTAGTAAAATTGAGATGCGGGTCAGTCCAATATTTGCATCCCACAAATATCTATGAACCTTGGTAGCAACCAATTGCTCTATATTCATACCTTATGAATATCTACCAATCCATGTTCATAATAGTCTTACATTCATATTTGTTCCCACAAATATGACCGACTACGGACATTTAGAATAATAAACATATTCATGGATGTAAACATGCTAAAAGGGAACACGACTCAAAAGGTCAAAATTACAATTGTTCCATACATTAAATACTAAATAGATCAATTTCCAATCGCTAGAATATCGAAGTCCTAAGGCACAAGTATGACCCTCATACTTTGCCTTCGCAAGGAGCTTCGTGAGTGGATTCGTAACGTTTTGATCTTAATGAACTTTACGAATACATATCTTTACCCTTTTCAACTCCATACCTTATGATGTTGAATCTCCGCTCAAGGTGCTTAGTCTTTTGATGAGTACGGGGTTCCTTGATTTGAGCAATCCCACCCACGTAATTACCAAAGATCTTTAGGGAGTCTTGAATGGTAGAGACCACCCCTAGATAAGCAATGGACAAGCTTATCCATGCAGCTTCCCAAGCTGCCAATGAAGCGGCTATGTATTCGGATTTTGTAGTGAACAATGCTACCGTGTCTTGCTTTGAACCTTTCAAGGACACTTCTTCTCCATTCATAATGGAAGTATACCCCGATTGTGATCGAAAATCATCTCGATCAGTTTTGGAAGCCTGCATCCGTGTAACCCTTTACAACGACTTCCTTTTCAATAGATCCGTATATTAGAAACAAATCCTTAGTCCTACTAAGGTATTTCAATATACTTTTAAGAGCCATCCGATGGTTATTTCTATTGGTATCTACTTTGTCATACTTAATAAGCATGACTCGTCCGGTCTAGTGCATATCATCACATAAATGATGGATCCTATAGCAAATGTGTATGGGATATCCTTCATTTGATTTTGCTCATCCTATGAGCTTGGACATTGAGACGTAGTCAACACTGTCCCTCCTTGAATAGGTACCATACCTTTCTAAGAGGTTTTTCATCTTGAACCTTTTCAAGATTTTATCAATATATATGCACTTGGTTTAACCCTATCAACCACCTCGATCTATCCTTATAGATCCTTATTCCAAAATATGGGTGGCTTAAATGAGATCTTATATGAAAAACATCTTCCAAGCTAGGTTTTAACACCTTCCAAGGTTGGAATATTATTTCCATATAGTAGTGTGTCATCAACATACAACACTAAGAATACAATTATGCTCCCACTAGCCTTCATATATATACACAACCTTCTCGATGCTTGTTTCAATCCATAGATTGATCACTTTAACTTATATATATTATTAGGATGTCATGGATCGACAAAACCATCATGCTGAACTGAATGGACAATCTCTTCGAGATGTTCATTGAGAAAAGCGGTTTTGTCATCTTTTTGCCAAAACTCATATTCAGAATATGCAGTTATGGCACATGATATCCTAATCGACTTTAGCATTGCCACGGGCGCAAGAGTTTCATCATATTCAACCAATTGAGTTTGATGGAAACCTTATGCTATAAGTCTTTACTTATAAGTATTCAAGTCTCCATGTATGTTTGTTTTCATCTTGAAAACCCACTTGTATCCAACCGGTTTGGAGTTAAGTGGAGGTTCAACCAATTCCCAAACTTGGTTGTTATACATGAATTGCATCCTTACGTTCATGGCTTCTAGCCATTTGTTCAATCCAAATTGGACATAACATCTTGGTATATGGTTAGCCTTCAGGGGTCAACCACATAGTATCCATTCTTTGAATATTCATATCACTTAGATGGAATACTAACTCTACCAGATTTGTGAACGTTTTTTTGTGTATATTTATCAACCTCTTGATTATCATCAACAACCTCTTGTTGGTAGCTAGTGTCAACCAAAAGTGTACCGGCTTGTGGATCTTGATTCTTATCAAGTTCCACAGTTCTATACGTCATTCCTTCCATAAAGAACTCGGTTTCCAAGAACTTAGCCTTTCGAGCAATAAATACTTTTGCTCTGTTGAGTCGAAGAAACAGTATTCCATACAGTCTCTGTGGATTCTCAACTTATATACACTTTCTTTGTCCGGGTCATATTCATAATATGAGCCTTAGAGAGCAATGCGAAAACCCAAAGTGATAAAGATGGTAAGCTCATAGCCATAATAAATTGAACCATATCCAAATAGGGTTCAGTTTCTTCTTTATCAGAATGAAGAGCATAGATAATTATGAGGAGTTGATTTTCTACTTCATTATTGAAGATTTTGAACATTTCAAAAGCTTCATACTTATGTGTCATCAAGTGCACACAATAATAGCGACTGCAATCGTCGGTAAAATAATGAAGTATCTTTCACCAATCTTTGTCATTGTCTTAAAAGGATTACATACATCCAAATGTATCATTCCTAGTAAGTCTTTTGGTTCACACTTATCAAATGAAACATTTTCATTTGTTTCCAAAAGACCATTCTTTTGAAGTGTTTGAATCTAATTCTGGTTAATGTGACCAAGGCGACAATGTCAAAGATAGTAATAACTTAAACCCATTTTAAGTTTTTTATGCTAAATGTGTATCAATGAGTTATAATAGGATGATCTACCATGAACCAATTCATGGATGTCATTAAAAGGCATATCCTTAAAATGAAATACATCATCCATAAAACTTAATACCATTATTTAAAACTTCTAGTCAAACTAGATGCATATAAAAGGGTTTGAGAACAACTTCCAAACAATTTGAAAGTCTCAAAATAGAGTTTCCTTCCTTGTAGCGCACATTTCTTTTGAACCCCTTTGCAACAATTGCAAGAATGAGTTTCACATCCGGTATCCAATACCCATGTGTTTGAAGAAATGATATTTAACACAATGTGTGAATCATGGAAATTGTATTTGAGGTTTGTTCAACATCCCTCTTGTCTTTCAACTCCTTGAGATAGGAGGAATAATTCCTATTTATTGTCCTATCTCTCCATACTCAAAGCATGGAACGTTCTTCGTTACCTTAGGCTTCATAAGCTTAGGCTTTTCGAGGTTTCGCATTAACCTTTGCTTTGATGTATTCCTTTCCTTTGGCAATAATTGCCTTAAGATCGGGATTGGCCATTTATTTTAGCCTTCCTCATTGATCGAGAGAATAGGTAGAACCTCTCTACCCATCCCTGCCTCGGTTGCTTTGAGAATTGCGTGAAGTTCACCGATACTCTTGTCCCATCGTTCATATTACAGTTTATTATGAATCTCTCAAATCTTTAGTTAGGCAATCAAGGATCAAATCCTTGGCCAACTACTTTGAGACAGGACAGTTAAGCATCTTGAGGCTATCAATGTGGCTTTTCATCTTAAGAATATATAAGATGATATCGATTGGGTTTCTTCCATGTGACATGTATAAAGTGCTTGAACCGTTTCGAAGCAATTTTACTAAAGTTAGTTGAAGGAACATTTCCTCTTTAGATTATCATGTCATGTGCCCCATGAGGCTCCAAACCCTTTTGGAGTCTGGGAATCATATTCCCACCATGAGATCGGATGCTTGCACAGAATCCTAAGTGTGCTTAACTCAATCGTCAAAAGGCCATAACATCAACAGCGTGGGTTGGTGAGGTATGGGATCGTCAAGGACATAGACCTTTACTCATTCTTGAGAACGATTCTCAAGTTTCAAAATGAGTCCATAAGATAATTATGGTTAGGACTATCCCTCTCGAGAATAGGTCTCAGTGATAGGGAAGGGACGATCGGGGTGGTAGCATTATAGTTAGAGGTCATTATTATAAAATTGACAAAGTTCATATTAGTATTTCTCATAAATTTATTTTAATCGTTAATACCCTTAAATGTCTCATAGACAATTAACAATTAAAATCTAGAATCCAACGTTACATTTAAATGATGGTTAGGTGACCTTTATCCCATTATTTAAATTAACAAGGTAGTCAACAGTTGACAATTGCAACCTATTGCAACTTCTAGTCTTATGGGATCGGTTAAACATCATATGTTTAGTCGGCATGTTTAATCCCATCAACACCATTGTACGCCATGCTTCGGTGACCCTAATCACATGGTTTCCAATTCAAGTCGTCCTACTTACACACACGTGTGAGTTTTCACATACAAGCAGTTAGGTGACCTTTATCCCACAAGTACGTTAGACTCACCTCAAAGATACAAGTTCCCTACAAGTGGTTAGGTGACCTTTATCCCACAAATAGTTCCCAAGAAATTCGAGTGTCGTGTAAAAGGATGGTGTTAGACTTGTTACCAAAGGGATTTAAGTTTCCATTAATTCTAGTTATGAAAACTCTATGTACCTTGTATTCGCATGCTTTCAAAATACATGGTACCCTATGGTTCTCTTTTAATAAAACTTCTTTTATTAAATCATTAATCCTTTTAATAACATTTTATTAACCACTTAATGATTAGAAACCATAAAATTTTAGCTTGTTAAGTTTGTTAATGAGTTGGTTTTGCATATCCAAATATCAAACAACAATCATACAACAAACAACCAAACAAGCATAATCATACAAACATATGTGCATAACCATAGCCACTAAGTTGACTACACTTGTTTGCCATCACAAGTGTTGTCATAAGGTCATTCCTAAGGGTTCAACACAACACAAACGATGAGATCTCCAAAGACTCCCACTTGAACTTGCATCCAAATGCTTCAAGTCCATCCTTTGTGTCTTCCTTTTGTGCTTCCTTCCCGAGCATCTTCTTTTACAAAATATATACATCCTAATACATATTTTCTAGTAAAGGAAAAAAAACTCCTAATCTATTTATTACATTGCCAAATGAATAAATAAATTACAAACCAAATGGAAACACAAAAGAAATTATTACAACCCATAAAGAAGGAATACAATCAACATGACAATTCCATAATCAACCAAACCCAAAACAACCATGGTCAAGGCTATGTTATGCACTAAAATTATGTATCCATATACATCATACTAAGAACCAAAATGAACCCCATTGACCCTAAATTTTCAGCCAACATAAACCAAAAATCTAGGGTCTTTTGTCCAAACAAAACACAATCAATCAAATTGATATCTTTCCTTTCAAGGTTTAATCACTAGCATGTTTGATATAACCTTGAAAGATTGGGGTATCATCAAATCAATACAAAACAGCCCTAAAATTGGTTGTTAAACCTTATATAACCAATTATACAAGAACTCATGAAACTAATCATCCACATAACCGGCTCTTGATGCCAATGTTGGGTTTGTTGTACCAAAACAATGTTGTTTAACCATTTAAACAAGAAAAACGCAGCGGAATAATAGATTAAAATCATGTTCTAATCTGAAAATTAAAAGTTCATAACTTTGTTTCAACAAACCCAAAACCATAGGATCATATATATGTGAATAAACTAGTTATCAAGAAGCAAACAAAACAACCAAAATCAACACAACAAACTACCTTTTAGAAGCTGTCAAAAACGTTGATATAAGTGAAGATGGGGCTGCTATTTGATGACCAAAACATCAAGAATAGATGTCCTCAAGTGTTCATACCCACAAGCCTTCAAGAAACACCATATTTGCTAGGATTTGACACCAAAAACGCATCAAAAACCCTGCTGAAAAACCTTTTTCAGCCGTGAAACATCAAGAAGATGTCGCCTCCTTTGTTCCAGCCGTATGACTTCTCTTCCATAAGAGAAAACCGAGTTCTTGTGCGATTTCATGTGAGAAAGAGGAGGAGATCAGATGTGTGTGTGTTCCTCAAGAGTTTCTTGTTTCAAAAACAAGAAAAGGAGGAGAGGGGAAGGCCCCCTTTGCGGCCGAAATCCAACAACCCTCATTAGGGTTTTTCCCCTTTTTAAAACTCTTTTAATTTGACTAAAACTATAAATTACATAATTAACCTTTAATTATATAAAATATGCACACACACACTTTTATTATTTGATGTTGCTTGATTAATTTAAACAACATAACAAATAATATCCATGAACAAAATATCCTCATAATTTGTTCATTCTCACATATAATTTATTTAGAAAACCCATTTTCTAAATTGGTGTAATTATTTAATTGCATGATCATATCATCAATTAAATATTAATTGGTGTTCGCTAAGCTTGTTATTGGGTATGACCCGACTTGGATCACAACGTACTAACCACATCAATGTTCTATGTGTCTTGGTCATACAGAATCCAACATATTAAACATTACAAATCACAAACAATCCATATCATTTCATTAATCAATTCATATTACATCATAGTCAGACAGACAAGATCTATTACATTACAAATCATGATCTAGGGACATACATGCATCAACAGCTTCAAAGATCACCTATAGCTTATGCCATATCTCATTCGCCTACTATTTATGATCTTCATATTAGAGATTTTTGGCGATCTGCAGAGTATGATACTAGAGGAGATGTACAGCAGATCACTGCCAAAGTTATTGATCACGAAGTGACGATCACTGCTGAGAATGTTTCGAGGATTCTTAGACTTGAAGATGATTCTGGAGATGAAGTAGCTATGACAGAATCTGAGGTGTCTCAAGCTTTTAGAAGTATGGGATATTAGGGACCAGCCTTTGGTTCAAGGAAAGAGATCAAGAAGTCATTCTTATCTAAAGAATGGAGATACATCGCTCATGTTTTTATCATGTGTCTAGATCACCGTAAGGGTGGATCCAATGGACTTAATCTTGATTGGGCTAAGGCAATGGTGCTGTGTTGTAAAGGGGAGAAGGCCAATATAGCTAGATTGATTTTTGCATGTATGGCAGAGAATGTGATGGCTGTAAAGAAAGACAAATGGCTGCTGTACCCTCGTTTTCTTCAGATGATTTTGATGATCTTATACCTGATGTTCTAAAACATGGAGAGATCAAGAGGCTGGTACAGATGAATCCCCGTATTTTTGCTGACTGTTGTGCCATTCGCCATGACTTTAGTGGTAAAATTACCCATCTTTGGGAAAATATGTATCCTCCAGAACGCTGGAACTATATTAGACGGGTGGATGAGTCGGGTGGATGAGTCAGAGAATAAAAGAGCTGAAGAAACAAGAGTACAGCAAGCTGATGCTACAAAGAAAAGGAAGAGATATGCCAAAGAAAAGGATTATGATTTTGAAGAGGATATTGATGCACAAGCTGAGGAAGTCAGGGTTGAGAAAGAAAGGAGGTCTAAGAAGAAAACTGATTTTGCTGAGCCTGAGCGGCGAACAAAGCATAGACATGAGGGATTTACAGCTAGAAGAGAGGCTAGTGAAAATCTTGATGAGGATATGATACGCAACTTGAATACTTCGTTGGCTAATGAACTGAGTATGATTAAGACTAAACTTACAAATAAGGAAATCAGAGAAAGACATAAAGATGAGGTGATTGAAGGAATGCAGAGAATGTTAGTTGATCAAAACAGACTGGTTAAGAAGTTGTTTGAGGAGATTACACAACTGAAAGCTGCTGCTGGCCTACCTAGTCAACTGACTCAATCTGAGTTAGATTATTTGACTGATACATCAAAGTACTCATTTCTGAATGTGGGTACTTCATCTAAGATAGGAGAGGGCACTTCTGGAGCAGCAACTACTGGTGGAGGAGAGCAGGAAATTCCAAGAGAGGATGTTGGAAGAAATGATGAGGAAGATATTATTGAGGCTGGGTTTGTAAACATGCAGTTTGATTTTGAAAAAGATCTGGTTGGTGAAGAAGTTGTTGTTACAGCTACTACTGAAGGAGTATCTGATAAAGGCAAAGGATTGGTTGATGAAGAAGAGGAAGATGAACAACTCATAGACTATGATTCAGAACCTGAGTTTTATGAAGTTGATGAGCGACCATTGATCTATGTTGCTAAGAAGGGAGAGGATGATGCAGATGTTTTTGAAATGGATAAAAATGATTGGTTGGTGAAAGAGAAGGAAGTGGAAGAAATCACTCCTTTGTTCCAACATTTGGAGGGATTAAGCAGGAAGGAAGTTGATAAGAAAATTATAAGCTGGTGTTACAATCCAAGCTTAAATATGTTTATGATCAAGAGAAGGGGAGGAAATATCAGTTATATGCTTAAGAGGAAGGCTTTTAAGACCTTGCCTAAATGGCATTTAAGACGTTTAGCAGCTCTACCTCTGATCAATGCTCACTTAAGTGAAAGAGCATCATTTCTTGAGAAGGAGATAAAAAATGGACTTAATGATAATTTTGAGTCTTTTGGATATATGAAAGCTGAAAGAAAGAGATCAAAGAAGGATAAAGACTGGGAGACAGGAAAAGGAAGGATTGTACTAAGAGTTAAACCTCCAAAGACTGTAAATCGGGTAAGATTGGCTGATCCTCTTCCCCAACAACTATAGGACTTTGAGAAGTGGTTTTATGACAACAATACTGGAGAGGCTGTGATTAGAGCTAAACATGGAAAGGAGTTCAGAGTATTTGATCCGATGGAGTTGTTTAGTTTTTATGATGAAGACCTTCTGGTACTATGTGAAAATCACATTAAAGCTGGGGCTGGAGAGGAAACTAGAAAAGAAGCTAGTTTGTTCATGAATGTTGCCAACAAGATCAGGGGAGTAAGGTCGGAGGTCAAGAAGTTAGCAGAAAGGGTGAGAGCTCAGGATGAGTTTAATATGGATGTTCAAGATCTGACCAGGCAGTTTGCAAAGGCTAGTGGTCATTCTGAAGAAGCTAGTGATGCAGGAAAGAACCTTGGAGGATTATTGGCTGAAGCTTCTAAGGATGTTGCTGCAGAAGGTGATGAAGACAGATCAATGGCAGCAGAGGAAACTGGAGCTGAAAAGTAAAATCAAGAAGAGTGAAGATAGTGAGATCCAACCTAGGGGGAGTATTGAAGATCATGTATAGGTTGGACTCACCTTAGTATAGTTGTTTACTTTACTTTTAATAGGACCTTTGTTAGTTTCCTTTTGTATGTTCTTTGAATTTTGTATTTTTGGCAGTCCAGCGAAACTGTGAGCGAATCTATACATTCGCTCACAGTTTTCTGTTTTAGTTTACCCGGCGAACTTGTGTTCTGCCGGGCGAAACTATAGTTTCAGCATGACAGTTTCGCTGGTAGCGGAACTGTCTGCGAAACTACAACTGCTATATATACTTTTGTCAATTCTCATTGTAAGGTAAGCTTGCAAAACCCTAATCGTGGATCATTGTTGCAAGCTACCTATTCCAAGCAGTTTTTACACAGAAATATTATTGTGCTTCATGTTATTCATTGTTATTGTTCATTTTGTTATCAAATATGTGTTAGAATTGTATTCTATCTTCTCAATTGTTATTGTTTAGCATGGATGTTAGATATTGAGCAATTCATCACTTCATTTGCACTGTTTTTCGATCACATGGACCAAAAGGGGTCTCATCCGTAGTTCTAAGAAAGAAGACCCAAGTGAATCTTGTAAAGTCATCTGTGATCACTAAACAATAAGAGGTCCTTCCTAGACTCATTACATAGGTGGGGCCAAAGAGATCCATATGTAATAAGTGTAGGGGAGAAGTGATGGAGTTTCTTTGTTTTGGCTTGTGAGATACCTTGTGTTGCTTCCCCTTCAGGCATGCAACACAATGGTCATTACTTGTAAACTCTTACTTTGGCATTCCAGTTACCAAATCATCCTTAATTAAGTTAGTCATGTTTTTAAAGTTTATATGGCACATTCTTTTATGCCATATGAAAGACTCATCGCTATTTGCTTTAGATAGAAAGCATGAAACTTCTCTTGAGGGAGATATTTCTTGCAAATCCATCTTGTACATGTTTCCTTTCCTGGGGGCTCTGAGCAGGATATGCTCATGAGGAATGACCACCCCGGGCCTGAGAACAATGCACTCATGCTCAGTAAAGAGCATGTTATGACTCTGATCACAAAATTGAGATACACTCAGGAGATTATACCCAAGCTCCTTGACAAAGTTTACCTTCTCAATACTGAGCTTACCATTTGTGACCCTGTTGTTTCAAGTATTGTAACCTCCTCCATCTCCTCCAAAAGCAACTGGTCCTCCATCAATTCTTTAAAACTTTTGGAGTAGTGACCTATTTCCTCTCATGTGCCTGGAACAGCCACTATCAATGATCCATACATTTTTATTTGTCTTGAGTCGTTTCTGCACAAAAGAGATGGTTAGTTATATTTGGAAACCCAAGCCTCATTGGTCTTGGACTCATCAAAAGAAGTTGAAGACAAAGCAACAGTAATTGATCCTATAGTCATGTTTTGAGGATCATTTGTTGATGTTGATGAAAAACTTTCAGCCACTTGGTGTTTCTTTTTCTTCCACACCACCTTTGGAAGCTTAGACTTGACATTCAATACTTCGGAAGTTTTGTTGACTTTGAAAGTTTTGATGACTGGACCTTCGGAAGATCTTGCTTTCACTGCAACAGGCTTCAGTGCTTCGGAAGTATTTCTTTCTTCCGAGACCAAGGTTTCTTCCAAAGGCAAGTTTTCCACTTGTCTTCTTCATTTTGGAGCTTCCGAAGGAAAAAGGTTTTCTTTTCGAAGCTTGCTTCTTCTTCTGCAAACTCTTAAAAGTTTCTTTCATGGTCATATGGAGCATACTCTTGGGATTGTAAACACAATCTTTAGTAAGATGAGAAGTACTCCCACATATGACACAGTCCATTTTCTTCCTTATAGGAGTCTTCGTCTGTGAACAAGGCTGAACTTCATCACTTTCCTTCTCCATCTTCATCTTTGCAGATGCTTTGGCAATTCTTGTGGGGATAGAACTACCTTTGGAGTTGGATGGTTCAAGTTGTACAGCAGTGGTGCACAACTGATTAGCCTTCTTCTTGATGATGGGATGATTTGGACAAAAACTAGAACTCTTGTTATTGGAGTTCAAGTTTGTGTCTTTAGCCTTAACCACTTCAGATCTTGCAGAGATGAAGACTTTTTTTTATGCAGAGTTGAAGGTGGCCTTGATCTCTTGAGCCTTCCTGGACTTTCTCTTGGCCTTCCTGGTCAAGTTCTTTCTCTTGGACTTGGTCATCCTAACAACTTTACTCTCCTCAGAGGGATGGTGACCCTTCTTAGAATGCTCTTCTTCACTCTTTTTAGAGCCATTCTTCACCATCTTCTCTTCATCCTCATCATCAAGGGGTCTATGAGGGGAAGCTCATCTTCAAAACTTCCACACCTAGGAGATCTTACTGACAAGATTGTGTGTGGAGGAGCTATCTCACTAGATCCTAGTCCCTGCTTATTTTGATAACAAACTTTTACATGCAAGGATGAGGATATTATGTTCTTGAAGGTCTCTTATTAAGAACATATTTTTCTGCCCCGGCTTTGCTGATAACAAGCTCAGCCTGACATTCACTCAACTTGGTTATGAGGTCTTTTATCTGAGTCCTGTAGTTGGTGTGCTCATGTTTAAGAGTTGAAATGGTTTTCTCTAAGTCCTCTATCTTTAGTTTATAATCATTTTCAGCTCTTTTAAATCAACTTTTAAGATATTTAAGAACTCAAGATCAGATCTTATTTTTAAGTTATAGGACCTGTATCTATTTATTTTAGCAATGCATTCAGGAGTACAAAGATGTTCCAATACCTTGGCTTCATCATAGTCTGCCATGAGTGCTTGGTTTGGAGAAGCATCTTCCACCTGAAAGCTCCAGTCAAAGTCTCCTTCTTTAGTAGCAACTGCAGCTTGGTGCTTTGGCTTCTTATTCTAGGGAGCTCTATCAGTGTACTTTGGTCTGGCTTGTGTTTGGCCACCATTTGTCCTTGGTGCCTTACACTCCCTTGCAAAGTGTCCTATCTGGTTACAGTTGTAACACTTCACTTTGCTTTTATCCAGCCCAAACTTTCCACTGGTTGCATTGCTTTGAAACTTCCTTCTTGTCTTCTTGTAGAACTTCTTGGCTCTATGAGTGAGAAGAGCCATCTGCTAAACTATCTCCATGTACTCCAGATCATCTGGATGGATATAGTCTAAGTCTTCAAGGGTGAAGAGAGAGTTGCATGTGCTCTCATCAGCAGAGACAAAGGCATGAGAAGAGCTTGTCTCTTGGAATGGACTTCCTTGAGTGTCGTATTCTGTTGGAGTCTCTGGGAAGGTGATTAAAGGACCCTTTTGTGAGTTGTTTTGGTAGCATATAAGATGATGTTGTGGTTTAATGCTTTCCCTTTCAACCACATGAAGGCCTGAACTCAGTTGATTGCTGGAGTTACCAGATGAGTTTTGCATGTTCATCTCCATCTGGTATCCACTGAGAATACCATAGAACTCTGTAAGAGTAAGGGTCTTAAGGTTTTCAATCCTCTTGATAACAACATAGTAATGTGTCCATTGTCTAGGAAGAGAGGACGTGAACTTCATCATAATGTCCCTGTTCTCAAGAGTTACTCCAACATCCACTAGAGTATCCACAATTTCAAGATACCTGATGTATTGTTGAGTCATGGTCTCACCTACCTTAAAGGTGAAGTTTTCAAATTGTTTCTTCAGGAGATCCTTCTTATTCTCCTTAGTTTCATTGGACCCCTCATACATAAGCTTCAGTGCTTCCTATAGTTGCTTCGCAGTTTTGCACTTCTTGAAGCATCTATAGATGGAGTTTGAAAGAGCAGTTTGAAGGGCTGTCATGGCTTTCTGATCAATCTCTATTATTTTTCTATCTTCATCAGAATAGTCAGCCACAGCCTTTGGAATCATACCACCACCACCGGCTGAAGGGGTACTTGGTATGTAAGGTCCTTGAACAACAAAGTCCGACATCCTGAAGTCTTGAGACTTGATAAAGCCTCCATTCTTTGACACCAAGTATCAAAGTCTCAAGGAGTGATCAGTGGAGACTTTCTCATAGTTCGAGTTTCCATTAAGCTTTTAGTAATAGCTGCCATTTGAGTTGTTAAGTATTTTGCGTGTGTGACGGATTTTAAGATGGTGAGATCTTATAATCAAGAGCCTGGAATGCTCTGATACCAAATGCAGGACTGTTTAGGGGTATGCACTTACAACACAACAACACAATAAGGAGAGTTTTTTAGAACACTTACTAGAACAAATAGGGAACTGGTAACTTATAAGTAAGACAGTAAGAACACAAGTATAATGTGAGATAGAACAAGATAGCAAACAACACAAGTGTATGGTTTTCAAGAATGTTGTATATTGCTTCTAAAGTTCTTTTACAAGTATTACAAAGCATAGAAACAAAGTTACAAGTACTTGAGACACTTTATACTACATCCTACAGCCGGCCATACTTTGAAGGCCAGCTGGAGACATAAGACTAGACAACTACAAAATCAAATGTAGAGTCAAAAGGTAGATTGCCTTTTGAATAGTGACTATGACATGCCATAGCCCACATCCTAATATATTATAAGAAGGATAAAAGTAAATAAAGTAGAAAGCTCAGACTCAAGACCTCAATGTATAGTTACCAAAGGCATGGACCTTTTAACCAACTCATGTAAGTTGGTGACTGAACAGAGTTGTAGCGGAAAAGTGGTCCAGCTTTATGGTAAAGTACATCAGATAAAAGCATGTACATAAAAGTCTTTAGAAGAAATCTGTCTTCACTTTTGGCGTCGGAAGATGTTGGTCTTGGCTTCGGAAGATTTTACACTTAGAATATTTTCTAGTGCATATGTAAAACTTCCGAAGCATTTCTACTTCTATACTTCAGTGCATGCATGCAGAGAGACTTTGGATGTTTTGGCTGCATCAGACTTATAGGAATCCTTACATATAATAAGAGCATCCCCAACATAATTTAAAAGGTGACTGTATGTGGGAAACTCCATTTTGAGGATACAGCAGGTGATTCTTATTCTGATGTGACCAAATCACTCATCTACGCACACTATGTACCAACACTTTATAATGTATATATTTGGAAATCATATTCCCTCTGTTTTGTGTAAACAAAGACCTGGGTGTATGATCACCATGGTATACATTTGTAACCAACTGGTGAAAAGATCATGATCCTCGTCATCCCTCTGTTTTATGTAAACAAGGACCTGGGTTAAAGGCACCTCTGTTTTACGGAGTAAAGACCTGGTGACCTGATGATGATCATATCTTAGCTCTCAAAAGAATCCTCTATGATCAACTATATATTAACTTCAGAGCTATTACATCAACGCATCAATGAGGTGTCAAATGCATCTCAAGATAGAACTTATAACTTAGAGTACATAGTTTCTAAGTGTGAAAAAGTGATGATTTGACTCACAAAGGGAGGACAAACTCTAAGTGATTTTAATGTGGAGCCCATAACAGTTACTCACTAATAAACATGGAAACATGATAAACAACATGCCTAGTTGATACAATACTCTTGTTTGGATTTAAGTGGACAAACATACTTGCAATCAGAACTATAATCAGGTATCATGTCATCAAACAAATCAAACCGGAAGATGTTTAGTGTTATAGTATGATCCCATTCTATGTTTCTATATGCTTGTATATAGTACTTATTTTTTTTGTGCTTTTGGATAGTCATGTGTCTTTCATGATATTCTTCTCATAAATTTATGATAAATGCATTAATTTAACATTAATCACAAATTTAGGAGGAGTAGATAATTCATGAAAACAAAGTCAATTTAATATCAGAATTGTCAAATCAATTTTCAAATAAAGAATACGAAGGAATTAGAGCTTGGGCACTAACTTGGCTGTAGGATACATGAAGTTTTTCAAATCACAAATTGTCATGAAAACAATGTCAACAAGATCCAATAGCAATAAATGGTTCTATCAGTTAAATAGAACCATACAATCAAAGAAGTTTCAAATTTTATATTTTCAGCATCAGCAGATGCTACAGTGCATTTTTAGCATCAGCAGAAGCTACAATGCATTTTTAGCATCAGCAGAAGCTACAATGCGATACTTAATCAAGTAAAATATGACCATCCGTAGATTGTTAACCTACGGATGAGTTAATATTTTAAAAGTATAATCTATTTTTGTAGATTGTTAACCTATAGAAATCAAGTTATACTTGATTCAAAGAACAGTTCTTTTTAAGTTAGGCATCCTTAGATGTCCTATGGAAGAACTGAAATTTGCGGAATAAATAAATTCCACGAAAGAGTAATAAGGAAAGTGGGACCCACTGCATTTAATAAATGAAATTAATAAGTCCGAGGGAGTATAAATGATATTTTTGACTTAATTATTAATTATTCACTTTTACAGAGCACTTTTCAGACCGAGAAAAACGTTCTCTAAAACATAACCCCTCTTTCCACAAACATTCAAAATACTGAATCAAAACATCAAACAATACACTAAACTTGAGTTGAGATCATTTTTTACAAGGTAAAACATATCATAAACATCCATAATCAACCATTTGATTCATTGTTATCATCACAACTCTTCACATTCTTATGTTTGATAACTTGTTCTAACCTAATCTTCTTAACTCTTTTGAACTGATGGCTAATCGGTTTGCTAGAGAGCATAATATGTGTGCCTTTCTCAATGTTGATGACCCTGTATCAGAAAGAAGTTGAGATATCATCCGTTTTTTAAGAAGATCTAGGCTGTTTTATGCCATATCGGCGGAGCCTGTGATTTATCAATCACACATTGTTGATTTCTTGAACTCGGCTAGAATAGAAAAGGAAGGAGAAGATGAGGTGATACATGCAGATATTGGGAATAAACACTTAA
Source organism: Flaveria ramosissima (assembly GCA_025215565.1). NCBI lineage: Eukaryota > Viridiplantae > Streptophyta > Magnoliopsida > Asterales > Asteraceae > Flaveria > Flaveria ramosissima. The sequence goes on along the minus strand of CM046038.1, from coordinate 14,152,270 downwards.
GAATTGATGAACAGAGTATTAGGAGAAATCTAAACTTAGGAGATATAGAGATAGGGCATCCTGATATGTTTAAGAATGAATACATAGAAAAGATCTTCTATCTGATGGGATATGATGGTGTATTTGATAAAGGTAAGATAAAGAAGTGGAAGATTATGCAAGCCATATAGATTGTTATGTCACACCTATCTGAAGTGCATTTCCAACAGGAAGTCAGGTCTAGATAGATTCTCAAGGCACAATTCATCTGGAATCATTAGTATCTTTGAAAGGAGATCTTACAATTACTCAAAGTACATCCTTGGATGTTTGTGTGACCAAATAAGAGTACAAAATGCAGATAAGATGTACATGTTCCCTATGTTCCTACAACTAATCATCAATGGTGAAATGCCTGGATAGCAAGAGATGGTGATGTATTTGTGCAAGCACATTTGGGCAAATCTGTTCTGAACAAGATTAGTGGTAAATACCAAGGGGAAGACGTGCCAATGTTTGCTCACGTGGTTGATGCTAATGCTAATATCTCACAAGAGCTGGTGTGGGAAGACCAGCAAGAGAGTACATCTGCTGATGTTGAAAGAGTCTCACAGTCCCCTCCTCAATCTCCCATAGACCACCATCATCAATTTCCACAAATCCAATCCCCTGCCAGTCAAAACTCCCAGCCCATCTCACCTATTCAACATTAATCATCCCCACAACCTCAATCACAAGACAGTGAAAACACATTGTCCATCTCTCCAATTCACCCACAATCACCAATCCAAAACCAATTACAAATTTATCAACAACCTCCAACTCCTAAGCATCAATCATCTGAGAGCATATACACTGGTGAGACTGAGTTAGCCTCTCAAGATAGCATAGTTCCTTTTAGCCTAAGAAAATCACCAAGCCGTGTTCACTCAAATGATACTGAGCCTGTGTCTCCAATCATTGATCCTCAACAACAACAACAACCACCACATCAAGAAAAGGCAGATCAAGCTGTTGAGTCCAATTCAAGCTCAGCTAGTGTAGCCCCTGATGAAGTGAATGATGATGAGATTGCTACTCAACATCAAGAAGGGGAAGAAGAAGCCAACTATGTTGATGTGATTGCTTATCATGGAGAGGATCTAAGTGAAGAAGACATTGGTGTGAGTAAAAGTTATTTGGTGGCTGAATACAACAAGCTGATCAAAAAATCAAACAAAAGTTTGGAAAGGATAAGAGAGTTAAACGGAATGATCAAGGAGAAAGAAGAGTCGATGAACAAACAAGAAGCATCTCTGAAAAGGTTAAGGGAAGATGTACAAAGGAGCAATGAAGTAATTGATGCATTACACCAACTGGTGAAAGAACTGAAGGAGTCAATGAGGCTAGAAAAGGAAGAAAAGGAGAGAATGCAAGCTGATCTGGAGATAGCCAACAACAAACTAACCAATATGTCTGAGATGCTGAAGAAGAGAGCTGAAGAAGTTGAGGAGTTAAAGATCAGATTAAGTGTTTTTGAATCAACTACTCCTGAATCAAAACCAACAAAAGAATTTACTCAAGCTTCAATGCCAATCATACAATATTCAAGGAAAAAGAAGTACTTGGGTCCTGTTAAGAAGGAAGTGATTGAAGTACAAGATTCTCTTAAGAGATCAAAATCTATATCTGCAGAGCATACTCCCTTAGTGGATGTTTCTACCATGAAGCCAATATCTCATACTGAAACTGAGAATGATGCTGAATGGAATGAGCTTACGAAGGATGAATCTCCCAAAACAGATAAAGAATCAAAAGTTGATGAACTACTGACCACCAAATACATACTGGAAGAAAGGCCATAATCCTTAATGTTTATGACCCTAATCAATCATGGCTTTCTGTATGACATGGTAGAGAGGATGAGCATGAATGAGAAGAAAGATATGTTGAAGGAGTATGTAAGGCCCCGTTCCCGGGACGCTTACAGTTGGTCATTCATCGCACATAAAACATATAATTACAATTTGCATTAAGAAAACATTGCAGCGGAAACATTCAAAAATGACATCACATTTCATTATAAATACTTTTGCCAAATAATGCATCATTATCTGATTACAAAATACAAGTTTGCATTATAACACAAAAGCTTCATAAATGGATGCCATCCCAAAAGAGCCGAGTAGCCTTGCCGTGCCATCCTCAGCAATCATTTACCTGCCAACTGGAAAATGCAATAAAAGTCAGCGTTGCTGAGTGAGTTCTAGTTTTTATATAAAACATACTTTACTTTCATATGAAACCATTCGTTACTTTAACGTGATCACGCATCATACGTACGCATAGATAATATCATTATTATCTTCTTCATTCATTCATTCGTTCGTTCGTTCCTTTTAACTTACTTACGCATCGGACATCATCCATACCAATACCATATGCTACACCCCAATTAGTCTCAGCTACCGGGCCGAAGTAAATAAATGAACAGCTAAATGTATGCCACGGTACTAGGGGTAACCGATCAGTCTTAGCTACTGGGCCGAAGTCAATAAATGAACAACTAAACGTATGCCACAGTACTAATGATAACCGATCAGTCATAGCCACTGGGCCGAAGTCAATAAATGAACAGCTAAACGTATGCCACAGTACTAAGGGTAAGCGGTAGAGGTTCCACATTAATGGTCAATCACAAAGAAGGATTCGGTATCCGATGCATGCAAGACGTGTCATCTCTTTCCACTTTACGTTACATAATACTTCATTTCATTCGTCATAATACGTAAAGCCATAGGAAAGGTAATCATACATCATAATAAGGAACATATCATACACATTCATCATCATCATACAGGGCAACATCATACATTCATAATATGCATAAACATGCAACATCGTCATCATAATGCCCTACATGCTCTCTAAGGCCATAACCATCCTCTTACATGCTCTTACGGGTTACCTTACGTCCAAACTTACATCTGCACCTTTCCCCGAAGGCCAGAAGTCAAACTACACATTCATTCGAGTGCAACAGCCCTATTCGGGCGTATGGACACCCTTCAGTCGCATGGCCTCCATACGACTGAACGTCATGCGACTGGACTCATGCGGATGGTCATCTATGCGAATGAACATCAAATCGTGCGTATGGACCTTGTGCGAATGGGATTACTGCGAATGGGCACCTATGCGACTAACCTCATGCGAATGGACTCATGCGACTAAGCATCTATGCGACTGAACCCTCAGTCGTACAACCCTCATGTGACTGGACTCCCAGTCGTGCGACTGAAGTCTTAGTCGTGCGATTGAACCCTCAATCGTGCCAATGAATCCCAATCGTGCGAATGACCTTCAATCGCCCTCATTCGGCCGTATGGCCTTCATTCGGTCGCCTAGCCCTAGCTGATGCAGAATGGAGTTCATCCCGAACCCAATCTGCCATTTTCGGCCTCCAAGCTCATCCAAACCCATTCTAAGCCTAAATTAACCCTCCTGGACCTTAGGAATGCATACCATAACACCATACAAGCACACACAAGCCCGGAAACATACACACAACGCATCATACACATCACACCCAAATGGGTCAAACACATTCACACACAAAAACGGGTTTTGAACATTTTCCAGCCCCAAAATCAGTTGAAAACAAGTAAAAGTGGGGTCCTAGAACTCACACAATCGAGCACAAAGACAAGAGCTTCGATTTGGCTTGCTACTCGACGGATTTGGACACCCGAATCACCCGAAGCACCACTTTTCTCCTTTTTCTCCTCTTTCTCTCTTCTCCCCCTTTCAAATCTGAAAATATGTGAAGTGTGGGGAGAGTGGGCTGCCCTCTCCCTACACATATCACCACATTACCCAACTTTTCTTCGTTGGCGAGTTTGGTCCCTCGACTTTGGACTTTATTTCTTTTCTTTCTTTGCTGGCTTCAAAATAATAAATTTCCGGGTGTTACAAGTCCACCCCCCCTTAAATAGGTTTCGTCCCCGAAACCTGTTATTCCTCGAACAAACGTGGATAATGCTGTCTCATTTCTTCCTCAGTCTCCCACGTTGATTCGGATCCCTTCCTGTGCTTCCACTGTACACGCACAAGAGGAACCACTTTACTCCTCAGCCTTTTCTCCTTTCGGTCAATGATTGCCACTGGTTGCTCCACATAATTGAGCCGTTCATCTACTTCGATGTCTTCCAATGGGACAATCATATCTTCATCTGCTAAGCACTTCCTTAGATGAGATACATGGAATGTCGGGTGAATTCCACTTAACTCATCTGGTAACTCCAGTCTATAGGCCACCTCTCCTACTCGAGCAATGATTCGGAAAGGGCCTATATACCTTGGGCCCAACTTGCCCCGCTTTCGGAAGCGAATGATACCCTTCCAAGGTGAGACCTTCAACATAACTCGGTCACCCACCTGGAACTCAATCGGCCTGCGCCTTTTATCAGCATACGACTTTTGTCTGTCTTTGGCTGCCTTCATGAAGGCTTTGATCTTCTCAAGCTTCTCGGTCGTAGCCTCGATTACCTCGACGCTTCCCAATTCCTTTTGACCAATATCACCCCAACAAACGGGTGTTCTACATCTCCTACCGTATAGCATCTCATAGGGAGGCATGCCAATGCTGGCGTGATAACTGTTGTTGTATGAGAATTCGGCTAACGGTAAGTGGTCATCCCAACTTCCACCAAAATCAATCACACATGCCCGAAGCATGTCTTCCAGTGTCTGAATGGTCCTTTCTGACTGACCATCAGTCTGGGGATGATAAGCCGTGCTAATATGTAACCTCGTCCCCATAGCGTCGTGGAATTTCTTCCAAAATTTGGATGTAAACTGGGTGTCGCGATCCGACACAATAGACACCGGCACACCATGACGAGTCACAATTTCCTTGATGAACAGATCAGCCAACCTCTCAGATGAATATGTCTCGCGGATCGGTAGGAAGTGAGCACTCTTCGTCAAACGGTCAACTATCACCCATATGGCATCATACCCTTTCGGGGTACGCGGTAGCTTTGTAATGAAATCCATAGTGATGTGCTCCCGCTTTCATTCCGGTATATCCAAAGGTTGTATCTTCCCATACGGCTTTTGATGCTCAGCCTTCACCTGTAAGCAAGTAAGGCATTTACTCACATACTCCACCACGTCGCGCTTCATACCCGGCCACCAATAATCTTTCTTCATATCATGGTACATCTTCGTGGCACCAGGATGAATGGAGTACCGAGTCTTGTGAGCTTCATCCATTATCTTCACCCGTAGATCCCCAAAACGAGGAATCCACACACGATCGAATCGGGTCCTAACACCGAGTGTGTTTTCACCCAATTCCCCAACCAGACCTCTCATTCTTTCAGAGTTAAGATGATCTTCTTTCAATGCCTCATCTTGAAACTCTTTAACCTGTTTCATCACATCGGAGGTCATGACCAGCTGATACGCTTTCACCCGGATCGGCTCGGGCCTCTCTTTCCGGCTAAGGGCATCAGCCACCACGTTGGCCTTGCCCGGATGGTAGTGGATCTCACAATCATAATCCTTTATAAGTTCCAACCACCGCTTCTGCCTCATGTTCAAATCCTTCTGCTAAATTAAGTACTTCAGACTCTTGTGGTCAGTTAATATGGTGCACTTCGTCCCCTACAGATAGTGCCTCCAAATCTTTAATGCAAAGACCACAGCTGCTAGCTCCAAGTCATGAGTAGGATAATTGACCTCATGAACCTTTAACTGTCGGGATGCATAGGCTATAACCTTTCCTCTTTGCATTAACACGCACCCCAACCCCGAGTAAGAAGCATCGGAATAAACCACCAGATCTTCACTTCCATCGGGTAATGACAGAACAGGAGCTTGAGTCAATCTCGCCTTCAATTCTTCAAACGCCTTCTCTTGAGCTTGACCCCATACGAACTTAACCTCTTTCGGGTCAACTTGGTCAGTGGAGAAGCAATCTTGGAGAAGTCTTGGATGAACCTTCTATAGTAACCCGCCAAACCCAAGAAGCTATGAATCTCGGACGGCGTCTTTGGTGACTTCCATTGCATAACCGCCTCCACTTTCGCCGGGTCCACCATAATCCCGTCAGGATCCACCACATGACCCAAGAACTGAACTTCGCGCAACCAGAACGCGCACTTGGAGATTAGCATACAACTTCTCCCTTCTTAACGTCTCTAGAACCTCCCGAATGTGTCCGGCATGCTCTGCTTCGCTCCTCGAGTAAATCAGGATATCGTCAATAAACACAATCACTGATTTATCCAACATAGGCCGACACACACGGTTCATCAAATCCATAAAAGCAGCTGGCGCGTTGGTCAAGCCAAAGGACATGACAAGAAACTCGTAGTGACCATAGCTCGTACGGAAAGCTGTTTTAGGAATATCCTGCTCCTTCACCTTCAACTGATGCTAACCAGATCGGAGATCTATTCTCGAAAACCAACTGGCACCCTGTAGCTGATCGAACAGATCATCTATCCTCGGTAAGGGGTATCGGTTCTTCACTGTCAACTTGTTCAAATCGCGATAGTCGATGCACATCCTCATACTACCGTCCTTCTTCTTTACAAACAGGACCGGAGCACCCCAAGGGGAGATACTCGGTCGAATGAACCCCTTATCAAGAAACTCTTGCAACTGCTCCATCAACTCTTTCATCTCAGTCGGAGCCAACCGATACGATGCCTTGGCGACAGGTTGGGCACCCGGTATCAGATCAATCTGAAACTCAATCTCTCTGTCAGGTGGCACTCCTGATAAGTCTTCTGGGAACACATCTGGAAAGTCACACACTACCGGTACATCAGCTAGTTGTGGTGTTGGCGTATCCACGTCCTTTACATAGGCCAAGTAGGCACTACATCCACGCCTCATACGCTTTCCCGCCACCGCCATCAAGATCACCTTCGGAATCGTAGTAACCCGATCACCGTATACCGTCACTGAACTACCGTCAGGCGCCAACAACCGAATCATCTTCTTGCAACACACAATGTTTGCCTCGAAGTCCGCTAACCAATCCATCCCAAGAACCAAATCAAAACCACCTAAGGCTATCACGAACGGTCTAACCGGAAACTTATGACCCTCGAGCTCCACATCACAGTTCTCTATCATCTCAGAAATCCTGGTAGACTTACCTATGGCAGTTTCTACATCAAAGGGCGCATCAACACGTCTACTACTAACAGGCAGCTTAGCACAGAAAGCAGCAGAAATAAAACTCCTACTAGCACCAGAATCAAATAACACAGAAGCTAAAGTTTGGTTCACCAGAAACGTACCGGACACAACGTCAGGGTCCGTCCTAGCCTCCTCCTGTGTCATGGTGAATGCCCTGGCGCTCGCCCTCGGTCCATCACCTCCCGTCCTCTTCGCCCCTGAACTCTCAGCCCTCGGCTTCTTACAATCCCTGCTCATATGACCAGTTTCCCCACAGTTAAAACATTTTCCCGACAGGCAATCCTTCGCCATATGCCCTGTCTTCCCACACCTGAAGCACACATTCAAACCCAGCCTGCATTCTCCCGCATGTTCCTTTCCACACTTACCACATCTCCTCAACCCTGCTCCCGGTGTGGCCACGCGGCGGTCATCCACCCGTGCCTTTTTGTTACCCGTCGAGGCCTCACCCCGACCAAACCTCTTCCCGTTCTAGCTTCGATCACCACCACCCTTCCTATTCGCTTCAACCACCGCCACTCCCCTCTCATCATAAAGTCTTCCGGCCAAATCAACCGCCGACCTAAACATACTTGGCCGGGCGGCGATCATATGCCGGCGAACATCCACCGGTAAACCCTGGATGTACCTCTTGATCTTCCGAGAAAGAGGCGTCACCTGATCCGGCACCAACTGTGCCATCTCGTTGAACTTGGTAGTGTATTGTTGGTGTGTCATGGATCCCGCCTCCAGCTGCAGGAACTCCCTCTTAATCTTATCCATTTCCCTGTGAGGACAGAACTCCTCAATTACCATCTTCTTCAGTTCAGGCCACCTCATTCTCCCGATTACCCGATTACCCTCCGCTTGGACAATGTTGTCCCACCAGCATAGTGCCGAGTCCACGAAGGAGTGGGTGGCAAACTTGACTTTCTGATCTTCTCGGCACTCGCTGATGTCGAGAACAGCCTCCATTTCCCTCAACCATCGGTGAGCAGCGGCAACATTACCATTACCGTCGAAAGTAGGGGGCCTGCATCTCATAAACACCCCATAGTTGCAGCCTCGTGCCACCTCCCGCACAGGCTCCTCTTCCTCTTCCTCCTCATTATCGGAGAAAATAGTTTCAGGCTCCGGTTGCTCCCCCGTGGCCCGGTTTATCTCCTTTCGTTCCCCCTCCTTCACAGCTTTGATGACTTCGGTCACCACAGACGGTAAGATTGTCTGCATGACCTGATGTACTTCCTCCACAACAGCCTCCTTTACCGAGGCCCTTAAGTTCGCACTCTCATCCCCAGCTTCTGGATGAGGAGTCTCAGGTTCTGCAGGAACCTCTTTCTCAGCTCTAGGCCTTCCTCTTTTAGGGCGTGGTTCAGCAACAGGGCCATCACGGCCTCCACCCCTAGAAGCTCTAGAAGATCTACCACCAGCCATTCTCTATCACACTGAAAGATTCAAACACCAACACGGTCATTCAAGGAAACAACTCAGTTTATGTCAAGTATAGTAAGTCCCTAATTACAGTGGCCAGTTGTGATTAGCCACTTACTTTACTCTTCATACCCCAAGCATTACCTGTCCTGACTACATTAGTATTCAAGTCTACATACAACACATAACATATACCATGCGCACATAAACCGGTTAAATTTAAGAAAATACCTGATAGCACGCAGCTACTCAGTTTGGCATCCCATTCCCCATTCGTCCCATTTTCAGTTTAAGTTAAGGTTTATTTTGAAAATTTACCCATTTCACTTAAACTTTGGCTCTGATACCAACTTGTAAGGCCCCGTTCTTGGGACGCTTACAGTTGGTCATTCATCGCACATAAAACATATAATTACAATTTGCATTAAGAAAACATTGCAGCGGAAACATTCAAAAATGACATCACATTTCATTATAAATACTTTTGCCAAATAATACATCATTATCTGATTACAAAATACAAGTTTGCATTATAACACAAAAGCTTCATCAATGGATGTCATCCCAAAAGAGCCGAGTAGCCTTGCCGTGCCATCCTCAGCAATCATTTACCTGCCAACTGAAAAATGCAATAAAAGTCAGCGTTGCTGAGTGAGTTCTAGTTTTTATATAAAACATACTTTACTTTCATATGAAACCATTCGTTACTTTAACGTGATCACGCATCATACGTACGCATAGATAATATCATTATTATCTTCTTCATTCATTCATTCGTTCGTTCGTTCCTTTTAACTTACTTGTGCATCGGACATCATCCATACCAATACCATATGCTACACCCCAATTAGTCTCAGCTACCGGGCCGAAGTCAATAAATGAACAGCTAAACGTATGCCACGGTACTAGGGGTAACCGATCAGTCTTAGCTACTGGGCCGAAGTCAATAAATGAACAACTAAACGTATGCCACAGTACTAATGATAACCGATCAGTCATAGCCACTGGGCCGAAGTCAATAAATGAACAGCTAAACGTATGCCACAGTACTAAGGGTAAGCGGTAGAGGTTCCACATTAATGGTCAATCACAAAGAAGGACCCGGTATCCGATGCATGCAAGACGTGTCATCTCTTTCCACTTTACGTTACATAATACTTCATTTCATTCGTCATAATACGTAAAGCCATAGGAAAGGTAATCATACATCATAATAAGGAACATATCATACACATTCATCATCATCATACAGGGCAACATCATACAATCATAATATGCATAAACATGCAACATCGTCATCATCATGCCCTACATGCTCTCTAAGGCCATAACCATCCTCTTACATGCTCTTACGGGTTACCTTACGTCCAAACTTACATCTGCACCTTTCCCCAAAGGCCAGAAGTCAAACTACACATTCATTCGAGTGTAACAGCCCTATTCGGGCGTATGGACACCCTTCAGTCGCATGGCCTCCATGCGACTGAACGTCATGCGACTGGACTCATGCGGATGGTCATCTATGCGAATGAACATCAAATCGTGCGTATGGACCTTGTGCGAATGGGATTAATGCGACTGGGCACCTATGCTACTAACCTCATGCGAATGGACTCATGCGACTAAGCATCTATGCGACTGAACCCTCAGTCGTACAACCCTCATGCGACTGGACTCCCAGTCGTGCGACTGAAGTCTTAGTCGTGCGATTGAACCCTCAATCGTGCCAATGAATCCCAATTGTGCGAATGACCTTCAATCGCCCTCATTCGGCCGTATGGCCTTCATTCGGTCGCCTAGCCCTAACTGATGCAGAATGGAGTTCATCCCGAACCCAATCTGCCATTTTCGGCCTCCAAGCTCATCCAAACCCATTCTAAGCCTAAATTAACCCTCCTGGACCTTAGGAATGCATACCATAACACCATACAAGCACACACAATCCCGGAAACATACACACAACGCATCATACACATCACACCCTAATGGGTCAAACACATTCACACACAAAAACGGGTTTTGAACATTTTCCAGCCCCAAAATCAGTTGAAAACAAGTAAAAGTGGGGTCCTAGAACTCACACAATCGAGCACAAAGACAAGAGCTTCGATTTGGCTTGCTACTCGACGGATTTGGACACCCGAATCACCCGAAGCACCACTTTTCTCCTTTTTCTCCTCTTTCTCTCTTCTCCCCCTTTCAAATCTGAAAATATGTGAAGTGTGGGGAGAGTGGGCTGCCCTCTCCCTACACATATCACCACATTACCCAACTTTTCTTCGTTGGCGAGTTTGGTCCCTCGACTTTGGACTTTATTTCTTTTCTTTCTTCGCTGGCTTCAAAATAATAAATTTCCGGGTGTTACAGAGTTTGAGCTAGCAAGTTTTGTGATCCCAAACTGCAACTATGAAACATTCACAACCTTTCAATCAATTCAGAAAACAATGAAGGATTTGGGTCACTGTGATACTGCAAAGCTAAGCAAATACAGTATCACCTGTTGGCTACAAGGTCATAACTATAAATTACATGAGCTGAAGGGAAGATCAGTTGGTGAGCTAAGGAAAATGATGGAGCATGTGATGAAAATTGAGCTTGAAACTGGTGTGAGATTCAGAACTAAAGCTCCAAATCCAGCTGTTGAGCAACAAAACAAACTCGCTGCTGAGCCTATTACAGTTGAAAGTAAAGACAAACACAAAGGAAAAGAAAAAATGATCAGAGAGCCACGTGAAGTTATACATGGCAAAGTGTGGCCATTGGGAACAACAGTCTGAGAAATAACAGAACAGAAGTCTACTTTGATAGAGATTTTTGATCACCTCACAACTCCCAGCTCTGTGGAAGAAAACAGGATCATGGCCTGGAAATATGATCCAGACTAGGATTGTGCAGTCATAAAGAGATCATCAGGAAGGATTCAATACTTCCATGATGTAGAACAAGTATAGTGCATGTCTGAATATGACATCAAGAATCTACAAAGCTTAATTATGATAACTACCCAATTCACCCAAGAGGAAGAGACTTCTCTACATTAGTGGGCAAGCTAAAGACTAAGTTCAGAAATGATGTGCTGAAATAAGCTATGAGAGAGGATGTTGAGCACAGAAGAAGAACACAAGGGCTGAAGAGGTTTAAATCCAATTCCTCTGATTTGGTGGATGATTTTAAAATGGGTTGGATACAACAACAGAAAAATAGCAGCAATAAAGTCACTTGATGGAAATAAATACACATATCCCATAACAGAATGGGGATATGTTGAGAAAAACAAAGAGTTAGTGCTGATGAGAAATGAAGAAAAGGAAAGCTCATAGGATAAGGATCTTTGATCCAGTGGAGATCAAGCTACTGCACCCTAGCTTTCATATCTGCATGACAAATTCTTCCTAAAGCTGACTAATGAAAGAGCTCAGAATGATCTATGCCTATATGTTCACATGATTCAATGATAGACAAACTGCATGCTAAGGCATAATAGAGAAGAATATATGAGGCAGGGCTGTTGAGAGGATATAACATCAAGGAAGTATCGGAAGCAAGAATCTCAGAAGAAGATGAGCTTGAAATAGTGCATAATGAGAGTGTGGTGGAAACATTTACTTTTGAAGAAGATGTCTTGGGATTGAGCTTTGAGACACTACAAAAGATATGCAGAATAGAGATCAAGTACAAGTACGATGATCAAAAGGATGCGGTGTCATATTTCAACAAGAAAATGGTGTCAAGGGTCAAGGTGATTTTAGTTTTGAAGACCTGATTACAAGTGTCTAAGCCTAAGGGGGAGTATTGTTAGATCTAACAACAATAGGTCAAGATCATTTTGTATAGGCTTAGAACTTTAATCAATACTTGTAATGAATATTTGTAATTCATTACTTTGATGTATGCATTATGTATATAGGTTAACCCATTTGTGTGTTGATTTATGTGTATGATTACAGGTTCAATCATTATAATTGGTCAATTGTTGAAATTAACTAAGTGTAAGAAACATCTACGGATGAATTTTTTTTGTTCTTCTGTAAATATCTTTCTTACAAGGCATTCATCAGAAGATCTTCTACTAATGAACATCGGTGCAGATAAGAGTACAAGACCAAAGATTCATTGATGAGCAACATTACATAAGTGAGAATATCAGGTGACGACTTCTATGGAAGAGCAAACTCATGTGGAAGTGAGAATATCAGGTGACGACTTCTATGGAAGAGCAAACTCATGTGGAAGACAAAATAGTTGCGGAAGACCAAACACTTGTACTTAAATAATACAAATAATTCAAGTCAACAAGTCAATCACAAATTCCAAGAGATTTGTTGTTTCCTTAGCAGAAACACGTGTGTCTATAAATATGAGTCCTAGGTTTCACATCAATGGCACGGGCGACTAGACGACAAACACCAAACGTCACATCGATTCACACAATCAATCAAACACAAAACCCTAGCAGCCGTCACATAAATACATCACAAACATCAACACGTTCGAAGCAATCATTGTTTATAGCATTCATAATTTGTTCATCTGTAATCATTAATAAGTTTTAATGAAATACTTTTGAATCAAATCTTGTTCTTTTATTTCTTGTGTTGATATCATTCTATTCTTTAGCATTAATATTCTTTGTCATTGATTTTTAATAATTAATCAATTAAGCAACGATTTATGATCATTCCGCAATCATTAACTCGATTCCAATCTAACACGGATAATTCCTGATTGCGATCCTTAGATTCACAAGCTTGTTATGACTTTGATCACAAAATTGAGATACACTCAAAAGATTGTATCCAAGCTCCTTGACAAAGTTTACCTTCTCAATGCTAGGCTTACCATTTGTGACTCTGCCCCTTCCTGTAATGTAACCTCCAGCATCTCCTCCAAAAGAATCTGGTCCTCCATCAATTCTTTCAAACTTTTGGAGTATTGACCTATTGCCTGTCATGTGCCAGGAACAACCACTATCAACTATCCATACATTTGTGTTTGTCTTGAGCTGTTCCTACACAAAAGAGATGATTAGTTACATTTGGAAACCCAAGCTTTATTGGTTTTGGGCTCATCAAAAGAAGTTGAAGACAATGCAACTATAATTGATCCTATAGTAATGTTTTGAGGATCATTTGCTGATGTTGATGAAGAACCTTCAGCCACTTGGTCTTTCTTTGTCTTCCAGACCACCATAGGAAGCTTAGACTTGACCTTCAATACTTTGCAAGTTTTGTTGACTTCGGAAGATTTGATGACCGGACCTTTGGAAGTTCTTTCTTTCACTGCAACAGGTTTCAGTACTTTTGAAGTATTCCTTTCTTCCGAGACCAAATTTTCTTCTGAAGGCAAGTTTCCACTTGTCTTCTTCTTCATTTTGGATCTTTTGAAAGAAAAAGACTTTCCTTTCGAAGCTTGCTTCTTCTTCTCCAGACTCTTAGAAGTTTATTTCTTGGTCATGTGGAGAGTACTCTTTGGATTGCAAACACAATCTTTAGCAAGATAAGAGGTACTCCTACACATGGCACAATCCATTTTCTTCCTTCTAGGAGTCTTTTTTTGTGAACAAGGCTGAACTTGATCACTTTCCTTCTCCATATTCATCTTTGCAGATGTTGTGGCAATTCTTGTGGGGATAGAACTACCTTTGGAGCTGGATGGTTTAGGTTGTACAACACTGGTGCACAATTGATCAACCTTCTTCTTGATGATGGGATGATTTGGACATGAACTAGAACTCTTGTCATTAAAGTTCAAGTTTGCGTCTTCAACCATAACCACCTCAAATCCTACAGAAATAAAGTCCTATTTCTGTGTAGAGTTGATGGTGGCCTTGATCTCTTGAACCTTCTTGGACTTTCTCTTGGCCTTCCTGATCAAGTTCTTCCTCTTAGACTTGGTCATCCCAACAGCTTTACTCTCCTCAGAGGGATGGTGACCCTTCTTAGAATGGTCTTCTTTACTCTTCTCAGAGAAATCCTTCACCATCTCCTCTTCATCCTCTTCAGTCATTAGGTCTATAAGGGGAAGCTCATCTTCACAAGTTCCACACCTAGGAGATCGTACAGACAAGATTGTGTGTGGAGGATCTATCTCACTAGATCCCAGTCCCTGCTTATTTTCATAACAAACTTTTGCATGCAAGGATGAGGATATTATGTTCTTGAAAGTCTCTTCTTCAAGAACACTCTTTTCTGCCCTGGCTTTGCTGATCACAAGCTCAGCCTGGCATTCAGTTAACGTAGTTATGAGGTCTTGGATCTGAGTCCTCTAGTTGGTGTGCTCATGTTTAAGAGTTGAAATGGTTTTATCTAAGTCCTCTATCTTTAGTTAATAATCATTTTCAGCTCTTTTAAAATAATCTTTTAAGATATTTAAGGACTCAATATCATATCTCATCTCTAAGTTGAAGGACCTGTATCTATTTACTTTAGCAATACATTCAGGAGTACAGAGATGTTCCAATACCTTGGCTTCATCGTTGTTTGCCATGAGTGCTTGGTTTGGAGATGCATCTTCTACCTGAAAGCTCCAGTCAAAGCCTCCTTCTTCAACAGCAACTACAGCTTGTTGCTTTGGCTTCTCATTCTAAGGAGCTTTTTCAGTGTAGTTTGGTTTGGCTTGTGTTTGGCCACCATTTGTCCTTGGTGCCTTACACTCCCTTGCAAGGTGACCCATTTGGTTACAGTTGTAACACTTCACTTTGTTTTTGTCCAGCCCAAACTTTCCACTGGCTGCATTGCTTGGAAACTTCCTCCCTGTCCTCTTGTAGAACTTCTTGGCTCTATGAGTGAGAAGAGCCATCTGCTAAACTATCTCCATATACTCTAGATTATCTGGATAGATACAGTCCAGGTCTTCAAAGGTGAAGAGAAAGTTTACTGTGCTCTCATCAGCAGAAACAAGGCATGAGAAGAACTTGTCTCTTGGAATGGACTTCCTTGAGTGTAGCTTTCTCTTGGTGTCTCGGGGAAGATGATGAAAGGACCCTTTTGTGATTTGTCAGGGTAGTATATAAGATGATGTTGTGGTTCAATTCTATCCCTTTCAACCCTATGGAGGGCTAAACTCTGCTAATAGCTGGAGTTACCAGATGAGTTTTGTATGTTTATCTCCATCTGGTATCCACTAAGAATACCATACAACTCTATCAAAATGAGAGTCTTAAGGTTCTCAGTCCTCTTGATAACAACACAATAATGTGTCTATTGTCAAGGAAGAGAGGACATAAACTTCCTTATAATGTCCCTGTTCTCAAGAGTTACTCCAACATCCATTAGAGTATCCACAATTTCAACATACCTAAAGTATTGTTGAATCATGGTTTCACCTGCTTTGAAGGTGAAGTTTTCAAATTGCTACTTCAGGATCCTTCTTATTGTTAGGACCTGGTATTTGAACGAAATACCTAGTGATTAGCGTGTAAACCAACTCAAATAGTGCGGAATCATATTTGATTGGCGATCCAATCAGTGAGAACACACGAAGAATCAATCAGGAATTGAATCTAACGTTAGAAGTCGATTAGGAATCGATCTAATGTGTTCTGTGAACTTGGAGAATGGTTTGGGAGGTCTCTGGACGGCTAGGGTACGTCTGGAATCGTAATGGTATGAATGCTTACGTTTTTCCACGAATTGGGTCTATTTATAGGTTAGTATTGTTCAATCGTGCGACTGGGCCATAAGTATGGTTCAGTCGTGCGATTGAACCATGCAGTTGATTCATCCGCACGACTGAGTGTTCAGTCGTGCGACTGAGCCAATCTTATGTGTCAATCATACGACTGATCCAGTCTCCTGGTTCAGTCGTGCGATTGAGTCAATCGTATGAAGTTATTCATGCGTATGGTCCATTTGCATCGGCCATTCGCATGAGAACTTCAATAAGTTAAGTTTGAATGTTCTAATTAATATAACATTATGTGTAACCATTCAAACAATCATAAACCCAATCAATTCAATCACAACTCATTAATGAAATATTAAACATTACAAATAACAAACAATCCATGTCATTTCATTAATCAATACATATTACATCATAATCAGACAGACAAGATCTATTACATTACAAATCATGATCTAGGGACATACATGCATTAACAAACTCCCCCTTGGACCTAGATCTATCTAATCTCTTGTCTTCTGCACAACCTCCTTGTACTTCTTGTACTTCTCCTCTTTGGTGACTCCAGCGTGAATCTCAAACGCGAAGCAGAGTCGTATAACATTTTGGAACTGGAGGGCTTGTACAATATCTTGCGTGTCATAGAACAGTGGCCACTTGTATAAAGTATAGACATCATTAGCCGACAAGTTAGTTAGCCACATCGGGTCGAATACCCTGATTGTATCCATTTGTCCCTTTACTTAGGACTATGACCGCTTCAGCTGTTCTCCAATCATAGTACCACCATTTGAAGTGTGGAGTGAAGTCCTGTGGCATTTCCCTGAGTGGGATTCTCGACATTGTGCGCGGAGGACTCCACTTCAACACTATCTTGGGTTTGCCAGTAATGGCATCAACCTCAGACCTTCTTATGTACCTAATAGGCTGTTGAGGTCTGAAGTTAACCCATCTGGTGTGGTACTCCTTCTTAAGGGCAGCCTCGAACCAGCCTGACATCTTTCTCGGGTCAGCATACAAAAGCTTTAGCTTAGCCAGCTGGTTGAGCTCAAAACCTGGTAGAGTCTTCAGATCATGTGGGAATCTGAAGTACTCTATGCCCTGTTCTCTCTTAACTGCATACGCATTAAGATCATCAAAATAAGCCCATGCTATAATCCTGCCTGACACCTTGTGGTGTTTCTTGACTCTGTAGAGCTTGGTGTAGGCATCTTTCTTTGGTGCAGCACGTTGGGCTCTCACTTCTTCAAAACATGCAGCCCACTCAGCCTTTCTAATGTCAACATCATCATTTGAGGCTTGGGCTGTTCCTTCTGCCTTTTCAGTTTCTTGCTCCATCTTGTTCAGTACCTCAAAAGTATCACTCACGAGGGACTCACCCAGATTGGGGACCACATTACCCTCGTTGTCAGCATATTGAGGGTACTCCTCTGCAGTGATGTCTTTGACCTCGACTTCATCAACATCGTTTAGCTCTTCATCACTAGTCGAATCAACTGTTGGAGCATCTTTGACTATTTCATCCGGATTGAGTCTGAACATCTCTACGAGTTGCTCGTTAGATAGGTCATGAATTATTTCCCCTTCTTCAGGGGTATAACTCACAGACCTTCTTACAATCCCTTGCAGATCAAGAATCATGGTTAGTTGAGTCTTGACCTGTTGAAGGGGAGCAATATCAAACTCATCTCTTTGAAAATTTGGATCTGTTTGATTTAAACATTCAACACATAAATCACTAGTAAGTAATCAAACAGAAATGCATTAACTTAATATATAAACATTCAAAACATTGTTTTCAGTACATGATTCAAACATAAAAATAATAAATACTAAAACATCTAGTCTGTACTTTTATCTTGAATCATGGTCTCATCGCTCGGAGGAGAGAGGTGGTAGCTGACTGGTCCGTCGATTCTTCGATCTTCTTTCTTGACCTGAAGTAGAGGCCGATGCAGCCGCATCCCCTCCTTCTGTGCTTCGTCATCATCATCCTTCCATCTGTCCTTTCTTCGCTGTTTCCTCCTCATCCTAAGATCCTCCTCATCCTCATCATCGTCTTCATCCTCGTCATCACCATCTCCATCATCTCCATCCCCTTCCTTTATCTTTAAGGGCTCATCCTTTGATCCCTTTAACCGCAGCATGATGGTCTTGTTGGTGGTCTCCAACTCCTCTATACGTTTGTGCTGATTGGGCATGCTGCTCCTGGAGTTGGGACATCTCTACTCTCTGTGCATCCATCAGCTGGGTCTGCTGCTCTATAACACGAGCCTGCTCTGCCATCTGTTGAGACTGGGC